>OV121065.1:2790000-3990000 GCA_921293045.1 Aplocera efformata | reverse complement strand
TAAGTAATAGTTTATGAAACCGCTTGTCCTCTCGTATGTAGAATATATTAAAAGAGACTGCAAAGAAAAAAATTAAGAGGCCCCGGCCGGGAATCGAACCCGTCCTGGGTTCCCGTCCCTCGCTTCGAAGGCAGGGCTACTACCAACTCAGCGACAAAGCCTTATATTTTTAAGTCTGTTAAAAATTACAGATGACCTCCCAGACTGGAGTGAAGTACATACCAGTTCTGAAGGTCATGTCCTCTCCATCGAAGAGTAGCATCCTGCCGACCAGGAGCTGGGACTCCGACTGACCAATCAGATACTTTATGGCCTCCAAAGCCTGCAATGCTCCTGGAACAAACGAGTAATGGTTTTAACATAAACGTGTAATGGTTTTAACATAAACGTGTAATGGTTTTAACATAAACGTGTAATGGTTTTAACATAAACGTGTAATGGTTTTAACATAAACGTGTAATGGTTTTAACATAAACGAGTAATGGTTTTAACATAAACGAGTAATGGTTTTAACATAAAAGAGTAATGGTTTTAACATAAACGAGTAATAGTTTTAACATAAACGAGTAATGGTTTATAATACATATTATTAGTTTTTTAACACCTTTTTTTGTAAAAATAGGTTTTTTTTGGTAAAAAACATATTTTTACAAAAAAACGTTTTGATGAAAATTTAATACAGCGTCATCTCGTCAATTTTTGTGGTACATCAAGTACTACAAATACGGTAATCAACTGTTACTAGAAAAAAAAATATTTTCACATAAAACGAGCGAAGCTCAGTCGCCCAGGTACTAGGCACTAAAGTAGAGAAAATCATAAACAGTTTTTTCAATCATTAACTCTTTGTCTATGGTCCAAAGGTTTCGCTAAAACATTTCAACGTGTAAAGGGGTCGCGTATTCAAAGAAATTGAAAAACATTCCTTTATACTATTTAGATAAATCTGGGCAAGTGTCGCCTGTGTACGTACCGATGGCCCCGGGGACCGGTCCAGCCACGCCGTGAGCTGAACAGCTGCCCACCGCCTCGGGGGGAGGGGGCGCGGGGAACACGCAGCGGTAGCACGGCCCGACCAACGAGTCCTGGAACAAGAGACCCCGTATCACCCACAGATCTATATTCATTGGCCTTCCACACAGCGCCATCTAGCACCAAACTAAGCTAAGCTAAGAAACTTAAAAGTGAATGAATGAATGAATGAATGAATGAATGAATGAATACTTTATTGTACACCAACAGAATTTTTAGATGGTAGCTATTAAAAAAATATTATGCTAAATTTGGGACAACGGGCGGTCTTATCGCTGAGAGCGATTTCTACCAGACAACCTTTGGATGGAATTAAATATTTGTGATGTAATAAAAAAAACGTAACGTGATAACATCTGATAAATCACTAATAATATAATAATATTATTGAGCGAAGAGCCTCGACCAACATCTTAAGTGGCTGTCGATAGGCGGCTGTACAGGGGCCGGTTTTTGAATTGTTACCTTCCCGTTAGGGCTCCGGCTCCCCCTGTACCCATACACCGTGAGCTGACCTTCGAGCTTCAACGCACTACCAGATATCAGCGGGATCTGAAACCAACATGGAAAACAAGTCAATTTAAAATATGAAAAAAACCGGACTGTGTGAATTTTAAAACTATCATGGTTATGAACATTATTATTCGTGTTACCGAGATATTTTCCATGATTTGTGAGTTTTGTTGACTCCCGATATTTCGACGCAATTACATGCGTCATGGTTCCGGGCAAATAATAATGACTGTGTGAATATTAAATACCTGAGGGGGCCAGTTGCTCGCGTCCGTATGTGTAACCTTTGATTCCCTACACGTACCCCCTGGGTGGTGCTAAAGGAGCAACCAAAAGTAGCAGTACAACTTGTGCCAAGTTCGTCCGGAGAGGCACTGCCACCACATCTGGAATCTACCGCCAAGCAGTGGTGCTCGCATTACTATGTTCCGGTGGAAGGGTGTGGGTGCCGGTGAAATCACATGCGCATGTGTATCATCCCCGTCTCGGGTGTTGGACGCTGGATGAATGCGACTCAGTAAAGATTTGTATCTCATACTGAGTCGCGCGCATTACTGTTGTCATGGGCGAGGGTCACCACTTACCATCAGGTGGGGCCTCAGCTCGTTCCGTCACGCATTCACATAAAAAAAACTAACCTTGGTGAAAACACACAGGTCGTTGAGCAAGTACCGCGTGGGTACATTGTCGGTACAGTCGAGCACAACGTCGTACTGCGACGCGATTTGCGCGGCGTTCTGTGACGTCAACTGTACCTTGTATGGCGTGATTTTGATCCTCGAATTTATGCTGGAAAGATATATTTTAATTCACACTATTATTATTTAATGATATGTTTTTTAGCGCAGCTAGTATATATGAAAATGAAAAATAAAATTAAAAATGTTTTTATTGCAACTTAGTTTAAGTAGACAGTTTTGCCATAAAAAATAATATTTCCCAATGATTCCCACACTAGGCTAAGCCTGTATATATATACTAGCGACCCGCCCCGGCTTCGCACGGTTAGTAAAGCATCAGTGTCGTATCAGAAACTACCCGTGCGAAGCCGGGGTGACTTGCTAGTGTATTATACATATAAACCTTCCTCTTGAATCACTCTATCTATTAAGACCGCATCAAAATCCGTTGCGTAGTTTTAAAGATCTAAGCATACATAGGGATATAGGGACAGAGGAAGCGACTTTGTTTTATACTATGTAGTGATGTAGTGTATCTCGGAAACAATGATTTGGATGAGATTTTGTGTTTTTGCTATATAGTAGTTTAGTTTTACTAGTTTTACTGATACCTGCGCAGACTTTCAGCTGCTGAATCAGCTTTGCTGACACCCTGGTCGCACTCCCTGTGTAGCAGCTGTCGGTGGATATTCGTCAGATCCACTGAGTCATAGTCCACGATGCCTATCTCACCTGGAAATAATACATTTTATTATTTACTACCTAGAAGAGCGCGGTGACCCAGGGGTACAGACGCCGACTTTCAATCTGAAGGTCGCTGGTTCAAACCCACACGTGCACCAATGTACTTTTTCACTTGAAAAATTTACGTGCGCAATACCACGTTCTCGAAACGGTGACAGAAAACATCGTGAGGAAACCGGCATGTCTTAGAACCATAAATTCGAAGACTTTTTTTTTTTTATGTATAGCCAAGCGTTTGGCCATCTCCCTGATGGAAAGTGAAGATGCGGCCGACAATGGAGCACGCTTGTCTAGGAGAAACCTATTCACTCTACTCTTGAAGACTCCAGGTTGTAACGGTCGGGGAACGGTTGTACCAATCCGGACTGGGCTCCCGTGGTAGATCAGAGCCCGTTCACTTTCAATTATCGAGAGTAGGCCGGTGTCCCTGCAGTGGGAACATTAGAGGCTGGTACGGATTTACTATCACCCAATACGGGGTGATACGTCTCATGCGCAAGTGAGTTCACCGGCACCCACACCCTTCCACCGGAACACAGTAATGCGAGCACAAGCGCTAGACGGCAGATTCCAGGTGTGGTAGCAGTACCACTCCGGACGAACTTGGCACAAGTTCTACTGCTACTTTTGGTTGCTCCTTTAGCACCACCAGGGGGTACGTGTAGAGAATCAAAGGGTGCACACCTACGGACGCGAGCAACTGGACCCCCCCAAGTGAAAACAGTATCCTAATTTGTTGCGAGCTTTAGGAGTTAGCTGATAACACTAACAGGAACAGAGGAACAGACAGACACGTAAAGCGACTGTTTTATATTATGTAGAGAAGAGGTATACTAACCGACCCCTGCGCCCGCCAGATAAGCGGCGGCGGGACACCCCAGCCCCCCCGCGCCCACCACCAGCACCCTCCCGGAGCAAATCTTCTCCTGACCCGCCACCCCTATCTCGGGCAGGAGGATCTGACGACTGTATCTGAAAATGTGTGGTTGGTTCCCTCAATTGAAGACTAATAAACATTCGGTAATCTCGCCTTTTTTGAAGTTGGGTAAAAATGAACTTGTAATATGTGGAACGCTAAATTAATGTATTTAATATATATTTACAGTGTATTTTTTATATATTTAACATTGTTTTATGTATTAACTTTAAAACTGCATGGCCATTTGGTGAGAGAGGTTTCATATCATTATGGTGAGATATATGATAAATGATATAATCTCATATCATTTTGGTGAGAGCGGAAGACTCTAGTGTTTTCATATCATTTTAGTGAGATAAATATATAAGATATATACATATATTTGTTTATATGTGAAAAAGTGACGGAACAAGCTGAGGGACCATCTGGTGATAAATGGCGACCCTCGCCCGTGACAACAGTAATGCGACTCAGTATAAGATTTGGATCTTACACTCATCGCAATCATCCAGCATCCATCACCGGAGACGGGGATGATACGTCTCATGCGGATGTGATAAATATGTGATAAAGAAGGCTCTCTAGTGATTTTGAAGCATACCTCTCTATGGCCCATTTCGGTAGGGTGGCGCCAATTTTTAATCTTGTTCCATTGGCATCATGAGCCTCTGAACCTTCCTCCGGCGTGTCCTGATTCTGATACGCATGAAAAATAAACATAATTCATTATTTTTATTTAACTACTAACAAAACTAATAATCGATTTTGATAAAATTTCTATGGGACCAGTCTGAATGCAAACCATTTAATATAAAAAATAATCCAATTGGATTATTTTTTATTATTCTTCTTCTTCTTTGTCATTACATTGTTGGAACCAACTCGGCCTACCTGATGAGTGATTACTGCTACCATGAGTGAAGCTACATTTTAGCAAGGAAATCAAGAAATAAGTAATTTACTTACAGAGTGCCATTCGCTTCTAACTTTTTGTAACTCCTCCTCTTTTTTATGTAATAACGTGCGTAAATCCTCGATTTCTTTTTCCAACTCGGTTATCCGCTCCATTTCAATCCTCTTGTATGAATACCTTAAACTTGTGACAATAGTAACTATGTCTCTTGTACAAAATTTGCAAAATGTAATAAACAAGAAACCAAAACAAGCTCTGTTGCGTTCCGGTACATAATTTACCACAGATAAGATATTTTGCTGTTTTAGTGTGGCCAGATAGATTTGTGAATTTCCGTCCAAACCGTATGTCGTATGTGTCTGAATGATTGGTATTTATTAAAAAACACCAGGACTCAAAATCTACTGACAAAATGAAAACCCAAAAAATAGGGAATAGCACACAATAACACATTTTATGTTTCTTCAATACTCAATACTCAATAGTTTATTGTATTCCACAATGTAAAAAACAGATGTTATAATATTAGATACAGATCATCATGGACCCTGTTGGGCACAACAATAATATGAAATAGGAAAGAGAGAGGAGGACGATATTATTACAGAAGAAACGTAATGATTCAAGATAATGATTTAGTTATAATAATATAAATTAGAATAACATACCTAGACAGGCGAGTCAATCTGGTTAATGTTTAGCGATTTGTCATTAAAGTATTCAGTGATTGTATAATAGGTTTTTTCCGTCAATAGTATTTTTAATCTTTTTATAAATGTCAAGCCATTCGATTCATTTTTGATAGTAGTTGGAAGGTTATTATAAAGTTTAATAGACATAACGTAAGGGCTCGAGGAGTGTAGCTTGAGGCGGGAGGTAGGTATAATAAGCTTGTTTTTGTGTCGCAGAGTACGGCTTGCATACGTTTCTTCACGAGTTTTATAGAAGAGAGGATATTTTCGGACAAACTTACACATTTCTAATATATATATACAGGGTAAAGTGAGAATTTTAAATTTTTTAAAGTATGGTTTGCAACTTTCCGTTTGTTCAATGTTGGCTAGAATTCTAATTAATTTCTTTTGTAGGGTGAAAAGGATGGATGCACTTGCACCGTTTCCCCATAAGATAACGGAGTACGATAGGTAGTTATGAGCGTAGGCATAATATACTGCTAATGAACTTTTTAGGTCAGTTGTTTTCTTTACTTCGCGAAGTGCGTACACAAATTTTGATAATTTAGATTTAGTTCTTTGTATGTGTGAATCCCAGTTTAAGTGTTTGTCAATAACCAGTCCGAGTAATGTGAATTCGTTTACAATTTCTAGTGTATGTCCATTAAAGTCGAAGTTAAACTGCAATACTGGTTTCTGGTACGGATGGAAGGTCATTATTTTAGTTTTTGCAAAGTTTATTTCATCCAGATTTATGTTCCGTGTAGCAAGTGGGTAAGTGTTTCGTTTATATTTACATTATCATAGCATTGTGTCAATATGGAAATGTCGTCCGCGAATAAGACACAGGGATCTTTAATTATTTTTGGAAGATCATTGATGTAAATCAGAAAAAGCAGACATCCAATCACGCTGCCCTGAGGGATAGAGGAATTTATGATTTTACAATGTGATCGGACATTTTTTATTTCACGGGTGTTATAATCATAGTGTTCAATTTCTACGTACTGTTCTCGGTCTTGTAGGTATGATGCGAACCATTTATGGGCAGGTCCTCGAATTCCAATTCCATATAATTTTGCGAGTAGTATATTATGTTGTACTTTGTCGTAGGCCTTGCTCATATCCAACAGTATACCTAATGCATATTTTTTATTGTTTATTATGTTGAAAGCCTCTTGTATATATTTGTAAGTTGCTAAAGTCGTAGATCGGTTTTTACGGAAACCATTTTGGCTTTCGTCGAAGATATTATATTTTTCACAAAATGTGTACACACGCTCGCACATTGCTTTTTCTAAGATTTTTGAGGCTGTAGGTAAAAGTGCTATGGGACGATAGTTGTTTGGATCTGTTTTATCATTTTTTTTATATATAGGCTTTACAATGGATTTTTTTAATTGGTTGGGGAAAACGCCCTCTTCAAATGATTGGTTAATAATTATGCAGAACGGTATAGTTAGTTCATCGGCACAGTGCCTGAGCAAAGAAGGGGGGAGCTCATCAATACCGTGGCTTTTTTTATTTTTTAGGTTTCGTATTATTTTGTGCACTTCCTGGTAGCTTACTGGGCTAAGGTATATGGAGTTTTCGGTCGGATGGATTACGGGGCGACCGCGGGGTTTAATGCCGTCCAAAGACACTTCACCGATTGATGCAAAAAAATTATTAAATATATTTGTTATTTGATGCGGTTCAGTAATTAGTTTTTTATCAATATTTAATGTTACGTTATTTTTTTCTTTTTTTCTAGTCATATTTGTCCGTTCATTTATTATATTCCACATTGTTTTAATTTTATTATTCGATTTATTTAATTGATTGATATATTGCAGTTTTTTCGACATTATAACAGATTTCTTTCACTTAAACAGATGTTTTGTAATTTTATATTATATTATAATATTTATATTTCATATAAAATCTAAAATTTACGTTCAATTTTAGATTTTTTTCCGAAATTTAGCCCCAGATAGTTCTTCTCAGAAATTACCCCTGAGTTAGTGGGTTATCTTTCCTCATCAGGCATCACTGGTTCTAGACTAGCGACGCGTAGTTTAGCGGCCTGTATACAATGTATTTCATTGTTTTGAATTTTCACTTCAGTCAGTTAATAGCGCTCTATTTTCTATACTAAAGCCAAAACCATTTTTTTATATTTAGAGAAAACCGTACTCTACCATTTTAAAAAAGATACCTCGTAGTCAGTTTACAACGGGCGAAGAACAAAGTCATAAGAAGGCAAAATACGCAATTGTATTTACTTGGATGTCATATTGTTTATGCACAAGTTTGTGGCATAAATGAAAATTCCCGTGACTTTTTACATGTTTTATTTGTTATTTTTACTTTTATCAATAAGCCAGGACGTCTATATGTATTAGTCCTTATCTTGATCGCTTGATTTCGATATCTTTTCAACCTATTTAGGAGTTTATCGATTTGCCTGTATTTTTTTTTAATGTTTGTTACCTCCGTCTTGTTATGACCGACTTTTTTCTTCGCCCCGTGTAAACCGATCTGATTATTAAAGGTTTTTTTTAGATTTTTTTTAAATCAGCCACTTGTTTAAGAAACCTGTTAAAAATAAATATTCATGGACATTTCACAGATTAGCCCTAAAATAAACAACACATCTATATTCGTCACAGAAATGCTTGTTCTGAGTGGGAACTAAACCCACGACCTTCGACGTGAGCTGTGAGGCCTGTTAAACTTAATATTAGCAGACAAATATATTACCCTTACTTATTATATTCTAGTGAAATTCTCAAAAAACTAAATAGAATATAGATTTAAATGAATAGCTTTTTAATTAATAATATATCTGACGATATTTTTAATTAAAATAATCAATAAAACATCATATTAATTATAGAATAAGTGTTTAATTGGAACGTTTAGCCTATTCTATTCTCCTTGATGTAAAATGAGCGAGATTCAAATGCGATGTAATCAAATTAAACATTAAAAACTATGGAATAAAATAGTTCCGTGGTTGAGTAAGCTTATTGGAACGTTTCGCAGCTTCAAAAGCCTTAAGGCGTTCCTTATTACAATCTGCCATGAGAACTTCCAATGAATTCGACACAGGCCCAGAACTAGCTTCGTTAGGAGTAAGGTTTAATGCATTTACTTGGTTGGAAGTATCGCTACTCTTGCAAGTCGGAATGTGTCTTGATTTACCTGCATCAAGAATAAGCCTCAATTTAGTGTACATTTTATCTTCCAGTTCTCGGTGTTTCTTGTTCAACCGGTCCATTATTTGTGGAAGGACCTCAGTCTTTTCATATAAGCCAGGTCCGCGAGTCAAACTTGACTTTTCAGCTTCAGATTTAAGTAGACTGCGCTTTTGAAATGTTTTCTCGTTCATAGTTATTGCTTCCAAGTATTTTATATCGTATTTCGTGACCAGTAGATTGGTGAGCGCTTTTTGTTCCAACTTGGTTTTAGTTTCAAACGAATTACCTGGTTCAGAACTAACTTTGGTAGTGACAGGTGAACTTAAAACTTTAGCAGTCACTGCAGAAGGGCGGTATTCTTCATTAACTGTAGCTTTGAAATGTTTAATTTTGTTGGTATTTAAGATTTCATCAAATATAGTTTTCGTTTGTACGTACGAATCAGCACCAGAAGTATTTTCCATTATATTACTGTTAGAATTTGCTTCCGTATTATATGTTTTATTATCTGTGCTTAGTTTTCCATCTTTACACTGCTCCGTTTTCGTAGTATAAAAATGTTGTTTTTCACACGCAACTTTATCAATGTCTTCATATATTTGACCATCAATCCCCTTTTCCTTGAGTTTAAGGTCTAATGGAGTAAATATATTCTCTTGGTCAGAAGTTAAGATGTTTGCTTCTTTATCAATATTTTCCATTGTATTTGAAAATTGTGCTGCAGGACCATGATTGGGAACAGGACTTTCATGCAATTCAGTATTAAACTCACATTTATCGAAAAACTTCTGAAACTCTGCCTTTTGTGCCTCAGACAAATAACACTCAGACTCTTTATTATTAAATTTACTTGTCTTCAGGAATTCTTGAAGCATTTTAATTTGCAAATCAGATATATCTGTTTTCTTATCCAATTCATGGATTCGATTAAATTCATGAATATGGAAGTCGTCAAGATCGATCAAGTTGTCGTTTTCCGTTATATGTCGCATTGGTTTAGTATTACTAGAACCTGGGCCATTGGCCAGATTATCAGCTTGTGGGGGTTGTAAAAAATCTAGTAGATCAGCATTTTTATCGTTATCATCGTGTCGAAGGTTGTACATCTTGAATACCACCAGTCTGAAAAAAACAAAACGTGGACAGCTTAGTAAAAGTGTGTTGTACGGTTTAGATGGTAGTAAACTTTTTTTACGGTATCCTCCTCTGCCACTTTGTTGCGGGAATACGGGAACGCTTTTTTTTTTTATGTGAGTGATGGAATGAGCTGAGGGCCCACCTGGTGGTAAGTGGCGCCCCCCGCCCATGACAACAGTAATGCGACTCAGTATAACATTTGGATCTTACTGAGTCGCATTCATCCTGCTGCGTCCATCACCCGAGACGGGGATGATACCTCTCATGCGCCTGTGATTTCACTGGCACTCACACCCTTCCACCGGAACACAAATCGGAAAAAAAACCGACATCAATACTTTCAAAGTAATAACAACGCAATATCGTTTACTATGATGTCATTTTTCTAGTTATTTTGATTTAACAACCAAACTATTCATCCGATTTTGATAACAATTGTATGGAACCAATCCGAAATTATATACTTACAAATAAAAAATAAATAAAAATCGATTCATAAATGACGGAGATCTGAGTTAACGAACATAAACAGTCGAATTGAGAACATCCTACTTTTTTGAAGTCGGTTGAAAATCGAGTGAGGACGTATAAATATTGTTATGGGTAACCAATTAACATACTCGTAGATTGGACCTTCAGCTAGTTCCGTAACTTTGGTTGTTTGAAAAACTACCAGACCTTTAAAAAAAAAACGAAAAAAAAACCAACTTCGATTCAGCTCCCATGGGCAATTATATTTAAAACAAGAACAACATATTAAGAAAATCACCCTACTATTTTAAAACAGTTCTGTCCCTGTTGTTATACAACAGGCAAAGAAAAAAGTCAGGAAAGCAAACTACGCAATTTCGTTTTACTTGAATTACATATTTTGATTGATTGAACTATACAACCGATTTTGTAAAGGTTCTATGACTATGACCAATCTTTAGGCATATCCTTTAAACTAAATAATTTTCCAAATCGGTTGATAAATGACGGAAAAGACAGATAACAAACATAAAAAAAAAATAACTGAATGGATAACCGGAAGTCAGTTGAACAGACTTTCCTTACAAGTAATTAAAACATTGCCACCGCCATCCATTGCAAGTAGCGTAATAATGAAAAAAATTAAAAACATACCTGTCAAACACCGCTGTCAAATAATATGTATTTGAAATACTTGACTCTGGCAAATGCACAAGCCGTGCGAAGCCAAAAGAAGAGAAAAAAAAAAAGTATAATATTTGTGAAAACAAAACAGCACTGAGTTCGACCAAAGCGAGTGCTCGCGCCGCACCCAACGGCACAATAACAAAACAAAGGCACGTTCAATGACGATGTAAAGATTAAAGACCCGCGTGCATTTAATCAGAAACAAAGTACGGAGCGGTTAGAAAAATAACTTCTTACATTTTTATATGTTAAATGCTAATTATTGTTCCTTTTCTTTATTTTATTTTTCCATTCTTTATTATTTTTAAGGGTCTTTGAGTCATTATTTGACTATGTCAGACCCATTATGTCGATCTTACATTTCAATAATTATTGAATAATATTAAAAACTAATTTATATAGTGTTTTTGCCGCTTTACTTCTTGCATTTTATACGTATTTTTTTTTTGTATTTGTCAATTTATGTGTCAAATACAATAAAATAATAGGTAATTATTATTCTGTTCTATTCTACTCGTAATAGGCTATTGGAAATGGTATCATGACTGAAAATTACGGATAATTATACATTGACGTCATACCTTGACCAAAATGAGAAAGTTTGACCTGAAATTTACCTATCAACTACACGCACGCAAGCCTAGATACAAAGCAAAAATACAAGCATTAGTATGCTACGTTTTGATCAAATGCACGCGTTACCTTATCGTATTCACACTTTGCTATCAAAATAGGTTAAGTAAATAGGTAGGTAATCTATACCTATTATTGAAAGCTGAAGAGTTGGTTTGTTTGTTTGTTTTGAGAACTACTAGTTGGAATTCAAAAATTTAAAAAATTTAAATTCAAAAATTATATTTGTGTTGGATAGTCTATATAAGTAAGCTACGCTAAATTCTAAATCTAGCATTACGGAATTTTTTTAGGTTATACGCGGGTGAAACCGCGGTAACAAACAAACAAAAAATACAGCCGAATTGATAAACCTCCGCCGAAATTGGTTGAAAATGCAATTATTGACAAAAGTACCTTATTTCGTAATTTATTTTAATTTAGGATGCACATATTTGTTTTTTTAGGATATTCTTAAATTTTATTATGAAGACTGCTGCAGTAAATTATTTTAAAATATATTTAATAAAACCGTTTAATTCATATTCATTTATTATTATTATCTTTATGCATTTGCTTAATAGTAACATTAATATTTTCATTCAACACGCGTCAAGTTGCAAAAGTTGAGTTCCGCCCACAGATAGTGAAAATTAGGTTGAGCACCCACATCCAACACAAAGGGGAAACCCCGAATAATCTTTTAAAGCACTTTAGGCTTCTTGGGAAATCCCAACTCAAAAATTTAATGTTTTCATTAACGTGGCTTTTTTCAGCAGCAAACAGAGTTATTATTATTTTTTGTCTCGTTACATTCATGAGTTTACAGTAGTCTTTCCACCCCGAGTTCTCACGGATAACAGAGTATAAATACCTACTTTTTTCTGTTGTAGTGTCAGGTTGGGTCGTTATGTGGGTTACCTACAATACGATACGACACGACACGCGCTGAGTTTTATCCGCGCAAACATATTCAATATATTTTGATTACTCAGAAATTAAAAGTACTTTTATTCAAATATATTGAATAAAGAGCTTCGCTGTTAAATTAATGTTGCCTGTTCCTAGTGAAGTGAGTGAAGTATTGAGGCGAAATGGGAGGATTTGATTTCGTGACTGTCAATGTCAAAACTTATTTCACTGTCAAATTTTTCAGTATATCCAACGTAGTAAATAAATGTCAGATCTAGTACATAAATCCTACTAATATTATCAACTTGAAAGTTTGTCAGGATGCAAAGATATATGTTTGGATGTTTGTTATTATTTCACGCAAAGCATAGTATAACTATTACTTCCATCTACTCCAATAGTTTGAATAAGAATTTCCCGGCTTACAGTTAAAAGTTGTTTTACACTATTTATGTATTTATTATCATTATAATAATCAGTTAATCCATACAAACTTCTTCAATCAATTTGAGTGAATTATAATTATGAGAGCTAATTATCTCTTAAAGCTAATGAGTTTTGGCACTATCCACGTTACAGATGTTGGTTAATAGCGCTCTCGCCGATAGGAATGATAAAAACAAATACCACCGAGCAAAACAAATCGTTGAGATAAGGCATTTTTAAAATTTTGGAGTTGGTAGCACTTGGTGTCAATGAACTGATGTATGTTTGATTGATAGGTATTTCGTTTGGAAATTACACAGGAAATTCGAATTCGATTTTCGATAATACATTGTATTTCGATTAGCTCGCGTCTTCGGTCGCGTGCTTTGGTTTGTTTAATGTTTTCATTGTGATATTACCATGGCGATATTCTTCTCATTGTCGAGAATTGCTCATAATTACCCTGCTTTATCTATAGCAGCATAGATACAATGTGTACGAAGTGTAAGGAATTTAAAGTGTAATTTTTTCTCGATATTACGACCGCAAACTACATAATCATAATTTGTAAGCATTAAAATGTTCCTACACATGGAATAGGCCCTGCGGGTGACCATGGTAAGTGCATAATGTGTTTTGTTTCTATGATTATAACCTTCAAAGAAATATAATATTCTAATCGGACCCATCATTAGACCGGTGAAACGATAAAACGGAAATTTTTTAATCACTCTTAATCAAGCTTCTCCGCGGTTCAGACATGGCTCATCGACAGCCTTGCATCTAAATTTACTAAATATAAGATAGATAATACGCTAGTTGGATTCATTTACGTGTTTTGAGTTAGGTATGCAGAATGCTAGGCAATAGTAAAATCTTTCTAACCCACTAACGTTACCACTTTCACTGACAGATAGCTGATGTTATAAGGAGTAACTTGGATACTTTTATTTTAGAATAAAGAAAAATGTTTTAGGTATACATGCCAGAAATATAAAATAGAAGAAGTATTTTGATATTGCCTCTAGGGAGAATGGTATCTGGACCATGCAATCTGAGTTTCCTCATTTTCAACGGCATTTCAACATCAGGTAGACAGTTCATTCTTGATGCCCTCGGGATATAATAACCAAGCCACGGAGCTGTCATAATTAGTCATTATAGACTAGTGACTTTGATTCCAGATGGAGCCGTGCTGCTACCGGTTCACAGCCGCGGAGGGTGGAGCCCGGCTGGCGGCGACTGCAGCCGCAGGGAACACCCTCGTCACCGAATGCGGGGCTTTCATAGCCACGCGGCTGCTACATGAGGAGGCCTATCATATCCGAGGGTAAATCTTACTTACTTACACCCAAGACCCAAGAACAAACTTTATGCTCACCACACAAAGTGTTCCCCGGCCGGGAATCAAACATCTTTCTGGGATAAAAAGTAGCCTATGTTTTAATTCAAATTCTTTGTGGGGTGACTAGGCCTGCACTGACGTCCCGTATGGGGATGTATTGTGCATTGTCCCTTGTTGTTAACTAAACCCCACCCCAGATATCCTAACTCGTACCCCCTGGGTGGTGCTAAAGTAGCAAAAAAAAGTAGCAGTAGAGTTTGCGTAAGGTTCGCCCGGAGAAGTACTGTCTCCCCACCTGGTAATCTGCCACCAAACAGTGGCGCACTCGCATTGCTGTGTTCTGGTGGAAGGGACGTAAGATCCCCGTCTCGGGGGACGGGGTACGGCTTCTCACGCTTCGTTTGTGGAAGACCTTATCCGTATTGCTGTTGTTATGGACGGAGGTAACCACTTACCACCAGTTGGGCCTTCAGCTTGTTCCGTCATTTCTTTACATTAAAAAAGTTATGATTATAATGGTAGTATGATTACTCTGTGTTTAGGTTGCTGTCATCTGGCCTTCAGCGATCGGTCCGCATCGGGCGCGCTGCCAACGTGCAGGCCGATGCGTACGAGCTCTCCATCCTGACTGATCTGAAGGTCACCCAGGCGGTCAGCTTCGATGACGTACCTGACTGGAGTGCGGAGTTGGAGACCAAGGAGGTGAGTTTTAACGATGTTGGGGATTGGAGTGGACAGTTGGAGACCAAGGAGGTGAGTTTTTATGATGTTGGGAACTGGAGTGGACAGTTGGGAGACCAAGGAGGTGAGTTTTTACGATGTTGGGAACTGGAGTGGACAGTTGGAGACCAAGGAGGTGAGTTTTTACGATGTTGGGAACTGGAGTGGACAGTTGGAGACCAAGGAGGTGAGTTTTAACGATGTTGGGGATTGGAGTGGACAGTTGGAGAACAAGGTGGTGAGTTTACTGAGGTAACCATAGAGTCTTGACATGACATAATGGGTAGCAGATGAAAAAATAGGTTGTGGAGGTCATGCTCTAGCGTAGGCGAGCATTGCATGTATACAATATCTTTACATAACCGTTGGAGGAGAGTCGGTTCAGACGTGGGGTATATGGAACGTATTTCTGCGCATCTATATTTATTCTCTAAAAGAACAAGGTTGAATAAGTAGATTGGAGTAAAAAATTGGCTACTTTTGATAAATAAATAAACGTTTGCACACTCATACCTCTGCACTAGGATTCCCTGTGTCGCAGATGGCATGGACAAACACAGAAACACAAGACAAACACCCAAGACCCGAGAACAATCTTCGTGCTCACCACACAAAGTGTGCCCCGGCCGGGAATCAAACCCGAGACCCCTCGCTTCGAACGCAGGGCTACTACCAACTAAGCCTCGGAGTCGTGATCTGAGCTATGATGACAGTTAAATTAGTCAACATTTCTAAATGTATACTCACTATTTGTGGTGTATCATAAAAACATTATCCGATTGTAAAATGTATATTTTTTTTTTTAATTTTCAGGTTGTGGTTTGCACCTCTGCAGTATTCAGGCAGATATTGGAGCGAGGGCTTCTTGAGATGCGCCAAGTAAATGTTCTGGTCATCGACAGCTGTCACATGATATACAAAGACGAACACCTGCAATATGTGAGTATCATTTTTTCTTATGTTAGTTTGAGGGTAGATGGCGCTGTGTGAAATGGCCATGAATAAATAAATAAATATTCATGGACATATTTCACACAGCTATGCTTAGTTTGGGGCAGATGCCCCAAACTAAGCATAGCTTGTAATATGGGAACTAGATAACTGATAGAATTCATATAGTACTTTTTTTTTGTAAATTTATACTTATAATACACTAGCTGACCCGGCCACGCGTTGCTGTGGCTAACGTTTTTGTAATTGTGACTGTCAAATAAAAGATAAATAATTTGCATTAAAATATATTGCAATCATAAATTGAGATGTGAGCTATCCTATCTTTCAAGTTGCATCAAACTGCACACGGTGTACAAATTTGATTAAAATCGGTTAAGTAGTTTAGGAGTCCATCGCGAACAAACATCGTGACACGTAATTTATATATATTAAGATTTAACATGCAGACACAGAACTAACATTTCTGTTCGCACACAAATGCTTGTCCTGTATCGTCTCAAATTCAAAAGTAACAATGTAATTATTGTGTTCATCATTATGTAATTCGTAGATAACTAATAAATGTAGTTACTGATAAAACATGATTTACCAAAAAAAAATAACGGGCGAAGCTCGGTCGCCCAGGTACGTTCAGATTAGTCCAATAGCATTTTTATCAAAATCGGTTCAATAGTTTGGTCGTTAAAACAAAAATAAGTGGACAAATATGTCATACAAGTAAACGAAATTGCGTACATTGGTTTCCTGTGAATTTTCTTCGCCGGTTGCATACCGATACGCATGTTTCTTTTATAAAATGGTAGGGCGAGGGCGAGTAGATGATGGATGACACTTTTTGCACACCAAATAAAGATAACAATAGCTTCAAAATATTTTAATTTTATTTTAACTAATAAAAAAGTGACACAGTGGGCGGTCTTATCGCTATAAAGCGATCTCTTACAGACAACCTTTGGATGGAATAATGAATTTATTTTTAAACCAATCTCTTTTTAAATCTTTGCTTGTACTTATTACAGATAATGGGGGTGTATAAACAGTCAGATGAGATGAAAAGGCCCCGGATCCTCGCCATCAGCTACCCTATATTCAATTCTAACAGGAGCACAGTGGAATCTGCAGAGGAGAGCAACGCGCTCGCTGTCATCGGGAAGGAATCTGACGGCAGTGTGGACGCAGACAACCTCCATGAACCAGGTAGATAGAAAGATTAAGTATTTTAAGTAGCAGTAATACTTGTGCAAAGTTCGCCCGGAGAGGTACTGCCTCCACACCTGGTAATCTGCCGCCGAATAGTAATGCTCGCATTGCTGCGTTCCGGTGGAAGAGTGTGGGTGCCGGTGAAATTACAGGCACATGAAATAACCCCGTCTCGGGTGACAGGCGCTACTGGGTGCGACTTGGGTTTTCTAATACTTCGGTCGGGGAGGAGCTGAGTTGCATTGCTGTTGTTATGGGCAGAGGTATACTTAACATCAGGTGGGCATGACAATGAAATGAAATGAAATGGGCCTCCAGCTTGTCCTGTCACTTCTGTTACATAAAAATTATCAGTCACATGGGCGTACCCAGGGGGGGGCAGGGGGTGGCAGCTGCCCCCCCTGGAAATGGAAATTTAAAATAAGAATGTATACATAGTCAAATTTAATTATATTTATTTAACTACCTATAAAGCAGGATCATTTGCGGCTGTTTGCCTACACACTACACTACATATACCTAATGTTTCATGCAGGTGTGTTTGTGTAGTGTGTATAAAAAAAAGTCGCGAATGATGCGACCTAAAAAAATCTGACCTGCCCCCCCCCCCCCCACCCCTAGGCCAGAAGCTAGGTACTCCCATGATCAGTCACTTGACGTCCTTCCCTCCTTAATTTCAGTTATAAAGCGGTCGATAAAAGAGCTGGGTGTCCATAAGAATTTGGATGATTTCGCAATGTATGAGAAGCTGGAGTATAAGATAAATCACCTGGAGGAAATGCTCTGCTGCCGGATGGACCTGGCAGAAGACATAGATGGCTGCAAACGGTGAGACGATAATTTTAAAACTATCATAGTTATGAACATTTGTTATTCGTGTTACCGAGATATTTAATATGATTTGTGAGTTTTGTGCGCGTTTAAAGCGTGGTCGCCCAGGGGCACAGACGCCGACAGTCAATCTGAAGGTGGCTGGTTCAAACCCACATGTGCACCAATGAGATTTTTCACTTGATACTAATAATTTGAAAGTGACACTGTTTTTTTTTTTTAGAATTTCCGGGCCAACTACGAAACCCAAGGAGGTTCTTATTGAGTACGCGGAAGGGCCGTCCCCTGGAGACATGGCTGCGGAGTACGCCTCCTTGGAACAGTACATGAGGGACAGCGTCCGCGAAGTCGTGGAGTTTTTAGAAGACCACAGGTTTGTATGACAAGCGCTTGTAATATAAATCGTTTGTTTAAACAATGATGTAGGGGTCTCGTTGATCGCGTCCGTAGGTGTGTACCCTTTGATTGCTACACGTACCCCCTGGGTGGTGCTAAAGGAGCAACCAAAAGTAGCAGTAGAACTTGTGCCAAGTTCGTCCGGAGAGGCACTGCCTCCACACCTGGTAATATGGAACAAGCAGTAGTGGTTGCATTCCGATGGAAGGGTGTGGGTGCCGGTGAAATCACATGCGCGTGAGGCGTATCATCCCCGTCTCAACGTGACGGGCGCAACGCGCTACGACTTGGATGTTCTTATACTGCAGTACGAGAGGACCGGACTCGTATGGCTATTGTTTATGGGCGGCAGTAACCACACACACACACACACACACACACACACACACACACGCGCGCGCGCGCACACGCACACGCATACACACACGCACACACACCCACTCACATACACACACACAAATTTTCGCCTTTTTAATATAAGTAAGATTAACACCCAGATACAGAACAAACATTAATGTTCGACACACTAATGTAATGTTTTTTTTTTAATCTGTGCTCTATTTCCAGACATGACCCGACTGAGATATACGGAGAGGACTTGTACGAAGAGTTCAAGAACATTCCAGACCCCACCATCGAGCCGAGGCAGATATTCAAGGAGTTTTTGTACATTTTGGATCAGTTAGGTATGAAAGACAAAAAAGGCATCTTTGTATTCGTAATTGTGACGGCTCCGTGGCTTAGTTGGTAGTAACCCTACCTTAGAAGCGAGGAGTACCGGGTTCGATGCCCGGCCGGGGAATTATCGTATTCTTTTTTTTCGTGGGGAAATACACTTGCATACCGCCCTGCTACGGGGAGACAACGGTTATGTTGGACTAGACCCACTAAAACCCTATGGTGGCCTCAGCTGCGGTGCCTCCCATAAGGCACCGCAGCCCGCCTCAGTTGCGGTGCCCCCCATAAGGCACCGCAGCCCGCCTCAGTTGCGGTGCCCCCCATAAGGCACCGCAGCCCGCCTCAGTTGCGGTGCCCCCCATAAGGCACCGCAGCCCGCCTCAGTTGCGGTGCCCCCCATAAGGCACCGCAGCCCGCCTCAGTTGCAGTGCCCCCATTAAGGCACCGCTTCGAAGGCAGGGCTACTACCAACTAAGCCACAATAATATATACATTTTTCATATTTTCATTCCCAGGTCCCTACGGAGCAGACAAAGCCGCGTTCTCACTGTTAATAAAGTTAGAAAAGCTCAAAATTAAAGTGCCTTACGAACGCCATTTCTTACTGTTGCGTCTGTGTACAACTACCTTTGTAAAGATCAGATGCCACGCGGACCTCGTGTTCAGCAAGTACGACTCCGACTGGGACAAAATAAGGCTGTTTTCAACATCGAAACTGTTGCGCCTTGTCGAGATACTGGAGCAATTCACCCCCTCCGATCTTAAAAACAGCATCGAGAACAATACGTACGTGAAAATTGACAAGCGACACGATTTCGATCACGATAATGTGGATAAAAACGTGTCGCATGCTGTAAATCCCAGTTTTAAGGATAGAATGTTGGGTGATATACAGAACTGTGAGTTTTCATCGTTGGGGGACAAAATTGCTGATAGACTGCACAGCTTTGAGGGGAATTTGAAGGATTTGGATGTCAGTGGTGCTGATGAGTCACCAGTGGTTACTAGTGAAAATGTTCAGAGCGCATCGTTGAAACCGCAGGTAATATTAATTTTCAGTTGCTCGCGTCCGTAGGTGTACCCTTTGAGTCCCTACACGTACCCCCTGGGTGGTGCTAATGGAGCAACTTAAAGTAGCAGTACAACTTGTGGAAAGTTAAGACTCACCCGATGGTAAGTGGTGACCCCCGCCCATGACAACAGTAATGCGACTCAGTATGAGATCCAAATCTTTACTGAGTCGCACTCGTCCAGCGTCCATCACCCGAGACGGGAATGATACGTCTCATGCGCATGTGATTTCACCGGCAGCCACACCCTTCCACCGGAGCACAGTAATGCGAGCACTACTGCTTGGCGGCAGATTCCAGACATAAAACCCACTGGTCTCAACGTTCCAGACGGTCGGCGAGTCTGCCCCGCAGCCGGCCGCGTTCCGGCGGTCGGCGCGCGGCGTGCGGCGGCGGGCTGCGCGTGCGCCGCGCGCCGCGCAGAGCTGCCTGGCGGACGCGCTGTGCGGCCTCCTGTACGTCACCGAGCCGCTCATGGCCAAGATACTTTTCATGCTCATCGTGGTGAGTGCAGTGCACAGTCTTGAGTCTTTTTCCGGTTCTTGGACTTGACTTTTTTAACAGACAACAAGTTTAAAAAATGTGATTTCTCAACAGATGTCGTTTTTAGTATTGTTTACGTGTACTAATAAATGACCATACTTGTATTCGATAGTACTGAATGTCAGCTATCTAACGCATTTTATGATATTTGGTTGAAGTGTAAGCAACAATTGTTTTCACCTTTTCGAAAATGTCGGTTTTTATTCCAAATAAACGTCATTTGCGGGAAGTGTTAATACATTATTTTATTGCGAAGAAAACTGCAGCGGAAACTTATCGTTTGCTTGTGGAGATTTATGGTGAGCATGCTCCGTCTAATACAACTTGCAAGGAATGGTTTCGACGATTTCAAAATAACGATTTTAGTACTGAGGATAAAGAACATGGAAAACCACCAAAAAAATTTGAAGATGCTGAATTGGAAGCATTATTGGCGGAAGATTCTTGCCAAACTCAATCAGAATTAGCTGCAGCATTAAATGTTGATCGTTCAACTGTTGCAAAGCGTTTACAAATGATGGGAATGATTCAAAAAGCCGGTGACTGGGTTCCACATGATTTAAAAGAAAGAGACATGGAACGTCGGAAAACCATTTGTGAAATGCTGCTTCAAAGACAGCAAAGAAAAGGATTTTTGCATCGGATAGTCACAGGAGACGAAAAATGGATACACTACGAAAATCCTAAACGCAAAAAAGCTTGGGTGAAACCAGGCGAACCAGGCCCATCACAGCCAAAAATAAATATTCACTGTGCCAAGGTCATGCTCTGTATTTGGTGGGATCAGAAAGGTATTGTATATTATGAGTTGCTCAAACCCTCTGAAACTATTAATGGAGAAGTTTACCGACGACAACTAATGCGTTTGAAGCGAGCCATAGAAGAAAAACGACCAGAATGGGTGAATAGACATAACAAATTAGTTCTTCAGCATGACAATGCCAAACCGCATACCGCAGAAGTCGTAAAAAGATATTTAGAGGGACAGGACTGGGAAGTGTTACCCCACCCGCCATATTCACCAGACATAGCTCCTTCGGATTACCACCTATTCCGGACGATGCAGACAGACCTTACTGGAGAAAAGTTTACTTCATGTGAAAGTATCAAAATTTGGATTGACAACTGGATAAGCTCAAAAGACCAGGACTTCTTCCAGCAAGGAATACGAAAACTACCTGAACGATGGGCGAAGGTTGTAGCTGCAGATGGAGCATACTTTCAATAAATTTTTTTTTTAATTTTGTAAGCGAACAAATGTGTTTTATTTTGACAAAAAGGGGCGGAGTCATATTCACACACCTAATATGATTCGCCTATCATGCAGTCCTAAATTATATAATTTTTTTTTTTGTTAATCGTTCATTTCAATTTTATACATTTTTTTTTCTTTTATATTTTTCTAATCAATTAAAATGTGAATATGGACATTGTAAACCCCCCGTGTATTAATGTCTGAAATAAATGATTATTATTATTATTATTGCAGTCAGCTTTTTCAGACTTCTAAAATAACACAACAAGTTTAAAAAAGCTGATTTAAAAATCGAATAATACGACTTAAATTTCAGTCATTGCAGTCAGCTTTTTCAGACTTCTCGCCCTTAGGGGGCCGTACGCCGTACACCGTACCATTTAAAAAAAAAATAAACTTTCATTTCTGTACAATGTGCGAACAAAAAATCACAGAAAGGCAAAATACGCAATTTTGTTTCATTGTATGATATATATTATCCAGATATTGGTTTAAAAACCAAACGATTTTGATGAAATATCTCTAAGATAAGTACTATTGTTTGAATTAGCAGTTTCATTTCAAGTACATGAGTTGAAACTTCTTTGTGAATTTGAGAACGGTTAATTGTCAAGTACACGAGTTGAAACTTCTTTGTGAATTTGAGAACTGTTAACTATCAAGTACACAAGTTCGAACTTTTGTGAATTTGAGAACTGTTACTTGTCAAGTACACGAGTTGAAACTTCCTTGTGAACTTGAAAACTGTTAATTGTCAAGTACACGAGTTGAAACTTCTTTGTGTATTTGAGAACTATTAAAATAGTGAAGTGTTTTATCGATGGTACCAGGACATCTCACGCGCGCGGCCCGCCGTCTCGTACATCAACTGCCAGTACTGCGTGGTGGAGCCCACGGGGGAGCACAAGGAGACGCAGCGGCAGGGCAGGAGACATGAGGAAGTACTCAAGAAGTAAGTACAGGCAGTCAAACTCAAACTCATTCAAAAACTCACTCATTTGTAGTAGCCCTGCCTTCGAAGCGAGGGGTCCCGGGTTCGATTCCCGGCCGGGGCACACTTTGTGTAGTGAGCATGAAGTTTGTTCTCGGGTCTTGGGTGTTTGTCTTGTGTTTCTGTGTTTGTCCATGCCATCTGCGATACAGGGTATCCTAGTGCAGAGGTATGAGTGTGTTAACGTTTTTTTTTTAAACTCATAATAAGAGCATATAGTACTAGGTACATTTATTTTTTTTTGTTTTTACTGTTCTTCAAATTATAGTGTGAACCTACATTAGTTAAGACCTTTTTGGAAAATAAACTATTACTACAATATTACTATTTGTTTCTTTAGGTTTCAAGTATCATTTGGACACGTCAAATTTTACACATGCATGTACACATATTCGTGAGCATGTAACGTGTCACAGGAACTCCTTAGGCACGTTACATGCACAAGTATAGCTCAGCAGTACAAGTTGACGTTTCGTTGTTTCCAGGTTCCGTATGCACGAATGTAATCTTCTGCTCACCACGTCTGCCCTGGAAGAGGGCATCGATCTGCCGCGGTGCAACCTGGTGTTGAGATGGGACGTGCCTCCATCGTGAGTGTTCATTTGAGCCAGGGAAATTACAGGGGCATAGGGCGTTACGTCCCGAGTTATAGACAGAGTATGAGAATAACTTTGGTTCATACAAAATACTTTTACTATTTATTGAAACCTTTATAACTCAATACAATTTTATGTTGTTACAATATATTTTGAAATCATTCTATTTGTACTTTATGTATTAATTAATCGGCAATTAATTATTTGTTGGCGTGGTGGCCCAGGGGCACAGACGCCGACTTTCAATCTGAAGGTCGCTGGTTCAAACCCACACGTGCACCAATGAGTTTTTTCACTTGAAAAATGTAAGTGCTCAATAGCACGTTCGCGAAACGGTGACGGAAAACATCGTGAGGAAACCGGCATGTCTTAGAACCATAAATTCGATGACACGTGACATCTACCAATCCGGATTGGGCTCGCGTAGGTCAGAGCCCATTCACTCTCAATTATCGAGAGTAGGCCGGTGTCCGCAGTGGGAACATTAGAGGCTGGTATAGAATTAATTATTTAGTAGAAATTACAGCTTGTAACATGGTAACACTACAATAACTTGACATTAAGCCTTGTATGAAGACATTGACATGTATTGTAATTAATTATTTTTTTCTTTTTCTAGAAATTTTGGTCTTGGTGTTTTGTTTTGCAAGGATTAATATTTTATTTTTAATGATTTAATTGTGTCACGAAACCCTCTTACTGAAACTTGTTGACATTTGTATTGAATACTAATGATTTGGGAACGCGAAACGGGTTATATAAAAAGTAAATTAAAATTAAAAATAAAAGTAAGTGATTACGTCCACGCCGATTTGGAGGCGTTTATTTAATGAATAAAAAAGTACATGACGGGACTCAGCCGACGACATGGAGACAGCTGAGTCTGCGTTAAAAACTATTCTAAGAATTGCATCTTATCAATGCAAAAATCTATACTAATATTATAAAGCTGCAGAGTTTGTTTGATTGTTTGTTTGAACGCGCTAATCTCTGAAACTACTGGTCCGATTTGAATGATTCTTTCAGTGTTGGGTAGTCCATTTATCGAGGTACAGGTACCGTATTAAAATTGCTATTTTGTAACACAAGGTGTAAAATCGAAAACGTATTTTTGGGTGCGCTGCAAAAACTATTGACAATAGAACATAATGATGTACTACGGGTTTGTAGATCCCATTAAGACCTACAAAAAAGTCCGCGAGAACATATATTTAGCTATCGTGGTTTAATCACAATAACCGATTTTGTGTATCAAATTTGTACACCGTGTGCAGTTTGATCCAACTTGAAAGATAGGATAGCTCACATCTCAATTTATGATCGCAATATTATTTTTTTGCAAATTATAATATCGTATGACAAAAACGTTAGCCACAGCAACGCGTGGCCGGGTCAGCTAGTGCTTTTATATACTTAGTCTAAGGCAGAGGGACGAGGTGTATCCATAACTACTTTGATATTATGTTGACGAAGCCTCTCTACAGCTGCAATGATCTTTTGTAAGTTGTTTTTACCGACGTACCTTAATTATTGTATTTACAGACTGAATCAAATCCTGTCTGGTTTCTATTAGTATTTTAGATCATCTTTAGGTTTTGACAATACAGTGTTCTATATGAATGAATGAATGAATACTTTATTGTACACTAACAGAATTTTTAGATGGTAGCTTATTAAAAAAAAGCTTAGAAGAAAGATGGTAGCTTATACAATACGTACCAAATTGTGGATATAACCTCTGGTATTGCAAACGTTCATAGGCTACGGTAACCCCTTACCATCAGATGGACCGTATGCTTGTTTTGCCACTTAAGTTTGTATAAAAAAAATTTAATATGTTGTCGTAGGTACCGTTCGTACGTGTTGTCCCGTAACCGGTCGCGTGCTGCTCGCAGCGGCGCTGCGCTGCTCGGCGTGGCGCGTCACACCGACACCCTGCTGCACTGCCTCGCCACCTACAGGGAGTTGGACCATGTGAGTGTTGCCATCTACAAATTTTTTTTTGACATATGCTAGGTCTAGTGCACATATAGTGAGCTGGGTTTTTGGTTTTAAAATGATTGAATTTTTACTCGGCTACTGCTAAGCAAAAAGGAGGGCTTTGAGTTTGACCCGTATGTATGTATGTTCATCTGTGATTTAGTGTCGGTACGAGCTGAGGGCCCACCTGGTGGTAAGTGGCGACCCCCGCCCATGACAACAGTAATGCGTGCGTCTCAGTATAAGGTTTGGATCTTACACTGAGTCGCATTCATCCAGCGTCCATCACCCGAGACGGGGATGATACACATGCGCAGGTGATTTACACCGGCACCCACACCCTTCCACCGGAACACAGCAATGTGAGCACTACTGCTTGGCGGCATATTCCAGGTGTGGTGGCAGTACCTCTCCAGACGAACTTGGCAATTCTTTTAAATATATTTCGTGTATCTCGGAAATGGCTCCAACGATTTGGATAAAATTATGTGTTTAGATAGAGTTTTGCTGTATAAGTTTACCTGTTTAATTGTATTTCTTGTATAAACGCTTATTTTTACAAAAAAACGTTTTTTTTACTGAAAATTCAATACAGCGCCATCTACTTGAAAAATTTATAGTTGCACATAAAACGAGCGAAGCTCGGTCGCCCAAGCACTTTATATTTAATTATAATCATTCACTCCACAGATTATAACGAGAAAGTGCGGGTGTGGAATCCAAGACGAGCCGCCGTCAGACGAGGAGTCCCACGCTGATACCTTCAACGCGATCATCAAACCCTACACTCCCGCAGACGCGGCGAAGCCCTGCCACTGTAACAAACTCAACGACAAGGAAGTGACTATGAAACGAACCATAAGTGACAGTGAAAATGATATAAACAATCAAGATATTCATCAAAGTGCCAATAATGACAGTAACCATGACGGAAATGTTATATATATAAACAATGACGACAGTGATAATGTTGACAGACAAAAAGTGAATATTAATGACAACCAAAGTTTTGTAAATGGGACTATCAATGATCAAAATGATATCAGTGGCATTAATAATGATTGTCATGTAAGTAATGTTTTTGATCAAATTGTAGGTAAAACTGATCAAAACGTCTGTAAAAACGATAGTGTTGACAAAAGTGTATTTATTAGTGATAAAAATGAATACAGTGATGAGAATAAAAGGATTGGTGATAAGTTTAGTGAGAATGATGCCAAAAATAGTGATGTAAATAGTGTTAAATGTTCATGCAGTAGAAGTGACGGTGATAATGTTGCTAGTGTTGATTTGAATTCGGCGATCGCGCTTATAAACAGGTGAGTTTAGATATTCAGTATTACTGCGAACTATTACTATACATATTATTTTTGCATAAATTTTCAATTTTTATATATATTTCGCGTATTCGCGTTGACGGCTCCGTGGCTTAGTTGGTAGTAGCCCTGCCTTCGAAGCGAGGGGTCCCGGGTTCGATTCCCGGCCGGGCACACTTTGTGTGGTGAGCATGAAGTTTGTTCTCGGGTCTTGGGTGTTTGTCTTGTGTTTCTGTGTTAGTCCATGCCATCTGTGACACAGGGAATCCTAGTGCAGAGGTATGAGTGTGTTAAAAAAAAGAAAACGAAAAAAAAAAGTATCTCGGAAACTACTCTAACGATGTGGATGAAATTTTGTGTTTATCAGGGTTTTGCTATATAAGTTTACCTGTATAATTGTATCCTTGTAAAAACGCATATTTTTACAATAACACGTTTTTTGTAATTAACAATGCTGAAAATTTAATACAGCGCCATCTCGTCAACTTTTTGTGGTATAATTGTATTTCTTGTAATAATTGTAATATTTCTTGTAATATCGCATAATTTTACAAAAACACGTTTTTTGTAATTTACAATGCTGAAAATGAATCTCGTCAATTTTTGTGGTACTTTATTGGTAATTTACTGTTACTTGTAAATAAAACGAGCGAAGCTCTGTCGCCCAGGTACTTTTCAAGTGGAAAACTCATTGGTACGCCTAGTTTTGAACAATAAATTTACTGATCATTTACTGTATGTCTGTGCAGCTGGCCACAAAAGTGTTGCCAACAAAAAAAAATGTTTTCATTACCTACTTAATGAAAAACAAAACATTACAGGTACTGTGCTAAACTACCATCCGACACGTTCACCCGTCTCGCCCCGCAGTGGTGGATGGAGCGGGTTCGACTCCCGGGCAGCACCCGAGACTCATATATATGCACGCTGCGGCTGCCTCTCAATTGTCCAGTCAAATATAACATTGTGGTGAGTGTGCTTTTAAAACTTGGTCCGACAAATAATTAATTATAGAGATTGATTAAAAAAAAAACTATGAATGAAACTTTGAAATACTATTTGAAAACTATAGTGAACTAGTGACTCGGCTAGTTTTCATATACACTCTGTATATGAAAACTAAAGGCTAAAAGGAGTATATGTCAAATGTCGAACTTAAGGCTTCAGTGTATTATCCTAAGTTTTAAAAAGAAATAAAAACGTTTCCGTTTGATTCTTGGTAGTAGCCCTGCCTTCGAAGCGAGGGGTCCCGGGTTCGATTCCCGGCCGAGGCACACTTTGTGTGAGCATGAAGTTTGTTCTCTAGTTGTTTGTCTTGTGTTTCGGTGTTTGTCCATGCCACATTGGATTTACCATATAGGTTCACCTGTTTAATTGTATTTCTTGTAAAAACGCATACTTTTACAAAAAAAAAACGTTTTTTAGCAAACTATGCTGAAAATTGAATACAGCGCCATCTCGTCAATTTTTGTGGTACTTGATTGGTAATAAAGTAGATTACCAATCAAGTACCACAAAAATGGACGAGAGAAGATACTTGAAAAATTTATAATTTGATATAAAACAAGCGAAGCTCGGTCGGCCAGGTACTATATTGTTATGTTTGCAGGGTCACCCGATGCCGACGCGCGTGCTGGCGCGCCGCATGGTGGCGCTGCAGGCGTGCCGCGTGCTGCACGCGTCGGGCGAGCTCGACCACCAGCTCATGCCGATCGGGAAGGAGACCTTCAAGGTACTGCCGTCACTACTCCGTAATGTATGCGACTCAGTAAAGATTTGTATCTCATACTGAGTCGCGCGCATTACTGTTGTCATGGGCGAGGGTCACCACTTACCATCAGGTGGGCCCTCAGCTCGTTCCGTAACTCATTCACATAAAAAAAAAAAAATCTGATAATTATAAAAAATTGTGTTTTTTTATAAGTAACTAGCGACCCGCCCCGGCTTCGCACGGTTTATATCGTATGACTTTAGACGAGAAATTCTTGTATATTTATTTATTACGTGTATCTCGGAAACGGCTCCAACGATTTGGATGAACAAACGATTTGGATGCTGTTTAAATTTACCTTTGTAATTTTATTTCTTGTAAAAACGCATTTTTTTTACAAAAAATCGTTTTACACAAAGAATCTGAGAGAAGCTCAGTCGTCCAGGTACTGTATCGATAAACCATTGTTTATGGCAGGCAATGGAGATGGGGGGGGCGCAGCCGGCTCCAGACCCCCTGCTGAGCGAGAACGACGCCCGCCCGGGCACCACCAAACGCAGGCAGTACTACTACAAACGGGTGAGTTATAAAAAGTACATAATTAGCAATTACTTTTAAATCTATCACGGTTATGAGCATTTTGATTTTTATTAATTTTTTGTACAATATTTTTGTCCTACAGACAGCTTGGGCGTTTACTAACTGCGAACCCGTCGTGGACGCAAGCGACACTGAACTTGAGAATCGAACTGTGAACCCCTCGGTACGGGAGCCCATGGACCATCTGAATGAGACTGAAGACTTAAAAATTAATCTTGCAAGGCATTCCATTGAAGTTGATCCCGCTAGATTATTGGAATCTTCAAAACTTGAATCAGTACATCCTGATTCTACAATACCGGAATCAATACATCCTGATTCTACAATACCGGAATCAATACATCGTGATTCTACAAAACCGGAATCAATACATTGTGATTCTACAATACCCGAATCAATACATCGTGATTCTACAATACCGGAATCAATACATCGTGATTCTACAATACCGGAATCAATACATCGTGATTCTACAATACCGGAATCAATACATCGTGATTCTACAATACCGGAATCAATACGAAATTACAATTCTGATGCGAAATTGGGCAACGGTGTAAAACCACCCGAGGCACTCAAAAAAACCGCAGAAATTGCTGAAAATAATAAAAAACCCGGTAAGTTTCACGTTATAAAATTGATTATATATGACAAACTTAGCTTTGGTCACAAATGCTATCGCTGAAAACCAGCGTTTTTGATGTCCTTTGGGGCAGCGAATTGAAAAAGTGAACTGCTAAATTAGCTTATTTAAAAAGTACTAAAAGTTTGACATTGAAAGAAATAATCGTAGCGCATTTCGAAGTCCGTGTTTTTTATATCACTAGCGACCCGCCCCGGCTTCGCATGGTTGTGTGGATCGTAATACAATTGCGTAGTACATCATTTTGATCTATCTCGTAATATAACAAAAAAAAAATATTTTTACGACTACAATCAAATCATAATTGGCCCATTCATTTGGGTACTACGATGCCACAGACACACAGATACACTACAAGCTCCGTGGCTTAGTGGTAGTAGCCCTGCCTACGAAGCGAGGGGTCCCGGGTTCGATACCCGGCCGGGTCACACTTTGTGTGGTGAGCATGAAGTTTGTTCTCGGGTCTTGGGTGTTTGTCTTGTGTCTGTGTTTGTCCATGCCATCTGCGACACAGGGAATCCTAGTGCAGAGTGTATAAACGTTTATTTATTATTATTATCTTGCTTTGTCGCAGGTACGAGACGCAATATGCTGTACGCTATAGAATGCAGCCTGTGGTGCGCGTTGCCAGAACGCTACAACACTAGGGGCAGGCGTCTGCACGCTCCCCAGAACGCATCCCAGGCGTTGGCCATACTCATGGCACGAGAGGAGCCCACCAAGTGAGTACACGATCAATTGCTGCGTCACTACTAAGTTTGCTGCGTCACTACTAAACTTGCTGCGTCACCCCTCGCTTCATCATGGCACGAGAGGAGCCCACCAAGTGAGTGCACGACCAAATGCTGCGTCACTACTAAGTTTGCTGCGTCACTACTAAACAAGCTGCGTCACCCCTCGCTTCTAAGCTGTTTTTAAGGCACCAGGGGAGTCCACTATGGAGGTATGCGTCGTATTGGTTTGTCACCACTTAGTTTGCTGTATCACCCTTTCAAACAGCTTTCTAAAGAGAAGCTTGCCAATTTGTTTGTATGTTTGTTACCTCAGAACGCCGCCATTCGTGAATCGATTTGGAAAATATTATATTAAAGATTTTGAGATTGTTCCCATACAAATTTCATCAAAATCGGTTCAACAGTTTGATTTTTAAATCAAAATATAACTAACTTAACATTGTAGAACGAATTGGAATATTCTTTTTTTAAATAAATAAATAAATAAATTATCCTGTACTTTTCACACAATGCCAGCCCAAACAACGTGTAAGTATAGCTTGTACTATGGGAGCTAGATAAGTGATATAAATACTAAAACACACACACACACAAACACATACACACACACTCTCACACAAACTTTCACCCTTATAATATACTAGCAGCCCGTCCCGGCTTCGCACGGGGTAGACAAATATTTATTTTTGGAAATTTGGCTATAAAACACTTTTTTGCACAAATATTTTTATTTATTAAAAAATTATTATTTATTAATTATATATGTGCCCCCTCCACCCCGCCCGCCGCGATGCCCGGCGCGCTTTTCAGACTGCATCGCAAACAACGGCCACGGCGCTATGGCGGTTTAGTTTACTGTTTGAATTTTTTAATTCGTAATATCTTTTGAATGGAAAGTCCAATTTAAATAATTTAAAAACTATTTTATAGGTAGTTAAATGGTCTTGACCATAAAATAATTTATTTGGTAAGGATTAATATAAACACATAAATAGCATGGTTTGAATTTGGTTAGCATTTTCATTAATGTTTAAAATGAAAAAAGTTGTTGTAGTGACATAACTACAATAGTTGGACATATGCTACCGCGGAGTTTTTTGTAGACATTATGATGTTCTTCAATATTGTTGTACATTATTTTGTTCTATCGCTAATAGTTTCGGCAGCGCATTCGACGAGAGACATTTTAAAACTCATTTTTCTACACCTTCGGTTACATTGTTCAAATTTTACCAAGGATCCCTAATTTTTTTCAAAATGAAATGTAGCCTATGTCAAATTGGAAGAATGTAGCATTCTATTGGTGAAAGATCTTTTTAAATCGGCCCAGTACTTTTTGAGCCTATTCATTACAAACATACAAACATGGGTACAAATCTTTCCTCTGTATAATATTAGTGTAGAAGTAAGATAACATGCCATATTTATGTCCCCAGCCTGCAGATCCCTTCGTTCCCGGTGTACACCCGCTCGGGGGAGGTGAGGGTGTCTGTGGAACACGTGCCAGACGCGGACGTCAGGGTGTCTCCCAGGAGAGGGCGCCTGGTCAGGAGGTGACGTGGCTTCTTTTTTTTTTTATTTGGCTGTGTGACGGAACGAGCTGAGGGCCCACCTGATGGTAAGTGGTGACCCTCGCCCATGACAACAGTAATGCGCGCGACTCAGTATGAGATACAAATATTTACTGAGTCGCATTCATCCAGCGTCCATCACCCGAGACGGGGATGATACGTCTCATGCGCATGTGATTTCACCGGCAGCCACACCCTTCCACCGGAACACAGTAATGCGAGCACTACTGCTTGGCGGTACATTCCAGATGTGGTGGCAGTACCTCTCCGGACGAACTTGGCACAAGTTCTACTGCTACTAAAAACTTATATTGTCTTAACTTAAAAACTAATCATAATAATACAATTATTGTATCATCCTACTAATATTATAAACGCGAATGTATGGATGGATGTTTAGTACTCAATCACGCCAGAACGGGGGTCCAGTTGATTCCCTAGACGTACCCCCTGGGTGGTGCTGAAGGAGCAACCAAAAGTAGCAGTAGAACTTGTGCCAAGTTCGTCCTGAGAGGTACTGCCACCACATCTGGAATCTGCCGCAATAATAATCGAGTAAACAAAATTTCTTTGATTTTTTTCTTCGCCCTTTGTATACCAATTTGGATGTATCTTATTTGATAGTTGGGAGTAAGGGATGAAAATGAAAGTCGTTTATTTTTCGTTTGGCTTTTTTTTTTTAATTTGTCACTGTCTTATAATTCCATAATAAAGGAATTTAATGGAAGTGGACTGCATGAAAGCTAATCTAGGTGCATATGGCAGGTTCATGCGGTTCGTGTTCACGGAGGTGCTGCGCGTGCGCCGCCGCGGCATGTCGCTCCACGCCGCTTCCATGTCGCGCAACAACTACTACATCGTGCCCACCATCAAGAGTACGTGTATATTATGTATATTTAGTATGATAATAATCATTTTGTATGTTTTAATATTGATGTACCGATGCCCCTTCTCATTTCGGATACTTCTTGTCCATGCAAAGGTTGTCTGTAAGAGATCGCTTTGTAGCGATAAGACCGCCCATTTTGTTGCCTCTTTATTAGTTATGTTTTTGGTGTGAAGTGTCATCTATCGACTCCCGGCCGGGCAGACTTTGTGTGGTGAGCATGAAGTTTATTCTTGGTTCTTGTGTTTCTGTATTTGTCCATGCCAATTCCCTGTATCGCAATACAGGGAATTCTAGGAGTGACGGATTTAAATAATAATTAATATTAAACGCAGATGGCATGGACAAAAACAGAAACACAAGACAAACACCCAAAACCCGAGAACTTCATGCTGACCACACAAAGTATGCCCCGGCCGGAAATCGAACCCGGGACCCCTCGCTTCGAAGGCAGGGCTACTACCAACTAAGCCACGGAGCCGACATTTCCTTTAATATATATAAATTCGTTTTCAGCTTTAAGAGATGACGGGACGAAGAAGATAGATGTAGACTGGGCGTTCTTGGAGCAGATATACAAGCACACGGAGCAGCAGAAGTTATCCCCAGAGAAACCCCCCCTGTGGCAGTTGGATGAGGAAGAAATGATGTGCGAGCGAGAGGGCACCACAACTGAGAGAGATGCACGGTACGGCTAAGACAAAGGCACTGAGCTGATCACTCCCTTACGCGTCTGGGTTATGAGAATAAATGTCTTTAAACCCAAAGTTGCTCGCGTCCGTATGAGAAATAAGAACACCCTTTTACGAAAGAAATATCCGAATCGGTATACAACGGGCGAAGAAAATAGTAACAGGAAAGGAAAATATGCAAAATTTACTTGGATGACATATTTGGGTTCAGTTGCTCGCGTCCGTAGGTGTGTACCCTTTGATTCCCTACACGTACCCCCTGGGTGGTGCTAAACTTGCAACCAAAAGTATCAGTAGAACTTGTGCCAAGTTCGTCTGGAGAAGTACTGCCACCACATCTGAGAGGTGAAGTTACAAGCACCCACACCCAACACCTACCAGGTGTGGTGGCAGTACTTCTCCGGACGAACTTGGCACAAGTTCTACTTCTACTTTCTGTTGCTCCTTTAGCACCCAGGGGGTACGTGTCCAAACTGGACTTAAATTTGTCATCCAAGTAAACGAAATTGCATATTATGCTTTCCTCTGACTTTTTTCTTCGCCCGTTGTATACCGATTTGAATGTTTTGTAAAATGGTAGGGTGTTATTTCTCACCCTTAGCCCCGTAAGGGCTAAAGAAATGGAAGAATAGAAGACTTTTTTTTTTTTTAATTTTTGAAATCAGCTAATTGTTTCATATGTTGATTTCCAGCGCTCCACTGAAGAACCCTCTGTTGAAGGAGAACGAGGTGTTTGTGTTCGACCCTGAGCAGTACAGGGAAGCCGTGGTCACGCCGTGGTACAGGAACCAGGACCAGCCGCAGGTACCCTACACGTTCGCGCTCAAGTATCATAAATACCCCTGTAGGATTCCCTGTGTCGCCGACTGCATGGACAAACACAGAAACACCTGATTAAAAACTTCATGCTGACACGAAACCTGCGCTATGGGTCGTGGGTATTCCTCATACCCCAAGTGCCTCACAAAGATCTATCGCCCGGAGCCTCGCAATATCTATTCGAAGGGTTTGCGATCGGAAGTCGCTTGGAAGGCAAATTACCTAACCTGCTATGTAAAACGAAGCTTATGCGTAATAGTGTGTTCTGTATCACTCCTATAATCTATATATATAAAAGAAAGTCGTGTTAGTTACTTCACTTATAACTCAAGAACGGCTGAACCGATTTAGCTGAAAATTGGCAGGGAGGTAGTTTAGAGCCAGGAGAAGGACATAGGATACTTTTTATCCCGTTCGACATCATTCCCGTGTGACTTGACATGTAACGTCAGTCACTATAAAACGTGGTATAACAAAAAAGAATCAGACTTGGAATAACAAAATTGACGTATAATGACAGCTATGTAATGACGTATGGATGACTATTTGATATTTGTAAGAAATCTATATATATAAAAGAAAGTCGTGTTAGTTACTTCACTTATAACTCAAGAACGGCTGAACCGATTTAGCTGAAAATTGGCAGGGAGGTAGTTTAGAGCCAGGAGAAGGACATAGGATACTTTTTATCCCGTTCGACATCATTCCCGTGTGACTTGACATGTAACGTCAGTCACTATAAAACGTGGTATAACAAAAAAGAATCAGACTTGGAATAACAAAATTGACGTATAATGACAGCTATGTAATGACGTATGGATGACTATTTGATATTTGTAAGAAATCTATATATATAAAAGAAAGTCGTGTTTGTTACAACACTTATAACTCGAGAACGGCTGGACCGATTGCCATGGTTTTTGATTTGTTGGATTTGTTTCCGTCCCGAATAGCAGAATAACTATTAAAACATTGGAAAATTAACGAAAAAAATAAAATCAATTTATCCCCGTATTCTCCACGGGAACGGGAACTATGCGGGTGAAACCGCGGGGCGCAGCTAGTTTACAATAAAATTCCAAAATCGGTTCGCTTGTTGCCCCTTGGTGAATTTAAAGACTCAATTATGTACCTAGGTTCAGAAACGACAAAAAATTAAATTAAATTAAATATCTAACGCTTGTTGAGTTGTGTTATTAATTGTTTCAGTTCTTCCTAGTGGCTGAGATATGCACCAATCTGACCCCAGATTCCGCCTTCCCGTCGCCGACGCACGAATCGTTTAGGACGTACTATCGTGCCAAGTATAAGGTCAGTTTAGTGTATTAAATAAAAAATGTATTAAGTAAAAATAAAAAATGTATTATTATTCCTGTTACCGAGATATTTACCATGATTTGTGAGTTTTGTTGACTCCCGATATTTCGACGCAGTTACATGCGCCATGGTCCCGGGCAAATATCGGGAGTCAACAAAACTCACAAATCATGGTAAATATCTCGGTAACAGGAATAATAATGTTCATAACCATGATAGTTTAAAAAAAAATGTATTGTATTTAAATTGTAGGATCTCATTGTAAATGAACTTAAAGTTTTATGAGAATAAATGTCTTTAAACCCAATTTAAAACGTTAGTCTGCAAAGTCACGTGAATGTATTTATTTTGAACTAGCGGATCTGTACCAGCCTCTAATGTTCCCACTGCGGACACCGGCCTACTCTCGATAATTGAGAGTGAATGGGCTCTGACCTACGCGAGCCCAATCCGGGTTGGTAGATGTCACATGTCTTCGAATTTTCGGTTCTAACACATGCCGGTTTCCTCGCGATGTTTTCCGTCATCGTTTCGAGAACGTGGTATTGCGCACGTAAATTTTTCAAGTAAAAAATCTCATTGGTGCACGTGAGGGTTTGAACCAGCCACCTTCAGATTGAAAGTCGGCGTCTGTGCCACTTGACCACCACGCGGTCTATTCTAATGGGTAATTTAAATAAAGAAAACTGAATTTAAAGAATCTTGATGTATTGTCTCGCACTCAATTTTTTACACACACTTTTGTCATTAGATACACAGATAATTTATAAAAAAAGCAACCAAGTTAAACAGTATTTTTTTTTTTCACTTGAAAAATTTATGTGCGCAACACCACGTTCTCGAAACGGTGACGGAAAACATCGTGAGGAAACCGGCATGTCTTAGAACCGAAAATTCGACGACATGTGACATCTACCAATCCGGATTGGGCTCGCGTAGATCAGAGCCCATTCACTCTCAATTATCGGGAGTAGGCCGGTGTCCGCAGTGGGATTAGAGGCTGGTACGGTAAACAGTATTTTTATTCGTAGGTTGAATTGACTCAGCCTAATCAACCTCTACTGGACGTTGACCACACCAGCGCGCGCTTAAACCTACTTACTCCTAGGTACGTACCGTTAAAAAACACATATCTTTAACCGATTCAGCTAAAATTTGGGTATACACACATTTAAACGTAAAACGTTTACACACTCACTCATACCTCTGCACTAGGATTCCCTGTGTCGCAGATGGCATGGACAAACACAGACACAAGACAAACACCCAAGACTCAAGAACAAACTTCATGCTCACCACACAAAGTGTGCCCCGGCCGGGAATCGAACCCGGGACCCCTCGCTTCGTAGGCAGGGCTGCTACCAACTAAGCCACGGAGTCGTAATTTGGATGACAATACATGCTTAGCTATGTGACGTCATAATTTCAATTCCTGTGACACGTTATATGCTCACGAATATGTGTACATGTATCTACACTAATATTATAAAGAGGAAAGATTTGTACCTATGTTTGTATGTTTGTAATGAATAGGCTCAAAAAGTACTGGGCCGATTTAAAAAATTCTTTCACCAATAGAATGCTACATTCTTCCAATTTGACATAGGCTACATTTCATTTTGAAAAAATTAGGGATCCTTGGTAAAATTTGAACAATGTAACCGAAGGTGTAGAAAAATGAGTCATAAAATGTCTTTCGTCGAATGCGCTGCCGAAACTATTAGCGATAGAACAAAATAATGTACAACAATATTGAAGAACATCATAATGTCTACAAAAAACTCCGCGGTAGCATATGTCCAACTATTGTAGTTATGTCACTACCCCGTGCGAAGCCGGGACGGGCTGCTAGTAAATAATAATGATACTTCTTATTTTTGACCTTTGAACTGATACTTGAGATCTAAAGGAATAAATGAGTTTGACTTTGACTTGACTTTGACTTTGAATATGGCGGATCATCCAAGATGGCGGACTAGTTTCTGGTAAAGGTAGAAACTAGCCCAAATAAATGGGATACTATTTATAAATTTTAATTTATTTTCGTGTCCACAGATACGTGAACCGCAAAGGCGTGGCGCTGCCCGTGTCATCGGAACGCACGCGCCGAGCGAAGCGCGACCGTTTAGACCAGAAGCAGATATTGGTCCCCGAGCTGTGCACTGTGCACCCCTTCGCTGCGCCCCTCTGGTTCGCCACCGTGGCCCTCCCCTGTGTCTTATATCGGTGAGTAAACATGTTTGGATTTTGTAATCCATGTTGCCATTTTGGATTTCAATTTTCAAACTGTTGGATTTCAAAATCCACTATGGTGTTCTTATATCTTATTCTGTGTGCATTTGGATTTTGTAATCCATGTTGCCATTTTGGATTTCAATTTTCAAACTGTTGGATTTCAAAATCCACTATGGTGTTCTTATATCTTATTCTGTGTGCCTTACGTTTTTTATATCTTTTTGAATTGTGGATCGATACGGATGATTTTTTTTTTATTTGATAGGATTTACAGTCGAGGTGGTCCCATAGAAATTTCATGAAATTCCATCACATAGGGCGATTAAAATCGATTTTTAAATTAATAGATTGCTAATTAATATGTTTGATTCAGAATAAACGCCCTTCTCATCGCGGACGAGATTCGCCGCGCGGTGGCCATAGACGTCGGCTTGGGGATCCCCAAAGTAGACGAGACCACGATGCCTGGCTTCCAATGGCCTCCGCTCGACTTCGGGTGGTGTCTAGCCGAGGTGAGGTACAATAAGAAAGAAAGAAAGTAGACGAGGTCAAGATGTCTGGTCATTTATCAACCGATCTGGAAAAATCTTGAATTTGAGAGAATATTTTTTTAGATTGATTTAATAGAAATTTTATGAAAATCACTCCAATAGATTGGTAATTAAATTAAAATACTAGAAAAAATATGTTTTGCTTCCCCGTGACTTTTTTCTTCGCCAGTTGTATAACGATTTGAATATTTCTTTTTTAAATTCTTATTTTAGTACACGTGTCTACCCAAGTCTAAATATGGGATGAAAGTATTGAAATAGGTTTTTTATTCGATTAAAAAAAAACAACAACGTTAACACACTCATACCTCTGCACTAGGATCCCCTGTGTCGCAGATGGTATGGACAAACAGAAACTCAAGACAAACACCCAAGATCCGAGAACAAACTTCATGCTCACCACACAAAGTGTGCCCCGGCCGGGAATCGAACCCGGGACCCCTCGCTTCGAAGGCAGGGCTACTACCAACTAAGCCACGGAGCCGGATTATTAAATCAATACAGTTGTTATCAATTAAATTACAATTGTTTCAGGTCCTAAATGCTGACGCCGACAAGATAGAGAGGAAAAGCGATGATGGCAGCGAGAAGGATGAATCTATATACCGGTACGGTTTGTATTGTGATATCTTGTAGTCATGGCGTACCCAGGGGGGGAAATTAATTACGCCCATTAATATGTTAAAAATATTGTTTACAAGCTACGCCCCGCGGTTTCACCCGCATAGTTCCCGTTCCCGTGGAGAATACGGGGATAAATTGTTTTTATTTTTTTCGTTAATTTTCCAATGTTTTTTTTAATAGTTATTCTGCTATTCGGGACGGAAACAAATTCAACAAATCAAAAACCATGGCAATCGGTCCAGCCGTTCTCGAGTTATAAGTGTTGTAACAAACACGACTTTCTTTTATATATATAGATTATAACGAACGAATAATTCGATTATATCATGGCATTAATACATACTAGCTGCGCCCCGCGGTGTTACACGCGGTTGGACTTCCTACGGGAACCGTACATTTTTTCCGGGATAAAAAGCAGCCTATGTGCTATTCCAGACTGTAATCTATCTCTGTGCCAAATTTCATCCAGGTCCGTTCAGCCGTCCTGGCGCGATTGAGTAACAAACATACATCCATACTTACAAACTTTCACGTTTATAATATTAGTAGGATAGTATCACATATTTTGTTTATACGGCTCCGTGGCTGAGTTGGTAGTAGCCCTGCCTTCGAAGCGAGCGACCCCGGGTTCGATTCCCGGCCGGGGCATACTTTGTGTGGTGAACATGAAGTTTGTTCTCGGGTCTTGGGTGTTTGTATTGTGTTTCTGTGTTTGTCCATGCCATCTGCGACACAGGGAATCCTAGAGGTATGAGTGTGTAAACGTTTATTTATTTATGTATAGTAATAAAGATAGTTTAAGCGTTGTAAGTATTAATCTCCAATCTTAGTATCACAAGATGTACATCCATTAATTAGATTCAAGACATTGGCATGTCAAATTGTGGCGTGCACTTTATCTACCATTTCTACGGTACATCGGCCAGTGCGGCAGCCAGTCCAATCTACACTAGATCAATGCTTTGTCTCTGCAATAAATATACGTTTACACTCATACGTCTGCACTAGGATTCCCTGTGTCGCAGATGGACAAACAAACATATTTTACCACTGTGTAAAATTTAATATTGACACAGAAAAAGCTTTTAAATGAGGTTGTTGCTTTAGGGCCATAGAAGAAACTGCGGGACAGAGTACGGAAGAAGAAGGCGTAGAAGATAAAAAGAAGACAATAAACGATTTGTTGCAAGAGGAACACGAGAAGTTGAACCAGGAGGATACAGAATCTGTAAGTATAAGATAAAATTCAAAAATAAATTAATGGTAAAAACCGTACCGTACCAGCCGCTAATGTTCCCACTGCAGGGACACCGGCCTACTCTCGATAATTGGGAGTGAATGGGCTCTGATCTACCACGGGAGCCCAATCCGGATTGGTAGGTGTCACATGTCTTCGAATTTTTTGTTTTAAGACATGCCAGTTTCCTCACGATGTTTTCCGTCACCGTTTTGAGAATGTGGTAATTGCGCACATGAATTTTTTAAGTGAAAAAACTCGTTAGTGCACGTGTGGGTTTAAACCAGCGACCTTCAGATTGAAAGTCGACGTCTGTGCCCCTGGGCTCTCAATGGTAAAAAAAACCTTATTATTAACAACCATTTTTCGCGTTCTCCTCAGCGAGCCGTTTCATTTGATACCCATACTGCGGTAGTGCAGAAACAATAACTAGTCCGCCATCTTGGATGATCCGCCATATTGGAATTAGAATGACGTCAATCGTCAATCGAATCGGTGCTGGGTTCGATTGCCGAGGCACCAAGTGTGCCCCGGCCGGATAGCGGACCCTTTAATACGGTCCCGTTTTACCCTTTGGGTACGGAGCCTTAAAAACACATAATATTCTCTGATACAAAAACTTTATTTTATAGATAATGGTACGGAACCCTTCGTACTCTATTGAGACTCGCACTTGGCTGGTTTTTTTTTATCGGTCAATTGGTTTATATATGTTTTTTAATCAGTATTTTTGTTTTATATATATATCTTTTAATCAGTCATTTGTTTTATATATTTTTTTTAATCAGTATTTTTGTTTTATATATATATCTTTTAATCAGTCATTTGTTTCATATATATTTTTTAATCAGTATTTTTGTTTTATATATATATCTTTTAATCAGTCATTTGTTTTATATATATTTTTTAATCAGTCATTTGTTTTATATATATTTTTTAATCAGTATTTTTGTTTTATATAATATATATATCTTTTAATCAGTCATTTGTTTTATATATATTTTTTAATCAGTATTTTTGTTTTATATATATATCTTTTAATCAGTCATTTGTTTTATATATATTTTTTAATCAGTCATTTGTTTTATATATATTTTTTAATCAGTCATTTGTTTTATATATATTTTTTAATCAGTATTTTTGTTTTATATATATATCTTTTAATCAGTTATTTGTTTTATATATATTTTTTAATCAGTATTTTTGTTTTATATATATATCTTTTAATCAGTCATTTGTTTTATATATATTTTTTAATCAGTATTTTTGTTTTATATATATATCTTTTAATCAGTCATTTGTTTTATATATATTTTTTAATCAGTCATTTGTTTTATATATATTTTTTAATCAGTCATTTGTTTTATATATATTTTTTAATCAGTCGTTTGTTTTATATATATATATTTTAATCAGTCATTTGTTTTATATATATATTTTAATCAGTCGTTTGTTTTATATATATATTTTAATCAGTCGTTTGTTTTATATATATTTTTTAATCAATCATTTGTTATATATATATTTTTAATCAGTCATTTGTTTTATGTTTATTTTAATGAGTCATTTGTTTTATATATTTTTTTTCTATTTTGTGTCCAGGGCTTCGAAATAGGCATGTGGAGTAACGACATGGCGTCATCCATTCCGGACGGTGATGATATATACGACGAGTGGAGCGAGCCTTTGCCGCATAACCTGACGTTCTGCACGTCTGCCAACGGTGAGATGTCAAAGTCAAAGTCTAAAATGTTTTTTTTATGTGAATGCGTGACGGAACGAGCTGAGGGCCCATCTGGTAAGTGGTGACCCTCGCCCATGACAACAGTAATGCGCGCGACTCAGTATGAGATCCAAATCTTTACTGAGTCGCATTCATCCTGCTGCGTCCATCACTCGAGACGGGGATGATACACATGCGCATGTGATTTCACCGGCACCCACACCCTTCAACGCGAACACAATGCGAGTAAACTGTCTTCTATAGATATTGATTGGTTTTTTTCTGAAATTTCGGGTGCCGGGCGCAACGGGGTGCGACTTGGGTCTTCTCATACTGCGGTCGTTGAAGATATGGGTCGTATTAATGTTGTTATGGGCGGGGGTAACCACTTAACATAAGTGGTTGATGGTGGTGGTTCTTAGCTATAACTTATAATGTTTGATGTTTATCAGTGCATTAACATTATCCCAAATCGAGGGTTTTTATATTTTCGTGAATGAACCTATATGAACATTATTATTCGTGTTACCGAGATATTTACCATGATTTGTGAGTTCTGTTGACGGTTTGCAACAAAACTCACAAGTCAGTCAGTGGTCAGTTTGCCCGGGACCATGACGCATGTAACTGCGTCGAAATATCGGGAGTGAACAGAACTCACAAATCATGGTAAATATCTCGGCAACACGAATAACCGTTCATAACCGTGATAGTTTTAAAATTGAACCTGTACGAACCGGTTGCAGGCGGCGTGAACTGGTGCGAACCGGTCCAGAAGCCCAAGTCCGACTACAACCGGACGAGGGCCTACACCATGGCCGACAGCGATTGTTCCTACATGTCCAGGTACTACTCTAGATATAATCTTGTTTCTTACTTATATAACGGCTCCGTGGCTTAGTTGGTAGTAGCCCTGCCTTCGAAGCGAGGGGTCCCGGGTTCGATTACAGGCCGGGGCACACTTTGTGTGGTGACCATGTTTGTCTTGTGTTTCTGTGTTTGTCCATGCAGAAGCACTAGGATTCCGTGTCGCAGATGGCATGAATGATCTTGACTTTGAGACACTTCAATTTTATTTGTACAAATAACGATGACTGCCGTTTCTCTTTCCAGTGATTTTGATTCAGACGATTCTGATTTCGAGACGGACGGTACGGATACGGACGCTGAGAGCGGCTTCGGAAGCAGCAAAGTGGTCAATGGTAACAATACATACTTAAAACCACAATACTCTTGTGGGATTCGTTGTCCGTCTGTTAAGACCCTTTTTCACAAGAGCGCATGTATTCAAGAGCGCAGGCAAGTTCTTGTGAAAAAGGGTTGTATTTCTTGTAGATATCAAGTTGAAATTGATATCCAATATTCAAGTCAGCGTCAGAGAGCGTGGTGGCCCAGGGGCACAGACGCCGACTTTCAATCTGAAGGTTGCTGGTTCAAACCCACACGTGCACCAATGAGTTTTTTCACTTGAAAAATTTATGTGCGCAATACCACGTTCTCGAAACGGCGACGGAAAACATCGTGAGGAAACCGGCATGTCTTAGAACGGAAAATTCGACGACATGTGACATCTACCAATCCGGATTGGGCTCCCGTGGTAGATCAGAGCCCATTCACTATCAATTATCGAGAGTAGGCCGGTGTCCGCAGTGGGAACATTAGAGGCTGGTACGGCAAACCCAAACCTAACATTGATCTTTATTACAGCGTCGTTAGGTGTCCGGATAGAATACAAGTCCGCCCACGAGGCGGAGGCCGTCGACGTGGAGGTCACGAAGAAGGTACACCCGGCGCCACAGCGCGACCCTCGGGATGAGAAGGCGGACCGCGCCGAGCTGATGGAACTCCTCACCACGGGAGACGCTGACCCAGAGGTACGTCTTCATATGCTACAAGCTTAAACATGAAACTGACTGTAATGTTGACATGTCTGTGTGCATGTAATGTGCCTAAGGAGTTCCTGTGACACGTTACATGTTCAAGAATATATGTACATGCATGTGTAAAATTTGTCGTGTACAAATGATACTTGAGATCTAAAGGAATAAATGAGTTTGACTTTGACTTTAAGCTGTAGAGTTCAGGTAAGCTACTTCTTATTTACGTGTGATTGAGTGAAAAAACTGGTCAAGTGCGAGTCGGACTCGCGCACGAAGGGTTCCGTACCATTATCCATCCGTTATGTAGCCATAATACAAACGGCAAACGGCTCCGTGGCTTAGTTGGTAGCAGCCCTGCCTTCGAAGCGAGGGGTCCCGGGTTCGATTCCCGGCCGGGGCACACTTTGTGTGGTGACCATGAAGTTTGTTCTCGGGTCTGGGGTGTTTGTCTTGTGTTTCTGTGGTTGTCCATGCCATCTGCGACACAGGGAATCCTAGTGCAGAGGTATGAGTGTGTAAACGTTTATAAATAACATGTCTGATGTACGGGAGCCACACTTAAAAAATATTGGGTGTGTGAATATGACTCCGCCCCTTTTTGTCAAAATAAAACACATTTGTTCGCTTACAAAATTAAAAAAAAAATTATTGAAAGTATGCTCCATCTGCAGCTACAACCTTCGCCCATCGTTCAGGTAGTTTTCGTATTCCTTGCTGGAAGAAGTCCTGGTCTTTTGAGCTTATCCAGTTGTCAATCCAAATTTTGATACTTTCACATGAAGTAAACTTTTCTCCAGTAAGGTCTGTCTGCATCGTCCGGAATAGGTGGTAATCCGAAGGAGCTATGTCTGGTGAATATGGCGGGTGGGGTAACACTTCCCAGTCCTGTCCCTCTAAATATCTTTTTACGACTTCTGCGGTATGCGGTTTGGCATTGTCATGCTGAAGAACTAATTTGTTATGTCTATTCACCCATTCTGGTCGTTTTTCTTCTATGGCTCGCTTCAAACGCATTAGTTGTCGTCGGTAAACTTCTCCATTAATAGTTTCAGAGGGTTTGAGCAACTCATAATATACAATACCTTTCTGATCCCACCAAATACAGAGCATGACCTTGGCACAGTGAATATTTATTTTTGGCTGTGATGGGCCTGGTTCGCCTGGTTTCACCCAAGCTTTTTTGCGTTTAGGATTTTCGTAGTGTATCCATTTTTCGTCTCCTGTGACTATCCGATGCAAAAATCCTTTTCTTTGCTGTCTTTGAAGCAGCATTTCACAAATGGTTTTCCGACGTTCCATGTCTCTTTCTTTTAAATCATGTGGAACCCAGTAACCGGCTTTTTGAATCATTCCCATCATTTGTAAACGCTTTGCAACAGTTGAACGATCAACATTTAATGCTGCAGCTAATTCTGATTGAGTTTGGCAAGAATCTTCCGCCAATAATGCTTCCAATTCAGCATCTTCAAATTATTTTGGTGGTTTTCCATGTTCTTTATCCTCAGTACTAAAATCGTTATTTTGAAATCGTCGAAACCATTCCTTGCAAGTTGTATTAGACGGAGCATGCTCACCATAAATCTCCACAAGCAAACGATAAGTTTCCGCTGCAGTTTTCTTCGCAATAAAATAATGTAATAACACTTCCCGCAAATGACGTTTATTTGGAATAAAAACCGACATTTTCGAAAAGGTGAAAACAATTATTGCTTACACTTCAACCAAATATCATAAAATGCGTTAGATAGCTGACATTCAGTACTATCGAATACAAGTATGGTCATTTATTAGTACACGTAAACAATACTAAAAACGACATCTGTTGAGAAAGGGCGGAGTCATATTCACACACCCAATAATTATAATATTTTAATACAAGTGGCGCCATCTAGTTTCTTCATTTGGAACTAAATATTTTATACTTTTTTTTTTTTAGTATTTGTTGTTATAGCGGCAACAGATATACAATCTGGAGTCTTCAAGAGTAGAGTGAATAGGTTTCTCCTAGACAAGCGTACTCCATCGTCGGCCGCATCTTCACTTGCCATCAGGTGAGATGGCGGACACACGCTTGGCTATACATTAATTTAAAAAAAAACATCATCTGTGAAAATTTCAACTCTCAACTATCACGGTTGAGATACAGCCTGGTGACAGACGGACGGATGGAAAAAAAATAATGGTACGGAAATTCGTGCGCGAGCAACTCGCACTTGGCCGGTTGTTTCGATTTTCTAAATCTGTCACTTGTTTGAAATCGATTAAAAACTTTTTTGATGTGACAGATTTAAAAATCAAATACATACTTTGATTTTTTTAAGTATCTTGTTGTCCAGTGCATAGACAAGTTCCGAACTGCAGTCGAAACCCACAAGGAGAGCATCGTGAGCAGCGGCCTCCTCGTCAAGGAGGATCAGAGAGTATGCGACCTGCTGCCGGCGACCAAAGACAAGGTAGAAGCGGCGGCGCCGGCCACGGACACCAAACTCAACGAGCTGTTCCCATACGAGGACCTGGCCATTGTCGATGGTCAGATATCTATACAGACCATAGAGAACAACAAGAGGAGGTTGCTGTGTGATCTTAGGAATTCGCTGAGTGAAGATGAAGTTTCGAAACTGCACTGTTTCTACATGAAAGATGTTGATATAGGTATGTAATAATAATAATAATAACAATAATAAACATATAATTCTTTAATTGAATTAATTTTTAACAACAACAACGTTAACACACCCATACCTCTGCACTAGGATTCCCTGTGTAGCAGATGGCATGGACGAACACAGAAACACGAGACAAACACCCAAGACCCGAGAACAAACTTCATGCTCACCACACAAAGTGTGCCCCGGCCGGGAATCGAACCCGGGACCCCTCGCTCCGAAGGCAGGGCTACTACCAATTAAGCCACGGAGCCAATATGTATATATATACAATATACTAGCTGACCCGGCCACGCGTTGCTGTGGCTAACGTTTTTGTCATACGATATTATAATTTGCAATAAAATAATATTGCGATCATAAATTGAGATGTGAGCTATCCTATCGTTCAAGTTGGATCAAACTGCACACGGTGTACAAATTTGATTAAAATCGGTTAAGTAGTTTAGGAGTCCATCGCGGACAAACATCGTGACACGTAATTTATATATATTAAGATACAGAGCGTGGTGGCCCAGGGGCACAGACGCCGACTTTCAATCTGAAGGTCGCTGCTCCAATCCCACACGTGCACCAATGAGTTTTTTCACTGAAAAATTTATGTGCGCAATACCACGTTCTCAAAACGGTGACGGAAAACATCGTGAGGAAACCGGCATGTCTTAGAACATGTGACATCTACCAATCCGGATTGGGCTCCCGTGGTAGATCAGAGCCCATTCGCTTTCAATTATCGAGAGTAAGCCGGTATCCGCCCATAACAACAGCAATGTAACTTAGCACCTCCCCGACCGAAGTATGAGAAGACCCGAGTGGCACCCCGCTGCGCCCGTCACCCGAGACGGAGATATTACGTCTCATGTGCCTGTAATTTCACCGGCACCCACACCCTTCCACCGGAACCAGGTGTGGAGGCAGTACTTCTCCGGGCGAACTTTGCACAAGTACTACTGCTACTTCATTATTAAACTCGTTTTTGTCGACTTTTTTTAATTCGTATTTCCACAGATGACCCGGAGTATATCAATGAGAAGATAGTGAATGTCGGCTTCGACTCAAAGGACAAGTACGTGGAGATGGTACAGAACTATCGCAGGAAGGAGTACAAGCCGTACTACGAGGACAGGGGCCGGGGGGGGGGCTTCGACTTCGACCACCAACCCGACCTGGACGGACACCCCGGCCCGAGCCCCAGCGTTATACTACAGGTAACTAGCGACCCCCCGGAATAAATGAGTTTGACTTTGTAGTGTAAAACTAGCGACCCGCCCCGTCTTCGCACGGTTAGTAAAGCATCACTGTCGTATCAGACACTACCCGTGCGAAGCCGGGGTGACTTGCTAGTGTATTATACATATAAACTTTCCTCTTGAATCACTCTATCTATTAAAACCGCATCAAAATCCGTTGCGTAGTTTTAAAGATTTAAGCATACATAGGGATATAGGGACAGAGAAAGCGACTTTGTTTTATACTATGTAGTGATATCAAAAGCTAATTTTAGTGGTATAATATTAGCCTGCCTTGTCCGCAGGCCCTCACCATGTCGAACGCGAATGATGGCATAAACCTGGAACGTTTGGAGACCATCGGGGACAGTTTCCTCAAGTTCGCGATCACCGCGTATCTGTACTGCGCGCAGCCCGCCGTCCACGAGGGCAAGCTGAGCCACATGCGCAGTAAGCAGGTGAGGGCTGTGATCTACCACGCGAGCCCGGTCCTGGTCGGTAGACGTCACACGACTGGTGGTGGCCCAGGGGCACAGACGCAGACCTTCAATCTGAAGGTTGCTGGTTCAATGAGATTTTCACTTATGCCCCGTGACTGGTGGTGGCCCAGGGGCACAGACCTTCAATCTGAAAGTTATTGGTTCAATGATTTCCCTTGAAAAATTTATGTGCGCAATACCAGATTCTGGATAAAAAAAATAAACGTTTACACACTCAAACCCCTGCACTAGGATTCCCTGTATCACAGATGGCATGGACAAACACAAACACAAGATTACCACCCGAAACTCGAGAACAAACTTCATGCTCACACAAAGTGTGTCCCGGCCGGGAATCGAACCCGGGACCCCTCGCTTCGAAGGCAGGGCTACTACCAACTAAGCCACGGAGCTGCGGTAAATGAAAACGTTGTGAGGAAACCGGCATGTCTTAGAACCAAAAATTCGAAGACATGTGACATCTACCAATGCAGGTTGGGATCCCGTGGTAGATTAATGCCCATTTACTCTCAATTAACGAGGGTAGGCCGGTCCCTGCAGTGGGAACATTAGAGGCTGGTACGGTACGGTACATGACTTTGAATTTTTGTGATGATACTTGGCGGCGGATTACCAGATGTGGCGATAATACTTCTCCGGCCAAACTTGGCATAAGTTCTACTGCTTCTTTGGGTTGCTCCTTTTGCACCACCCGGGGGGTACGTGTAGGGACTCTAAGGGTATTCACCTGCGGCAACATACGAATACATTTTACTACTAAGGCGCGCCACTAGATTCAAAAAGTTCATTTTGGATTTTCAAATGCATGAACAAATCCTTGTTAGCTCTAGATCTTCGTAAATTATAGATCCATACCAGCCTCGAATGTTCCCACTGTTGGGACACTTTCTGTTGCTTCATTAGCACCGAGGAGGTACGTGTAGGGGTTCCAAGGTATACACCTACGGACGCGAGCAACTGGACCCCAAATAGGGGTTGAAACGTGTTGTAACTTCACCTACGGACAAGAGCAACTGGACCCCGAATAGGGTTTGAAACGTGTTGTATCTTTTCAGGTGTCGAACCTGAACCTGTACCGGTTGGGCCGCTCCGCTAGGCTGGGCGCGCGCATGATTGCCTCCAAGTTCGAGCCGCACGACAACTGGCTACCGCCGTGCCACCGCGCCCCGCCCGACCCCCACCTCCCCCGCACGGTAACCTGCTGTTTACAAACGTAAACTTGTTGCAATAGCTTACTATAAATCTGATTACCTAGATGAAAAAAAGGTGTGGGTGCCGGTGAAATCACATGCGCATGAGACGTATCATCCCCGCCTCGTCTCCCCGTCGGGGGGGTGAAGATTTGATTCTCATACTGAGTCGCGCGCATTACTGTTGTCATGGGCGAGGGTCGCCACTTACCATCAGATGGGCCCTCAGCTGGTTCCGTAACTCATTCACATAAAAGGCTTGGGAATGTATTTGCTCCACTCTAGACGCAGGATCATATTCGCGAATCGGGAGGCCGGGAATCGAACCCGGGACCCCTCACTGAGAAGGCAGGGCTACTACCAACTAGACGCAGGACCATATTCGCGAATATTTAATACAGTCCCGAGGGGTTTCTTGTCTGTCTCTTCCCCTCGGGTTGGTCGGTTAGGGTTGGAACAGACGTAAACTTAACAAATAAGATTAGCTTAAACATGAAAACTGACTGTAATGTTGACATATCTGTGTGCATGTAACGTGCCTAAGGAGCTCCTGTGACACGTTACATGCTCACGAATATATGTACATGCATGTGTAAAATTTGACGTGTCCAAATGATACTTGAGATCTAAAGGAATAAATGAGTTTGACTTTGACTTTGACATCCTCATTTCAACCTAAACAATTGAAAAAAACTCAAGAAAAAACTCAAAAAAAAAAAACAAAAAAAAACTTAAAAAAAACTCAAGACAAAATACTTTGTATTACATATTTGTACTTGAATTGTTGAATTCTTAAAAAAAATACTTTAAAACTACAAACGACTTACAAATTATAAATTATATTAAGTATTAAATATTGTTTTTTTCTTTACGTTTTGTTGTGATATATGTTAATAAGTATAAAATCATGATTTAACAATTTATATGAATGAATGAATGAAAATACTTTATTGTACGTCAATACAGAGACATAGATACGTGACAAATACGTACGACACGTACAATGGGCGGTCATATCGCTAAGAAGCGATCCCTTCCAGACAACCTTTGGATTTAAGACAGTTTGATTGGTCGATTGGTTTGATGAATTACATAAGCGCATGTTCACTTCCAGACGGAGCAGGATTCGGCGAGGAAGCCGCAGGAGCCGGGGTGCTACATCCCCTACAACCTCATCACCCAGCACAGCATCCCCGGTTAGTACTGGATGACGCATACTTAGCGGACAATTCGACTGCCCCTTTGCGCTGAATTGAACGAGCTGAGGGCCCACCTGGTAAGTGGTGACCCTCGCCCATGACAACAGTAATGCGCGCGACTCAGTATGAGATCCAAATCTTTACTGAGTCGCATTCATCCAGCGTCCATCACCCGAGACGGGGATGATACATGCGCATGTGATTTCACGGCACCCACACAGTAATTCGAGCACCACTGCTTGGTGGCAGATTCTAGTTGTGGTGGCAGTGCCTCTCCGGACGAACTTGGCACAAGTTCTACTGCTACTTTTGGTTGCTCCTTCAGCACCACCCAGGGGATACGTGTAGGGAATAAAAGCGCACACCTACGGACGCGAGCAACTGGACCCCCCAATTTGTTTATTATCACCATACTGTTACGTTATCTTTATAATGTGGCTCCGTGGCTTAGTTGGTAGTAGCCCTGCCTTCGAAGCGAGGCGTCCCGGGTTCGATTCCCAGCCAGGGCATACTGTATGGTGAGAATTAAGTTTGTTCTCGGATCTTGTGTGTTTGTCTTGTGTTTCTGTGTTTGTCCATGCCATCTGCAACACAGGGAATCTTAGTGCAGCTGTATGAGTGTGCAAACGTTTATGTTACGTTTATATAATAACTAGCGACCCGCCCCGGCTTCGCACGTTAGTAAAGCATCAGTGTCGTATCAGAAACTACCCGTGCGAAGCCGGGGTGAGTTGCTAGTGTATTATACATATAAACCTTCCTCTTGAACTCACTCTATCTTTTAAAAAAAACCGCATCAAAATCCGTTGCGTAGTTTAAAGATTTAAGCATACATAGGGATATAGGGACAGAGACAGCGACTTTGTTTTATACTATGTAGTGATGATAATGTATTTATAATTACATAAATAATTGATTTCAGATAAATCAATAGCGGATTGCGTCGAGGCGTTAATAGGCGCTTACCTCCTGGAGTGTGGGCCGCGAGGAGCGCTGCTCTTCATGTCCTGGCTCGGGATCAGCGTGCTGCCGCACCACAGAGTGCCGCTCAAACAAACCAGGGAGGGGGCTCAAGTATGTTGTTGGAAGACGGCTCCGTGGCTTAGTTGGTAGTAGCCCTGCCTTCGAGGCGAGAGGTCCCGGGTTCGATTCCCGGCCGGGGCACACTTTGTGTGGTGAGCATGAAGTTTGTTCTCGGGTCTTGGGTGTTTGTCTTGTTTCTGTGTTTGTCCATGCCATCTGCTGATTGAATTTCTTCTATTAATTCTTGATTGGTTATGGGTCATAAATTTTAAAACAATCATTTTATTTTATTTTTTTAAACGTTTACTCACTCATACCTCTGCACTAGGATTCCCTGTTTCGCAGATGGCATGGACAAACACAGAAACACAAGACAAACACCCAGGAACCGAGAACAAACTTCATGGTCACCACACTAAGTGTGCCCCGGCCGGGAATCGAACCGGGAACCCTCGCTTCGAAGAGCTACTACCAACTAAGCCACGGAGCCGCCATGGTTATGAACATTATTGTTCACGAATAATAATGGTTATGGGTCGTTCTACCGCATCAACTTTTCTTCTGTTATTATCAGAAATCACCCCCGCCGTCATCGAAACGCGTTCGTACCGGCTCCTCGTCTGGCTCCTCCAGCGAGGCGGAGGACCCACTGGAGGGGGACCCCTGGAGTGGGGAGTGGGGCGGCCCGCCCGGCGCGAGGCGGCCCTACAGAGACGAGAATGGGGATTGGTACCAGGTAATGAACATCATCCAAATTTTTGCATTCATAATATTACCACCGTACCAACCTCTAATGTTCCCACTGCGGACACCGGCCTACTCTCGATAATTGAGAGTGAATGAGCTCTGATCTACCACGGGAGCCCAATCCGGGTTGGTAGATGTCACATGTCGTCGAATTTTTGGTTCTAAGACATGTTTCCTCGCGATGTTTTCCGTCACCGTTTGCAACACAGGAATATTTTTTTTTATGTGAATGTGTGACGGAACGAGCTGAGGGCCCACCTGATGGTAAGTGGTGACCCTCGCCCATGACAACAGTAATGCGCGCGACTCAGTATGAGATCCAAATCTTTACTGAGTCGCATTCATCCTGCGACCATCACCCGAGACGGGGATTATACGTCTCATGCGCATGTGATTTCACCGGCAGCCACACCCTTCCACCGGAACACAGTGAAGTGGTGTGAGTGTGTAAACGTTGTTGTTGTTGTTGTTTAAAAGTTGTTTTTACCATTAGTTTATTAATTGTTTAGATAGTGTACGGGTCGCTGAAGGCTCCCCCTTCGCCGCTGCTCCGCTACATCCGCGACCCGGACGGCGAGCTGGAGCTGATGCTGTCGGGTCTGTTACCTCACAATTTGTTACAACTGTATAAATAGCGTGTCGGTTCATACACAGAGATTGAAACGAGAGGATCATTTGTGAACACTTGATTATCAAATTTACAATTACATGTTTACAATAATTATGTAGGTCGGTACTATCTTATAATTAAAATTGACAAGCATAGTACCGTCATAGAAATACTTAAAATAATTGAAATAAAATGTTACATTAAAAATATTAGGAGTACAAATAAGATTCCGCCGTTTTATTGTAGATGGCGCGGCACGGAGTTTCGGTTAGCTTTCGCAGATGATAACCGGCTTAAAAAATAGTTTGGACATTCAAGAACAACATAACCTATTAATATCATTGATTTTATATTGGTAAAATATAATTTTAATAAGTTGAAAATGTCAAAATTTGAGCCAAGTAAGCGTCATTTGCGGGAAATATTAGTTTACTTCTTTAATTTAAAGAAATCTGCTGCTGAGGCGCATCGATTGCTCGTAGAAGCATATGGTGAGGTTGCTTTGAGTGAGAGAACGTGTCGAGAGTGGTTTCAAAAGTTTAAAAATGGTGATTTCGACGTAGAAGACAAAGATCGCAGTGGAAGGCCAAAAATTTACGAGGATGCAGAATTGGAGGAATTATTGGAGGAAGATTCATCTCAAACACAAAAAGAACTTGCTCTAACATTAGAAGTCACTCAGCAAGCAGTCTCACATCGTTTAAAATCATTAGGAATGATTCATAAACAAAGAAATTGGGTTCCGTACGAATTAAAGCCGAGAGATATTGAACGCCGATTATGCTTAAGTGAAATGCTGCTAGCTAGACATAAAAAAAGGGTTTTTTACATCGTATCATAACTGGTGATGAGAAGTGGATACATTATGACAATCCAAAAAGAAGAAAATCATGGGGATTACCTGGCCACGCGTCAACATCAACAACAAAACCGAATATTCACGGAAAAAAACTTATGCTGTGTATTTGGTGGGATCAGCTAGGTGTAGTGTATTATGAGTTGCTTAATCCGAGCGAAACAATTACTGGAGCCCTCTATCGAACACAATTGATGAGATTGAGCCGAGCTCTGAAGGAAAAACGCCCTCAATACTATTCTAGACACGAAAAAATTATTCTTCTGCATGACAATGCTCGTCCACATGTTGCGGCTCCCGTGAAAAAGTACTTGGAAACACTTGATTGGGAAGTGTTACCCCACCCGCCGTATTCACCAGACATTGCACCGTCCGATTATCACCTGTTCCGGTCCGTAGCACATGCTCTGACGGCGCAGCGGTTCACATCTTATGAGGATACCAAAAATTGGGTTGATTCGTGGATAACCTCAAAAGACAAGGAGTTCTTCAGACGTGGGATTCGAATGCTGCCTGAGAGATGGGAAAAAGTGGTTGCAAGTGATGGGCAATATTTTGAATAAATTTATTTATATTACCGTTCTTCTACAATAAATATTTAATTTGTGTAAAAAACGGCGGAAACTTATTTGTACTCCTAATAAGATATAATTAAACAATGGCTGCTGTATAGTGGTATTGTCAAGAAATAAATAATACAGTCATACTTAATATTATTAAACATTGTCCCAAATACCAAGCCGTCGAAATATTCAATATATTGAGCTGAAAATATACATATACAAGGGGCAACACTTCAGAAATAAATTGAAAAGCTTCTTGTTGGAAAAGTGTTTGTACTCTTTAGACGAACTTTGAATTTGATTTTTTTTTATATATTTTTTTTTTTTATTCTAACGTATATTTAAGCTGACATGAATTATTCAATTTGAACATTTACTACAATTTATTTAATTGATTCGTATGATTGTGTTATGTTAAAATTTAAAGATTTTTATTTTAATTCTTAATTTTTTTTTTATGTTATTGTATTAATTATTATGTTTTTATTTAGAATTTAAGTTTTAGTTCCTACATATGCAATCATGTTTTTTTTTTTGGAAATAAATGATATGAAATGAAAATACATTAAAATTTCAACAATACATAAAGTATTATGCCTATTGTTAGATCAACTTAATGTTATATTTCAGGATACGACGCGTTGGAGGAGACGCTTCAGTATCGCTTCAAGGACAGGTCTCTGTTGCTGCAAGCGCTGACGCACGCTTCTCACCAGCGGAACACCCTCACTGACTGCTACCAGCGGCTAGAGTTCCTAGGAGACGCTATATTAGGTGAGAGTCGTTCAGTTCTCAAGACACCCGACTTTTTCTGCTGCTACTCCACTTTGTATCCCGAAAAAGGGAAAAAATCATTTTTTGTCCCGAAGTTATCCCTTTATCCCGAAAAAGTGAGTATTCACTTTTTATCCCGAAATAGTAAAGTATTGACTTTTTATCGCGAAAAAGGGAAGTATTTACTTTTTACCCCGAAAAAGTGGGAATCGAATTCACGACTTCCAGCGAAGAAGGCAGTGATACTACCAACTGAGCTACGAGTTCTATGTATTTATATTTTTCCCTTGCCACGATCAACTGGAATAGTCGCGATCGGCGTTAAAGGTATTAGATTTATGTGTTGTTAGGAATGTAATCGTTGCCTAATCGAGGGCGGTGCAACTCTAGTTCGACTCACGCGCCCCTCCCTAGTGAAAACGGGGAATAACTAGAGAACGGTGACCGCGAATATATACGACGGATATCAGACTTTTATAAAGTGGATTAAAATACTTTGTGTACAGTCAATGTACATTTTATGTGGATGCGGCGCCTCCCATGCGCTTGTCATCTATGTATCATTTCTATTATTAAATAAATAAATTTATTAATTAAATTAAAAATTAATGATTATATTTGAATTCATTTTATAAATTTACTATATTTCTGTATATACGCTATACAGACTTTTATATTTTTAGTACATATAAATACTTATTTATTGTTATTACTATTTTATTTTGTAAATATTTTCATAAATGTAACGCACTGGAATACTATACTGTAACGTTATATTTATTTTTGAAATAGAGAATTGAATTGAATTAATAAATCAGTGCACGTGCAACCGCGGACTCGGGTGGTTATCATTTACAAAACATATCACCAGATACTTATAAAGTGTGTTTCCTTTGTTGTAACAGTATGTATGTATGTTGTAACAGTATGTGTGTATGTTGTAACAGTATGTATGTATGTTGTAACAGTATGTATGTATGTTGTAACAGTATGTATGTATGTTGTAACAGTATGTATGTATGTTGTAACAGTATGTGTGTGTGTTGTAACAGTGTGTATGTGTGTCGTTGCCCGCAGACTACCTGATCACGCGGCACCTGTACGAGGACGGGCGGCGGCACTCCCCCGGCGCGCTCACCGACCTGCGCTCGGCGTTGGTCAACAATACGATATTCGCGACGCTCTGTGTGCGGCACGGGTTCCACAAGTACGTACCACGTACCACTTACCATGTACCACGTACCTAGTACCGCGTACCACGCACCATGTACCACTTACCAAGTACCGCGTACCACTTACCACACTACACCCACATTGTGTGATTTAGAAGTTGACGGAGAAACAGACAGACGAAAACGGCGATTTTGCTTATTCAGATATTATTTTCCGTCCGTAGATGTACCCTATACGTTAATGGGTGGTGCTAAAGGAGCAACCGAAAGTAGCAGTAGAACTTGTGCCAAGTTCGTCCGGAGAGGTACTGCCACATCTGGAATCTGCCGCCAAGCAGTAGTGCTCGCATTGCTGTTCCGGTGGACGGGTGTGGGTGCCGGTGAAATCACATGCGCATGAGACGATCATCCTGCGACTCAGTATAAGATCCAAACCTTATACTGAGTCGCATTACTGTTGTCATGGACGGGGGTCGCCACTTACCAGGTGGGCCCTCAGCTCGTTCCGTCACTTATTAAAAAAAATTGCTCGTTTCAGGTACTTCCGCCACATGTCCCCCGGATTGAACGAGGTGCTGCTCAAGTACGTCAAGATACAGGAAGAGAACGGACATTCCATTAGCGAAGAGGTATGTTCTCTCCGCTGAGGATCGATTTCGATACGAAAGCGCTTCTCGTTATATCGGAACTGTAAAATAGATTGGTTGTCTGTATAGTCAATTTACTGGATAGTAGGATATGGTTTAAACCTAGCACTAAAGTTAGTCCACGTTTTGTAGTAAGACTGAAAGAAACCGAGCGCACAGCTACTGTAATAATAATTTTTACTACAATGTTTTTATACTGTTTATTTTATAAATAACTAGCGACCCGCCCCGGCTTCGCACGGTTAGTAAAGCATCAGTGTCGTATCAGAAACTACCCGTGCGAAGCCGGGGTGATTTGCTAGTGTATTATACATATAAACCTTCCTCTTGAATCACTCTATCTATTAAAAAAAACCGCATCAAAATCCGTTGCGTACATAGGGACATAGGGACAGAGAAAGCGACTTTGTTTTATACTATGTAGTGATGTAGTGACAAATGTATATAAAATGAGAATAAAAATAAATAATGAGAGTATAATTTAATTCAGATAAATCATCCATATTGAAAATAACATTTCCATTTTAATAAAATTAATTGGTTAACTAAAATGGACTCTGCGTATGCGGCGGGCGATCCAGGGGTATTAACACTCCTCCACAACACAACAGCTCACTCGCGAGCCGCGGAGGGTCACAAGTGGCCCTGCCTTCGAAGCGAGGGGTTCCGGGTTCGATTTCCGGCCGGGGCACACTTTGTGCGGTGAGCATGAAGTTTATTCTAGGGTCTTGGGTGTGTCCATGCTATCTGCGACACAGGGAATCCTAGTGCAGCGGTATGAGTGTCCACGAATTTCAGTGGTTTCAGCGGTCAAGGCGAAAATGTATTGATTTATCTAATTAATGTTATGTTTTGTCCGTAGCACTATTTGATACAAGAAGACGAACTGGAACAGGCAGAGGATGTGGAGGTGCCCAAAGCGTTGGGGGACTTGTTCGAGTCCATCGCGGGGGCCATATTCCTGGACTCAGGTGAGTCCACCGCCTTTTTATTATAATGGAAAACAAGAGACGGTACGAGCTGAGGGCCCACCTGATGGTAAGTGGCGAACCTCGCCCATCTGTATCTAGTTCTTATGGTACCATCTATGCTTAGTTGGCGTCTAGATGGCGCTGTAAAAGTCCTAGCAAAATATATTTTTAGGTTATTTAACTTGTCAGCAACAAGTCCTGAAGGTTATGATGTTCCAGGCATGTCGCTGGGCGCGGTGTGGGAGTCCTACGTGCGGCTGATGGGCGCGGAGCTGGAGGCGTTCAGTGCGCACGCGCCCAAGAGCCCCGTCCGGGAGCTGCTCGAGGCGGAGCCCGACACCGCCAAGTTCAGGTCAGTGGACGGTGCCAATAATTGAATAACGGAACGAGCCGAGGGCCCACCCGATGGTAAGTGGCGACCCCCGCCCATGACAACAGTAATGCGCGCGACTCAGTATGAGATACAAATCTTTACTGAGTCGCATTCATCCTGCGTGCATCACCCGAGACGGGGATGATACGTCTCATGCGCATGTGATTTCACCGGCACCCACACCCTTTCACCGGAACACAGCAATGCAAACACTGCTTGGCGACAGATTCCAGATGTGGTGGCAGTACCTCTCCAGACGAACTTGGCACAAGTTCTACTGCTACTTTTGGTTGCTCCTTTAGCACCACCCAGGGGGTACTTGTAGGGAATCAAAGGGTACACACCTACGGACGCGAGCATTTCTTGTTGCTACGTAATTTTGGCACATCGTTGTTAAAAACAACAATGTAAGCGATTCACCGATGATCCTAGCGTACGCGGATAAAACGGTGCGATAGCGTTTTTTTTATTCTATTTATGTTTGTCTGTTTGTAGCAAGCCGGAGCGTTTGGCGGACGGCAGGCGGGTCCGGGTGTGCGTGGAAGTGTTCGGGCGCGGCACCTTCAAAGGCATCGGCCGCAACTACCGCATCGCCAAGGGGACCGCGGCGCGGTGCGCGCTCCGACACCTGCGGAAACACAGACCTAGGCGATAGAAAATATTGCAATAAAGCTTTTTGTACAAATCTAGTTATCCACAAAACTAGTGTTTTATTTTTGTATATCCACAAAAATAGTGTTTTATTTTTGTATATCCACAAAACTAGTTTTTTTTTTTTTGTATATCCACAAAACTAGTGTTTTATTTTTTTATATCCACAAAACTAGTGTTTTATTTTTGTATATCCACAAAACTAGTGTTTTATTTCTAAGGTAATAGACGTAATATATAAAAAAGGTCGCGGGTAGACGGTGGATGGAGGTGGCTCAGGACCGTCTAACCTGGAAAGCTATGGGGGAGGCCTATGTCCAACAGTGGACGTCTGTCGGCTGAAATGATGATGATGAGACGTAATATCCCCGCGGGTGACGGAATTCAGCAAGTCAATAAAACAGTTGCTGACTGCTCGTAGCACCGCCTACGATGCAATGCACTAAACGGTACTGTTGTGCAGTGGCGACCCTAGGGGGTGGCAAGCAGGGCAATCGCCCGGGGCCTCGCTTTTGTAGGGCCTCGCACCCTCGCAGAACAACCCGTTTTGTTTCGATGTACTGCAGCTGTAAAGAGGATGCTGACAGATTACCAGTAGCCCTGTACACTTCCAACTCACCTAAATTCCTCATACGCCAAGTGCCTCACAAAGATATATCGCCCGGAGCCTCGCAATATCTAAGGCCGCCCTTGCTGTTGTTTGCAGAATATCTGACAATGGTGAATAAATCTACCTAAATTTATTTATTTATGTAGACAAAACGGCATGGCCTAAAGTACAAAAAGAGAAGACAATCCTCGTGGACAAACACCCATTACCCGAGAATAAAGATTCAAGATCTTGAATTTTTGTTCTCATGTAAAAAATTTATTGCCAAATATACATTTCTGTATTAGTATTATGATCCAAATATTTAAATCGTATTTAAGGGATAATTTAATAAAGACAGCGTATTACTCTGTGTAAAATTTGACGAGTCCAAATGATACTTGAGATCTAAAGGAATAAATGAGTTTGACTTTGACTTTTTGCGGGGTCCAGTTGCTCGCGTCCGTAAGTGTGTACCCTTTGATTCCCTAAACGTACTTCCTTGGTAGTGCTAACCACTTACCATCGACTGGGCGAGGGTCACCACTTACCATTAGTGGGCCCTCAACTTGTTCTGTCACTTATGCACATAAAAAAAAAAAACTTTGAATTTAATGATTATATAAATGATAAAGCTACGTGGTGATTTTGTAATATCTATTTACATCGTAACAAGGAAAATGTTATTTAGATTTAAGTACTTACATTGTTAAGGGATCATGGTTGCGAAAAGAAAGTAATCCTTCCATTAGGGGTTTCTTGCTTATTCTCCCCATGGAAGGTCGGATGATGTTTGAACAAGCGCTAAACTAATTTTTTTTTTTGCATGCTCTTTTATAATAGGTGCATAATTGTTTAACAAACTATCAAACTGTTAAACTGATTTGAATCGAAAATAATATAGAATCTAAAAGTATATCCTATCAAATAAAAAAAACCCAATTCGTTTGATAAATTACCGATTACTGCGGTAAAAAAACGGAAAAAAAAAAATGAATTCAACCAAATTGATAATTTGCTGCCAAAAGTTGGTTGACAAAAAAAAAACTTCTAATATTCGCTGCAATTAGAAAACTGCATATAAAATCACCTTATTTAAAATCATTACGAATACATTTATTCAAATTACTGAAGAAAAGGGTACTAGTATTCATTCCGTCGATCACAGCCAAGTTCGCGCTGCCATTTTCCTCGGTGTTGCCTGCAATCTCCTCAAAATTGCACGGGAGTCACACGCACAAGCAATGTTTCCGACACTAAGAAATTAAACACGTTTTTGTTCTAAAATTATATTATTACACACTTAACACTTATACATTAGGGGTTACTCCAGTTACTCCGTAGGTGTGATCCCTTCAGTACCCCTACACTTATCCCCTGGGTGGTGCCAAGGGATCAACAAAAGCAACAGTAGATCGCGTGCCAAGTTCGTCCGGAGAAGTACACCTAGTAATTTGCCACCAAGCTTTGATGCTGTGTTCCAGTGAAAAGGTGTGGGTGCCGGTGAAATCGCAGGTGCATGAGAAATATTTTTTTTTTTCATATCGGTTCATAAATGACGGAGCACTGGGGTAATATGGCAACAGATAATACATGGCAACATTACATTAACTTCACATTAAATAAATGAAGACATTCACATGCAAATATATTTTTCCTTTTTCTAATATTTCGTAGTATAATATATGGTTTTTGTATTTCGCAAGAATTAACATTAGTTTTTATTTTTCGTAATTTTATTAGGTGAGTATGTATTGAGTTTTGCTGTATTGAGTATTGCTGTATTGAATATTGCTGTATTGAGTATTGTTGTATTGAGTATGTTAACATAATGTTTTTTTTTCTTGACGAAGCCTCTGAAGCAGAAATTATCTCTAATAAATTTTATTAACCCTTGAAGCAAAAACAGGGTTGTTATAATCTGTGGCACCGTAGCTCTTAAACGGGTGAACCTATTTGGCTGCGGTGTGTTTTATTAAAGCATTTTTTAGCTTTCAAGTGGTTCGTAGACATATTTCATGAAAATCGGTTCACCCGTTTCAAGATCATCAGCTCTCTACCATTACTGAGGTAAAATGAACTCGCCTATCTGTTTCTTGAGTATTTATAAGGGTGTCTCATAAGTAATGTCGGTTTTCATATGTGAAAATTCCTCAGCCTCAATTTAAACATGTCGTAACTTGTTAAGACTAGTCTCAGATTCTATGAAGAGTACAATTGTTTTACTTTCTTTAATCATTCTCTTTGTTTATTGACGACGCAGTACGTTTTTATAATAAATAGTATGGAAGCGAATAATTTCTTAAATATACACGAATTTCATATTTATCGCATTCCAAACTATTCTACTAATATTATAAACGCGAATGTTTGGATGTACGGATGGATGTTTGTTACTCAATCACGGCAGAACGGATGAACGGACCTGGATGAAATGTGGCACAGAGATAGATTATAGTCTGGAATAGGCTAGACATAGGCTACTTTTTATCTCGGATAAATGTACTGTTCCCGTAGGAAGTCCAACCGCGGGGCGCAGCTAGTTTATTATTGTATAAAACGTACTGCGTCGTCAATAAACAAAGAGAGAATGATTAAAAGAAAGTAAATCAATTGTACTCTTCATAGAATCAGAGACTAGTCTTAACAAGTTACGACATGTTTAAATTGAGGCGGAGGAATTTTCACAAATGAAAACAGACATTACTTACGAGACACCCTGTGTAAAACCTAACGTGAGACTTTTGACAAAACAGTGTTCTGTTACCAAATTATTGAAAACAAATGAAATCCAAAAACAAATACAACCGAGTTGATCTTCTGCAGTCGGTTAAAAAAGCAATGGAATCACATCTTGCTATGTACTTTAAGCAGTCTTGCTGCCTCGCGCCTCCCTGCGTCCACCGCGCCGTGGACAGTGGAGAAGTGGACGGGGTCGGTGGCTTCCCCCGCGAACAGCACCCGCGGAGTCCCCTTAGCGTCCCCCAGAGGGGTGCCGAGGTGCTTCCGCGCGTCCGGCATCTGGGGGGTCAGCGTGTTGTCGTAAGAGTAGCTGCCGCGGGTAAATCTATTACTGTACCACCGAGATCTGAAAAAAAAAAATAGTTTATTTTTTTCACTCATTTATTCGGCTTTAGGAACTACGGAACACTTGGTTTTGTCTAAAATGATGGCTTACATAGCCTAAAAAATAACAAGAAATAAGAAACTAGAAACAGACAAGACAAATCACATGCTTTAACAATAAGTTTACAATAATATAATTTTAAATGCCATTAATTAAATTGAATAGGTAAAATGTCAACTATAGCTGCTGTAAAGGGGCATTGTCAAATAATCCCCCCGCTCACCTGATCATCTCCACCGGCTCCGGTATGGTGGCGCCGCCCCCCATGAACCTCTGTATCACCGCCAACACTTTTCTCCTCACCACATCATCAGGTAAATTTTCCACCTGGAATTAACATCATGAACTAATTTTTGAATCCGTTTTAGCTTCTAATGTTCTAAGAGCAGGGATAACGGCTTGCTCTTGTTGCTGTCTAATGGAAGGGTGTGTGTGCCGGTGAAATAGCAGGCGCATGAGATGCAATGCGGGTGCACTGCTTGGCGGCATATTACCGGGCGAAGTATGCACAAGTTCTACTGCCTGTTGTTGCTCCTTTAGCACCACTCGGGGGGTGTAGGGATTCAAAGACGAACGCCAACAATTGGTCACAATTTTTTTTTTTTTAATTTACGTGGTAGATTTACCCCCTTAGGGCGAGAAATAGGGGATGAAAGTATCGTGGTCGGTTATTTCGATTATTTTATTAGAAAAAAAAACCACGCTTAACTCAGGTCAGAGTTTTTGAATATGCAAAATTACTTGCCGCTTGATTTGACACCGAAACATCAATTCTTCATCCCTTATTTCCCGCCTAAGAAGGTCCTAATTGGTATACAACGGGCGAAGAAAAAAGTCACAGGAAAGCAAACGATATAAAAGTAAAATTAAAAAGAATACAATCACCATTCACAATGTCCTTACCACCTTAGCGCCATCCCCACTGGTCCAAGCCGTGAGGGCCCTGGAGTTCCCCAGGGGGGTGCTGCAAGCGAATATCTGCCTCGTCCACTCGTCACAAGGCTCGGTCCTGTCGGAACCCCTCCACAGGAACCCGAAGAAGTTCCCCTCCGCGGCCCACCACGCGTGCTCGAACAGGAACGTGATTTTGTCCACGACTCCGATCGAAAGTCTCTCTATGAGATAGATTTTGGCTTGGGGCAGCGGCGGGGAAAACAATGTCGAATGTCTGGGGAAAACAATGTCGAATGTCTGGGGAAATAATGGGGAAAACAATGTCGAAATCTAATTATAATATAAGAAATCTATATAAATATAATAACTGACTGATTTATAAATCGAAAAACCTTTTCTTGGTATTTTATTTATTATTCTCTATTTTTTTTTTATGTATTATGTAGGTTAGATTATATATAATTATATTTTTCTTTTGTCTCTTTTGTCTCTTTATAAATATATATACAATATTTTAATTGTTAGCACGCCAACGTTTATCTCGACCCGTGAGGTTGGCTGGTAGAAAATGCTTTTTGCGTTAAGCCCACCTTTTGTTATAAATTTTGAATATGTATAAAGTGTCAATAAAATAAATAAAAAGCGACTTCTATACTTTCAACAATTATTTCTCGCACTAGGGGGAGGCCTTACCATTCTAAAAAAGAAATTTTTATACAACGGGCGAAGAGAAAAGTAGCATAATACGCTATTTGGTTTATTAACAATAAATAAAATACTTGGCTGACCCAAGTGGTGCTCTCGGATTGCTGTGTTCCGGTGGAAGGGTGTGGGTGCCGGTGAAATCACATGCGTATGTGTATCATCCACGTCTCGGGTGATGGACGCTGGATGAATGCGACTCAGTGTAAGATCCAAATCTTATATTGAGTCGCATTACTGTCGTCATGGGCGGGGGGAGCCACTTACCAGGTGGGCCCTCAGCTCGTTCCGACACATATTCACATAAAAATGTCAGTTATTTGTTAACTAATGGCTGTAAAGTCAATTTGGGACGAGACAAAAAATAGGGTACAAAACGTCAATTTCAAAAGCATTACCTCTCCTTCAGCACCCCAAGAGATACTGTGACGACGACATTCTGTGCTCTGTGAGTGTTGCCATCTGCGGTGGTGACCTCCACAGGGCCCGTGGAGTCTTTCGGCCATTTTATCCGTGTCACCTCCGCGTCCAGCTTAATGGACAATGTTGGCAACCCCGGCCCATTGTTGTACTTGTTCTAAAAAGATTGAAAAAATTTACAAATATCTATCTATTACCTTTAAACGAGCAATTCTTCTATATATATGTATATTTCGTGTATCTCGGAAACGGCTCCAACGATTTAGATGAAAATTTGTGTTTCGATAGGGTTTTGCTATATAAATTTACCTGTTTCATTGTATTTCATGTAAAAACGCATATTTTTACAAAACAAGCGTTTTTTATAGTACACTATGCTGAAAATTTAATTGAATAAAGAAAGGGAGAGGATTTCCTCACCAGCATGATATAAAAAGAAAGGGGGGAAGATTTCCTCACCAACATGATATCAAAAGAAAGGGGGGAAGATTTCCTCACCAACATGATATCAAAAAGAAAGGGGGAGGATTTCCTTACCAGCATAATATAAAAAGAAAGGGGGGAAGATTTCCTCACCAACATGATATCAAAAAGAAAGGGGGGGAGGATTTCCTCACCAACATGATATCAAAAAGAAAGGGGGGGAGGATTTCCTCACCAACATGATATCAAAAAGAAAGGGGGAGGATTTCCTTACCAGCATGATATAAAAAGAAAGGGGGGAAGATTTCCTCACCAACATGATATCAAAAAGAAAGGGGGGGAGGATTTCCTCACCAACATGATATCAAAAAGAAAGGGGGAGGATTTCCTTACCAGCATGATATAAAAAGAAAGGGGGGAAGATTTCCTCACCAACATGATATCAAAAAGAAAGGGGGGGAGGATTTCCTCACCAACATGATATCAAAAAGAAAGGGGGGGAGGATTTCCTCACCAACATGATATAAAAAGAAAGGGGGGAAGATTTCCTCACCAACATGATATCAAAAAGAAAGGGGGGGAGGATTTCCTCACCAACATGATATCAAAAAGAAAGGGGGGGAGGATTTCCTCACCAACATGATATCAAAAAGAAAGGGGGGGAGGATTTCCTCACCAACATGATATCAAAAAGAAAGGGGGGGAGGATTTCCTCACCAACATTATATCAAAAAGAAAGGGGGAGGATTTCCTTACCAGCATGATATAAAAAGAAAGGGGGGAAGATTTCCTCACCAACATGATATCAAAAAGAATGGGGGAGGATTTTCTCACCAGCATAATATCAAAAATCGTGCTATATCCGTGTGTGTGCCAGCTGACGTGCTGGTGCCCCCCCAACTCCTCGTAGAAGGACATGGTGCTGACGTCGTGCCAGCTATTGGAAGACTCGTAGTTATTTATAACTAAATCCATGAAGGTTAGGAAGCTCTGTATAAAGTCCGCGTCGTTCTGGAGGTGTGGATATTTCGTCGATATGTACGTTTGCACCCTGAAATTTATAATAATTTGAATAGGTTTCTCCTAGACAAGCGTGCTCCATCGTCGGCCGCATCTTCACTTGCCATCAGGTGAGATGGCGGCCAAACGCTTTGCTATACATCAATAAAAAAATAATATTAATAATAATAATAATAAATCTTATTTCAGGCAACAAGAACTAATTAAAAATAAGTACATTGGCCCATAGATAAATACCTTAATCTAACATACATATAACAAATTCATGGACATATTTCACACAGCGCCATCTAGCCCCAAACTAAGGATAGCTTGTAATATGGGACTAGTTCCAGTACAGTTGCTCCAGTTGCTCGCGGCCGTAGGTTCCCTTTGATTCCCTACACGTACCCCCTGGGTGGTGCTAAAGGAGCAACCTAAAGTAGCAGTAGAACTTGTGCCAAGTTCGTCCGGAGAGATGCTGCCATCACACCTCGAATCTGCCGCCAAGCAATAGTGCTCGCATTACTGTGTTCCAGTGGAAGGGTGTGGGTGCCGGTGAAATCACATGCGCATGTGTATCATCCCCGTCTCGGGTGATGGACGCAGCAGGATGAATACGACTCAGTAAAGATTTGTATCTCATACTGAGTCGCGCGCATTACTGTTGTCATGGGCGAGGGTCACCACTTACCAGGTGGGCCCTCAGCTGGTTCCGTCACTCAACAATATAAAAAATATAGAGCCACCAATAAAGATTTTTTAAGATCCAGTACATCATTTCCGAGGACTTACCTCCTGGTGATGTACTGGCCCAACGGCTCGGGCACCTGGGGCGGCTCCTCCACCAGCCCCAGGCAGTAGTTCATCAGGTCCGTCACCACCTCACTGTCTGCCACGCCGCCGTCCGACTTGTACATCTACAATATAACAATTGGAAGAAATTAATTACTAGGACACAACTGAAATTGTAAGAAATTAATATCTAGGACAAAAATGAAAATTGTAAAGAATTAATATCTAGGAGACGACTGAAAATTGTTAGGAATTAATATCTAGGAGACGACTGAAAATTGTTAGGAATTAATATCTAGGAGACGACTGAAAATTGTTAGGAATTAATATCTAGGAGACGACTGAAAATTGTTAGGAATTAATATCTAGGAGACGACTGAAAATTGTAAGGATTTAATATCTAGGAGACGACTGAAAATTGTAAAGAATTAATATCTAGGAGACGACTGAAAATTGTAAAGAATTAATATCTAGGAGACGACTGAAAATTGTAAAGAATTAATATCTAGGAAAATGGTAAGTAATTATATATATTTTAAATTTAAGGTATATATTCAATGAACCCTGTATTTGTATTATATATTTACATTACTGTGTTGCCTGAATAAATAAATAAATTATATCATTAAATATCAATATATCAAACTTCTTTTTCATATCATCTATAATTTCAAGGTGTAAAGACTATACAGGTTAGCTTGCAATCAATAAATCATTTAAATGCTGGTTCTGACTTACTTTGAAGTTTAGATCCTGAGGCAGAACCCTGACGTTATTTTTTAGTGCCATCTTGTACACAGAGCTGCCCTCTGTGCCGTGGATCCTGAAACCAAATAAATACTTTATATACTCACTAGCGACCCGCCCCGGCTTCGCACGGTTGTACAGTGGGTGTGACAATTCGTAGTACATCATTTTGATCTATCTCGTAAGGTTTAACAAGCAATAATGTAAGCGCTGAAACATATTTTTACATCTAGGCCCAGGGGCATAGATGCCGACTTTCAATCTGAAGGTTGCTGGTTCAAACCTATACCAATGAGTTTTTACACTAAAAAAATTTATGTAAGCCAAATTTATGTAATACCACGTTCCCGAAACGGTGACGGAAAACATCGTGAGGAAACCGGCATGTCTTAGAACCATAAGTTAGAAGACATGTGACATCTACTGATTCTCGTTGACGGCTCCGTGGCTTAGTTGGTAGTAGCCCTGCCTTCGAAGCGAGGGGTCCCGGGTTCGATTCCCGGCCGGGGCTCACTTTGTGTGGTGAGCATGAAGTTTGTTCTCGGGTCTTGGGTGTTTGTCTTGTGTTTCTGTGTTTGGCCATGCCATCTGCGACACAGGGAATCCTAGTGCAGAGGTATGAGTGTGTTAACGTTGTTTTTTTGTTTTGTTTTCGTTACACCGAGTCTTACATTTTCGTAAAACTAACATGTACCAACCATTCAGCACCGAGCTCCGCAATCCCATCCCCGAGGGGTACCGTGTTGACTCGTCCCCCCAGGCGGGGCTGCGCCTCCAGTCCCAGCACGCGGCGCCCCGCCTGCGCCAACTGCGACGCGCAGGACACTCCCGATGCCCCCAGCCCTACCACTATGGTGTCATAATCAAGAGCCATTGGTCTGGAAACAATACATTTTAAAATTATTTTCTTTTGCTCATAAAATTTTTTTTTCATGCTCTACAGGTCTGCTTCCAAACTGGTTCACAAAGACTGGTAAAATTTTAAAGAAATATAAAAAGACCCAAAGTCCCCAAAAAAAAATAAGAATAAAAAAAAATCATAAAATTTTAAACATGCTACTCTTGTATTTATTTCGTGTATCTCGGAAACGGCTCAACTATTTGTGTTTAGATAGGGTTTTGCTGTTTAAATTTACCTGTATTTCTTGTAAAAACATTTTTTTTTATAAATTATGCCAATGTGATGGTACCTCTGAAATGGTCCCTTATAAATTTCATGAAACATTTGCTTCCTTACGCCGAAAAATACGGGATGAAAAAATAGAACATAGTTAATTTGATTTTTAAATTTTTGACTTGTTATAAATGTTTGAAATAAAACAAATTTACAATGAAAATCTAAGTTTGGTAGTTTACAATATTATAATACTTTTAAAATCCATCCCATTACTTGATCTTTTTTGTACAACGTAATACATAATAACACCCAGACACAGCAAACATATACAGTCGTGGTCAACTAATTAGGGACTTTCAAGATAGTGAAGAGCAATAACCGGTTATGTACATATAAATATAAAATCCTATTGATTTCTCAGCACCTATTATTTGCATAATTTGGTCCGATTATTATGCTATAAATGGCTGTAAATAAAAGAATAAATAAATAGAAAAAAATATTTAATATCAAAGGTTAAACATGTATTCAATTATAAGGTATAGTTCTGTAGCTGGACATTTAATTAAGGACAGTAAACTATAATGAAAAATAGAGTTAAACAAAACTAATAATCTGCAGTATTATAATATCTTTTACAGCTCCATTTTATTACGTGTAAAATCAGTACCCGGTAGCAAAACCTCTGTTAGTAATTACCGCTTGACACCGATGTGGCATAGACATTATCAGTTTCTGGCATGTTTCGATAGGAATGTTTGCCCAGGCCTCACAAAAAGCTTCATTAAGTTCATCTAAAGTTGTGCTATGATAAGTGGCAACTTTTTTCTCGATTTCGTGCCAAAGGTGCTCGATTGGGTAAAGATCCGGGCTATTTGCTGGCCAATCTAGCACCGATACTGACTGACTGGTAAGAAACGACTTGACTGAATGGGCGGTATGTTTCGGGTCGTCATCATGCTGAAACGTCCATATAATAGGGAGATGCTCCTCAGCATAGGGAAGCATCGTATATTGCCTTGTATTGATGTTGATCTAAGTTACCCTGAACTTTCGTCACAGGTCCCACTCCACATTCAGAAAATGAACCCCACATTTTAATGTTTCCACCGCCATGTTTCACCTGCTTTTTTGTGAATCTTGGATTCATTTCCGTTTTTACTGGACGCCGTACGTATTGCCTTCCATCTGAAGAAATCAAATTAACCTTGGTCTCGTCAGAAAATAATACATGATGCCAAAAAAATATTGTAATTCACAATTTGGCTTAACTAGAGATTGTCCCTAATTAGTTGACCACCACTGTATATTCATCACACAAATGTTTGTCCTGGGTGGGAATCGAACCCATGCCCTTGCAGAAGGCAAAGCTAGTACCAACTGAGCTGTGGCCCATTCATCTATAAATTCATCTATAAATTCATCTATAAATTCATCTATAAATTCATCTATAAATTCATCTATAAATTCATCTATAAATAGTCAGTTAATATGATTAATTCTACTTATTTTTTCCTTCTTTTATTTCTTGCTTCCGTTGCTTCAGAGTTGCTGGAATTATTAGAGCTGATATCAGCTGCAGAAACTCAAACAACATATTTACCATGTTAATAAAAGGATAATCGAAATTACACTTTCTGCCCTGAAAACTGACCTGACCAGTGTTGTCCTGCATTGATTGTCAATTTGACAGTCAGATGTCAAATAAAATTTCCGCATACAATATTGAAAATTACGTAGAAAAAAGGACATTTGATTTTTCTCAAATGTTCTAATTATCTGGGAAACTTTTTCAATATTAATCTTACCAATCCCAGTTGAAGCCTTACATACATTATAAATAAAAATACCAAACCGTTCCATATCATTTACTGTTACATTTAGCATTTATTTTTATTTATATCTATGGATGTTATGGATGGATGTTGTTTTTATATTTTGTTATTTGCAGCAACTACACTAAAGTAAATATATGGTAAGGTAATTAAGTCTGCCGTTAGCAGAAAGTTGCAAAAATTAAATAGAAGACATCGGTCATTCAGATTTGGACATCACAAACACAAATAATCTGTAATGAAAATTAAAAGTTAAACCCATACCCCTGCACTATGATTTCCTGTGTCACAGGTGGTATTGGCACATCCAAAACGCTTTATGTTGGTCAAAGTTTCCACTGCCGGATGAGCCTGGGATCTTACCAGGAAGGGTTACTACCAATTAAATTATGGCACGTGTTTTAACCAATATCTCTTAAAGGAAATAATAATGTTTTATTTATTTAATAAAGGGAAATCACCAATCTAAATAATTAAAGAAATAGATAAACAAAATATTTACATGGCCCTATAAAACCAATTTATTAAAAGCAATTTTCTACGTGCTAAACGTTGTATAAATTCTAAGATGAATACTTTACCAGAGAACGGGTTTTATGAGGTTTTTGTTCACAGATTACTGCTGTTACGTATATTTTATTATGTCGATCACTCTGTTCATCCAAATGTAAACAAACACCAACTGAAGACTGATTGACGAAAATAGAATAACTCTTGAAACCAGCAATTCCGTAAATAAAGAATAGTACTGAAGGAAGTAAGCAAGAAAATTATCCAAGATAAATAAGTGTTTACAATCTTTGATTGAAACAAGAAAATAAAAGAAAAATATTGCGAGTCGTACGTACCTAGAGCGATATAGTTATCTGTGTCAAAGTTTGTACCACTCACGTCCTCGCTCGCCAAGCTCTCTATTAGAGTTTCATTAGAGTAATTTTTGCTTGTACCAACCGCGTACGTCCTGGAAAAACTTTAGTTGGCACTTTAATGTTTAGGTTGTGTGATAAAGCACAGATAACCAGAGATTATGTTATAAACACTTCGATTGGTCGGTCGTTTTGTAATATAGATAACTATATTTTAAACAGTGAGTGGAGGAAAAGTTTTGTGTGTTTCCATCTCGTTGCATGTAATTTTAGACAGAAGTTCGTTGTTATTTTCATGGTATCGCAAAAAAAAAATGAAATATATTCATATACACTTACTTGACCTAACAAAACCGGACATTAAAAACTAGAAACTGTACCATAAGTCGGATTACTTGTCAAAGGAGGTCGAATGAAGCGGCAGAATTTGTGATAAAATTTGTGTTTGGTTCAAGGATCGCTAGGGGCGCCTAAAGTGGAAATCCATACAAAATTTACCCACGTCGACATGCATCGTTCGACTGTCTGAAATTTCAATACTCCAGCTTGAACACATAAAACAATAGTCTAAAGCGAATATAATCTATTCATTCGCCCAACCGGAAAATCGGATCGAAATTTGGTGATGTCAACGAAATGAGTGACTTGGGAGTATTATTTGATACACGACTTAAGTCTGATCATCATAAAATAAAATGTTGTATACATTGTATAAATGTAAAGAGTTACACGAATAGAATTGTTTCGCATACATAATTCGACAAAAAAGTCTGCGACAGTATTTATCTATCTACCTTAACGAAGGTCTAGATCACAGAAATCATCATGGTGATGGAATTTCATACGAAAGTGCGATTATTGATGGTTCGCCTATAGTTTAAATTATATTATCTAAGCAGACGAAGTCGCGGGCAAAACCTAGTAAATAAATAATTGTCTCAAAAATCGGCGCGACGAAAAACTTTTACCATCTTGCAGGATACCCCACAGACATAAGAGATATATATACTCTTTTTTTACTTTTACGGTTAAAACGAAAACAAAAGAAATTACCGATTTAGTATTTAAATAATTTTAATTTCCTATTTTCATTTTAATAACATATATAAAACATAATAAATGATAAATTCATGTTTGTAAATAAATATTTATTTTTTATTTAATTGGCGACGGATTTAAAAGGTTGCGCGAATCTTTTTGAACCCTCGGAAGTTAGCAGCAAGCGGCTGCGCAGAACGAATCTTTACTATAAACGTACCTACGGCGCAGGGATTAAACCTATTATGTGCTCACTTCTGAGGTGTCAAGAAGATTTGCGCGACATGTAACCGCTATAGATAGTGCCATCCACGAAGACGCGCCCCTCTTCCTTCTAGCTTACAGTACAAAAGTGCAACATTCCGCTAGTGATTTATTTACCTTGATACAATAGTATAGATAGGCAGCTAGTGTGTATCGACAAAACAGTTGGAATGTTGCACAATTGTACTGTAAGCGATTAGGAAGAAGAGTGGCGCGCGTCTTCGTGGATGGCACTATCTATACTTAAGTGAGTTTGTGGCGAATCTTATGTTATTTACAAATAATCTAAAGCAGCTTTCCGCTCAGTAGAACGAGTGGCCGTTTAGTGGCATTTGAACAGAGTGTTTCCATGTCTATCTCACCATCATGGGCGTATAGGGGGGGCAGCTGCCCCCTGGTAATTTAAATTAAGAAGCGATTAAAATAAAATAAAAATCCATGCATAGTAAAATTTACTTATATTTATTAACTACCTATAAAGCAGGATCATTTGCGGCTGTTTGCCTACACACTACAGTTGTGTAGTGTGTATGACAAAAAAGCAGCGAACGATCCGACCTAAAAAATCTGACTTGCGCCCCCCCCCAGGCCAGAAGCTGCTCACCACTCTGATTTCAAGATTCTAAATATATTGGTTGATAAACCAGGACACAGGCCTCTGGGCGGCCTAGTAACACTGACGCAAAAGTTGGCCATTCACACGAAAAATAATATAAACAGCTATATCTAATTTTTTCTGTATCTGTGATTTTCATGTTATCCTGTGCATTGGGTTGCTGGAAGAAATTGCTTAGTAGCGATAAGACCGCCCATTGTACTTTGGGTAAGAATGTTATGTAATATATGTAATTTGGTGTAAGTACAATAAAGTATTAAGTATCTCTACAGATAGATCGATTTTGGATAACATTTACTTAGCGAGTTGCATATCACATCTACCAATCCAGATTGAGCTCCCGTGGTAGATTAAAGCCACTCTGTTGTTGAGAGTAGGTATTCGAGTAAGTAACCAACTCTGCAGTAAAAGTTTCACGGTCGCCCGAAGGCGTTCAACATAGCTTATCACTCACCCATCCAAAGACTGACCGGACAGAGAGCTGCTTAACTTAAATGATGTGTAAATAACATCTGAGCAAGCTTCGCCATGACAATTATTTTTCTAAACCGAGATATTTACCACTATCTGTGGGTTCTATTCTCGACAAATAATGTTCATAATCAAACTATCACGGTTATGAAACCATGGTATGAAAAAGTTCTATTCGCCATGATCATTTCTACTAATTTATTGCTATATCACAATATTCACAAACGTCAAGCTGGTGATGCTTTGCAGATAACCATATGTTTTTTCAAATGATGCCTCCGTTTGAAGGACTTCCTACATCGATCACAAGAGTACGGTCTCTCACCAGAATGTACCACCATATGGTCCTTCAAGTTCCGGGCATCCGTAAAAGCTTTGTTGCATTTCTCACAGGAATAAGGACGTTCCGCTGTATGTAACCTCATATGCTTAGTCAAGCTGGATTCTTGTATGAAAGACATGTAGCATCTGTTGCAAGCGTACGGCTTAACCTCAGTGTGTAGCTGCATGTGTTTTTTTAAAGTAGTATTAAGACTGAACGCCATATCACATTTGGTGCAAGCATATGGTCGTTCCCCGGTATGACTTCTCATGTGTGCCTTCAAATTACTACTGGTCCGGGCTGTCTTGCCACAAACCTCACATGCGAAAGGCATTAATCCGGCATGGATTTCCATGTGTTTGTTAAAATGGGCCAGTTGTTTAAATTTTTTACCGCAGATTTGGCAGTCAAACGGTTTCTCTCCGGTGTGAATCCTCATGTGGACTTTTAATCCATCTTTACGGTTGAATTTCTTGCTGCACCTGTCACAAACATATATTTTCTCTTTCACATGAGTCTTTGTATGCATTTTGAGTTGATCTTTAGTTGCAAACGCTTCTGAACAAGCCGAGCAAGCAAATGGTTTCTCAACGTTGCATACTTTCATGTGCTGCCTTAAATTGTTCTTCATAAAGAATGCCTTATCACACTTTTCACAGTTGTATTTCTGCCTCTCCGCTGAGTGGGTCCTCAAATGGCTTACCAACCGTAGTTCCGAGTCAAACTTTCTCCCACAAACGTAGCAATAGAAATGTATGTCTGTAGACTCATCACTCTTTTTCATTAAAGATTTCTCTTTACTTTTCAGTCTGTCATCTATTTCAACATCATCTATAACATCTTCAAGTTCAATGAACTCGTCTTCCGAAGCCGATTCTGTTTTGACAGCTACCTTCTCTTCCTTGACGTTTCTTCGTCTTCGCTCATGTCTCTCACTCTCTTCCTTGACAGTCTCTTGTTTAACTGCATCATTAATGCATACATAGAGTTGGTTGGTTGCAGATCGGGTTGTTCCGTTTGAATCGTTTGTGGAGACGGCTTGAACTGCAGTTAGAGACAAGTTATGTAAAGACCCTGGGTTTAACTGTTGCATATTTTTATTGGTTACCTGGCAAAAGAGAAGATATAGTTATTAGTTATATCAATTGACTGGCCTCATATCTCGGTTGGTAGATCTACCTTCTGTAGGTCGTGCGTTCAATTCTTACTTAGGACAAGTATTTGTGTGACTACTACATATGTTTGTTTTTGTGTCCCGGAGTTAACTGAGCGATCATGGTTCTTTTTTAACTTGATATACTGTACCTAGAGGTTAAATTCCACCCTAATGACGGTTTCTTCTATATTTAAATCAGTCAATTATCACGTTAAGGGTGAACGAAATCTCTATAGTCCCATAGAAATTACAGCAGAGGTACTTTGCAGTACTGAAAGGATTAAATTTGAAAAAAGCCATCGGATTTGGTATTACCAAACTACACGAATGGAAAAGACATACAGAAGACAACAAACAGCCGAAAGAACCTCTTTTTAGCGTTCCGTACCCAAAAAGTAAAACTGGACCGAAAACGGGTATTTTTTTTCTCCATTTTTGGTCCCGTTTTACCCGTGTACCCATGTACCGTGTAATTAAATACTCAAACTAATGTCTAACCAAAATGCAAACTACTCCTAATCACTTATTGCACTCGTACTTCCTCGAAAAATCAGATCTCAGCAAGAGATCAGGAATTACTCATGCTTTGTCAAGTCTTTTTCCAAGACTAGGCTTTTAGTTTATGAATTAACCTACTTGACTGCAGTTTTGGAGGAGATCCAAGAGTATTTTCTCAGACTTGCGAGCCATATCGGAGAACCTGTGACACCGTTGCAGCTGGGAGTGGCAGATGTAGCATATTGTCTTCGGAAAGCCATTTTCACAGTTCACCTAAAATGTGTAAGATTTTTGATGATATATCATCATAATATAGAACAAAGTCTGGTTTTTTTTAACACTTATAACTCGACAATAGCTGGACCGATTTTCATGGTTTTTGATTTGTTGTATTTTTCGCTTTTCCCAATAACAGAATAACTTTTAAAAAACATTGGAAAATTGACAAAACATATATTTATCCCCGTATTCCCATGGGAATGGGAAGGGGTTGCTGCAAAGCTAGCTTGGATTTACAGATCAACCAAGTGAAACAACTTTCTCTTGATAAGAGTAGCAATAAGAAAATGTTTATCTAAATCTGAGTGGGGGTGACTAGGCCTGCACTGAAGTTTCACATAGGGGGGCCCGCATAGTGGTGTTATATAAGCATGTATTCCATTATTTTATGTATCATCAATAGTTTTCACAACGCATGCCATGTTTTGCATATTCTTGATGGGGTGACTAAGCCTGCACTGACATATTGTAAAGGGATATATTGTACATATATTGTCTCTAAATAGCTCATACTATCTAATCAGCGCAACTCCTTAAAACAACGGAGAACTCTGGGCTGTTGGCACTGTTGCAGAGTCTGCTGTGGAGACCCAGAAACTATTAACTTATGAAAGCCTGTTTCAGCTCTTGCATATAATAAATTTTATGCTATTTATGTAGACCTCCTAATTATTATTATTAAAATACAGCCTTGTTTCTCTAATTTATACTATTAATGTGGCTTTCTATAGGTGAAGTTAGTTTTTATTTAAAGTTCCCTTACAAATCAGGATGCAATCTATTCTCTTTATGATAATAGTTTTGAGAAGTCAAGTTGATAGCCTACGGGCCAGTTTTTTAGCCGCCAGAGTTGGCGGGCTTTTAGGCGAGAGTGGAGGGCTCTCAGCCATCTTATAAAGTAATAATAGCGACCTCCAGACCAGCGGAGTCAGTGCACAGATGCAGTGTTTACTCTGTGCCGACTAGATGACTACACCTCCACCTACGTGATGGTATGCAAGATCGGTGTATACAAACCTTGGAAGTGGTGAGTTTCTCGTAAAACTCCATCAGTGAAGTTTGTTCGACGGTGAGCATTCGAACTTTTGTAGCGAGACAGACCCTGCACACAATGATCGACATTCTCGAGTCTACAGACACATAACAGCGTGTACATAAATGGAAGCGCCAATGGGGTAACTACAGTGTAGTTATTGAGCCAATTTCTGTGAGAAGAACATCATTTTCACACATAAACATCTAATTAATTGCCAAATCGTACGTAACTTCGTTCGTCAACAAAACAAAGTGTTGCCAGATTGAGTGAATCCTGTTATGTACGCTACGGGTGGAAATAGTAGCAAATTATAATGAAAGGTACTGTACGATTTTTATTACATGGTACGATTTTAATAAGAATAAAACCCTATATTTTACTTATTTTAAATGTAAAAACTGATCAGATTTCGGAATAAATTAATCTGTGTATAGCTTACTTTTACAATCAAACACTCGTGAAATCTAGTTGAAAACTGATTTAGTTCTATGTAAAATGTATGTTGTTCATACAATGGCAGATTTAAGGTCCATATAGCTCTTAAGTTAAATAGGCTTCACAGGCAATGATATGTTTATCCGTATCAGTATTTATATTCAGGTACTGGTAACCCGTGACACTAATATAGATTTTTTTTCTGCCTGACGAAGACTTTTTTGGCCGTACTGTCAAATAAAACGTACTATCTTGTAGTGGGTATGATGAGATCTAAATCTTACACTGAGTCGCATTATTGTTGTCATGGGCGGGGGCTGCCACTTACCACCAGGTGGGCCCTAAGCTGGTTCAGTCACATTCACATAAAAAAAAGATATATAGGCATTTGTTATGTGCATATTTGTTATGTAAAGTAACTTGCAGTTAGGGGGCGTCCATAAATTACGTGAGATGATTGAGGGGGGGAGGGGGTCGAGTCAAATCTCATCTAATCTCACGTTGGGGAGAGGGGGGTCTCGACAAATATCACGCAATTTTTCTGATATTGAAACAAAAAAAAAATTATACTATTTTGGTCCATTTAATCCAAATTATTATAATATATAATATTGATAATATGAGCAATATTGATTACTAGTCTTAACTAGTCGTAAATAAAAGCAAGAACCAAATTGTTTTATGGACGCCCCCTTAGCTTGTAAGGAAGTCATTAGAAAAAGAAATATACAGTCCAATTGATTTATTTTGACTGTTAAAAAAAGTTAATTAGCTTTATTTTAGAATTTACGTCGATTTTCAATCTTCACTACCTAATGCCGCGAATTTGTTTGCCATCGCAGTAGTGGCCGCCCCATCGTCGGACTCGTCGCTGTCCGCGCTCGCACTGTCCGTATGTTCGTCCTCGGACTCCGAGAGCGGCACCTGCTCTTCGGGCTGATCCTCAGAGAGCGCTTGCACCCACTTAATGTACTTAATCTCCTCGCAGTTCTCAAACATATCTGAAAATGGAATATTGTTAAAATGTCTATTAAATGTATTTTTTGTTAGAATTCTTTTTGATCATTTAAGTTAGCAACATTAGATCAGAAATAGGATGACCAGTGGCATTCAACTGAGCGCTTCCATGCTTCGGAGGGCACGTTTAGGTGTAGCTCCGGGATACACTAGTCACTAAGCCATGGAGGCCTTAAAAACTTGAAAGGGCAACTTGAAAAAAAGAAACAGTCCCCTCCCTAATATAGTTAAGTACTATATATAAGCCAGACATTTACGGATCCGTGGCTTAGTTGATAGTAGTCCTGCCTTTGAAGCGAGCCTTGCCTAGGCTTGTGTTTGTGTTTGTCCATGCCAACTGCGACACAGGGAATCCTAGTGCCTATGAGTATGAGTGTGTAAACGTTTATTATTTATTGACCATGAAACCCCCATAATGCATATTAACAAATGAACTACTTACATACTACGTAAGTACTACAATATTTACAAAGTGCATATAATAAATGAAAGTACCTTTCTGTTGGGAGAAGCCGGGCGGTCGGAGCCACAGGCAAATCTTTCCATCCAACGCCATTCGCAGGAGATTATTAGCCGCCCGATATGTATCCAATCTGGCAACATTTGTAACGAATTGCATATGTCAACGTCAAAAATCTTGATTTCCATTGAATTATACAAGCATTTCTTGTATATTTTTTAATATATATATATATAAATAAATATACAATATATATATCTTAATATATATAAATCTCGTGTCACAATGCTTGTCCTCAATGGACTCCTAAACCACTTAACCGATTATAATAAAATTCGCACACCATGTGCAGTTCGATCCAACTTGAGAGATAGGATAGTTTAAATCTCAAATTATAGTCGCAATTTTAATTTATTGCAAATTATAATATCGTATGACAAAAACGTTAGCCACAGCAACGCGTGGCCGAGTCAGCTAGTAGCATATATTTGTTTGTATAATTCAATAGTAGAAATAGTAGAAGTATATATGTATAAAATGCTCACCTAGCCGCCTTGGCGGTCAGGAAGCCGCGCCGCTTGGCCCACGCGTCGCAAATGTCCCGCGGCGACCAGCTCGTGTCACCTTCGGGGTGCGCGAGCCGCAGCAACCGCGGCAGGTCCAACCTCTCCGCCATATATCTGAAAAGTTCATTGTTCAAGTGGCAGATTAAAACATGACTTGTTGAACAGTCGTTTTATAGGGTCGAGGAATTTCTTGTTAATTGTTTTTATTTTTGTTTTGTCTTTCATTTGTTATTTCCCTTGAATGTTTATATTTTGAATTCGTTCATGATTTATTTTATTGTTTAAATTTGTATTTAATTTGAATTGATATGAAATTTTTATTTTGTATAATTATAAATTATTGACACATTGACTTGTAACTAAATAAAATAATCTGAATCTGAATCTTAGACTCTGTGGCTTAGTTGGTAGCCCTGCCTTCGGAGCGAGGGGTCCCGGGTTCGATTCCCGGCCGGGGCACGCTTTGTGTGAGCATGAAGTTTGTTCTCGGGTCTTGGGTGTTTGTCATGCCATTGCGACACAGAGAATCCTAGTTGCAGAGGTACGAGTCCGTTAACTTTTTTATTTTTAGTTTTTATTTATAACAAAATTAAAGAAAATCACTTCAATACTTCCATCCTTTATTTCTCAACTTGGAGGGTACATACCATTAAACATCCAAATCGGTATACAACGGGCGAAGAAAAAAAAATCACAGGAAAGCATAATACGCAATTTCGTTTACTTGGATGATTAATGTCTGCGTATTTAGTTTACAGGTGTTTTTCTTCGCCCGTTGTATACCGATTTGGATGTATCTTTTTTAAAATACCTTACTTTTTGCAATATAAACACCCTACGTACTTTATTGCGTAAATTAAGGGATGAGGTATGAATGTATTGAAGTCATTTTTATTCGATTACAAAATCAGTCACATTTCCCAGTCTCATGTTAACTTCAACTGCAGGCAAAACCGCGGGGCGCAGCTAATATAGAACTCAAATCGCGCGCTCACCTGATGGTGGTGTAGGGTTCACGCAGCTGCGCTATGGGGTAGGAGCCCATCAGGATCTGTATGGGTCGCGGCACTTTGGACGGGAACACTAGGCCGGGACAATCGCAGAAACGCACCTAAACAAATATTCATTTCATTATAGCAACCATAAAACCGAGAGTGTTTGTAGATTTGTGAGTGTTATTAATGTGAAGAGAATTGACTAGATGCTCGCGTCGGTTCCACTCGTACCCCCCGGGTGGTGCTGATGGAGCAACCAAAAGTAGCAGTAGAACTTGTGCCAAGTTCGTCCGGAGAGGTACTGCCACCACACCTGGAATATGTCGCCAAGCATTGCTCGCATTACTGTTCCGGTGGAAGGGTGTGGGTGCCGGTGAAATCACATGCGCACGCGTATCATCCCCGTCTCGTGTGACGGACGCTGGATGAATGCGACTCAGCAAAGATTTGTATCTCATACTGAGTCGCGCGCATTACTGTTGTCATGGGCGAGGGTCACCACTTACCATCAGGTGGGCCCTCAGCTCGTTCCGTCACGCATTCACATAAAAAATTTATACCTGCGGCGTCGTATAAATGGTCTGGAAGTGCTTCGTGTGTCCGGGGGTGCGGGACACGGAGAACCTCTTCTTGCCGAGCACCGCGTTCATGAGTGAAGACTTGCCGACATTGGGTTGGCCCACACAGCCGATAGTGAGCACGCCGCTTTTGTACCGCTCATGTGTATAATACGTCGTGTCCGCTTGTTCTATCACCGTTTCGCCTGTAAACAAAAATCTGTATTAATAATAGAACAAATTAAAATTTCTTCCCCTCGGGTTGGTCGGTTAGGGTTGGAACAGACGTAAACTTAACAAATAAGATAAGCTTAAACATGAAAACTGACTGTAATGTTGACATATCTGTGTGCATGTAGTGTGCCTGGGGAGTTCCTGTGACACGTTATATGCTCACGAATATGTGTACATGCGTGTGTAAAATTTGACGTGTCCAAATGATACTTGAGATCTAAAGGAATAAATGAATTTGACTTTGACTTTGACTTTGAAACTTTTTAAGAGGTATGTTTGTAAATATAATAAATAAATAAACGTTTACACCCTTATAACTCTGCACTAGGATTCCCTGTGTCGCAGATGGAATGGACAAACACAGAAACACAAGAAATACACCCAAGACCCGAGAACAAACTTCATGGTCACCACACAAAGTGTGCCCGGCCGGGAATCGAAGCCGGGACCCCTCGCTTCGAAGGCAGGGCTACTACCAACTAAGCCACGGAGCCGTGTGTAAACGTTTTATACATTCATTAAATAAATATGTATGTACAAGATCATTCATTCGTAATAGAGGAGTAAAAAATACGGGAGAGCGTGGTGGCCCAGGGGTACAGACGTCGACTTTCAATCTGAAGGTCGCTGGTTCAAACCCACAAGTGAACCAATGAGTTTTTCACTTAAAATTATGTGCGCAATACCACCGTCGATACGGTGACGGAAAACATCGTGAGGAAACCGGCATGTCTTAGAACCAAAAATTCGAAGACATCTACCAATCCGGATTGGGCTCCCGTGGTAGATCAGAGCCCATACACTCTCAATCATCGAGAGTAGGCCGGTGACCCTGCAGTGGGAACATTACATACCCTGTATTAACACTCATGCTATTTTTGAATTACAAGGTTTTTGCGTGTTCTTCAGTGCCCACTGGTGGCCACGCGGCCATCTTGCGGAAAACAGATGTACAATCCATTGATTTCGGCGGTTAAAAATCGAATAAAACCGACTCCGATACTTCGTACCAAATAAAAAAATCGATAAATAAATATTTTCAATATTGGTTCATATTTGACAGACAGGACAAAGAGTTAGCAAAAAAAATAAATACAGTCGAATTAAGAACCTCCTCTTTTTGAAGTCGGTTGAAATAGCTACAGGTAAATCGACTAACCGATCTCCACCTCGTCATCATCCATTTCCAGGTGCATCTCCTCCTGTATCTTCTTCTCCCAGGGTCCCAAGTCCACCGCCCCCTGGACGATGTCCTTGCAGGCCTGTACGATCTGAGTGGCACCTTCCACGCACATCCTCTGCCTACCCTTTCGGCGGCGTACTTGTAGACCTGACAAACAACCGTTAGAATAGAATATCTCTAACTGGCTTCGCACGTTTAGTAAAGCATCAGTGTCGTATCAGAAACTACCCGTGCGAAGCCGGGGTGACTTGCTAGTGTATTATACATATAAAACTTCCTCTTGAATCACTCTATCTATTAAAAAAACCGCATCAAAATCCGTGGCTCCGTGGCTTAGTTGGTAGTGGCCTTCGGTGCGAGGGGTCCCGGGTTCGATTCCCGGCCGGGGCACACTTTGTGTGGTGAACATGAAGCTTGATCTTGAGTCTTGGTTGTTTGTCTTGTGTTTCTGTGTTTGTCCATGCCATCTGCGGCACAGGGAATCCTAGTGCAGAGGTATGAGGCAGTAATTCAACACAGGCCATGCTTATGTAAAAAAATATCTATTGTAAATGTTTGTTTATATTGGTTTAAATAAATAAATTCTACATATTATTATTATTTAAGGTATTGTCTTTTTATATCTCTCGTCTTTTGAATACGAGGGTTTAACAATTATCGCGGGCTTTAGGCCAAAAGAAAATGAAAAAAAAAAAAAATTATGACAATAAAAACTTTCGGACAATGCGGCAGGTGTTCAGTATGGCCGCTTTTTGAAGCTGGATGTAAGTAAGCTTATAAATATCCAGAGTGTGCAGACTGGTGTGTTATTACTAATCCTTCTTCTTCTATATGGCTTTCTGTGTCTTTAGCCACACAAATTCTGCCAGTGTCTGGTAGGAGCAATTAAATACATAAAAAAAAATATCTATTGAAAATGTTTTTTTTTTTTTTTTTTTTATGTGCATGAGTGACGGAACGAGCTGAGGGCCCACCTGATAGTAAGTGGTGACCCTCGTCCATGACAACAGTAATGCGACTCAGTATGAGATACAAATCTTTACTGAGTCGCATTCATCCTGCTGTGTCCATCACCCGAGACGGAGATGATACGTCTCTTGCGCATGTGTGTTTACATTGTATGAATTGGTTAAAAAAAAAATATTATTATTACTAATTCTTCTTCTTCTATATGATTAAATACCTGCTTTATCGCTAGTAGCGCCGCGTAGATTGTACGATGGACACGAGGTGAAGTATACCACGCGCAGGCCGGGATACGAAGCCGTGAAGTACTGCCGCCAGCCCGCCACTATGCTGGCGGGGACCAGGTCTATCTGAAACCACAAATAAACATATGTGAATACGTGACGGTACGAGCTGAGGGCCCATCTGGTAAGTGGCGACCCTCGCCCATGACAACAGTAATGCGACTCAGTATAACATTTGGATCTCACACCGAGTCGCACTCATCCTGCGTCCAACGGGGAAGATACGCATGTGATTTCACCAGCACCCACACCCTTCCACCGGAACACAGTAATACGAGCACTACTGCTTGGCGGCAGATTCCAGGTGTGGTGGCAGTACCTCTCCGGACGAAGCACAAGCTCTACTGCTACTTTTGGTTGCTCCTTTAGCACCACCCAGGGGGTACGTGTAGGGAATTAAAGGGTACACACCTACGGACGCGAGCAACTGGAACTGGATTTATAATCATACCTTATTTAAGACGAGTATCATGTCTTTACGTAAATCTTTCACTATGTACTCGTAGAGGGACGGCGGAAACATCATACCCTGGAAGGAACAAGAGAGAAATTAATAACGAGAGAGAAATTAATAACAAGAAAGAAATTAATAACGAGAGAGAAATTAATAACAAGAAAGAAATTAATAACGTGAGAGAAATTAATAACGTGAGAAAAATGAATAACGAGAGAGAAATTAATAACAAGAGAGAAATTAATACGTTTTCGCTTTAGATGGCGCTGTGTGAAATGTATGGACATTTCACACAGCGCCATCTAGCCCCAAACTAAACATAGCTTGTTGTAGAAATCAAATTACTTTTTATGCGGTGAGCATGAAGTTTGTTCTCGGGTCTTTGGTGTTTTTCTTGTGTGTCTGTATTTGTCCATGCCATCTGCGAAACAGGGAATCCTAGTGCAGAGGCATGAGTGTAAACGTTAATTATATTATAAATTTAAGACTTTCATTATTAACTTCTAAATAATTAGTAAATTAAGTACATGTTTTTCAGTTTCAGTGATAATGGTCCAAGACCCGGTGAAGCACTGACCGCGTATCTGACATCTGCGATCAGCAGCAGTATGTCGCACATCTCGGTGACGCGCCACAGTTGTCGCCACGTCTCAATGTTCAGTTCGCAGTAGGACATCTCCTTCCAATGCGGCCCCGACTGGAGGCTGTCCACGTAACTCTGAAAATACTCAATACATTTATTGCTTCTCATAATGGTACAAGATAATATTTTTGGTTTACATTCTGAGTTTCACATTATATATAAAATCTTAGGATAATAAATTATTGGTAAGAAAACTTTTTAATAACAAGCTTTTTTCGTGTTCTCAGCGAGCCTTTTCATTCGATACCCATACTGTGGTAGTGCAGAAACAATAACTAGTCCGCCATCTTGGATGATCCGCCATGTTGGAATTAGAATGACGTCACATAGCATGCATTGTCATCCAAAATAAGCGTGTACACCAAATTTCAGCTCAAACGGTTAAAGATAACTGATTTAAAATGCAGTTGCTAGATTCCACCCGCACAAACATACATTGCAAGTTAAATAAAACCTGGGTGGTGCTAAACGAACAATCAAAAGTAGCAGTAGATCTTGTGCCAAGTTCGTCCGGAGAGGTACTGCCACCACACTTGGAATCTGCCGCAAAGCAATGGTGCTCGCATTACTGTGTTCCGGTGGAAGGGTGTGGGTGCCGGTTAAATCATATTAAAAATGCAATGCATTAGGCACAAAATGTATTTCTTTTTTAGCGTAGCACACGCCGGGTTTCCGCTAGTATTACATGCATTTTCTATTAAAAATATAGAAATATTCAGTTTTTTGCATTTAGGGGTGGATACCTTAAAATACTTCTGCTCCTGTGCGTCCAACTGAGCTGTGGTCATATTGAAGTCCCAAGGGGGACGTTTGGGAAAGCTCAGCTCTGGGGGAAAGTGGAGGGAGGGGTCTACTTCCAACTCACTCTCCTCAACAGGCACTACTTCTCTCCTGTAAGTAAGCATATACATAATTGAATTTGATACAAAATTTCTTCGGAGAACAACTGAGTTCTGCAGTCCTTTAGGTTAGGTTATACTTTTAGTTCGGTTCCATAAAAATTTCAATAGGTTGGCTTCATAGGTTTTTGAAGTGAAGACCTCTTTAGCCGTGTTGAAAAAATATTGCCCGGGACCATGACGCATGTAACTGCGTCGAAATATCAACAAAACTCACAAATCATGGTAAATATCTCGGTAACACGAATATTAACGTGACGGAACGCCGATTGAAAAATGATACAAGATGCGAAAGAAGTTGGTGATATGTTGCGTATGTTCTACGTATATATATTTTTTGGCTTGCCACAATCGACCGGTTGACCACCCCTGATATAGACTGTTTCCGTACCAGCCTGTAATGTTCCCAGTGCAGGAACACCGGCCTACTCTCGATATAGACTGTTTGTTTGTCTGTCTAATATACTCACAGGGCATCCTCCTTCTTAGCACGAAGTTCCTCATCGCTCTCCCGGTAGAATTTGAGAGCGTATCGGTTGCTTCTACCTCGAGCATTGGGTTGGTAATTCATCGTCACCACATCATACGGATCCTGGGATGTGGAGGCTGAAACCAAAGTGGAACGATAAACGTTTACCACACTCATACCTCTGCACTATAATTCCCTATGTCAGAGATGGCATGGACAAACAGAAACACAAGACAAACACCCAAGACCCAAGAACAAACTTCATGCTCACCACACAAAGTTTGCTGCGGCCGGAAATCAAATTACGTTATTATGGACGTAGATAACTACTTAAGATCAGGTGGGCCTCCAGCTCGTACTGTCACTTCTGTACATATCAAATTTAAAAAAGATTGTATAGTCATGCGCCTGTGATTTGATTAAATACTTACTTGGCATCAGAAACACTTTGTTTTGCTTCTTGTTTTGAAGTTGTTGTTTTTTCGCTTTCCCGCTGAAGGGGGCCTTGCGGCGGGCTTGAGGCATTTTATTAGCTGCAAATAAATCATCTTTAAAACTCTTTGGAAACTTTCAACTTAGTTTTATCTTTGAGATAAAAACAGTAATAAAACAACACAACGATAACACACTCATACCTCTGCACTAGGATTCCCTGTGTCGCAGATGGCATGGACAAACACAGAAACACAAGACAAACACCCAAGACCCGAGAACAAACTTCATGCTCACCACACAAAGTGTGCCCCGGCCGGGAATCGAACCCGGGACCCCTCGCTTCGAAGGCAGAGCTACTACCAACTAAGCCACGGAGGCGTCAATATATTATATTGTGTCAATAAATTTAATTTATTTATAACTAGCTGTTCCCCGTGACTTACTTCATGTGGAATTAATCTTTTTTTTTGTGTAAACATCATTATCTTGTGTCCGAAAATAAATCATCTTAAGTTTCTTGTTATTTGTGCCATAAATGCGTTTAATAAAAAGCTGTTATTTTTAATATACAAATAGATACTTTAATTTAATTGATTTGTATAGATTATTTTATTATTACCTTTGAATCATTGAGCTTTTGAATTTGTAGCATGCCCATCAATAATAATTACCAAATCCTCACAGATAAGTAGCCCCTAAGACATAGCCCGCTATTATAACCAGTGATCGGACTAGGTAGATTGATTTTGTGTACTTGCATGATGTCATACATAACATGTACACAACATACATACAAACTTTCGGTTTTTGCGAGATTGACTTAATTTAGTGATAGGATTCATTTCATTCAAAAGACGATAAAACCGATAGTAAGACGTTTTTTATGGACTTTTATTTATTTCTCAACTAACGAAATGGTTCTTTTGATTGCTATTTTTTACATGTCCATATACTACTATTATAAAGGCGAAAGTTTGTAAGTATGGATGTATGGATGTTTGTTACTCTTTCACGTAAAAACTACTGAATGGATTTGAATGAAACTTTACCACAATATAGCTTATACATCAGAATAACATATAGGCTACAATTTTTGAGGTTTCTATAAAATCTATATACATAAAAGAAAGTTGTGTTTGTTACAACACTTATAACTCGAGAACGGCTGGACCGATTGCCATGGTTTTTGATTTGTTGGATTTGTTTCCGTCCCGAATAGCAGAATAACTATTAAAACATTGGAAAATTAACGAAAAAAATAAAATCAATTTATCCCCGTATTCTCCACGGGAACGGGAACTATGCGGGTGAAACCGCGGGGCGCAGCTAGTTAACATATAAATTTGAGATTGTTGACCCCAAATCAATCTATCTACTCCGATCACTGATTATTATGTACATGCACACAATTTGTCTTCTGGAAAAACACTATTTAACAAGAGTGTGAGAAGTGCTTCAAATATAATACATGGACATGAAATGTTTGTCTTTAACGGCGTATATATAGGTGCTGTGTGATTGTGTTTATCTGTAGTGGTACGTGGACTAGTTTGTCTTAACGTAATGTAACAGAAAGGCGTATCTTCCTATGATGGTTATATCATTTTTTGATAACGACCGGTATCCATACCGTTTAAATTTGAGGCTAAAACGTGATCATAAAACTATAAATGCAATTTTATAATCCATATGTATTTGTACACAAGATATAGGTTCGCTAACCATAGTTTCTTAGCTAACGACATTATATACACATTCTTTTCTACTGTGTTCCAGAAACCGCTACCCGACATAATTGCAACGTGAAAAACTATCGATAGAAAGACGTTGGAGTTTGCGTATGATTAAGTTATAAAGTTCTAGTACTTACTAGGAAAATCCACGAAAATGGGAATGTTAATCAAAATTACAACATTAAATTATTTTATTTATACGAAGCAAACACATCTAGCGCGAATTTAATTTAGTATGCATTTGTAAGCACGAGTGTTGCCAAGCTCAATTAAAAAAACCGTGTAGCAAACAACAAAGCAAATATTATTCTCTATGCTTAAAACAGGGAAAAAACAGGATATGATTGCATAGTATCAATATAATTAGGATACACTTTCTATTAAATTAATAATAAAAGAAATAAGTATACTTGCCCCACAGTCCCACAGCCTACAAATAAGTTCTGCCTTCTGTAGGTTGGAGGTTGATATCCACCCATTTAAAGCATTTGTATGGTGAACATTGACTTTTGTACTGTGTGTAGGTGATAATTATGTATTTAATTACAAATAACAGTACTATATTTTAGTATTCTACCAGTTATATAGTTCCCATGTATTTGGTAGATGGCACGGCGTGTAGTGCCATGAATATATATTTATTATTTAATATTGTGTTTGTGAAATGTGCTGTTGAAGTTTTTTGTAGTTTAAATAGATGCCGGTTCAGGATACATAGGTAATGTACCAAAACTGAAAGAACTACCATAAAATTAGAATCTGACAACACTGCTTAAAATCTTGACATATGGCTTAATATAACAATTTATTGCCATTGTCAGTCAATGCCATTATTTCAGTGTCACTGTCATTTTATAATGACAACACAGCTGATTTGAATCGCTTGCTTCCTCTATTTTTGTTTATTTTCTTTTGTATTACATAGTTTTGCTAGTTTTGACAAATCTTTTATTTCACACAATGAAGAGCAACGTAAAAAAAGTCTACAGCTGCAAAATATGCAATAAAACCGGGTTTACAACGACATATAAACTCAATTCTCATCTCTTCCTCCACAAGGCGGTACCATCTCGATTTAAATGCCACCACTGCCTCAAAGAGTACTACAGGACGGATGAGTATAAAAAACACATGGCTGTGCACGACAAACAGCAGAAACAACACATTTGCGATCATTGTGGCCGCGGTTTTGTTGATAAACGCAACCTCATAAACCACCTGTACATCCACGACGACTTACACGTTCCCTCCAAAAGGTACAACTGCTTGGCTTGTGACGTCAGCTACTGCGAAGAGAGACTGCTAAAATACCACATAAGGAAGCACCACATGAATTTGGAGCCAGAAATTCCTATACATATTAAGAAGGAACTGAATGACTCGTGGATAGAAACGGCTATGGATTCTCAAAGCTGTGTACAGATTACTAAAGTCAAAAATAATATGTTGAGTATTAAGAAGTGTAAGGTGAAGACTAAGAAAGAGTTTAAGGATGTTAAGGAGCGGAACGCTTTGCAGCAATACATGGGTTCGATGTTCGCTTTAAAAGATAACCTTTATTCAAAAGCGATATGTGATTATTGTAATAAAGAAATGCTTAAAAAGAGCTTGATAGTACATATTCGGGAACGGCACGCTAAAATGCGGAGGTTCCAGTGTTTAGTTTGTAAACGTGGCTTCAATAGGCATTATCATCTGACTGACCACAACTGCGGACGGGTGAGGAGGACTAAATACAACCAAATTGTAATTAAACATCAAGTTTAAAATTGAAACAATACTTAAACACTAAATTATTATAATTTTTTTTTTTAATACATTGCATGCTACGTATTAACACCCAGTACACCAAACAAACATCTGGGTTCTGGGTGGGAATCAAACCCTCAACCTCGTATATTGGTCAAAAATATACTATAGAACTTTTAGACTGATAACAAAGTTACTTTGGTAATCTATCTGCAAATCTTTGAATTGAATATTGAATCATGCTGTTATAAAAAAAAAGACCAGTTTTTGCAGGAGATTTGGCCAGAATTTTTGAATCAATTTTGGACATAGAATTCAGCAATTTGTGTCATGTATAAGTATTATTTATTTGCATGTATAAATTTATATTTCTGAAATATTTGGAAGTGTATGTTTTGGTTTGCGGAATGTAAATTGTTAGCTAAGTTATATATAGCTCACCAAATGTCATGTCCCATGATAGAGTGACCTATCTAAACCTTTGGGGAAAAGTATTTGAGGATTTTTTTCTATGTATTCTATGGTAATCTATGTATAATGTTTAGTAGTTAGCATGTTTTTTAAACCTATGACTTGTGGGAATTTGTTAGAAAAATCATGATTTTTATAGATTAATCCAAACCCCAAAATGATGGCAAATATGTGAAATAATGTTGTTAAGTTTTGCTGTTAAAAATTTGTAATTGGTGGTGTTATGTTTGAGATATTCAAGTTATGAAACTTAACTGTATTAACGAAATGGTGAATTTTTTATCAATTTTGCCAGTTTTTTCGTGTATTGAAACTGTTTTATATAACACCATCCGAATATAAATCATTTTATGCATGTAAATTAGGTTTTAGTTAGCTTAACCGCCATTGTCTAAAATGTAAGACACTTAACATCGATCTCACAACGCTGCTGCCACAAAAATAAGGCAGCGAGACAAATATAAGCAAATATATATCAATTCTAGCAAATTTTTTAGTTAAGCATATTTTTATGACTTTCGATGGAGTTCAAAGACTGGCGGTTAAATGGATTAATATTACAAAGTAATGCACAATACTATTAAATATAAAGTCTTCCTTTGTTCAAGAGATTTAAACTATTTACAATAATTAACTAATAAGTATTCTATGGCCATTTGGAATCCATTCATTAAATTCAATGGGGATCTAATTATTACATTATTAAATTATTTTTATATTTAAATATTAAAAGATTCTTACAAATTGTTCCACAATAGGCAAAGAGATTAATCTTAAGCTTCAGAAGCTTACGAAACATTAAGCTGTATTTTTTTATGTCGGTTGAAAATTATATTATAAGTACTACCAAGTGTACTGCCTAACATCATTTCACATAAGAGAATTAAATCTGTTAAGACTGAGCTGAAAAGGTGCCTTTTATAACATTTTACATATTAGTATACTATATTATACTTAAGTAAATAATTATACTTAGATTATATTACATGTTCTTTGAAGTACGTAAGTGCCTTGCATAATTATTGTTTAGTTTATAGAATAGTTTAAGCGTTTAAAACTTAAGCAAAAATTGCTTTGTTGTATACCACTTTTGTGGTTGTTTTATTAACATTGGATATTGTATATTAAGCTGTTATATCGGGATAGCCCAGTTATTCGTGAAAACGATGGCTGATGAGTTCGCTCTTTGTCTACGTTCCCACGACATCATGACAGAAGACGCGGAGGAAGTGAGCTATTACCTAACCCGTCAGGGAAAGAGGCGAGTTCTTATTTAAGTAAAAACGGATATAATGTTTAAGTTAGTTATGTTATATAAGTTTATAGCTAACAAATATAACTGATTTAAAAATTTAAAATAACCGCCTTCAATACTTTCGAACGGCAAAATACGCTATTTCTTTTAGTTGATGACATATTTTTTCCAGTTACTTTGTTGAACAAAACTATTGAACCGATTTTGATAAAAAAAAGTCTATGGGAAGAATGAAAGCATGATCTTACAAATAAAAAAAAATTTGCAAATCGGTTGTTAACGACGGATGTATGCCCGAACGTGCATAAAAAAAATAAACATCCGTAAAAACTCCTCTTTTTTGAAGGCTGTTGAAAATAGTTATACCTTATGCGTTTTCATTTAGTTAAATTACGTGTAGTATAGATAGTGCCGTCCACGAAGACGCGCTTCACTTTTCTTCCTAATCACTTAAAGTGTAATGGTGTTTTATTTTTGTCGATAAACACTAATTGTATATCTATTAGGTACTATTGTATCCACAAAACTAAAACACTGGGCGTAAGTGATAAAGCTTTAAAGGCCCTTTTTTAGGGCCTTTAAAGTAAAATTTCTTCTTGAAATTTGTATGGGGCGACTTCGGATTTACATCTTAAAAAATAATCATGCAATTCCTTCCACAATTTGCGAAGAAATCTTTATTTGCCGAGAGTTTACAAGAGAAATATTTTTGTTTTAGATTCAAATAGGTTTTTATTTGAAAGAAATTATGTTTAACTTAGCACAAATAACTATAATAAATCATTTAATTTCAATGCAGTTTTATTCATCGTTATTTATTCCCGTGTTCCCGTGTCAGTAAATGGTAAACATCAAGTCTTTTTGGTATGGTATTCTGATCGGCGGGAAATACTTGACATTGGAGTTGTCATAGAGTATAGAGCAACAAGTGTACTTATTTACCAAGCGGCAGATTTAAAAAAAATCGAAAACCTGACAACGCATCTCATGCGCATGTGATTTCATCGGCACCCACACTCTTCCACCAGAACACATCAATGTTAGTGCATGCTTGTTCCGTTTGCACATATTTATTGCAAAGGTCAAATAAAAAAAATACGTTTTTTTTACCTTAAAATACTCGTGCTTCTGCACTAGGATTCCCTGTTGTAGGTGGCATGGATAAATAAAAGACCAGAGAACAAACTATAGATGGCGACGCTTTACTAAATAGGCGTCTTAAAAAAACAGCGGATTGATTTATTTTTAATGGTCAGTAAGTAGGTGCAGTAGATGGAAAGTATTGTGATCTGTCATTAGTGTATTCGGGCTAACAATCCCTCCCGCTATGCAAACAATGGGTCAACCTGCTAATGCTTTTGACACAGATCTTAGCTTTCTGTCAAGTTTAAAGTTTACTCTATCATGAGAACAAAAATGTCTTCCTTGTAATGTCTACCCACTTTTTCTTATTTTTTTGTTGTTTGTTATATATTAATCAATTGTTTGTAATAGTTTGTAAATAAACCGGCCATATTATTCTTATAATTTATAACTCCAGAAAACTTGTGAACTGACGCGGACACTGGCAGAATTTAGGTGGCTCAAAACACAAAAAGCCAAAAAAGAAGAGAACAAAAATTTAGTAACCCTCAACCCTACAAATGTTTTTGCAACATACTCAGGTTTACCTGCATTGGAATTTTGAGTTTATTTATTTTTATCAAATTAGCAACAATTAACAAAATCTCTTCAAATATCGCTTTTCGAGTTGATGACGAATTAATTCACAGATTTTTACCAAACATGGCTAAGAACCACGTTCCATTATATCATAGGTAATTAAAAAAAAACATTGTTAACAGAACTCTTTTAAAGATCATTGCCTCAGACGTCAAACCGTGGTGTACCTACCACTGTTTTTACTCGGGGGTTAAAATACAATGGGTGGTTTGGAACCCTAAGTGTGACTCCGAATCGTAGTTAATTATTAGTATTTGTTCTTTTGTCAGTAGAATAGTGCAATGCAGTACGGTGAAGTACGTAACCTCATTTTCCAGCACTGCTATTGATGAAAAATGTGACTTTTCTAAGCTATTATTTTAGTAAAGGATTCAAAGCTACAGATTTTTGTCTTTCTCTATATGTTTACTAAATTTGAAAAGATTTAAAAAAAAAATTGTCTTAAAAAAAAAACAATGTTAACACACTCATACCTCTGCACTAGGATTCCCTGTGTCGCAGATGGCATGGACGAACACAGAAACACAAGACAAACACCCAAGACCCGAAAACAAACTTCATGCTCACCACACAAAGTGGCCCCGGCCGGGAATCGAACCCGGGACCCCTCGCTTCGAAGGCAGGGCTACTACCAACTAAGCCACGGAGCCGTCATACTTTACTAAATTTGACTTTTACTTTACTAAATTTAAATTGTAAAAAGGTTTTAAACATATTTCCTATACCTCAAGAGGGTTTTTTTTATGTTGCCATTCAACATAAAGTTTATGTTAAGTTAAGTTTGTCTTCGTCGCGTCAAACTTATTAGACCCATTTTTTTACCCGATTGCGCCAGAAGGTTGATTATGTTTTTCGGGTGTATGTTTGTATGTAGGTATATATTTCTTTGGCACGTTCTGTAGCCTTAATAGCTTGATGGATTTTAGCTTGAGAGGTATCTTTAGATTGGTTTTAATTGTGGGAGTATATAAAAAAAATAAAATGGTCTATATTTGGCGCCTTCGAAAAAATATTTTTCCTCAAAACCTATCGAGTGTGGTGTCAAAATACAGGGTTTTAAAAATGGTTCATAAAAATATATACAACTTTTATGTTTAAATGTAATTTGCTGATTTTTTCACGCAATCGGGTTTTATGTTTCTACGTTTAACGGTCCAAAAATACAATTATTGGAGACAGACATCCGTCCTATGCGTTGCAACACATAGACTTCGTTAATAAGATTTTGAGTTCGGAATCCTGAAAATGCTTCTATACAGTTTCTACCTGTGGAATCTACCTTAGGATTGGCTGCGTCGCAGGCGGCATGGCCACAGTTACGTTACACAAACACAAAATACTTCAGACAAATTTAATGATAACAGTTGTTTGCAGTGGTCCGCCATAGCTATAACGTTTTTTTTAAATTTTTTCATACGATAATGATGGGAAATCCTGCATTCATACGCATACGGAAAGAAAAGCTTATAATAATCAAATTAATAAAGAGAAATAGGTAATAATGGTATCTTAATTTACATTCTATTATACTTGAAAGCCATTTCTATTCTTTGGTACGGTAACATGAGTTGTTATGTGCGTTATAGATACAATTTCTTTAAGTATTGTGTTCTATCTCAAAAGTACCTAATTTTGTTGTCTTTCTTTGTATCTAAAGGTCAAGAGAAATGAGGTTGCAAACATGGCTAATATAAGCGAATTATTCCTGCACACAGCTTTCGCCATTAGCGACAGTACCAAAACGTATCTCCATAGGTAACTGTACTCTTTAGTCAAGCAAATACTTCGCGACGCGCACACGTTGGTTGAATGCGTTGCATACATACATTCAAATTTGTAAAAAAGAAAACAAAAGACAGGCAGATAAAAAACTGCAGCGCTGTGACATTAGGATTTTGAAAAAAGAAATTAAAGTGATGTGGTAGCGATCGATGATTTGAGTGTCGATAGTTTTGTTTTTTGGTAAGTTGCTTTCTAAGTTCTTATTGAGTTCATACTCATGGACTTCTTTTACTTGTTTCTAAATTAAACACAGCAGGATCAGTGAACTTTGATTACGGCCGGTGTATGCATTTATTAAGAACCTTGGTTATTGCATTACGCAAATACTTTTACAAACTATTTGAATTTCTTTTTACTAGTTTTAAGTAACAAATCTGCATACACGGTATTTTGAGGGTTTGTTATCTAGGTATGTATTTAAGTAGGTGTGTACGTAGGTATGTATTAAGCTTTACTTAAATTACTAAGCACTAATTTTTGATATCTAGTAAGAAGCTGATATATTTTTAATTGGTTCGAACATAACATTGTTAAAGAAAAGCATATCTTTCATACAACTTACTCAAGTACCTACCTATTTAAAACTATGTTTTATTTGGCAAGCGCAAGCATTTAAAAACTTTTTAGTAAATGCATAATGTTGTAAACTTCTTATTCTTTCACGTGTCCAACTCTCCTGTGGAGTTTTTAAGCCACTCGAAGGCCTTCGACATAGCTGTCGGGGCGGAGAATTGCTTAACTTGATAATCTGTAAAGGACAGCTAAGAAAGCTTCACCAATAGTGTTTAATTTTTTAAGCAACTTACCAAGAACGTAAAATAATTAAGTTACCATAAAACACAGAAAACAAGTAAAAACCTTATAGATTAGGTATGCTCCGATTAGAACTGCGAGTGAATGTGTAACAGATTACGTTATGAAATGCGTTGGTCACACGATCAATTCGTTGCGAAGTTAGGAAAAAGCTAGATGTGAGTTTAGCAACATCCTTATTGAAGTGACAGACAAAGGAGGTTTTAATTCTTTTTAACAGACAAAGGAGGTTTTAATTCGACACGTATCATGCATGTTATACTAGCCTTTGCGACGCCATAAGAAAGAAAAAAAAATAGTAGCGTGACAGATGATTTCGTGTCTTGATTCTCTATTTGAAAATTGGCTGTCAAACGAAGTGGTAAAAATCCCGTAGAATAATGTGGTTCCAGCAATATACAGGAGGTTTTCAAAATTTTTCTTTCATACAACCCTGATGATTACAAACACAATAATAATATAATTTAAGAAATAAGTGCAGCCGTTCTGAAGTGGTTACATAAATTCGAAAATTGATTAAAAAAAAAAAGATTATTGGAGTGAAAACTTCTTTATGCGCATTGAAACAACCATTGAACTCGCGTCACTGTTACTGTTACCGTTACCGACACCTCTGTATATAAGTATCTGTGGTGTAGTCTGCTTTTGTTTTCAGTTCTAAAGGCACTCCCGGAGTGATACTGCTTTTTAATTAAAGATTGCCTTTTTACAAGAATTAAAATTATACAAGTAAAATTACGACAAAACCCTATCTAAACACAAAATTTTATTCCAATCTTTACAGTTGATATCGAGATACGCGAAATAAATAAATAAAAGGGCTTTCAATCAATTCTATTTTATAGGTGTATGTATATATTATGTTTGTCCACGCATTTCTCAATGATAAACCGTATTCTCGGCTTTATGCCCCAGAAAATTTTATATGAACCACGAACGGCAGCCATTTGAATTGCAAATTACTATGTAATCACATTACTATACGACCTATGTGATCGTTTATTTAAATAGTTTGAATTTAATGAATACACTACAATATTACTTGTATTACGACTATGACTATCATAATATGATGAGGTATCATCCCCGTCTCGGGTGATGGACGCAGCGGGATGAATGCGACTCAGTAAAGATTTGGATCTCATACTGAGTCGCACGTATTACTGTTGTCATGGGCGAGGGTCACCACTTACCATCAGGTGGGCCCTCAGCTCGTTCCGTCACTCATTCACATAAAAAATAAAAAAAATATGTTTAACCGACTCCAAAGAAGTTCTCCATTGTACTGTACATCCTGCTGCGTCCACACACAGTACTGCTTGGCGGCAGATTCCAGGTGTGGTGGCAGTACCTCTCCGGGCGAACATGGCACAAGTTCTACTGCTACTTTTGGTTGCTCCTTTAGCACCCAGGGGGTACGTGTAGAGAATCAAAGGGTACACAACTACGGACGCGAGCAACTGGACCCCCCAAAAATAAGTAAAAAGTAAAAACGGAACCGTTTTAGGTCTTCGCTGTCCGCCTGTCTGTTGATACTCTTTTTCTCAGGAACGCGTGGAGGTATCAAGTTGAAATTGATAGAACCATGGACTTGGCAAGAAGCAATGTACGTGACAAGTAAAGGACATTACTCATTTGCAATATCTTATGGCTAGATCTTTTTTTATGTGAGTTAGTGACGGAACGAGCTAAGTGGCGACCCCCGCCCATGACAACAGTAATGCGACTCAGTATAACATTTGGATCTTACACTGAGTCGCACTCATCCAGCGTACATCACCCGAGACGGGAATGATACGTCTCGTGCGCATGTGATTTCACCGGCACCCACACCCTTCCACCGGAACACAGTAGAATTTGTGCAAAGTTCGTCCGTCGTTGTCCGTTTCTGTTTGGTCTACAATAAAGTATTTTCATTCATTCATTCATTCATTCATTCATTCATTAGTATGACAGTTAGGACGGAAAAATTTCGGTGTAAAATTACAGTTCTGTGTAATCTCTTGTAACATAATTCTCGTAATATTTGCGTCGCAGCGTTAAGGCATACCGTTAGTCGACATGGTTTCAAGTTCACCAAGTTATTCTGACTTCAGTTAACGAGACATTTGATCGCAAAATATATACAAATAAGTAAAATTGAATTACTGTTTGTAATGTCAGAATAACAGCTTTTTATTAAATGCGTTGGAAAGTATTTAGTGCGCTTAGGAAATACTAGTTGTGTTCCGCGGTTTCACCCGCGTTTTTCTCGTTTCCGTGGAAACAGCGCACGCAAAAATAGGTTTTCGATTTTACACCTTGTGTTACAAAATAACAATTTTATTACGGATCCCTAATTTTGAAAAAAAAAACATATCCTATAGCCTTCCTCGATAAATGGACTACCCAACACTGAAAGAATCATTCAAATCGGACCAGTAGTTCCAGAGATTAGCGCGTTCAAACAAACAAACAAACACTGCAGCTTTATAATATTAGTATAGATTTATCTCTGTCTTTCTATCCGTCGGTTTGTTCCGGTTAATCTAGCCGGATTTTTTTATATGTTGGGATACGCGACAAATGCCGGTATTTTGACATTACAAACAGACACTTCAATTTTATTTATTTGTATAGATAACCTGATATTAAAAAGCCGATAATATTCTGCTAGGTTACCGGCTTACTCTCAATAAGTGAGACTGAATTTTTTCATTCAATCATTTTTAGTACGATGAACTCATGTTCGTCGTGGAACCAGCTGCCTTCGGTTTGGAAGTCGCTATCTGTACCGCTGACCATCAAAATTGATAGCTGTCTTTATCTTTTTTTATGTTTTCAGTTACTGCTATTATGTAGGCACATTATTTCTATTATCAATATCCATTTGTTATATTATATTGTGTATTCGGATTTAATTAAGTACTAAGTGATTGAATTATAATTTATATCATATTTTTCCTTTATTCTCCTCTAGACTGTGTATGTATACCGCCGTCCTATAAAGGAACACATATTAAAACTCCATCCTAAGGTTGTCTGGAAGAAATCGCTTTCAGCGATAAGACCGCCCATTGTACTACATCTAAGTGGATTTGTGTAAACGACTATTATGTATATGTTTTTGTGTACAATAAAGTTCACTCATTCATTCATTATAAGGAGTAAATGGATGGAGTTGGAATGGCCGATATAAGAAAGAAAAAAATAGTTAAATTGAACGAGGACTACGTCGCAACTAGTCCAAAAAATATAGTGCTAAAAACTAAAACCCGATTTCGCAAAATCGAATTTACAGTTAAACAGAAACGGAACAAAAAAATTAATACATTTTTCATTATAATTGTTTACGTACCTATTTTGCGTGCCAATTATAATTGATTACATTTCTTTTCAAACAAAAAAATAATTTTCCAAAAAAAAAAATACTTTCACTATCAAAGCATATTCAGGATATGCTTTCAAAGTCGAAGTCAAAGTTTTGCTTTCCTGTGACTTTTTTAACATAAAACAAACAACAGCAATGACACAACCGATTTGGATGTTTCTTTTGTAAAATCAATCTCACCCTTAGGTTGTATCCCATAAGGGTGAGAAATATGGAATGAAAGTATTGAAGTATGATTTTATAGAATTTTTAACTAAGCCTCTTATTTGACTTAAAAACCAAAATATTGAACCGATTTTGATGTAGTTTTCACGGACTAATCGGATAGTTTATCCTTTGAGGTAACGAACATAAAACAAATACAACTGCATTTAAAACCTCTGCAAGTTGCTTGGTGATAATTCCAAAACAATTTCTTTTTTTATTTAGTTGTCAACTGTCAATTGTCAGTTTTGATTCTTTATGAAGCATTTGTTGGACGAATGGACATTCAACAAGTGACAGTAAAACACAATTTAAAAAAAAAACTTATCACTCCCAGGTAGCGGTCGTTCACCCCGGAGGTGTACAGTTAGTAGAGCGTACAGTCGTGCCAATCGGACCAGCGACATCTCATGAGATGCTTGACAAGAAATTATGAAATTTTCCGGTTGCAAGAGCATTTAATCAAAATGTAGTTCAACTGGGAGAGCGAGGCAGCCCAGCGGTACAGATAGCGACTTCCAAACCGAAGGCAGCTGGTTCCACGACGAACATGAGTTCATCGTACTAAAAATGATTGAATGAAAAAATCAGGTCATTAAGATCAGTCTCACTTATTGAGAGTAAGCCGGTGACCTAGCAGAATATTATCGGCTTTTTAATATCAGGTTATCCATACAAATAAATAAAATTGAAGTGTCTGTTTGTAATGTCAAAATACTGGCATTTGTCGCGTATCCCAACATATAAAAAAATCCTGCATCTTAATTGAGAATCACTATTTCATTGTTTGACGACTAGAAGGCAGGGCTACTACTAACTAAGCCACGGCTTAGTTAGTAGTAGCCCTGCCTTCGGAGCGAGGGTACAAGAGTTCGATTCCCGGCTAGGGCACACTTTGTGTGGTGAGTGTGAAGTTTGTACTCGGGTCTTAGGTGTTTGTCTTGTTTTTCTGTGTTTGTCCATGCCAACTGCGACACAGGAAATTCTAGTGCAGAGGTATGAGTGTGTAACGTTTAGCTTTTAACGTTTATGTTATTATTTTAAATTATCTTCATCTTGATTTAACACACATCAAAAAGATGTCTGTTAAAAAGTACACCCTAAACTGCATACTGGATACAAACCGTATTTCCAACTCAATAATCAGACCTTGACTCTTCCCACAGATAAAATAAATCGCCATGCATTACTTGCAATTTGGTCATTATGAACGGTAACTACATTTCACAGTCGCTGGGTCCAAATTGTCATTGTTACAATAACGGAACTTACTGTTTCTCACGCGTTTTTCCACCCGTGTTGGATAATTTGGGCATCGCGTGCTGTTTATAGACTAGCTGTGCACCGCGACTACGTCCGAAAGAATGTATCATTTTTTTTTCACGGACATAAAAGTAGCAGTTATTCCTCATAGGGTTTCCTCCTTAGGGATTATCCAGACAGACAGACGGAAAGAAAGACAGAGAAATGCAAAAAAAAATTGTCATTTTAAGTACCTACCGTATATACTTTCAAATGCATTATTAATTATGTAATGAGCTGTTTTGTTTACGAAAAAAATGGGGTGTGGTTGGGTCGTGGACACGGCCGCGTGTTTTACGTGAATACGTGTATGTAGACATTATGTAACGCAGCGAAACGACCTCAAAATGGCGGTGTTCCCCCGTATCCCCCGATTTTGTTCTGGAATTGCTTTACACTATGGAAGCAAATTAAAAGCCGTATTCACGGCAAAATCTTTAATTCCATTAATTTTCCATTGGTTTTCATAAATTTTTTGATGTGGAACATGTATTGGCTTGAAACATGTATGCCTTCACAGTAAAATCGATCTTTTACTATACCAGGAATGAAACAATTGTATTCGCTTATGTCAATAAGTATAGTCCAGTCCAGTTGCTCGCGTCCGTATGTGTGTACCCTTTGATTCCCTACACGTACCCCCTGGGTGGTGCTAAAGGAGCAACAAAAAGTAGCAGTAGTACTTGTGCAAAGTTCGCCCGGAAAAGTACTGCCTCGACACCTGGTAATCTGCCACCAAGCAGTAGTGCTCGCATTGCTGTGTTCCGGTGGAAGGGTGTTTGTGCCGGTGAAATTACAGACATATGAGACGTAATATCCTCGTCTCGGGTGATGGGCGCAGCGGGGTGTAATTTGGGCCTTCTCATACTTCGGTCTACCGTTGCATTGATATTGTTATGGGCGGAGGTAACTACTTATAGAACCATTCACTCTTTGGGTATATAATCCTAACATTAATTATTTGTTTTAGGTAAACATGTTTCAATATGAAAGCGAGAAAAGGCCGCCATCAGCCGGTTCTTGTGACAGTCGCGCTGCGATGACAGCCAGGTCTTCTGACAGCCGCTCGCCAATGACAGTTGATTGGAGCCGAAGATATCCGACCACGAGCCGAGTGCAGCCGAGCGTGGAGCGAGCGAGACGCCCTCTGCCGCCGCGGCCAATCATCGACGCTTTGCCGAACAAAACTACTGTAAGTACCCTCAATATTTTTTAGAACTAAAACATCTGTTGGCTTCTTATTCTTTCGTGTTATAAGTGGCTAGCACTAGTGTCGGAGTTTTCAAGTCGCTTAAAGGCCTCCAACATGGCTTATCGACTAGTATAGCCCTTAACGTCTTAGTGCCTTCCGAAGCACTGAAGCTCCAATGATATATTGCACTTACAAGATACTTGACACAAATTTAATGTATGTTTATCTCTTTCTCACAACAGGGTTTCCGTTTCGTGCTGTCAATTTTACAACTTTATGTATACAAATAATAAAAGTTTGATGTGTCTATTTGTAATGTCAAAATAGCAGCTATAGGATTTGAAAATATATAAGCTATACAAAAAATATGTGTTTCTGTCTGTTTGTTCTAATCTCCGAAACAGCTGGAGCGATTTTGACAGGACTTTCACTGGCATCTGATGTTTTAAAGAGTTTTTTTATTTTTATTTTTGAAAAATAGGAGCATATCCTCACTACTACATGAAACATTCTTAAATTGATGTACTCGCAATGAGGTTAACCCCCAATATTATTAAATCTGACGAAAGAAACGAGTAGAAATATCAGGAACCCGACATAATGTACGGAACACAACACCGATGTCAACCGACAAACAACCAACGGACAACCGACAATTATCTCACCCGGTAATTAGCGTTTCCCTGATTGCTTTGCACAACCTAATCACACGCTCAAACTCGCTGGTTGATGGCACCTTGGCGGTGTGGTAAGACAGCTAGATATAACTTTCTTTCGTGATGCAATAACAGCTAATTTACCAAGACATAATGCTTCTGACCAGATTGGATGAGGAAGGCAAGACAAAGAGACTTGTGGAGAAGTTTAGGAGAGGCCTACGCCAAGGAGGCGACTGCTAATTAATGTTAATGATAAAAGGAAAATGATTGTAAATTTTTTGTAGTAGAAATAAAGGGTTATTTTATTTTTATTTTTATAATCCTTCTGGCTATGCTCCGTGTTACTCGTGATTAAAAACGGGAGGACCTACGTCGTATTGCTGACATTACAGGCGGAGGTAACAACATAACAGGTGGGCTTTCAGCTCAGAAGAGTAGCATAAAAAGGACAAAAAATACAACCTAAGTTGAGAACTTCTTCTTGGAGTCTCACAGCGGTCAGTAGATGTCATATGTCTTCGAATTTTAGGTTCTAAGACACGCCGGTTTCCTCACGATATTTCCCCTCACCGTTTCGAGAACGTGGTATTGCGCACATCAATTTTCCAAGTGATCATTGGTGTGGGTTTGAATCACCGATTATGTATCCACCCTAAATGCGACATAGGGAATCTTGAGTGTAATAGTTAGATGTTTGCGTTGATTCCAGGTGCCCCTGAGGGTGTGGGTGATCGCCAGCGCGTCTTGCTTCGCCGTGTGCGCGGCGCTGGTCCTCGCTACAGTAGTCATCACCAAGTGGGGGGCGGAATACTCCACCCGGGAGGTCTACGAACATCCTGTAAGATCCATGTACATGAAATTACTAAAGTAGATTTTATTTACTTTCATATGTTTCCCCATGCATAATGTAATTTATTGTTGCAGGAACCAATCTATGCCAAGCATCCGCAACCTATAGATACAATTGACACTCCAACCGATGATTCATCATCAGAAGAAATCGACAACGACATTGGAAACATTGCGATACTAGAAAAGCTATCATTGTTTAAAAACATAGTCACTAACAGAGATAGGAATAGAGATTTACTGAATAAACCACAGATACATCCTCTTCACGATGCTACTCATCATCCTGAGAGAAAAATAGAGAAGAAAGACAAAGCCAAACTCCCTGATAGCTTAAAAGACGTAGATCTAACAAAAGTACCAGTCAACGAAGCTAATAAAAAGATTATCAACGAATTTCGTCCAAAACTACCTGAATTCAAGCCACTCCTCCCAGAAATAGTCAAGGAAATCAAACTACCTGAGATTTATATAAATAATCTGAATAATAGGGATTATGAAGAGTATTACAACGATGAGAATTTATACGATGATTACATGCAAAGCAATACAATGACCAGTTATCTAATAGAGAAGGTTCAGGAGTTGCATGATTGGATAACCAAAGATCCAGATTTTGATAAGGCTAAGAATGCTACCAAAGTTGGTACTAAGAATGAGTTTAGTCAGCTACTAAGAGCTCTTAACGATAGTTTGATAGAAGGGAACGTTACCATCGTTATGAATAAGCTGAGGGACATATATTTTGGAGATAATTATACTAGTGGGAACAGTAGTAGTAGGAGAGTTATACTGACGAATAGTACTGATATGCTTTCGTTTGGAATTTTGACGCTCGATATAATGCTGCTGCATAATATACAGCTCATGGCTTGGGAGAGTCAGGTAAGAAACTAAGAATATTTCTAGACGGACTTCCAAAGTTTATAAACTCGGTTGTACCACATCATTTACCATCAAGTGAGGTAGCGGTCAAATGAGATGCATATCAGACAGATTCACAAAAAAACAATTCTAACTGTATACAAGTGACTGATCACTACATAGTATAAAACAAAGTCGCTTTCTCTGTCCCTATATCCCTATGTATGCTTAAATCTTTAAAACTACGCAACGGATTTTGATGCGGTTTTTTTAATAGATAGAGTGATTCAATAGAAAGGTTTATATGTATAATACACAAGCATGTAGTTTCTGATACGACAGTGATGCTTTACTTAACCGTGCGGATCCGGGGATCCGCACGGTTAAGTAAAGCATCACTGAAAGAAGGAGTAAAGATCCTTTATAAACTACTAGCGACCCGTCGCTAGTAGTTTATAAAGGATCAAAGAATTCGTGACGGTGAGGGACTGTGACGCATCGCTTGTAGTGGAGGGAGAAGCACCGATATTACGTGCACGTAATCACGTAAAACATAAGGTCGTGAGCTTGAAGTTTATTATCGGGTCTTAGGTGTGTGTCTTTTATTTCTGTTTCTCCATAGCATCTGCGACACAGGGAATCCTGTCAGTTGTGTGTCGGATCGTCCTTGGCTCGTCCCGTCTAAATTACATAAATTACGTTACATAAATAAACAACAAAGTGGAGTTTGGAACAAAACCATTGTGTTTTCAGATTTTATAATATAACATCTTATATCTTTCAGGAGTCAGCACGATCGAAAATGCTGAGAGACCCAGATGTGTTCGCGTTTAATGCACTCTTCATGGATCCCACTAAAGTGGAAGCGAAGCAAGCAGAGGTCCTACGCAGCGCTCCATCGTAAGCATTCTTATTCAGGGGCCCCCTTAGGATATTGGGAGGCTCCGGGCTAGATCTTTGTGTGGCCCTTGGCTTGTGAGGAATTTATGTGAATTGAAAGTGTACAGGGCTACTGGTAATCAGGAAGCTTAAGCTTTTAAGGAAACCTTCAGTACCTAGAAACAAGTGACGGATTTCAAAAATAGAAAAACCCGATTTCAATACCTTCATTCCTTATTTCTCGAGGTTAAGGGGTAACGTACTATTTAAAAAAAAAACCAAGTAACGTAATATTAGTTCGTAATATTATGTATACTAGTTTTTTCTTTCTTTTTACCTTTGTTTGCTACTTCAATTCTCCACCATTTAACAAGAGATATGATTTTTTTTTTGAGAGTGTTCCCCTTATATTTTGATTAAAATCGGTTCAATACAACTAGGCGAAGAAAAAAGTAGCTGGAAAGAAAAATACGCAATTTCGTTTACTAGGATGACGTAAGAGAGCGTGGTGGCCCAGGGGCATAGACGCCGACTTTCCATCTGAAGGTTGCTGGTTCAAACCCACACGTGCACCAATGAGTTTTTTCACTTGAAAAAGTTATGTGCGCAATATCACGTTCTCGAAACGGTGACGGAAAACATCGTGAGGAAACCGGCATGTCTTAGAACCAAAAATTCGACGACATGTGACATCTACGTTAAGTTTTATGTTTTTTTAATATTTCGTTCTTTATTTCCAGAAAACGTGTCAGCCTTCGTCAGCAGGAGGCAGAAGATTTCGACCTCGGCGCCAACTTGTTCGAGAACATGCTAGAAGTCGGCATGAGTGCTGCACGCGCGGCGATACATCTAGGACGCGCCTACAAGAACACTAGGTAACAAATCTTGGAAACAGTACCTGGGCGACCGAGCTTATCTCGTTTTATCTGAAATTATAAATTTTTTAAATCGTTACAACTGTTTCCGCAGTGAAAAAACTCATTGGTGCACGTGTGGGTTTGAACAGGGACCTTCAGGTTGAAAGTCGGCGTCTATGCCCCTGGGCCACCACGCTCTCTGGCCACCGAGACACGCATCGAATTGATTTCTTAATTTTGACAAAGTGACAGATGACAGTAGTGTGACAGATTTAATGAAGACTCAATTTCTTTATTTCAGGAATATAATCTCCCAGTTATCAAACAGGGAGCCAGTTAACATCCAGAGCCAGATTTCCCGGCACATCGACGACAACACTCACGCGCTCGTCCACCTGCAGACGTCATTCACTGACAATGACAGTTCGCAGCCTGTCATGACAGGTTGGTTCTATTTCATCTTTCGTGTGAGTGACTCCGGTTTTATCCATGAGTGTGAATTTTAATTATATCATTCTGGTTGTAAATATTCTTGTAACTTTTAAATAAACTGGCTATATTTACAATTAATGCAGAAAAAACTTGCGAACGTACATTAACACGGACACTGGCAGAATTTGTGCCGCATAAACGACACAAAAGGCCAAAAATAAGAAGAAGAAGAAGTGACTTCGGTGTCGTTCCAAGCTACTCAAAGGCCCCGGACAGGGCTTAATGACTATAACCTGGATATTTTAACGTGCCCTCCGAAGTAAGGAAGCGTCACCTATCCAACTTCTGAGCGGGCCGAAAGTAGCTTAAATTAATGAAAACTTCTTTACGCTCGTTGGGTATTTTTTGAGATGGGAAAAAACCATTGAAGTCGCGACATATATTGTCATATCTTTTTGAAATACGTTGCATAGCTAATGTTTGTGTTGTGCAGGTAATGGTACGTTCTACACGGAGCTGGATTGCGTGTGGCTGCTCTACTGTCGAAATCTCGTGGCCACCGCGCAGCTCAACCCGCCATTTGGCACCATGGCGAGGATCAATGGGTAATTTCTAATTACACACTATCCAAACTTTTGACACTCTATACAAATAAATAAAGCGTCTGTTTGTAATGTCAAAATTAAAACCGTTTTTCTAAATGCTTTCTAATTAATTCCTGGGCAAACGAGCTTCGCTCGGTTATTTGACGGCTCCGTGGCTTAGTTGGTAGTAGCCCTGCCTTCGAAGCGAGGGGTCCCGGGTTCGATTCCCGGCCGGGGCACACTTTGTGTGGTGAGCACGAAGTTTGTTCTCGGGTCTTGGGTGTTTGTCCTGTGTTTCTGTGTTCGTCCATGCCATCTGCGACACAGGGAATCCTAGTGCAGAGGTATGAGTGTGATAACGTTGTCGTTGTTGTCGTTGTCATTTATGTAAGAAATGCGTTTTTACAAGAACATACACACCTACAGGTAAACTTAAAAAATTTGACGTGTCCAAACGATACTTGAGATCTAAAGTAATAAATGAGGTTGAGTTTGAGTTTCAATGAAATAAAATTAACATTATATCCAGCAAGATATTTAATCTTAATTAAATAAGATTCTTCTGGTGAAGAAGGAGGTTTTATGATTTTCTGACTCATCCTAACAAAGAGGTTGCGTTTGTTTCCAGCATGGCGCTCCGTATGCTTTCTGGGGAACTGTCTGCTGACCGCGCGCTGGACACCCTGATATACGAAGCCATGTCTGGCTGGACAGAGCTCCAATGCAACAACATGTTTCCCAGGTCAGTCTGTAGTTTCTGTTTTCAAAACTTGCATCGGAGATTGTGAGTGGTGTTTTGAAGTGAAAACTACTTTTGGCGCGCTGGCAATTTTTTGAGATGGGAAAAGTCATTGAACTCGCGACTGTTACCGTCACCGTTACTGACACCTCTGTATATAAGTATCTGTGGTGTAGTCTGTTTTTGTTTTCACTTCTTCTTCTTCTATATGGCTTTTTGTGTCTTTAGCCACACAAATTCTGCCAGTGTCTGGTTGTTTTCACTTCTGTCGGCACTCCCGGAGTGACACTGTTTTTTTTTTTTAATTTTTTACCTTTGTTGTCTCAGTACTCCGTTATTTATCAACCGTCACTGAAAAATATTTTTTATTTGAAATATATACTTTCGGGGTGGTGCTATGAATCCATTCAATATATTCAAATAGATGTTAAATCAAATTAAATGGAAAAAATATGTTATCCAACTAAATTAAATTGTGTATCTTAGTTTCCTGTGACTTTTTCTTCGCCCGTTGTATTGCCTAAGGGCGAGATATAAGGAATGGAAGTAACGAAGTAAATTTTTTTTTTTTTTTTTTTATCATTCACGTGTGATCATCATCATCATTCCAGATGCAGTAAAGTAAACGCTGCGTCTGTGGTCATGGAGACGATCCTGCAGCCGCTGAAGAAACCAAGTAATAGGGGACGATGAAATTACTCGATACAGTGTAATTACAGGCGCATGAGACGTTACATCCCCGTCTCACAGTGACGAGCGCAACGCATCCCACTCATTTCTTCTTACACTTCGGTAGGGGCCAACCACGGCCATATCGGTAAACATTTTCATTTAAAAAAAATGGGGTTCGGCTGTGTCGTGGACACGGCCGTGTGTTTTACGTGAACACGTGTACGTAACGAGTGATAAAAAATCCATTGTAACCGATGCGTCACAGTCCTCACTCAACTTCACGAATTCTTTGGTCCTTTAGCTATCGAATGGTGTAATTAAATTTGATGACGATGATAGATAGCTGCAGAATCAAACTCTATCCCCTTATTGGGATATATAATGGTTATCATAAGTTTTCGGAATTACTTTCCTCTATGGAAGCAAATTTGTAGACGTATTCACGTCAAAACTACCACTAAGTAAACTGGGTGTATTAACATGTAAAGCCACACTAATCTTGCTCTGCTAGGCAAGGGCGGCGTTAGATATTGCGAGGCTCCGGGCGATAGATCTTTGTGAGGCTCTTGGCGTAGAGGAATTTAGGTGAGTTGGAAGTGTACAGGGCTCCTGAATCAGTCAGCATCCTCTTAAAGACAGTTACAGTACATCAAAACAAAAAACGGGTTGTTCTGCGAGGGTGCGAGGCCCTACAAAAGCGAGGCCCCAGGCGGTTGCCCTGTTGCCACCCGCTAAGGCCGCCACTGCTGCTAGGTACTACCAATTCAATAAAAAAAGGTACTCTGGGAATGCAATGGAGTCGCTTGGTGTCGAGATTCATGACATTTGAGTTGATTTAAAAAACTATTTAAGTAGTCTCTTTCTCTCATCAACTGTCATTTTCTGAAAAGTATTTTCGTCGTTTAATTATAAAAAAATATAGTTTATTTAAAAACAAACGAGGGTACTGACTAAATTTGTTGTTGGATATCAGCATTAGTCTCAACTGACTGTGTTTATTAACTCTCATCTCCGGATGAGGTAGTTAAACAGGGCTCCATATTACTAGAGACAAAATGTAATACTCACTACTCAAAATGAAAGGAGAGCAAAAAAAAAACTAGAGTAATCTTGCCGAAAAACGTCGTTAGTGAAGTCTTGGAAGTCAAAAAGAAATAGAAGAATAAACATATTTAGTTTAGCTAGTACACAATAGATGGTATATGAATTATGATAACTTTCTGTCAAGTTAAATAAAAGGGTCTTAGACAGTACGGTGGTCCATCCCATTCGTCCAAGGTCATTAGGTTACTTACTATTACGTTGAAATCCGCTGCCACAGAGTCCGATTTTCCAATAACTCATTCACTAAGTTTTTTTTTCTTTTTAAATTATGCTAATTCCTAATGTACACGTATAATGTATAAGTATCATGGGTGAGATATTTCACGCATTTGGGGTGAAATTTCCCTTTTTTATCTCATAACTCTATTAAATAGAGATTAGAATAATAAGTAAGCTGACAGAAGCTATAAGGTGTACATTTTAAGTACTTATTTGTATAGACTGATCGTAAAAATAAAGAGTTATTACCTATATTTAGGAATAAGAAAACTCATTGTTTTATTTAAATTTTTAGTAATTTAATACTCTTATTTATCATGTTTGTCACAAACCTATATGTTCTTATTTGCACTAAATCGAATTCTATGAAAAGTTATTTACGTTTGTCTGGGGAAGTCATTATGCCTTTTTCAGCCGCGAATCTGTAATGAGTTTACCGGCCAGAGTAACTTACTGAAAAGTACTCAGAGCAAAGCAATAAAATAAAATATCAATCGCTCTGGTTTGAAAGGTAACGTGCCGGTGAAATTACAAGCTCATGAAACTTTTCATCTCCCTACATTGTCATAAAGCACCATCTCACGAGCAGTATAATAACTACAATATTTTTGTAATAAACTGCCCTCTGTTTTCATATAGCGTAATCTATATAAATGCGTTACACACAACCCACCCGAATCAAACAATTTGGAGCAATCAAAACAAGCACAGCATTCATTTCATTCGTTCGCAATTTTCAAACAAAATTGAATGACGATGAACGAATTACCTATTCATTGTCAATCATTGTGAAAATATGAGAGACGGCGGACGTCCTCGCAGTGTTTTTTGTATAAAAATACAAAGGTTGTATTTAATTGCGGAAAGAGACTATAATAACGTGTGACATGAGCTATTGAGCTCGCAAATGTGTGACAGTGTCGTAGTTGTGGAATCATTTGTAGTTTTCTGCTTTGTTTTTGTATGACAGCTGATTTTTGGTAAGTACATAACTCCGTATATTTTGCATAGAAAATCCACGTAGTAACAGAAAACTCTAGCCACATAACCTTACTTTAAAAGTGAATAACAAAGTCACAGTAGACTAATAATGACGATTCATTTAGGAATTCCAAACTTCATTTTGTCATACAAAGATCCATTGTTACAGTCATTATCAAGTCGATCAGGTTAGGCAGCGTTCCGTACGATAAACATTCAGATGGGTGACCATTTTGTGATACCAAAACAACGCTTTTGTGCTTCATAACGCAAATAGAACTATCGGATTTTAATTCAACAGTTCCATAGTCACATAGGCTTGGGTGGTCCAAAAACGCTGTTAACAGGGTAGGCCACTAACGAACTCTTATTTACTAATTATGAACCTATGAAACTAGTAAAGCAGTCAATCTTTATCAACACATACTCTACACATACCCTGTATCACAGATGGCATAGACAGACAAATAACAATCTTTATGCTCACAACATATATTGGTTCTATAAAACTATAAATAACAAAGCCCTTTCCTTTGCAAGCAGGGTGAAATTGCAACAGATGTTTACATGCACTCTTACTTTAGGATTTCCTTTGTCACATGATACCTGTGGTCCTGTGACGCACACAGACACAAATGCCCTTGACAAAGATTTTGGAACAAACTTTTCTTTATGAACATTCTACGACATAGAGTAGGGGCCTCTAACAGCTGGAGCGGCTAGATAAATATTGAGTTCCACAGGTCCCGAGATCTCGAACTTAATCTAAACAGTATTTTTATCAATATCAAGCGAGAAGTTTCTTTGAAACCTTGGACACGTTCAAAGATTTTGTTTACAAATATTTGTCTTGATTGGGATCAAATCCATGACCATGCTATGCAGGCAGGGCTGCTAACGTAACAAAAACCTTGAATTGAGCCATTAAATCATTGGTTTTGCTCTGTTTATGACATTTTTTTATCATAATTTATCATTAATTAAATAAAACAACAATCTTAGTAACTCGCGGAGTAGTTGTTGTCATCAAAGATATCTTTATCTTGAGAAATAATCTTGAACGTTGTAATGTACATATTTCAAAACATGTTTTGCAAGATTATTGACATGAATGTAAAAGCTGAAGTTTTCTGTTCATACTAGTAGTTTATTGAAATTGTAAGTTTAAAGGGAATAATGATGTTTTTTAAATTTTGACCCGAGTTGGAATATGTTATACATTTAAAGCCAATGACATAAGTCTGTGTCCGAGTTTGGGGGCTCAAGATGCAGAAGGCTCTGTGGCTTAGTTGGTAGTAGCCCTGCCTTCGAAGTGAGGGGTCCGGGGTTTGTTTTCCGGCCGTGGCACACTGTGTGGAGCATGAAGTTTGTTCTCTGGTCTTGTGTTTCTGTATTTGTCCATGCTATCTGCTCACAGGGAATCCTAGTGCGGAGGTATGAGTGTGTTAACATTGTTTTTTAAAAAATGAGTCCCAGTGGTCTCAAGATTCAATCGAAGATGATATCATGTGACACTCTGAAAGAAAAAATAATAGAAATTATAATAATATTCTAATGGTGACATCAAAGTATATTTTTGAAAGTATATTATTTTGTCCATAAAACATTTCAAGTTTTGGGAGGAAAAGTCGAGAAGCAAAAATAAATTAAATAGCCCAAGATTCTCATTGCCAAAAGTCAATAAATTTGGGACAGTACAAAAATAAAATTTAAGTGTCTGTTTGTTATATATTTTACGAGCTGTGCCACTAGTGTTACCCACGGTTGGACTTCCGTACATTTTTTCGGGATAAAAAGCCTATGTGCTATTCCAGACTATAATCTATCTCTGTGCCACATTTCATCCAGGTCCGTTCAGCCGTTCTGGCGTGATTGAGTAACAAACATCCATCCATACTTATAAACATTCGCGTTTATAATATACTTGCGGCCCGCTCCGGCTTCGCATGGGTATAAATATATAGCCTATGTCATTAACTGGAAAAATGATTAAAATCGATCCAGTAGTTTTGAATGTTTTGATTTATTCATTACTGCCCGTGGCCCGCACGCGTTAAACTCCCGCCGCCCCGGCCGGCCGGAACCGCCGCAAACGCTACGTCCCGCAATTTTTAAATATGTAATATCTTCGCAAATTTTCATTTAAATCATATGCTGTAAAGGGCCATATAAATCTATATTAAATCAACAATGTATTCAAGGTATTTAATTGGTTAAGGATTAATGCTGTATTGGTTAAAATAGCTTCGAAAATTAGCCATTATTTGTCGTAAAAAGTAAATGACAAAAATAGTTATTGTGGGTTATCCATAAGAGATAGACATATACCATCACGGACTTTTCTGTAGACCTTTTCAATGTGTACAATACTTAGTACATTATTTTCATAAAACTCGTAGGGTTTGCAATGTAAGCGGAAAAAATGTAATTATTTACGACATCACATTAGAAACCTCAAAAATAACAGTACTTCTCCACTATTTAATGGATGTTATTATACATATAAACCTTCCTCTTGAATCACTCTATCTATTAAAAAAAACCGCATCAAAATCCGTTGCGTAGTTTCAAAGATTTAAGCATACAAAGGGACATACGGACAGAGAAAGTGACTTTGTTTTATACTATGTAGTGAAGTTGGATTACTTTACAAGCAATACTCTGTTTACACACACTAATAGTAATAATGAAATTGTAATTCAGATTCAGATTGTATTAAGTTCTTGCATTGTAAAAGGGATCATGGTGATGAAAAGAAATTAATTAGTCTTCTTGGCTGGGGTAGGGTATAGTTAGCGGGGGACAATGCACAATACACCCCTATGCGGGACGTCAGTGCAGGCCTAGTAACCCCCACACAGAATTAAAATTGTACTATGATTGTAGACTATGTTCTAAGCAATTTTAAATTTCTTATTCTTAACTAAAAAAGTTAATCGAATTATGTTTTTTAAAATAAATCCAACGCATTTACACGATTCTTTTTTTAAATCTCATGTGAGGTTAAGCACGGGGGTAGGGGGCCGAGCCAAATCTCACGACATCTCATCAGGGGGAGAAGGATGGGGGGTTATTTGGCCCTTGTTCTGCTATAGGTTCTCTAGAATAAAGTGAAAAAAAAAATCAATACTCAGTTCGTTTATTTGCCATTTATAGGTTACAATTTTGTTTGTGTTTAATTGCAGCTATTGTAGATTACTTCGGTGACATAAAGTAGATTCAATATTACACTCAAAATAAGATACTCTCACAAAATTAGCTCATGTGGGCTTGAATACGCGGGTTTTTTAATTGAAAGCAGCTTGTCTACACTAATATTATAAAGAGGAAAGATTTGTACCTGTTTGTATGTTTGTAATGAATAGGCTCAAAAAGTACTGGGCCGATTTAAAAAATTCTTTCACCAATAGAATGCTACATTCTTCCAATTTGACATAGGCTACATTTCAATTTGAAAAAAATTACGGATCCTTGGTAAAATTTGAACAATGTAACCGAAGGTGTAGAAAAATAAGTCTTAAAATGTCTTTCGTCGAATGCGCTGCCGAAACTATTAGCGATAGAACAAAATAATGTACAACAATATTGAAGAACATCATAATGTCTACAAAAAACTCCGCGGTAGCATATGTCCAACTATTGTAGTTATGTCACTACATGAAAAAAAGTGTTTTATATCCAAACCCCGTCTACCCCGTGCGTTATGTCTACCCCGTGCGAAGCCGGGACGGGCTGCTAGTATTAAATAAGGTAGGTATTGTCTGATAAATGCAGATTTTTCCTTCTTAGTTCACAAAATCTGACATCTGTGTATATAAAATGAGGAAAAAGTATTTTATAAATATTGGGTGGCGGCCAATGGCTGTTATTCTTGCGACGGGAAATACCCCTCGTAGCCGGTTCATAGACTTTTAATTGTTTGTTTGTTTATAACGGACTTCAAAAAAGGGAGGAAGCTCATAATACGGCTTCTGTTTGTATGTTTGTCGATTTGAATGTTTATTTTTTATTAATATAATAGCGACCCGCCCCGGCTTCGCACGGTTAGTAAAGCATCAGTGTCGTATCAGAAACTACCCGTGCGAAGCCGGGGTGACTTGCTAGTGTATTATACATATAAACCTTCCTCTTGAATCACTCTATCTATTAAGAAAAACCGCATCAAAATCCGTTGCGTAGTTTCAAAGATTTAAGCATACATAGGGATATAGGGACAGAGAAAGCGACATTGTTTTATACTATGTAGTGACGTTGTATCTTGACTGGCCTTATAGCTCAGTTGGTATTTATTTATTTATTTATTTAAGTATAACTCTGTCTTCTGCACTGTAGGTCGTGAGGTCGATTCCCACCCACGACAAGCATTTGTGTGCGTAGATAAATGTTAGTTTTGTGTCTGGGTGTTTATAGTTATGTATTTACAAAAAAAAGTACTATATGTATTCTATCAGTTATCTAGTTCCCATATTACAAAATATGCCTAGTTTGGGGCTAGATGGCGCTGTGTGAAATATGTTCAGGAATATTTATCTTACAAATCCCACAAAAATTTCTTAAAAATATTCCTTTCTACGACTGAAAGTATCGAAGTCGGTCTGGTTGATTTTTAAGTTGGTCTATTATTCTCTAAAGAGCCTAAGATAGCTTTTGAATTTTGAACCTGTTCCTGTAGCTCGAATAGCCTGAAATTTGTTATTCATGCATAAACCTGTTAGCTGCAATATTATGGTGAGCTGGACGTGATGCTGCCAGGACCACCTGCAGACCACACAACTCAATAACTTAAGCAGCCAACTGTTTAAAATTGTTGGATTTGTCTTGACAAATGCTTGTTTTAAAAAATGTTTTTCGATACATATTTAAGACCCAGACATAATGCACATATATGATGGCCATCCAATTGTTGAACCACCCAGGGGGTCGGGGATACTAGAGAGTCCTCATCTACGGGCGCGAGCAACTGGACCCCCCAAAGTTTGACAATGAAAGCTAAATTTATCTCATTGTGTGGCTCGGAAACTAGCAAATCTAGCAATACATTAATGTATATAAATATATACATATATGTACTAATATATATATATTAGGAGAGATATTAAACAAGGAAATATGAGACATTAGCTGCTGTAATCGACAAACAAACTAAACAAACTAGATTTTCCTCGTACGGAGAACAAAGAACTTGATTCATAAATTCACGTGTTTTATTTGACATGTAAACAACTTGTTGAGAGGAGTTTAAAAATAAATTATCGTATGTAATTCTTACTAATACTATAAATGCGAAAGTGTGTTTGTTTGTTCCGGTTTCACGCCTGAAACCGCTGAATCAATTATGATGAATTTTGATATAGAGATAGATGCGATCCTGGAGACGGTCCTAGGCTTCTTGTTCTCGCTAATAACTTATAGGGGGTGAGAGGATACCCCTCCCCTTGTGTTAACTTTGTGTGAAACAAAAATCAATATTCACGCAATCGAAGCCCAGTATTATTATAAAATAAGTCCCCGCCGCGTCTGTCTGTCTGTACTCAAAAAATTCCTAACGGATTTTCATATGGTTTTCACCAATATGAATTTCAACTTGATATCTTCACACGTTCCTGAAAGAGGGTCTTGACAGACAGACAGACGATAACAAAGTGATCGTATAAGGGTTCCATTTTTGCTATTAAGGTACGGAATCCTAAAAATAGATTTCTAGTGATTGGGTTTGTTGATTTTCCTTTAAGAACCTAAACGCTAACCGTTAAACGATTAACATTAATTAGCTATTAGGCCGCGTTCACGTGCATAGCGATTCGCGGAGCGGAGCGGTGGCGTCGGGCTGTCGTGCTGAGAAATGACGTGTAAAAACCGAACGACCCAGTTCAATACTGTCTTAAAGATAATAAATAATAATAATAAACGTTTACACACTCATACCTCTGCACTAGGATTGCCTGTGTCGCAGATGGCATGGACAAACACAGAAACACTAGATAAACACCTATATTATTGTAAACTAAATTTATTTTTTTCGGGATGAGATCCCATGGTTGAGTATAGCTCGTAGAATTTCGTATCCGCGTGTCTCAGGACGTAAACCATAGCCGTATAGTCAAATGATTGGCACGCCCATACCAATTGACCACCTACATGACAGCATCCGGTCTGATGTCCAGTTATAGAGGAGCGTTTATTAGTTTTTATCGTAGACTTTTATACCATAGACACGCAGCTTCAAAATCTCTGTTACATCACGTTGCGAGTACCCTTGTATCTGACATTCATTGATTTTTGTGGTAAAAGTGACGAAGGTTGTGGGCCTGATAAGTGGTTACCGCCGGCCTAAAACCGAAATACGACTCAGGTTCTCCCCTATTGAAGTACGAGGATTTCTAAGTCGCATAGCATTGCGCCAGTCACTCTTAGGAAGGGATATAAGACCTAAGTGTCTGTAATGTTATAAATTAATACTTTCACGCCTTAATGCCGGAATATCTTGGATGTGTCAAAACCCTTGTGTCAAAAAAATGTTGTGGGTAAGATGTGACCATTTCAAGCTACGTAGGGAATGAAATTTAAATGTAGGCATATATCACATCTTGCGACCATGGCTCAATGATAAAAGAACAAGTTGCAACTCATGAGCTGCAACTGAGATATCCTCACAGCATAGATAGTAGTAGCTCTGCCTTCTGCGCTGTAGGTCGAGGGTTGGATTTCCAAACAAGACAAACATTTCTGTATCGAAATTAGATGGTTCTTCTGTCTAGGTGTTAATACGTGTTTACGTATGTTTAGTATTTACGAAAAAAAGACTTACTATTATAAAGGTAACTTAATTACTTAACTTACTATATATATAGGTACTATAAAGTATTTACAATTGCCGATATTTGTAATCTAGTTCCCAAGGCACATGCTACATAATAATAGGGCTAAAAAGCGTGTAAAATGTCTATGAATATTTATTAACCTACTATTTAATTGCTAACCTCAATACTGAATTGCGCGTCTAGTACTAATAGGTGTGTGAATATGACTCCGCCCCTTTTTGTCAAAATAAAACACATTTGTATTCCTTGCTGGAAGAAGTCCTGGTCTTTTGAGCTTATCCAGTTGTCAATCCAAATTTTGATACTTTCACATGAAGTAAACTTTTCTCCAGTAAGGTCTGTCTGCATCGTCCGGAATAGGTGGTAATCCGAAGGAGCTATGTCTGGTGAATATGGCGGGTGGGGTAACACTTCCCAGTCCTGTCCCTCTAAATATCTTTTTACGACTTCTGCGGTATGCGGTTTGGCATTGTCATGCTGAAGAACTAATTTGTTATGTCTATTCACCCATTCTGGTCGTTTTTCTTCTATGGCTCGCTTCAAACGCATTAGTTGTCGTCGGTAAACTTCTCCATTAATAGTTTCAGAGGGTTTGAGCAACTCATAATATACAATACCTTTCTGATCCCACCAAATACAGAGCATGACCTTGGCACAGTGAATATTTATTTTTGGCTGTGATGGGCCTGGTTCGCCTGGTTTCACCCAAGCTTTTTTGCGTTTAGGATTTTCGTAGTGTATCCATTTTTCGTCTCCTGTGACTATCCGATGCAAAAATCCTTTTCTTTGCTGTCTTTGAAGCAGCATTTCACAAATGGTTTTCCGACGTTCCATGTCTCTTTCTTTTAAATCATGTGGAACCCAGTCACCGGCTTTTTGAATCATTCCCATCATTTGTAAACGCTTTGCAACAGTTGAACGATCAACATTTAATGCTGCAGCTAATTCTGATTGAGTTTGGCAAGAATCTTCCGCCAATAATGCTTCCAATTCAGCATCTTCAAATTTTTTTGGTGGTTTTCCATGTTCTTTATCCTCAGTACTAAAATCGTTATTTTGAAATCGTCGAAACCATTCCTTGCAAGTTGTATTAGACGGAGCATGCTCACCATAAATCTCCACAAGCAAACGATAAGTTTCCGCTGCAGTTTTCTTCGCAATAAAATAATGTAATAACACTTCCCGCAAATGACGTTTATTTGGAATAAAAACCGACATTTTCGAAAAGGTGAAAACAATTGTTGCTTACACTTCAACCAAATATCATAAAATGCGTTAGATAGCTGACATTCAGTACTATCGAATACAAGTATGGTCATTTATTAGTACACGTAAACAATACTAAAAACGACATCTGTTGAGAAAGGGCGGAGTCATATTCACACACCCAATATAATATAATATATGTTTATATGTCTATAGTTTTTAGTTGGAATAAGGATGTATATAAGAAATAAGAATGAGATTATTTTGTAATATACCTACGTTGTTTTGGTCTTTGTGCATTTAACAAGAGCGGCTTGAGAGTGGCGACACAGTAAGGCTGATAAGACCTTAATAGCTATCTACAAATTACATGTGTGACTGATTAAAAAAAACGATATTTTTCTATGGAAAACTGTGGATGCTGTTAAAATCACATGCGCATGTGTATCATCCCCGTCTCGGGTGATGGACGCTGGATGAATGCGACTCAGTGTAAGATCCAAATGTTATACTGAGTCGCATTACTGTTGTCATGGGCGGGGGTCGCCACTTACCAGGTGGGCCCTCAGCTCGTTTCGCCACTTATTCACATAAAAAGGCGGCCGCTTACCAAATACTGTATTCTGTTATAAATGCCAAAAATTACATGTAATACAATATCTTATCATCATTATCATTCATTTATTCACTTTAGAAGACAATGGACACTTAGTTTCGTTAAAATAACAGTTTTGTAGCTGTACATAAGCCTAGTCAAATATGAGAAAATATCTCTCCATTGAAAAATAATTTTAGTAATAGTACTCGCCCAATATCAAACAAACGAGGAATTTTAAAAATGTTTTGTGTTCACATTGATATATTTGTAAGCGATTTCTATTCTTCAAACTTCACATTCTTGGCACCGCCATTTGACTGTTATTAGTAATTAAAGCGTTTGTTTTAATTAATATCGTGGCATTCTTGATGATCTCGGACGGTTTGCGGCTTAGATATTTAGAGATGACTTTTAGCGGGTTCATGTTGCTCGCGTTCGTTGGTTTCTACGTGTACCGCGGGGCATAATGGGCTACCCATTGTACTCGTAGCAATACAATTAGCAACAAGTAGCAGTAGAACTTGTGCCAGTTTCGTCCGGAGATGTACTGCCACCACACCTGGAATCTGCCGCCAAGCAGTAGTGCTCGCATTGCTGTGTTCCGGTGGAACGGTGTGGGTCCCGGTGAAATCTCATGCGCATGAGACGCATCATCCCCGTCTCGGGTGATGGACGCAGCAGGATGAATGCGACTCAGTGTAAGATCCAAACCTAATACTGAGTCGCATTAGTGTTGTCATGGGCGGGGGTCGCCACTTACCATCAGGTGGGCCCTCAGCTCGTTCCTTCACTTAAACACAAAAAAAAAACAATTACAAGCTTTTATTTAACTTTCAATGTATTGTCCGGGTGGAAACTTGCAAATGAATTTTAAATCAGTTATCTTTAACCGATTGCGCTTAATTTGGTATACACGCTTATTTTGGAGGACAACGCATGCTTTCGTGAGAGGCGCCTTCTTGGTCCTGCCCCCCGCGGCCGCTCTGGTCCCTCTATGGTCATCATCATCATCATCATCTTCCTGCCCTTATCCCACACTAAGTGGGGTAGCACAACATGTATTTTTCTTCCATTCCCCTCTGTCAGACGTCATCTCAGTACTCACTCCTTTCTTACGCGACTCTATGGTATGCTACCATATTCGATATGTCTTAAAATTTGACATATGACATCTACCAATCCGGATTGGGCCCCCGTGGTAGATCAGAGCCCATTCACTCTCAATTATAGAGAGTAGGCCGGCCTGCAGTGGGAACATTAGAAGCTGGTACGGGATGCTACCAGCCAGATCGATTAATTCATAAACCATCTAGTGAGTCAACGCTTTATCTTATCGCAATAACCGCCCACAATTCGGGGCACGGGGGTGACGCAACGAGTATTACTGAGGGGGTGGTGACGTCATATGTTTACTACAGCTGACCCCGAAGAAATGGCGTTTCTGTCAATTGAAACAAATTCATTTTACGCGAAATGTGACGACAGCTTACGACTTGATAGATGGATATAATCTTTATTCTCTGCGAGTATTCTATTTTTGATAGATAGATATGGGCGTTTGTATTGTGTTTCTGTGTTTGTCCATGCCATCTGCGACACAGGGAATCCTAGTGCAGAGGTATGAGTGTGTAAACGTTTATTGCACATCAGAATGAAAAGAATAGTTACAAGGCAAGACCCGAGAAAAAACTTCATGCTTACCACACGAAGTGTATCTCGGCCGGGAATCGAACCCGGGACCTGTAGTTTCGAAGGCAGGGCTAAACTAAGCCATTGAGTCGTCATTGTTTATTTATTGTAAGTCGAAGTAAGTAAGTCGTTTTGTTGTAAGTATATATTATGAGAGTTATAATTTCTAGAAGCTTCGCTTAGATATTTTAATTGGGTCGTTTGCAGAGAAACCATTACTTATAATGACTTGCTTCTTATGAAATGTAGCATATGTTAAGGTTGATTCACGATACGTAGGTTCGTAAAATGTAACCACCTTTTTTTTATCGTGGCGAAAACCTTCATGGTACCCGCCCGCCCTGGGGACGTTGGACGGGTTATGCCGGATTCTTACCGGCTAAGAACCCCCCGGTCCCTTCAAGACGCCCATTGCTGGGGCTACGGGAACGGCTTGCACTCTTCCGCGGCCCCAGCGGAAAATCTAACCCTCTAAGAAAAAGGTGTTATAAGTTTGTATTGCCTGTGGCATCGTAGGTTCCAAACGAATGGAGTGATTTTGATGCTGGTGGGTTTGAAAGCTGCCGTGGTCGAGATGCTTCTTGGCTTATGTTCATTCATAATTATTTTCATTTATTATTCACCCAGGATTTAGGTAAGGTCTTATAAATATATATATATATCCGCCAAATCCTACCGGCATGTGGATATAAAGAACCTCAAAAAGATATAAAGAACTTAAACCTTTTATAACCTTTAAACCTTTGCACTCATATCTCTGCACTAGGATTCCTTGTGTCGCAGATGGCATGGACAAACACAAAGCAAACGCCCAAGACCCGAGAACAAACTTCATGCTCACCACACAGTGTGCCCCGGCCGGGAATCGAACCCGGGATCGCCCGCTTCGAAGGCAGGGCTACTAACAACTAAGCTACGGAGCCGTTCAGTTGTAATCATTCCGACTGTAGCTCAAATATTTGTCAACACCTATATAAACGCAGCGTTTAGTTTCTACACGATAATTCGTTTAATAACGTCCAATTTCTATACTGAACTAACGGAACTTTTTCTAATGTGACTGGTGATAGAACAACTGACGCTCCACCTAACTTTAAGTGGTCACCTCCGCCCCTATTTTCGGGTTCTCTTCAGCAAGCTCTTTCATTTGATACCCATAATGCGGTAGCGCAGAAAAAATAACTAGTCCGCCATCTTGGATGACCCGCCATATTGGAATTAGAATGACGTCACATAGCATGTATTGTCATTCAAAATAAGCGTGTATACCTAATTTCAGCTCAATTGGTCAAAGATAACTGATTTAAACTTCAGTTGCAAGATTCCACCCGGACATACATACATATACATTGCAAGCTAATAAATAAAAAATGGTTTTATCAGCCACTGTTAGTGTCAGCTATTCTGTTAGCTACATTTTTGTTTTTGTGTAAACAGCGTGGTGGCCCAGGGGCACAGACGCCGACTTTCAATCTGAACGTCGCTGGTTCAAACCCACACGTGCACCAATGAGATTTTTCACTTGAAAAAATGATTTGCGCAATACCACGTTGTCGAAACGGTGACGGAAAACATCGTGAGGAAACCGGCATGTCTTAGAACCAAAAATTCAACGACATGTGACATCTACCAATTCGGGTTGGGCTCCGGTGGTAGATCAGAGCCCATTCACTCTCAATTATCGAGAGTAGGCCGGTGTCCCTGCAGTGGGAACATTAGAGGCTGGTACGGAAAATACATTTCTTTCATTCTGTCTTGCTAATAATTATGTATTAATAATGCTCTTTTGATAACACTTATCGTTAGTGAGTGAGCCAATCTACACGTTTCATCTCTCATTCCAAAAATAAGCTCTCTTATCATGTGTTAAGATTGGTTTTATCATGATAATTGCCGATAGCATAGAAATGATGTAAGACTAGAAGAATAGAGACGGATGGTTTACACGCAGAGTGACGCAGCTCCAAGGGGTATATTAGTGACTTAGTTGGGCGAATGTAGTTTGCAAGGCCTTTGTGTCTATAGCTACCCGTAAGATGTGTCTCGCTACTTTTCAATGTTTGAATGGTTTTTTTATAATATTAGTACTTTTAGCTGATAAGCACCGCGTTGGCAACACCTAACGTGTTGCTAGTGTCTATAGGCGACGGTAGACACTAACCATCAGGTTGGCCGTTAGCTTGGGTGCCTCATCATTCACAAAAAAAAAAGAAAAAACGAAGTATTTTATCAGAAATCTGATTGATATAGTACAAGCTTTGTTTAGTTTCGAGCTGCATGGCGCTGGTAGAAATGTCTATAGTTTAATTAATATTAGAAATAGCGCAATCTACAAGGATTACAATACAATATATAATAATAATTTATTAATAAAGCCAAGTTACATGTCAGGTAGTGTAGGTACATCATATAACAGTATGTATACAATTGAGATTGAAATAAATATTATTGAACAATAACAAATTCGTAAATAATTTAATATTATTATCTAAATAATTGGGAGTTTGTAGAATTCGTCTACACTGTAAAAAAATTCAAGGAGCCATATACCCAACCTCGTTTTAAAAACCGTTTTTGAAGTTGCATTGCTAGCTTCTTGATCGTGCTTACAAAAGCGGCTTCACCGTCAGCGAGATTTGTCTTGGCACTCCCCTCTTTGTTAATAATTCTATGCAACAGGTACTTATCGTCTAACGTGAGCTATCGTACATGCCCGTCAAGGTCAACGACCTCGTTTTATTATCACCAAGATGTATTTTGACGTGGTGGCATTAGTGCTGTTGCCACGTTGTTTGCATTATAAATAGGTGTGACCGCAACGATGAGTTTAAGGCTCGTTATCGCCGTGTTAATTAAAGGCATCACGAATCCATAATCATATAATTAAATGGCTACCTTTTGGCACGTGTAGCTCGCGTCTGTAGGTGATCAGTGCGCTGTGGCGTAGCAAAGGGGGTGCGGCGGGCGTGTCCGTAGCTTCATGTAAGAGGAGTTTCAGTTAATTAATATTAATAAGAAACTATTTGCGGGCCACAATGACCCAATCGCTTAGCAATCTTGGTATATTAGCCATCGAACACGAGGCAATACAACATATAAATTTCATGAAGCTATGAGATTGCAGCTGTCAAAGATAGAAAGAAGAAATTTTAATTGTATAACAATTCCTTTTCTGTCTTAGTTATTACTAGCTGTGCCCTGCGGTTTCACCCGCGTTTTTCAACACTGAAAGAATCATTCAAATCGGACCAGTAGTTCCAGAGATTAGCGCGTTCAAACAAACAAACACTGCAGCTTTATAATATTAGTATACATTTTGTTTTGTTATTTCTTCAATATTATAAATAATGATCCATGTCCTTTATCATAAAAAATTTATTGCTTTTTTACTTTCGATGGGGTGACACCACCAACTTCCCGCACCGGGTGCCACCCAAGGTAGCTACGCCACTGTCAGTACGTGTATGTCGTGTCCCGCGAGCGGCGCGAAGGCACCCTGAATTGTCAATTAAATAAATAATTTTTTATGGACATTTCACACGGCGCCTTCTATCCCCAAACTAAGCATAGCTTGTACTATGGGAACTAGATAAATGGTAGTATACTTATATAGTACTTTTTTGGGGTTCCAACAACTTCGTGCGGAACCCTCTGTGCGTGAGTCCGAGGCAGTTGGCCGGCCTTTTTTTTAGTAAATAGTTAAAGTAAAAATACTTTATTACCGTTCAATTTAAAAATTTTTTTTTTTTTTTTTTTACAATAAATAATTACTTTCAAGCACATGCTGTCTAATAAGTACAAAGATCTATCGCCCGGAGCCTCACAATATCTAAGGCCGCCCTTGAGTAACAAATATACACAAATACAAACTTTCGCCATTATAATGTTAGTGTTATTAAATTATGCATATTATATTATTGTTAAAAATATTGATGAGTCAATCTTTCTTTTGTTTCAGATCAAAGCCAGCCAAATAAACAAGACTGAACATAGATTATGTAGCGTAATTATAAAAATTAATAAAACTAGTTTACATTCCAAAACGATACGGCATGAGAATAAGCTGAGGTAAAAGGGATGCGCCATATTGGATTTGTATATCCGTGAAGGCGCCATATTGGATTTTGAGAATCAAGATGGCGGCCCCTATCAAATCTGTGGTGGAGGAGACCGGGAATGACGAGGCTGCTGAGAAGCTGCTGGAGGTGAGACAGGTGGTGGTGCTGCCCAAAGCTGAAGATGGATTGATGTCTGCTAAGTCTTCCAAAAAAGGTTAGTTACATTATTTACAAGTGACAGACAGGAAAAAATATAGTTATACCTTTTTCTACTATATTTACTATTCGAGAGCATATGCTTACAGATTTCATATTTTTTTTATCAAAATCGGGTAAATAAAATAGTTGTTTTCTTTTCTTTATGTGAATGAGTGACGGAACCTTTTTTTTTTTTTTTTTTTTTCTTTATGTGAGTAAGTGACGGAACGAGCCGAGGGCCCACCTGATGGTAAGTGGTGACCCTCGCCCATGACAACAGTAATACGTGCGACTCAGTATATGATCCAAATCTTTACTGAGTCGCATTCATCCTGCTGCGTCAACCGATGATACGTCTCATGCGCATGTGATTTCACCGGCAGCCACACCCTTCCACCGGAACACAGTAATGCAACCACTACTGCATGGCGGCAGATTCCAGATGTGGTGGCAGTGCCTCTCCGGACGAACTTGGCACAAGTTCTACTGCTACTTTTGGTTGCTCCTTTAGCACTACCCATGGGGTACGTGGAATCAAAGGGTACACACCTACGGACGCGAGCAACTGGATCCTCCAACTGGACATTTTCGTAAAATGAACTTGTTAAATCAGTCAGTTATTATCTCTGAAATGCGTTTAAAATGCTCAAGATAAGGATCGCGTGATAGTAAAAAAAAGACAATACGCAATATCTATTTTCATGTTGTTATCGCGAAGCATTGTCTTACGAGAGAGGGCGTGGTGTCCTCTCATTATATAGAATCATGGACATTTCACATCGCCATCTTGTTTCCAAGCTAAGCATAGCTTCGTACTATGTGAACCAGATAAATTAGACTAGTTAAAACATGAAAACTTAATGTTATTTGACAAAGGGGCCGTGCAAATATTACGTAAGCACTATGGGGGTATTTTTGATGTCATGGGGGAGGGGGGGGGGGGATTTAGATGGTGATTTTTACACATATTTCAACCCACACATTGTCTATGCTTGAAAACGAAATTCATTAACGGGGATTCCTACAAATCCTACTTCCTACTAATAATCTAAACGCGAATGTTTGTAGGTATGGATGGATGTTTGTTATTCAATCACTCCAGAACGGCTGAACGTACTGGATGGATGAAATTTTGCACGGTGATATATTATATAGTCTCGAATAGCGCATAGGCTCCTTTATATCACGGAAAAATGTACGGTTCCAATAGGAAGTCCAACCGCGTGTTAATTGTATCAATAATTGTGAAATTGTGGAAATTGTATCAAAATCCGTTGCGTGGTTTAGTTGGCGGAGAAACAGACAGACGAATAAAGCGACTTTGGCTTTATTATGATATTTAGAGGAGACACGCACAGTATCTTGTAGTTGTTTACTTGAATTGTAAAATTAGGGAATCTCATTTTGCTACGCCATCTAGTGACGGGTAGCGAGAAACTACAAACAATAATCAAAGAAAATCTAAACATATGTAAATGAGTTTTATGATAATCAATTTAAAGGTTTCAAACAAAATACCTATATGTATTTATTTTTTCTACTCAAAAAGTTTATTTTGTAAAATTATTGTAGACAGGCGACGACTTCCATCCTTTAATCCTTGCACTTAGAAGCCATCATTTAAAAAAAAGAACATCCAAATCGGTATACAACGGGCGAAAAATGTCACACGAAAGCAAATATGCAATTTCATTTCCTTCGATCACATATTTTCCCGTTCCGTACCAGCCTCTAATGTTCCCACTGCAGGGACACCGGCCTACTCTCGATAATTGAGAGTGAATGGGCTTTGATCTACCACGGGAGCCCAATCCGGATTGGTAGATGTCACATGACGTCGAATTTTTGGTTCTAAGACATGCCGGTTTCCTCACGATGTTTTCCGTCACCGGCTTGAGAACGTGGTATTGCGCACATAAATTTTTCAAGTGAAAAAACTCATTGGTGCACGTGTGGGTTTGAACCAGCAACCTTCAGAAAGTCGGCGTCTATGCCCCTGGGCCACCACGCTCTTCCCGTTATTTTGATTTTGTTACCACCATTTTCCCGTTATTTTGATTTTGTTACCACCATTTCCCCGTTATTTTGATTTTGTTACCACCATTTTCCCGTTATTTTGATTTTGTTACCACCATTTTCCCGTTATTTTGATTTTGTTACCACCATTTTCCCGTTATTTTGATTTTGTTACCACCATTTTCCCGTTATTTTGATTTTGTTACCACCATTTTCCCGTTATTTTGATTTTGTTACCACCATTTTCCAGTTATTTTGATTTAAAAACCAAATTATAAACCGATTATGATATAAAAAACGATGACGAATCTGAAAGCATATTCTGTTAATAAATAAGGAGATCTGAAATACGAAACAGAAAAAAGTACAATCAGGATGAACCCGTTAGGGCTTTTTGAGTGTTTTAAAGTTTTATTTTGTACTAACCTTGTAACATAATAAAAAAAAGAGAATATTGATAACCTCCTCTGGTAGTAGGTTGATATTATGATGCTATTGTAACTTGTAATTCTTTATTTGCGAATTTCACATTAAACTTTCTTTCGAACAATGCCACAGAGTCACAAATTTATTGGCATGTCTAAATTTTATCGTCGCTATCCACGAGTTGGCAACATCGTTTTAGAGGGATTTGTGGGTAGTTCTAAATAATTATCTGTCAATCCGATCTCGAATTATCAACGTCATCATTTGGTGAGTTGGGTGAAATAAAATATACGTGCAATGGTCAAACCAAGGTATAAAAAGTTACGAAAACGTAAGTACTTAGTTCTTAGTAGTTTTTATGAGAAATGTACTATATAATTTGCAATAGTGATGTCGTATTTCGAAGGTTTTTTGTAAGATTAGTATTCACTCCATAAAATGTAAATCAAGAAATCACTTTGTTAAGATTTAAAGACTCTCTTTCTACACTGGCCATTTTTTTATGTAATTCCATCGGTTTTTTTTATGCGAAATCTTGTCGATAAAAGTCGTTAGTGGCTAAATTGCGGGCAGCCAAGCCTCGGGAGCCAAAAATTAAAAAGAAGGTTAGTATTACAGTCAACGCTGATAGATATGACGTAAACTGTCTGTATTTGACATATCTGTGTGCATGTAATGTGCCTGGAGTTCCTGTGACACGTGACTGTGTTTTATGCGTGTAAAATTGTCCAAACGAAACTTGAGATCTGAAAGAATAAATGAGTTTGAGTTTATTGGATTCGTGGGGGTCCAGTTCCTCGCTTGAGTCCCCCGGGTGGTGCGAAGGAGCATCTCAACGTAGCAGAAGTTGTGCCAAGTTCATCGTACTGCTCGCTCGTAATCTGCCGCTAAACATGGTACATTCTCGCTACATAAGGTTTTGCTATCCTTTGTGTATGGAATCCTAATTGAAGCAAAAAGGTTTTTCTTGCTTAATGAAAAAAACAGCCAGCAAAAAAATAAATTGCTTTTCATGGTTAATATTATAGGTCTACGGGAAGTAGCCTATTTGTGTGCCGGTTGCCTGGTGAGACATGTGAACGAAACCCAATACCTCACCATGTTTGCTGCAAATAAATTATTTCTTTCTTTCAATAGCTTTTGATTCTCTTGCGAGAGTCAAAATATACGGCAAAAGTGGAGCATAAATGGCCGTATCTTGTTATTGCGTTGACGTAAAAGTTTTTGTCCCTGCTCCTACGAAGACCTGAGTATTTGATATTAATTTCAACTTCATGCATCCACGCGTTCCGAAGAAAAAGGATCTTGACAGATGGAGTTAATGAAATCTATATATATAAAAGAAAGTCGTGTTTGTTACAACACTTATAACTCGAGAACGGCTGGACCGATTGCCATGGTTTTTGATTTGTTGTATTTATAATATTTGTTTCCGTCCCGAATAGCAGAATAACTATTAAAAACATTGGAAAATTAACGAAAAAATAAAATCAATTTATCCCCGTATTCTCCACGGGAACGGGAACTATGCGGGTGAAACCGCGGGGCGCAGCTAGTGAAATATAATGAAAGGTTACGTTGTTTACTTTAAAATTGGCGGAAAAAGCCTTTTGAGCCATCCTTCTTTGAGATACCTTGCCTCAAAGTAATTTAAAACAAGACCACAGACTGAACACCGAAACTTGTACTCCACTTTTTAGTCGGGCTAAATGGAAACTGATTTTATGCGCAAAAGTATTTACCGTTCACAAAACTGTGTCAAGGGAAATCCTACTTTATTGCAATAATAAATTAGCTGATAATGGCTTCGTTCAGCTCTTAAATAAATTGTTTTATGAATGCAATGTTTGATTGTCTGTTTGATTGATGTTACTATGAGTTGAAAGATGTGTGACTTATATATGGACTGAAGGAACAATAGGGGAATTTAAGCATTGGCACCCGCCCGCGGCTTTCCTCTCTCGGTATCAACCATTATTATTAACCAACCATTATATTATTTCAACCAACTTCACAATAGAGGACTATTCAATTCGGCTGTATTTTTTTTTATTTGTTTTTTCGTGATTTCTTCGCCAATGGTAGGTTTTTTTATATGTAACGCCAAAGTAGTCTCGTATAAATTTAACGTAGAGATAATTTTAAGGTGAGATATCGTGAGATTTGGCCCCTCCCCCCGTCCCTAATCTCCCGTGAGACTTAATTTTTTTTTGTGTAAATTTGTTAAAAAAAATGATGTGTCAGATTTTGCCATATTTACTTTTATTTATCTCCATTTAGTCGCAATTTTACACTTTTTCTTGCGAAAATTACGTGAAGACCTCACTTAATTAATGGACGGCGTAATAAATATAACTAAAACTTGACAATGTCACTATACAGCAGCCATTTGTTTAATTATATTTTATTTTTAATGTTACATTTTATTTGAATTATTTGAAGTATTTCTATGACGCTACTATGCCTGTCTACTTTAATTATAAGACATACAAAATTATTAATTACTAGCAGCCCGTCCCGGCTTCGCACGGGGTAGTGACATAACTACAATACAATAGTTGGACATATGCTACCGCGGAGTTTTTTGTAGACATTATGATGTTCTTCAATATTGTTGTACATTATTTTGTTCTACCGCTAATAGTTTCGGCAGCGCATTCGACGAAAGACATTTTAAGACTCATTTTTCTACACCTTCGGTTACATTGTTCAAATTTTACCAAGGATCCCTAATTTTTTTCAAAATGAAATGTAGCCTATGTCACATTGGAAGAATGTAGCATTCTATTGGTGAAAGAATATTTCTTCTTCTTAAATCGGCCCAGTACTTTTTGAGCCTATTCATTACAAACATACAAACATAGGTACAAATCTTTCCTCTTTATAATATTAGTGTAGATAAGTAATTAAACTAATGAAGGCAGATTATTCGATTTTTAACAAAGTCAATTATTATCCTCTCGGGGTAAAACACTCCACAAGGGGATAATTTGTATTTATCATATTAATCTTTTTGTTGGTACTGGATTAATAAATAATTTTCACGGACTCTAATTTTACACTCGACACGTGCATAGCCGCGGCGTGTAGCTAGTTACGATTAATTTAAATAAAACGTTAATTAGTCGTTTCACGCGATTCACTAGTCTTAGATTACTAACTACACATAGATCACTAGTATACAATACATTAATTTTCATATAAATTTTAAAACTATCATGGTTATGAACATTATTATTCGTGTTACCGAGATATTTACCGCGATTTGTGAGTTTTTGTTGACTCCCGATATTTGGACGCAGTTACATGCGTCATGGTCCCGGGCAAACTGACGTAACTGCGTCGAAATATCGGGAGTAAATTAATTAATTTTCATAATATAATATACGTGTAGTAATATGTAGGTATGTGATATGATAATATTTAGCCAAATATTGAAGCATAATTTTGTGACATGACTGAGAATGAGATGAAATCTTCAAAACATAATGGTATGTCCATTCTTATACTGCTATATATTGGGTGTGTGAATATGACTCCGCCCTTTCTCAACAGATGTCGTTTTTAGTATTGTTTACGTGTACTAATAAATGACCATACTTGTATTCGATAGTACTGAATGTCAGCTATCTAACGCATTTTATGATATTTGGTTGAAGTGTAAGCAACAATTGTTTTCACCTTTTCGAAAATGTCGGTTTTTATTCCAAATAAACGTCATTTGCGGGAAGTGTTATTACATTATTTTATTGCGAAGAAAACTGCAGCGGAAACTTATCGTTTGCTTGTGGAGATTTATGGTGAGCATGCTCCGTCTAATACAACTTGCAAGGAATGGTTTCGACGATTTCAAAATAACGATTTTAGTACTGAGGATAAAGAACATGGAAAACCACCAAAAAAATTTGAAGATGCTGAATTGGAAGCATTATTGGCGGAAGATTCTTGCCAAACTCAATCAGAATTAGCTGCAGCATTAAATGTTGATCGTTCAACTGTTGCAAAGCGTTTACAAATGATGGGAATGATTCAAAAAGCCGGTTACTGGGTTCCACATGATTTAAAAGAAAGAGACATGGAACGTCGGAAAACCATTTGTGAAATGCTGCTTCAAAGACAGCAAAGAAAAGGATTTTTGCATCGGATAGTCACAGGAGACGAAAAATGGATACACTACGAAAATCCTAAACGCAAAAAAGCTTGGGTGAAACCAGGCGAACCAGGCCCATCACAGCCAAAAATAAATATTCACTGTGCCAAGGTCATGCTCTGTATTTGGTGGGATCAGAAAGGTATTGTATATTATGAGTTGCTCAAACCCTCTGAAATTATTAATGGAGAAGTTTACCGACGACAACTAATGCGTTTGAAGCGAGCCATAGAAGAAAAACGACCAGAATGGGTGAATAGACATAACAAATTAGTTCTTCAGCATGACAATGCCAAACCGCATACCGCAGAAGTCGTAAAAAGATATTTAGAGGGACAGGACTGGGAAGTGTTACCCCACCCGCCATATTCACCAGACATAGCTCCTTCGGATTACCACCTATTCCGGACGATGCAGACAGACCTTACTGGAGAAAAGTTTACTTCATGTGAAAGTATCAAAATTTGGATTGACAACTGGATAAGCTCAAAAGACCAGGACTTCTTCCAGCAAGGAATACGAAAACTACCTGAACGATGGGCGAAGGTTGTAGCTGCAGATGGAGCATACTTTCAATAATTTTTTTTTTTAATTTTGTAAGCGAACAAATGTGTTTTATTTTGACAAAAAGGGGCGGAGTCATATTCACACACCCAATATAATTTATATTATTAATTAATACTTTATATTACTAGCTGTGCCCCGCAGTTTCACCCGCGTATAATTTAACTTTCGCCTTTATATTGGGGTGTCATAAGTAATGTCGGTTTTCATATGTGAAAATTCCTACGCCTCAATTTAAACAACAACATTAATATACTCATACCTCTGCACTAGGATTACCTGTGTCGCATATGGCATGGACAAAACACAGAAACAAAAGACCCGAGAACAGACTTCATGCTCGCCACACTTTATTTTTTCATTGACATTTACCACGAGAGGTAAAATTGTATGTTTTTATTATTATTATTTTTTATTAATTACCGAATATAGAATGTCTGACGTTCATAAGTGTACAGTATACAATTTTATGTATTATTAGAAATGTACCTAAATGAATTTGAATTGAATTGAGTGTGCCCCGACCGGGAATCGCATCCGGGACCCCTCGATGGCAGGGCTACTACCAATTAAACCACGGAATCTAATAATAGATGCCACTTGCAGGGAATCTCGGCGCAGGAGTGTGGGTGTAAGAATGTTCGAATGTTCTTTTTGTAATACGATAGAGAAAGACAATGCTTGATGTTTACTAAACAAATCATAATGATCAAGCAGTTAAATTGACGTTTAAAATTATTCCCAATACATACGGGCGGTTATATCGCCCAGCTTGTTGGCGAACTTTTTTATTATCCGTACGGATAATAAAAAAGATTTTTGTTATACGGCTCCGTGGCTTAGTTGGTAGTAGCCCTGCCTTTGAAGCGAAGGGTCCCGGGTTTGGTTCGGGGCACACTTTGTGGTGAGCATGAAAGTTTGTTCTCGGGTCTTGGGTGTTTATCTTGTGTTTCTGTGTTGTCCATGCCATTTGCGACACAGGGAATCCTAGTGCAGAGGTATGAGTGTGTAAAAGTTTATTTATTTATTTAGTATGATGCGTTCAAGTGTTAGTATGATGTGATGTATGATGTGTTTAGTATGATGTGTATGATGCATGAGCGTGGTGGCCCAGGGGCACAGACGCCGACTTTCAATATAAAGGTCGCTGGTTCAAACGCACACGTGCACTAATGAGTTTTTTCACTTGAAAAATTTATGTGCGCTATACCACGATTTTATCAGTTACTAGCGACCCACCACGGCTTCGCACGGATAGTAAAGCATCAGTGTCGTATAAGAAACTACCCGTGCGAAGCCGGGGCGAGTTGCTAGTGTATTATACATATAAACCTTCCTCTTGAATCACTCTATCTATTAAAACCGCATCAAAATCCGTTGCGTAGTTTTAAAGGTTTAAGCATACATAGGGATATAGGGACAGAGAAAGCGACTTTGTTTTATACTATGTAGTGATGTAGGATGTGTTTCTCTTCCACGAGGCGCCTTCAGGAATGTTGCCTCATCGAAAGATGCATCTTCCACTTCGCTCGACGCATTGCCCTCCCGTGGGTCTCGTCTCCTTCCAGCGGCAATTGGCACGGCGCCAGTTTAAATATGGGGTCGTTGGGTTGGCGGGAGATGGGCTTTTAGCTCTCACGTCGAAACTGGACCGACTTATAATCAATATCTTTATTTTATTACTGTAAAAGAGTAACCCTTGGATATTTATTTCGGAGAATATAATGATGAATGTAGTTTCGTAGTTTGGTTATCATAATAACTGGATAAAAGATGAACAAAATTTCGTACTTCGCTTTCATGTGACTTTTTTCTTCGCACGTTGTATACGGATTTGGATGTTTCATTTTAAAATGTGTACCCTGGACTAACACAGGTTACTTTTGAGATGAAAAAGTAGTATGATTATTTTAGTGAGTTGCAAAAACAGATTTTTTCGCCGTATCTAATGGTGACTTTTTAACAACGGGTAAACAGCTAGTAGTTAAATTTTCAAGTTCATTTTACGAAAATGTTAACCCCCCCGACTTTATGAATGGTAATGTGCTGATAATCTTCAAACTCCTGAACAGATCTTCATAACTTATAGCTAAGCTTTAAGCTACGTAATTAAGTAACCAACTTTCTTCCCTATCCATGTCTACTGAGTCTTTTAATTAGTACTATAGTCTTAGTACTTGTGCCAAATCAATAAATATTCATTGATATATTTCACACAGCGCCGTCTAGCCTAGGGGATATGTCTCATGCGCATGTGATTTCACCGGCAGCCACACCTTTCTACCGGAACACAGTAATGCAAACACTACTCCTTGGCGGCAGATTCCAGATGTGGTGGTAGTACCTCTCCGGACGAACTTGGCACAAGTTCTACTGCTTCTTTTGGTTGCTCCTTTAGCACCACCCGGGGGTTACGTGTAGGGAATCAAAGGGTACACACCTACGGACGCGAACAACTGGACCCCCTTTTTGGTCGGGGTTAAAGAATGAAAATTGCCGTTGACCTCACTTGCTTATGAAGCCATTTGAAAACGTGTGCCGTCATTGTGGCTTTGTGCCAAGTAGTGTGAATTTCTCACCAAACATTCCTTTTGCCAAGAAACGATATCAAATCCCTAAATTTCAAGTTATTTTTAGGGTTGCGTACCTGAAGAGTAAAACCAAAACCCTTTAGGTTTACTGCGTTGTTCTTCTGTCTGCAAAGACAATTTTCTCAGGAACGCGTCGAGGTATCAAGTTGTAATTAATATCAAATACCTTCCCAGTTCTGGAATCCCTAGGAGGAACTTTTCAGTCAACGCAATCAAAAGATACGACCGTTTATGCTCCGTTTATGCCGCGTATTTTGACTCTCGCAAGGGAAACATAACCTAAACATACTTCCCGTTGACCTAGAACCATGGAATTTGGCAAGAAGCAATGCCATGTAAAGGAAAACCGTAAAATGGAATTAGGAGTACAAATAAGTTTCCGCCGTTTTATTGTAGATGGCGCGGCACGGAGTTTCGGTTAGCTTTCGCAGATGATAACCGGCTTAAAAAATAGTTTGGACATTCAAGAACAACATAACCTATTAATATCATTGATTTTATATCTATACATATAATAAAACTGTAGACTTGCCGTGTCTGTACATTAAAGATTTTTGCAAAATAATAACTGGGAGGCGTTAGGAATAAGTAATAGAACGTAAAAAAGCATTTTTTGTAATTTTTGTCTGTTTGTCTGTTTGTCTGTATGTTTGTGCGCACTTGACGCAAAAACCATAGATAGTTATCAAAATCTAGGTACTAACAAATGTTAAGCGGAGTCTCGAATAATGAATAGGGTTTATTTTATCAAAATCGACTTACAAAATAAAAAGTTATTCAATGTTTTATTCAAAAATGTTTGTGCGCACTTTACGCAAAAACCATAGATAGTTATCAAAATCTAATTACTAACAAATATTAAGCTGAGTCTCGACTAATGAATACCGTTTATTTTATCAAAATCGACTCGCAAAATCAAAAGTTATTCAATGTTTTATTCAAAATTTTAACGCGCCTGCCGAATCCTGCATGCTTGACTCGGTGTAGCGAGCCGGTGTATTGCAGCATGAATACGAGCAGGCGCTTGAAGGCAGATGACACGTTTAGTCGTAGTTTGGGTTAGTTAATTAGGCAATTAGTTTAAAGGCAGTTTTTCTTTGTACTTTGAACTGCGAAAAGTTGATTAAGTTTGATTACGAGTTAAGCTGCCTGTCAAACGAGTCATTTACTTGATGGAGACCTACATTACACTGGAGTAACGCCTTATATCCGGCCGAAAATGGCCGCATAGGTAAATCTTCTTCAGGGTACATCATCATCATCATCATCAGGGGCGAAAGTACATAACCCTTGCGACATTTGTTATCGATTTTGCTGATATTATCTGGATATTCAGATGCAGCACATTTATTGAAAAAGTATCATTATAAATTAGCGGAAGTCTGTCAAAGAATATGCAGCTCAACAATGATAACGAAACATAAATCGATGCTTGCTAGCTATCTTTTTTTTTTCTGAGTTAGTTACGTATCGAGCTGAGGGCCCACCTGGCGGTAAGTGGTGACCCACACCCATGACAACAGTTATGCGACTCAGTATAAGATTTGGATCTTAGACTGAGTCGCACTCATCCTGCTGCGACCATCACCCGAGACGGGGATGATACGTCTCATGCAAATGTAATGCAAGCACTTCTGCTTGTGTGATTCCAGGTGTGGTGGCAGTACCTCGCAGGACGAACTTGGCACAAGTTCTACTGTTACTTTTTGGTTGCTGCTCTAGCACCACCCAGAGGGTACGTGTAGGGAATCAAAGGATACACACCTGCGGACGCGAGCAACTAGATCCAATAAATTGGTACGGGAGACTTATTTCTCACCAAAGCCGTCTTGACCCAAATACGCAACCGAAATAAAATTGCTCCCTCTGTTTCCTAATTGGGTAAAACAGCTATACACATAGTTACATGAAACTAAAACCGCCAACAAAATGTTTAAAATCCCAAAAACTTGGAAGTCTTTGAATCTGGAACTTGGAACTTGAAGACCTGTTTGCAACATTTCTAGAAATAGCGACAAAGCAAAGGTTCTACGTGATTGTGCTTAGTAGTATGGGATCAGTGCACAATGGCAACCCGTAAAACAGTTAAAGCGATGGACCGAACTCACTGCGATATATTAGATCCGCCTATAGATATCACCATGCTCTTATGTGGTGTTTATAAATGGAGATACTAAGGTTGATGAAATTAACGCATGTCTTAATGTTCGAGTCTGTGGGACAACGTTATACCAATGCATTGAACACTAAACATGCGGCCACACACCTCCTATGTATTTTGTGTATGATGTTCTAACAACACTGATACAACATTGAGCAGTGTCCCAGGGAATGGCATTGAACACCATTCAACATCATTAACAGAGTAGTGGAACAATAAGACGATTTTTTTTTGTCAATGGGTAAATACTTTGCGTATACCTTGGGGAGGCGTGAGGTTATGTGTGACTCACCCCCAACACTACTCAGAAATAGCAGTACTGGGGAAATACACATTAAACCCCCTTGGTGTTCCTGCACTACGCCTTCACGCTTGGGGTACGGGTACGGTAGCGGCCCCAGCAGCGTTGGTCTACGCGTATCGGGACCCCAACACGATGTCTAACTCCCTGTGGTGGCGTGCCCGAAACACGAAACACGCCATCCTCCTGTGGGGACCTCATCCGTCGGACGGCAGATTCCCCGGATCTACCACCAGGAGGTTCCCGTTAGGGTGAAAGGCGGCGCTCATGCGCCTGCCTTCGCCGACCCACTCTCCTGCGTCTACCAGGGTGAGGAGATTTTTCCTCCCTCACCCTCGCGGCTGCTTCTTTCTGCGAGGTTACTTCCTTGCAGAAAGACTGAGCTGCCACCCAAGATCTCCCGCTGTCAATCCTGGATAAGACCATAGTTGTCAGCGAAAAGTTTCTGCCTATAGCTGCGGTCAGGCGGGAACAATAAGACCCTACCATCTATCCCATCGAATATTTAAATTTCTAGAGTGCATCTGGACTCTCATCACACAATATATTAAACTAAATGTCGGAGTGCCCATTGCTCTTTTATAAATTTATGTCTTTCTAAATTATGTTACAGCACCAAATTGAAAGTCAAGAGTTTAGAGAATTCCTCTCATTCCTATCAACTGTCCATTTAGTTTTAAACGCATTCAGTCTCCGGTGAGCCTATGTTCCGCAGTGATCAGACGTAGTCCTTATATTGAGTTGCTTTTTGCACAGTCCGCCTTAGCAATTCAAATATTTTTTATGCGCACGTTCCTGAAATATCCTGAAAAAACGACTTCTATAGTATAGTTTACAGAGAAGCATTATTGTAAAATATACATTTGCAATGGTTGCAGTTTCACTTACGTAGTTCATCATCCAATCAAGTCTTTAATCTTCCCAGTTAACAAAACCTAAGTAATATGGTAAGAATCCAACGGAAATAAAGTATTTTGAGATTTAATCATTACATAATTTTAATACAATAGTAACGACCAGACATAATAAGCATCTCATTATATTTCTATCTTCTTGGCTGGGATAGATCTAAGTCCACGCGGACGAAGTCGCGGGCACAGCTAGTTGGTAAAATATAATTTTTATAAGTTGAAAATGTCAAAATTTGAGCCAAGTAAGCGTCATTTGCGGGAAATATTAGTTTACTTCTTTAATTTAAAGAAATCTGCTGCTGAGGCGCATCGATTGCTCGTAGAAGCATATGGTGAGGTTGCTTTGAGTGAGAGAACGTGTCGAGAGTGGTTTCAAAAGTTTAAAAACGGTGATTTCGACGTAGAAGACAAAGATCGCAGTGGAAGGCCAAAAATTTACGATATGCTGTGTATTTGGTGGGATCAGCTAGGTGTAGTGTATTATGAGTTGCTTAATCCGAGCGAAACAATTACTGGAGCCCTCTATCGAACACAATTGATGAGATTGAGCCGAGCTCTGAAGGAAAAACGCCCTCAATACTATTCTAGACACGAAAAAATTATTCTTCTGCATGACAATGCTCGTCCACATGTTGCGGCTCCCGTGAAAAAGTACTTGGAAACACTTGATTGGGAAGTGTTACCCCACCCGCCGTATTCACCAGACATTGCACCTTCCGATTATCACCTGTTCCGGTCCGTAGCACATGCTCTGACGGCGCAGCGGTTCACATCTTATGAGGATACCAAAAATTGGGTTGATTCGTGGATAACCTCAAAAGACAAGGAGTTCTTCAGACGTGGGATTCGAATGCTGCCTGAGAGATGGGAAAAAGTGGTTGCAAGTGATGGGCAATATTTTGATTAAATTTATATTACCGTTCTTCTACAATAAATATTTAATTTGTGTTAAAAAACGGCGGAAACTTATTTGTACTCCTAATAGTTACATCACAAATTAAATGATACATGAAAAATCATGCAAGTTACACGTTTACCTACAAGTTCGTGCGGAACCTTCGGTCCAGGACTCGACTTGCACTTAGCCGGTTTTTTGTTAAAATGTCATGTCTTCTCACTTTAGTTTTCTTTGTCCACAGTTAAACTTCCAGAAGATGAGGGTGGTGCCGTGGGAACTGGGCGGTTCACCATCGGGCCGGCGCCCGAGCGGGACTGGGAGATGGTCCCCCCGGATGGCAAGTGGGGCTGGTGTGTGCTCGTAGGTAAAATGAAACCTGTATCCTTGTAATAAGGTTATAACTCGATTAAATGGTTCATGTTGCCTTTTAGTAGCAGTAGAACTTGTGCCACGAGAGGTACTGCCACCATACCTGGAATCTGCCGCGAAGCAGTAGTGCTCGCATTACTGTGTTCCGGTGGAAGGGTGTGGGTACCGGTGAAATCACATGCGCATCCCCGTCTCGGGTGATGGACACAGCAGGATGAATGCGACTCAATGTGAGATCCAAATCTTATGCTGAGTCGCATTACTGTTGTCATGGGCGGGGGTCGCCACTTACTACCAGGTGGGCCCTCAGCTCGTTTCATCACTTATTCACATAAAAAAACCCTCAGAGTCCCTGCACGTGTCCCCCGGGCGGTGCGTAAAAAGTAGTCACAAGTAGCAGTAGAATTTGTGCCATTTTGTCTAGAGAAGTACTGCCACTGCACCTGATGTCTGTCGCCAAGCAGTGGTGCACCCGCGTTGTTGTTTTGGCGGGAGGGTGTGGATGCCGGTGAAATTTCAAGCGCATTATCCTCGTGTGATTGTGACGGGTGCAACGGTCGAATGGCCAGTCCAAAAACAGTAAGATAATAGGCTCCTGAGATATACCATCTTTATGTTAGAGATATTAAAAAAAAAGTTTTAAATATTTAAATACGAAGCGGTCCGCCCTGGCTTCGCACTGGTGTAATGTAGATACTAATATGGGGCAGTGTGACAGAGTAAATAAATAAATAAACGTTTACACACTCATACCTCTGCACTAGGATTCTCTGTGTCGCAGATGGCATGGACAAACACAAAAACACAAGACAAACACCCAAGACCCGAGAACAAACTTCATGCTCGCCACACAAAGTGTGCCCCGGCCGGGAATCGAACCCGGGACCCCTCGCTTCGAAGGCAGGGCTACTACCAACTAAGCCACGGAGTCTGTTTCTCCGCTTTTTATTAATCTGAATCCGTTGCGCGGGCAATCCGAATTCGATACGGTTTTCACCGTGAGAGCGTGGTTGCCCAGGGGCATAGACGCCGACTTTCAAACTGAAGGTTGAAAGTCGGCGTTCACACGTGGACCAATGAGTTTTTTCACTTGAAAAATTTATTTACGCAATACCATATTCTCGAAACGGTGACGGAAAACACCGTGAGGAAACCGGCATGTCTTAGAACTATAAATTCGAAGACATGTGACTTCTACCAATCCGGATTAGGCTCCCGTGGTAGATCAGAGCCCATTCACTCTCAATTATCGAGAGTAGGCCGGTGTCCGCAGTGGGAACATTAGAGGCTGGTACAGACGGTTTTCACTATCATTTAGAGATTCTTATCCGGTTTCGCGTATCTTGGAAGCGGATATAACGATTTGGATGAAATTTTGTGTTTAGATGCTGTTTATACATGTATAATTGTATTTGTGTAGAAACGCAATATTTTTGCACAAAAAAAAAAAAACATATTTTTGATAAAACATTAGCACAAAACAAACATACATGTTCGTCACAGAAATGCTTGTCCTGCGGGCATCGAACCCGCGACTAGGGTTGCTAACTATACTGTTTTAAACAGTATTATACTGTTTTTCACTAAATTATACTCTTTACTGTTTAACAAAAATAAAGTATACAAAATACTGTTTTCAGCATCAAAATGCAGACACATTATTATAGTTGTGATGAAGCATATGAAATTTTTAAAAAAGATTGTAAATTAGTAAGTTGTGCGAGAAGCTCTAAAAAATATGTATTTAAAACAATAAATAAATAAAATACTGTTCGTTTTTTTTAAATACTGTTTAATAATCTTCATAGACCTGAATATACTTTATTTCTTGTAAAAAAAGTTGGCAACCCTACCCGCGACCTACAGCGTAGAAGGCAGAGCTACAACCAACTGAACCGCGAGAAAAAGTGTAATTTCACCGCGCATGACCACGGTGTTACAGGTGCGACCCTGGTGAACATCCTGATCCCGGGCACAATCAAGTCTTTTGGCGTTCTGCTGGTGGAGTTCAACGATGTTTTCCACTCCAGCGCCGCTGCCTCCTCCGGCATCGTGGCGCTGTGCTATTTCCTATACAGCAGTTTGGGTGAGTTTCCCGTTCAGTCCTGTCCTGTCCTGCGCGACAACTGGACCCAGAATTAAATTCAGTTTGGGTGAGTTTCCTGTCCACTGCCTGGTTCTGCCAGTTTGGGTGAGTTTCCTGTCCAGTCCTGTCCTGTCGTGCGCGACAACTGGACCCCAGAATTCAATTCAGTTTGGGTGAGTTTCCTGTCCAGTCCTGCCCTGTCCTGCGCGACAACTGGACCCCAGAATTCAATTCAGTTTGGGTGAGTTTCCTGTCCACTGCCTGGCTCTGCGCGACAACTAAACCCCATCGACGGAGCTTTTAATGTGAATACGTTTTTAAATGCGTTTCCACAATGGGAAGGAATTCATAAAAGAGGTTATCAGTTCAGTTGTATTTTTTTTGTTACGTCATTTGTCAACCAATTTGGAAAATGAGTATTATTTTTTCATTGCATGTATGTATGTTTTTCCGAGTGGAATCTTGCAACTGAATTTGTCCATTAACTCTCAGTTATCGGGAGTATGCCGGTGTCCGCAGTGGGAACATTAGAGGCTGGCACGGTACCAATGGTTCTCATTTCTGTCATTTCCAGGTCCCATTTCGTCGATTCTGTCGGTGAAGTGGTCTTATCGGACGGTCACCCTCATCGGTGGTACGTTTGCGGCCTTCGGGATGATCATGAGCAGTTACGCCTCATCCATTTCCTACCTGTACTTTAGGTGAGTCGTATATTGTTTTATTCACACAGCGCCATTTGGCCCAAATTGAGCATAGTTTGTGCTATGGTATGGCGACTCAGTATGAGATCCAAATCTTTACTGAGTCGCATTCATCCTGTTGCGTCCATCACTCAAGACGGGGATGATACGTCTCATGTGCATGTGATTTCACCGGTAGCCACACCCTTCCACCGGAACACAACAATGCAACCATTACTGCTTGGCGGCAGATTCCAGATGTGGTGGCAGTACCTCTCCAGACGAACTTGGCACAAGTTCTACAGCTACTTTTGGTTGCTCCTTTAGCACCCAGGGGGTACGTGTAGGGAATCAAAGGGTACACACCCACGGACGCGAGCAATTGGACCCCCCCATTTGTTTTGTGACAATAAATTATCCCCTTTTATCCCCGTGAAGTCATCCCCTTTTGTTTCCGTGAAATCATCGCCTTTTCTCCCCGTCAGTTTCGGTGCCATGGTCGGCGCGGGCGCAGGTCTAGCCTTCCCGCCTACGGTGTACATAGTGACGTCATACTTCGTGCGCCTCCGTGGCCTGGCCAACGGCATCTGCATGTCGGGGTCTGCGTTTGGCAGCATCATACTGCCGCCAGTACTGAGGCACCTTCTGGAAACGTATGGATACAAGTGAGTACTGTGATAATTTGTCCGAATGTGTCCTGGTTAGGAATCGAACTTAAGACCTATTACCAACTGATCTGTGATGCCAGCTCGACCGCTGTAATACTCTCGACAAGCGTGAGTGCGAATCTGATGACAAAGGTAAAACGGGACCCTATTACTAAGACTCTGCAATCCGTCTGTCCGTCTGTATCTCATGAACCGTGATAGTTAGAGAGGTGAAATTTTCACAGATGATGTATTTCTATTGCCGCTATAACAACAAATACTAAAAACAGAATAAAATAGATATTTAAGATGGCTCATATAAAAACGTGATTTTTTTTTAAATTCGTTTTTGCTCTATATTATAGATAATGGTACGGAACCCTTCGTGCGCGAGTCCGACTCGCACTTGGCCGGTTTTTCAAACACGTTGTATATTGACTTCAGGGGTGCGGTTTTGATCCTGGGCGGTATAATGCTGAATGTGTGGGCGGCCGCGCTCCTCTTCCAGCCGGTGGAAGTGCACATGGTGAGGAAGTACAAGGAGCAAACGGAGGATGAGGATGGGCCTCAGGTGAGTTAGACACTTTGGCCGCTTTGGCGGAGATATTGGCCACTTTGGCGGTGATTTTGGCCACTTTGGCGGTGATTTTGGCCACTTTGGCGGGATTTTGGCCACTTTGGCGGTGATTTTGGCCACTTTGAAGGTATTTTGGCCACTTTGGCGGGAATTTAAGCGACCTTGGAGATTGTGGCCGCTTTGGTGGGGATTTTAGCCACTATTTTATTAACGATATACGACATATCGGTATTCTCACGATGTTTTCCTTCACCGTTTTAGAGAACGTGGTATTGCGCACATAATTTTTCAAGCGACAACTCATTGCTGAACGTTTGCGTCTGTACCCCTGGGCCACCACGCTCTCGCTGTTCGTCGTTGCTTCTTATAAATTAATCATTTTCGTATTTTTAGTCAAATATTTAATACGACCATCTAAAAATACCGTTTACTCACTCCCACGTTATGTAACGTTATAACCATATATTTTATTATATTTTAATGAATTTTTGCGTATTAGTAAAACGGAAAAACGTTTTCGAAATCGACAAACATGCAATCAGTTTTGGTTGAGCCGTTGCGCGGTAACGAAAACTAGTGATAAAGTGTTATTTTTTGAAAATGAAACCGGTTTTTGCGAACCAAAACACATGGGAGGTGGCGCCATCGCAACATTACTTAAGATACAGTAAGCGAATCCATTTATATTCTTCGTTTTTTTTTCGTTATAAATAACGTGTTTAATGCCTATACGTTTCTCCCTGAAATAACGCTTTAAACCCAAACATTTATTAACTTATTAATTTACTGAGACGTTCCTGAAATGTTTGTGCTGATATTTTGAATAGAACTTCGGAAATAACTGGTTCGGTAACGTGTTGTCGTTATTTTGACGTATCGGCTTAAATACGTTATTATGTATGTTGTGATGTTCGTTTGTGTTTGTTAATGTTGTTAGCTGTTTTTGTGTTGTAGTTTAACATATATTTTACATAGAACTACGCAGATTCTTTGCCTTACTAACATATATAGGCAAATACTTGTTAAATTATTAAAATAGCTATGAGAATTTACGATATCTCACAAGCTTGATTTTAACGCATGTTCTAAGAGATATTAAATCAAAAACAAATTTTATTAGTCTCACGATTTGATGTAAAACTATTGGTGGGGAGTAAAACTGAATCATGACATCATAGGCCGCTCGTCCCGTGGAGACCCACCTGACGTTAAATGGTTACTGCAGTTCATAAACAACAGCGAAACGGCTCCTGTCTCCTTTAGGGAGGCCCAAACAAAGTATGCGATCTATTCGCGAGAACCCGTTTCGCGCGAATAGAGGCGCAACGCGTTAAAAGTAGCAGTAGTACTGCCAAATGCTTCCGGAGAAGTACGGCCGCCAAGCAGTGGTGTACTCACGCTACTGTGTCCGGTTAAATTACAGGCACATAGACGTTACGTTCCGTCTTAAAGCGATGGGCGCAATGTGATGGGAATGGGTGTTCTCTTGCTTCGGTTTTTTATGGGTGGCAGTAACCACTTAACATGTGGGCTGTACCATCAGTATCCTAAAAATAAACGGATAAAAGCCTCGCTGTAACATAGGAGTTCCTAGGTTTAGTTTATATTGTTATCAAAACATGTCTTGTGAAACATGTTTGCTCAAACATGTTGGGTATCAAGTTTTGTCAAGTTACCTTCAGCACAACAGAAGTGTAAGTGGCGAATTATTTATGACTGTTGCTTCTTAACAGAATGCTTCAATACATTTCGTCATTTTAAAAACATCTGTCTTGGTTTTGGTCATTTTAAATTGATATGGGTTCCTTATTTAAATAAATATGCGCCATTACATATACTATGCAAATAATGTAACTTTGAGCTTACCATTATAACTGATAACTCACTAACATTCCTATGAAAAATAACACAAAAATAATCACTTTCTTTAAACACTGCGTTTCATTTTCAAAAAATACACTAAATAACGTAAAATAGCGTAGCGATAACGTTATAACGCAACGTGCGGTAACGAGCGGTAACGTTATAACGGGCACGTCAATTGTATATCGTAACGAAAGTGATTATGCGTTGCTTTGGAAAACGTTGCCAGTTAATATAGCTGTTTGTAGTTTAGTTTGTAAATGTGTAGATGTTAATAGATTCCAAATTTAAATAACAAATATTTCAGCTTGAAATTAATTTATCGGCTTCGTAGCTTACTAGTGCTTTCAAAGCGTGAGGTCCCAGGTTCTTTCCCCGGTTGGGGACAAATATTTGTATGTTGACTATAAACTTTGTTCTACCAAATTTCACCTCTATCTGTTATAACTATAGTTGAGATCCTCACAGCTCAGTTGGTAGTGGCTCTGCTCTTACCTTGTAGGTCTGGGGTTCGATTCCACAAATCGATGTTTGTTTTGTGTTATACATACGTTTTAACAAGTTGTAGATTTAAAAAATCGAAAAAAACGATTTCAATACTTTCATTCCATATTTCTCGCCGTTAAGGGGTACCATTTTACAAAAGAAACATCCAAATCGGTATACAACGGGCGAAGAAAAAAGTCACAGAAAAGCAAAATACGCAATTTTGCCAGTTATTTTGATTGACAACTAAACTATTTCACGGATTTTTTTTTTATGGGATTACTCTGAAATCCCTTTCAAATAAATAAGAATTTTTAATATCGGTTCATAAATGACGGAGATCTGAGGTAACGAATATTTAAAAAAAAATGCAGCAGAATTGATAACTACCTCCAAAGTCGGTTGAAAAAAAAAATCTTGTAATGTCAAAATTTGTTTCGGTAATCTGGTTCTAGTACAAGTTTTGGTTTGTTTGGCGCTAGATGGCGCTCTGTGAAATGTCCATCAATATTTATTTATTCTTTTTTAATAATTCAAAGGCGATAAAGATTTTTGTCTTTAACTTCGGACTTTGAAAACATAGGCTCCGTGGCTTAGTTGGTAGTAGCCCTGCCTTCGAAGCGAGGTGTCTCTATTTGATTCCCGGCTGGGCCACACTGTGTGGTGAGCATGAAGTTTGTTCTCGGGTCTTGGGTGTTTGGCTTTTCTGTTTTTCCATGCCATCTGCGACACAGGAATCCTAGTGCAGAGGTATGAGTGTAAACGTTTATCATCTGTCATCAGGATTTTGAACATATCTTAATTATATAACGGTGAAAGATTGTATGTTTGTGTGTTTGTGTATCACGCTCAAACGGCTCAACGGATTCGGATGAAATTTGATACCAGGATAGGTTACACCCTGGATTAACGCAGGCTACTTTTGATCCCGGAAAACCGCGGGTAACATCGCGGGGCGCAGCTAGTAATATGTTTCAAACTGTTAATCTTATTAACATAATATATCTGCGATAGTATCCTTGTGTGATATAAATTTTAAAACTATCATGGTAATGAACATTAGTATTCGTGTTACCGAGATATTTACCATGATTTGTGAGTGTTGTTGACCCGGGAACATGACGCATGTAACTGCGTCGAAATATCGGGATCGATATATCAACAAAACTCACAAATCATGGTAAATATCTCGGTAACACGAATATTAATATCCTTGTGTGATTTTAAGAGACTTCAAAAATAGGACGTTCTTATCGCGGCTGTATGTTTGTGACGCGGTTCCTGCGCCATTTGTGGACCGATTTCCGTGTTTTCTTTTTTTAATTTATAACGGATATCCTCCGAGTTGGTAGTCGTAGTAAAGTTCTTTTATTTTTTTTATTTATTAATACATAACAAGTAATATTGTAAGAATCCAACGGAAAAAAAATATGAGGTTTAATAATAACAAAATTGTAATATAATATTAACGACCAGACATAATAAGCATCACATTATATTTCTATCCTCTAGGCTGGGATAGATCTAAGTCCACGCGAACGAAGTCGCGGGCACAGCTAGTTAATACATAAAGGTTGAATATAAAATTAACATATTTTTTTTTAATAAGTGGCTATTATCGCTTAGTAGGATTTAATATCGTGAAAAAACAAAATATCGTTTTTATTTAAGATTAAATTTCTGCGCCGGGTATTTAATAATGAATTTTTTTAATTCACTTGTTATCAGCGGTAGTTGTAGAGAATGATAAAACTCACTAATTAAGACGCAATAACGCAAATGGCGTTACTGACCGTTACTGATTAAAATTGGTCTTACTCGTTACTATCCGATTCTAATTGGTCATCTGCCGAAATCTGTCTAATTGGTTATTGCTAATTCATTGGTGATTGGGTTTAGACATAATTAACTCGTTGATCTACGCGAAAAAAATATAATTTTCTTGCTCATGCGCTCTCTAATTAATTATATTAATCAGTTATCTGTTTCTTGAAAGTTGATAGAAACGTAATTACATTTAATTACATGAGGACGAACGTTGGTTGAGTAACTTTTCCAGAAACAGTAATTGTCGATAAATATCTTTATATAAATTGGCTATTGTTATGTGATTTACTTTTGAGAAACAGAGATTAATTTTATCCTTAGATTTAACGAGATAATTATCATTGTTTGTGAGTTTTGTAACCAAGTTGTAAGTCAGAAATCTTTATTACCATTGAATTCAGTAGTTTTCTAAAAACGTTCCACTTTATTTTTAATTCAATACCGAAATCAAGTTTTCTATTTATTAAGTTGTTTGTTCATACCTAGAACCCATGAGGAACAAAACGGTAAAAATATAATACTTAAATACAAACGAGTGTGCGAGGTTGAAACCCAATGATCCACGATCTGCAAATACTTTAGTTTATTGTTTACGCTGTGAAAACGCTGCGTGCGTCGACATTTCGAATTACAAACAGCCAACAACAGCCTAAAAATCAAATTTTCAATTATCGTTTGGTCTCAAATTTAAATCAAAAGATCAAAAAATCAGTCACAATTACACGCCCAATTAATTCTAGCGTAAAATATAATAAAATTACAGTCAATTTCAGTGTTTAACTAGTATTATTTTTATGCTTACGCCCTGCCGGTTCCAACGAGCAATGTAAATATCTCGTTAACTAACGATATGTCAATAACATGCTATTAGAGCTTCAAGATACAATTGCCAAGTAATTAATACATTTTATCCATAGATTTCTTTCTTTTCTAGGACGATATCCTCTTTGAGGAAGAAGAGCCAGAGGAAGGGAATATGGCGCAAATACCGCGCATTTTGACGAACGAAAAGCTGGCAGCCACGAACGGCCACGAAATAGCTAAAGGGCCCTCGGAAAAGAACCTAGAGTACGCTCAAATCAACAGCCCCATCACCCCAGTCACGTCGCAGAAGGAGCTTCGCCACAACATGTCCAAGAGGAAACTGTCCTCGACCAGACCCATTCCAAAGATAGCGTACAGTTCCACGTCTATAGGGTCCGATGTCAGGAAAGTTCTGGGTTCCCAAGAGGCGTTTGGCAGGAGGTTGAGTTCTGCGGGCCCGAAGAGAAACTATTCGACCTCCAGTTTCGCTTATGTGCCTTCGACTCCGTTCCACGGCTCCACGCTTTCAGCCTTCGAACAGCCGAACCAGTTCGCTTCGCAGTTCTCCTTGAAGTCGATCGGGGAGGGTGTTTCTGATGTTGCCTACTGCTGTTTCTGCTGCAAGACCAAGCCGAAAAAGGACAGTAAACCCAATCAGTTCTTTGACCTCAGCCTGCTCACGGATCCGACGTACCTTGTGATTCTAATTTCAAGCAGCACTGTCGCCATATCTGTCACCAACTTTATCATACTCCTGCCGTCGCACGCGCAGAACATTGGCTTCGACAAAGCAAGGGGTGCGTATTTGCTCAGTACGGTGTCGGCCCTCGATCTGGTCGGACGCATCGGTGGCTCCGCGCTCTGCGATCTCGACATAATACCAAAGAGTTTCTATTTCGTTGGTGGTTTGGTGTTTTCCGGTATCGCCTTGATAATAGTGCCTTTTTTGGAATCTTATTTGACTATTAGTATTGTTTGCGCGTTTTTCGGATTAGCTTCCGGTGTCAATAACAGCGTGACTACATTGGTTATGGCTGAGATATTGGGGGTTGATAGACTGATGTCGACTTACGGTATAAGTTTGTTCGTGAACGGCATATTGCAACTTATTGGCCCGCCAATATGCGGTATATGGTTTGAGCGCCAGAAGAATTTCGTTTCGATGTTCATCACGTTTGGTCTGATTTTCATCGGGGGCGCTTCCCTTTGGCTATTTATGCCGATTATAAACAGAAATAAGAGGGAGAAGGCACATGCGCTCGAGAAAGCGCAAAAAGTATAGCGTGAAACGAATTTTTAGGTTAGTTTTCCGCCATTTTTGATGTTTTAGGTGTTATAACGTAATTCGAAACTGTAGCTATTTTTTTGTGTTATTTTTGAGGCCAGTTTTATTTTCCGGCGCCACATAACGTTATTTTGAAAATTAGTTTTAAGTATAATCATGTTACCAATAACGTTATCGTTGCGTTATCGCAGTCTATTTTTAGCGGTTATTTACATTAACAGTTTTGCTAGATAGTATTATGTTTAATGATATTACAATAGTATTATTCAATACATCACTGTCCATTTAGCGGATACCAAAAATATTTTTGTATACAATTTTTTGTATCATTTTCATCACAGTACAGGGTTTAAAGACTTTGTCTTTCAAAACTTAATTTAAACGGTCAATAGGTCATGCAGTATTAAGTAGCAGTAGAACTGTGTGTGCAGTGTGGGTGCCGGTGAAATTCCAAGTACATCCGTTTCAGTGACAGGGGCAATGCGGTGCGGGTCTCTTATACTTCGGTAATGGACCTTAGTCTTATAGCTATTATTAAGAGCGCCATTATCCTCTTAACAACATGGTGGATGTATGTGGTGGCAGTACTTCCATCTTTGACCTCATTGGTTCTACTGTTACGAAATTTATTAACTTCTTACATTGTAGCAAGTTCGTTTTTGAGGCTAATTTTTAGCTATTTATTTTATGCAGACCTGTGTTTTTTTTGACGTAATTTGAAGGCGATTTTAGATTTAATTATGTTTTAAGCGTATTTTAATTATTGGTATACTCGACCGCTCGCATGGGCGTACCCAGGGGGAGGGGGGGGGGGGAAGGGGGGGCAGCCGTCCCCCTGAAAATTTAAATTAAGAAGCGATTAATATAAAATAAAAATGCATGCATAGTCAAATTGACTTATATTTATTTAACTACCTATAAAGCAGGATCATTTGCGGCTGTTCGCCCTACGCACTACACTACATATACCTAATGTTTCATGTAGGTGTGTTTGTGTAGTGTGTATGACGAAACAGCCGCGAACGATTCGACCTTAAAAAATCTGACTTGCCCCCCTCCCCCCCCCCCCTAGGCCAGAAGCTGGGTACCCCCATGACTGTTCGTTTTCCATTTACCATGTTATCAAAACAGTAGAGAAAATTGTGAGGAAACCGGCGTGTTTTAGAACCAAAAAATCGACATGTGACTTAAATCCGAATTGAGCTCCCGTGGTAGATCAAATCCCGTTTACACTCGCTTCTCGAGAGTACGCCGGTGCAATAGGAACATAGAGGCTGATACGGCTTGTGCTCGTGATTTTTTTATGAACAAATAATACTAATTGATTGATTATTAATTATAAGAAAAAATTGATTTCAATGCATTCATTCCCTTATAAAAATATGAATGTTCAAATTAATTAATTTCTTTTACATTATTAAGTATGCCTTAATTAATATTAAGGGTGCCTTAATATTAATTAAGTATATTATTAAGGGTGCCTTAATTAATTATCTTGCCAGAATTTTTTAAATTGTCTTCCCTTTTATACTATAACTAGCGGCCCGCTCCGGCTTCGCACGGGTATAAAATATATAGCCTATGTCATTCACTGAAAAAATGATTAAAATCGAGCCAGTAGTTTTGATTAGCCATTATTTGTCGTTAAAAGTAAATGACAAAAAAATGTTATTGTGGGATATCCATAAGACCTTTTCAATGTGAAAACATGAAAACTGACTGTAATGTTGACATATCTGTGTGCATGTAATGTGCCTGGGGAGTTCCTGTGACACGTTACATGCTCACGAATATGTGTACATGCATGTGTAAAATTTAACGTGTACGAATGATACTTGAGATCTAAAGGAATAAATGAGTTTGACTTTGACTTTGATATTTACCGAGACCGTTACCGAGATATTTACCGTGATTTGTGAGTTTTGTTGACTCCCGATATTGCGACGCAGTTTCATGCGTCATGGTCCCGGGCAGACTGAAGTCTGCAGGTGAGGTGTGCAAATCATTGGCAGACATATTGGTCTACCCTCTTGCGCATTTTTTTTTACGTTCGACCGCGTCCCTTCTCTTCAAACCTCACAAATAATGGTAAATATCTCGGTAACTCGAATAATAACAGATACAAACTACAAACTTATGACGCCCCTCTTTTTCATCGGTGGTTAAAAAATACACAGGTAAAGAAATCACGAAACATAATAAATGCAACTAAATTAATATCCTTTTTAGAAATCTGTTAAAAATACTAAGTATATCATACATGTATTGTGTCAGTTAACTGGTTCCCATAGTACAAGCTATGCTTAGTTTGGGGCTAGATGGCGCTGTGTGAAATGTCCATGAATATTTTTTTATAAAAAAATCGAATTGCATAGTAATATTTTTTGACTTTAATGTACTTAAAGGCGAATAGACTTCCCTTCGATTGTGTACATCCATTCCTTTTAATTTTCAAAATATTTTTATAATCTACACTTAATTAATTAAGATTATTTATTAGCAAAACATTTTAGCTGAAAATCATTTTGTCGAAAATCACAAGAAAGTTCTTGCGCAAAATATTATTTAGGAATTTGATACATATTTTTCATATATTATTATACAATATATTTATAGGTTTTTGTCTAAACTCGTTGCATTACTCATTCAAATAAAAAAACTACGTTTTTGGATACCAAGAAAAAAGATTTTTGTCGAATAACAGGTTGCTATGGTGATCCTGCATCAACTATATACGCTAGTACTTATATTGACCCAGCATTAGACGTTTTTTATTTTATCACAACTTAGCGTGTAAGAATTTTACCAATGGTTTAATTAATTAGCCTTATGAATAATGTTGATGATATTTTATTAATAAAATTATGTATTTTTCGATATATTGTACTTTTGTTTGATTATTGAGAAAATCATTCCTTATTTATTTTAGGGACACCAAAAGATACACTGGACAATGTTTTTTTTTATGTGAATGCGTGACGGAACGAGCTGAGGGCCCACCTGATGGTAAGTGGTGACCCTCGCCCATGACAACAGTAATACGTGCGACTCAGTATGAGATCCAAATCTTTACTGAGTCGCATTCATCCAGCGTCCATCACCCGAGACGGGGATGATTATGTCTCATGCGCATGTGATTTCACCGGCAGCCACACCCTTCCACCGGAACACAGTAATGCAACCACTACTGCTTGGCGGCAGGTTCCAGGTGTGGTGGCAGTACCACTCCGGACGAACTTGTCACAAGTTCTACTGCTACTTTTGGTTGCTCCTTTAGCACCACCCAGGGGGTACGTGTAGGGAATCAAGAGGTACACATCTTCGGACGCGAGCTATTTTGGAGGGTCCACCTCGAAAATAGATATTATAGAAGTAGGAATGTGTACACCGATATGAAGAGGTGAGGACCCAAGTTGTATTGCATAGCGCTTGTTTGTTTTAAACCCAAAGATTATTCCCAATACCTAGAATATACGATATATTCTAGGTATTGGGAATAATCTTTGGGTTTAAAACAAAAACTGTCTTCTCGAGCAAGTTCAATTTATCTTACTAATTATAAATGCGAAAGTTTCGATGGATGGATGTTTGTTACTCAATCACGCGAGAACGGCTGAACGGACCTGGATGAAATCTGGCACAGAGATAGATTACAGTCTGGATTAGCATGTAGTTTTTATCCCGGAAAAAGTGAAATTCCTGTAGGTAGCCCAACCCGGGTAAAAATGCGGAGTGCTAGTCTTACTATCAGAAGTGCGAAAGTTTAGATGTATGTTTGTTACTAAATCACGCCAGAACGTCTGTACGGACCTGGATGAAATTTGGCATAGAGATAGATTACAGTCTGAAATAGCGCATAGGATACTTTTTATCCCGGAAAAAGTAAAATTTTCCCGTAGGATGGCAAACAGCGGGGCGCAGTTGTACTGTCATAAATTACCTCTAAGTCTCACCTCCATTTCTTTCAGCTGGAGCCATTCGCCGAGGAAGAAGTCGGCGACATGGAAGACACCACGCACCCGCGGATGGTGTACACACCCGAGGACAACCCCGGGGACACCCCTGGGGACAAACAGCCCAACGGATCGCCCCCCATATTCAAAAACAAATCGAACGCCCATCTGGAAGAGCGGATATCGCCATTGAAGGACTTCGCCCGATCCGCTAGTGCTGCCTCCAGTATCGACAGGCCTAGGAAAATATCGACACCGGTCAGCTCGAAAAACGCCCTACACAACATCGCGAGCAAATCCCATCTGCCCAGCAACCCGGCGCTGCTCGAATCCGTGCCCGAAGGCAAGAGCAGCCGCGCGAACAGCCAGGAAGCTTTCTTGAAGAAGCTTCAGGTGCCGAAAACGCCGAAGCGCAGCCCTTCCACGTCCAGTTTTCAGTATATGTCGACGCCGTTCCACGGGTCGACGCTTTCCGCGTTCGAGAAACCAAGCGAGTTCGCGTCCCAGTTTAGTTTGAAGTCTGTGACTGACAGTTTGGCGCCTATCAGCTACTGCTGTGGATGCAAAAAGCGGCCGAAAGATGACAACGCGAAGGCGGAACCCAGCAAATATTTCGATGTGAACCTTTTGAAGGATCCTATATATTTGGTGATATTGATATCGAATTGTACATGCGCCATTTCTTATACGAATTTTATTATTCTGGTGCCGTCTTACGCGAAAGAGTGCGGGTTTGATAAATCGCTCGGCGCGTACCTCCTGTCTATAATATCGGCGTTGGATCTCGTTGGCCGGATCGGCGGCTCCGCGTTATCTGACGTCGTTACAACACCCAAGCGTTATTTCTTCATTTTCGGCCTCTTATTATCCGGCTTGAGTTTAGCGATGATTCCGTTGGTGTCGAGCTATTCGGCGATATCTGCTTTCTGCTCGATATTCGGCCTCGCGTCGGGCATCAATGTCGGTGTGACAGCACTAGTTATGACAGAAATGCTGGGGACGGAGCGCCTTATGTCATCTTATGGGATCAGCTTATTCGTAAACGGTATATTACAGTTGATAGGACCGCCTATATGTGGTTTTTGGTTTGAATACACGCAATCATACAAATCGCTGTTTATAACTTTAGGGTTTATTTTAGTAGGTGGGGCGGCGTTGTGGGGTTTCGTTCCATACATACATAGGCGAAGACGGTTAGCGCGGAAGAACAAGGAAGGTGAGAAAGCGTAATGTTTCAAAAACATTTGTCCGCTAGATGGCGCTGTGCCAAACGGAAGTTGAAGCAGTCAATTGACTATCTTTATAATTAATTCGTCCACTCGATCTAATATTACTTGGTGGTACATTTCTGAATTTTCGATTGCATTTCGGTTATTAATTTAACGGATACAGTTAAAAGATATTCATTTGACTTCGTGTCTTCCGTTGCGATGTTACAAGATGGTTGAATGTTTTGTCTCTTTTCATTTGTAGTAAGCGAAAAGGGGTGTGTATCGTGTAAAATGCAATATTAATGAACTAATGCCAGTTTTTTTTACATAAAACTACGAATTTAAGACGATTTTTTAAGTATTTGATTTAATTAGTCTAAATATTACTGTTAAGTTATGCTTAGTGCTTTCTTAATGAATGTTCAGTTTCACCAACGGTCCCCTATCTTTAAGTTTCTTGAACGCTAAAATATTAGAGTAAAACACGCACGCTAAAACAAGTTAAGCACTGCAGTAAGCACAAATTTATTTATATATATTCGTTTATCTTTGTACTTGCATAAAAGTCACTGGACTGGATAGGGATGGTCGAAATGTTTTTATATAATCGATCAATAGGTTACCAATCGATGTTCTAGACAATTTCATGATCGATTAATCGAAAATAAAACATTTTTATTATTTGATTATGAAGTAATGTAAGATTATCGATTATTCGAATGGTTGTCGGATACTACTAGAGCAGATTGTTAATTGCCAATAATTATATTCGATAGCCATTTTGTACGCACAGCTACCTATTGCTAAGAGTGTCCGCTATCTATTGGAATAACCGATGTTCTCACATAACTATTAAATAGTAATCAAAAATCTTTTCCCCGATGTATCATCGACTCTCAGTTATCAAGAGTGTTCTGTCCCTGAAGTGGGAACATTAGAGGCTGATACGGATGCATCAATTATAAAGTCGTCTAAATGTCAATTACCACTGTCCATTCAAGTAATCGATTTCCAATTCGATATGATCGATTAATCGGAAATTTTTTGTATACATTTTCAGCAATCGATTATAGAGTAAGTCAAGAACATCGTTAAATCGATGAAACCTATCGATATAGGACATTCCTAGTGCCCAGTGCTAAGCCTTTGTCCTCTTAAGTGAGAGTTTAACCGCGTTGTTAGATGAGACATCAGTAATTTTATAATTGGACGTAGTTATGCAAACAGGGACCAACCCACAGTTTGGTCGAAATGGAGTTAGGTGCACAGGGAGGTTCCTAAGCATGTTTTCTATATGATCAAAAAAGATCTTGGCCATCTAACGACTCCTAGCAAAGATATGAGTAGGCCACACGGAAACTCCGTGGCTTAGTTGGTAGGAGCCCTGCCTTCGAAGCGAGGAGTCCCTGTTCGATTCCCGGCCGGGGCACACTTTGTGCGGTGAGCATGAAGTTTGTTCTTGGGTCTTGGGTGTTTGTCTTGTGTTTCTGTGTTTGTCCATGCCATCTGCGACACAGGGAATCCTAGTGCAGAGGTATGAGTGTGTTAACGTCGTTTTTCGTTTTAACTAACCCATATTGTTGTCTACTCAAGTTCTTTAAACTCAATTATCTCGATAGTAACATTTTGTGGTTTGGTTCCTGTTTGCATAACTGCGTCCAATTAGTGGTTAAACATGTCCTGTAGTTACGGGACTGTTGGTGACATTGGCCATGAATGTTTTTACGTGATAACTATTCTTAATATTTTTTAAGAAAATGTTTTTAATAGAGTTATGAATATATAAATCTATAATTTTAATATGGTCCTCAATCCTTGGAAATGTTTGCGCAATGACCCCTATTCTCAAGCAATCGACAAAATTTTCGAGATGTGCCTGAATAGGATTCAGATGTTCTAATTAAGTTTATATGAAATGAAAATAATTTACGGGACACGTAAATGAAAAATCGATAAATAATGTGATATGTTTTTATTAAAATTTACAAGATTCTCAAAAGTATGACAATGTATCTGTATTATTTTTTTTTTTGAGAATTATCAACCTGATGAAATTCTATCAAGTAGCGTCGTATTGCGTTTTTTTTACATATGTAATCAAATGTAAAGTTTTATTCGAAAAAATGTAAATTAATTCGGTCAGAATATAAAAATATCGGAATGATTTCGATACGCAATAGGACTGAGGACTTTTGAATATAAATTATGATATTTTTTAATTATTTCCTACTTACGAAACTAATTAGGGTAATAAATTACTTGGTAATTTTATCGTTCGCGTTTTTTATGCACGATAATATTATTATCTGCACCTCTATCAAACACCAACTACTTTATAGAAACTCATCAATTTTTATATGTTAATGTAGATTTTTATACGAAAAATTAATAGTGTTTAAATTGTAGGTCATGCTAAATGGCTTTTAATAGTACTTTCTAGGTCTGCTAAAAACTCGGCCTTTTGAGGGCTTTCTTCTGAACAAAACTCGAACACGACATATATATCAACAATCTCTATCGAGACCACAAGCATGTCACAGTAGAGATGTTATGTTCGATTTGTGTTGAGAATAAGGCACCAGAGTAGTAGAGACAGTAGAAAACTGGTTTTACATGAACTTGTAAAGATTTTATACGAAGAATTTACAAAAAATACACTCAGGTTATAATATATATTGGTATACTATCTTCGTGGTCGGTACTTCATTACTGAAGGTCGTGATCACTATGACGTGAACTTAAATTTGATGTGACCGAACTGACGGCCTGCCTCCAACGACTCCTATCGGTTGCCATATGCACCACGTTGTAAAATTTGACGTCCTTTATATGAACTTGGTCGGTCCATCGACTCGGTGACCTGCCGCGCGATCGCTTCCCTTCTACGTTGCCGACGACGACCAGCTTTTCTAGGTTTCCGTCATTGCGTCTTGCTATATGGCCAAAGAACGATAGTATGCGGCGGTGACATATTGTAGAGAGGCGGTCCCCTATTTTTAGTTGGGCGAGAATTGATGCGTTTCGCAGTCCACGATATTCGTAGCATTCGCCTCCAGCACCACATCTCGAATGCATCAATTCTCTTCCTCTCTCGGGCTAGGATAGTCCAGGTCTCAACGCCATATAGGAAAATTGGGAACACCAAAGCTCTGACCAGGCGGATCTTTGTTGTCCATGTTATGCCTCGATTCTTCCAAACTTTTTCCAACCTACTCATTGCGTCTCTACCCATTGCTATCCGACGTTTAATTTCCGGCACACAGCATCCATCGTTGCAAATGATTGATCCCAGGTAGTTAAAGCTGTTCACCGTTTCGATATCTTGGCAAGTTTTTGGCCCCACGAGGTGCCCGGCTCGGTCCACTACCATAAGCTTGGTTTTGCTTCTGTTGATACTTAATCCCATTGCTTCACTCTCAGTACCCAGTCGGTAAAGTAAAACTTCCATCTCTTCTGTGGATGTCGCAACCAAAGTTGTGTCGTCGGCGTAACGAAGGTTAGAAATCTTCTTCCCCGCGATCGAGAACCCTCCGTTCCAATCTTCCAATGTCTTGCGGATGATATACTCTCCATATATATTAAAGAGCATTGGAGATAATATACAACCTTGGCGCACACCCTTTTTTGCCTCAAACACATTGGAACAGTCGGTGCCGATTCGTACGAATGAGTTGTTGTTAACGTACAGATTGTTAATAAGACCGATCAGATGCTTTGGGACACCCATTTCACATAACACTTTCCAGAGTCTATCCCACTTAACGCAGTCAAAAGCCTTAGCATAATCAATAAAACACAGTACGACAGGTGTATTGAACTCCCGACTCTTTTCAATGATCTGAGGAATGTTAAGGATCTGTTCTCTTGTTCCTTTTCCCTTCACAAATCCTGCCTGCTCTTCAGGGATTTGGCGTTCAAGAAAGTTTTTGAGTCGTCGATTGATGATATGCAAAAGTATTTTGCTTGCGTGTGAGATTAATGCAATAGTCCTGTAATTGCTGCATTTCTTTGTAGAACCTTTCTTGTGAAGGGGTATAAAGACCGATTCAGTCCAGTCTTGCGGCCACTGCCCTCTTTTCCAGATGGAGTTGCATAGCTGAGTGATAATTTCTATGCCTTTTGGTGGGAGTGCTTTTATCAGTTCAGCTGGTATTTTGTCACGGCCAGGAGACTTTCCTACTTTCAAGGATGCTATTGCAGATTCCACTTCAGCCCGAAGAATGTCTGGTTCTTGTTCCGGGATATTTAAAATATTTTCAAGGACGACGCTATCTTCAGAGTCATATAGTTTCTCACAGTATCTCTTCCAGCGATCTAAAACAAGTTCCAGCTCTGACAATAAACAACCATCCTCTGCCTCAATTCCATAGGATTTAACGTTACTAGATCGCGTCAGATGTTTTAGTGTACGGTATAAATCTTTAGTTTCGTTTTTCTTGGAATGGGCTTCAAGATCCGAGCAAATGTTGTTAATCTGGGTATTCCTGTCTTGTCGACAACGTCTTTGAACTTCTTTATTGATCTTCTTGGGAAATTATACCTCTCTCTTTAAGGTGCCTTCTCTCCATGATTACTTTTGCGGTTTCAGGGGAAATATAGTCTCTTATGACTTCACATGGCAGTAGGTTATCGGAAGCAGCTTGCGTAATGGCATGTTTCAATGAAGCCCATATCTCTCCGCTGCTTCCTTCATTGTTCAGTTCCGATATTGTTTCCAGTCTACTTTCAATCGCCTTCCGGTATTCATCCACTTTTACTTCCCTGAGTGTTTTTGTCGTCTTTGTCTTCGGTATATTCTTAAGTTTTATCCTTAGGACTGCCATTAGGAGTTGGTGATCGCTACCGCAATCCGCACCAGGATAAGTTGAGGTGTTAAGAATGGATGACCTCCAGCGTGTTTGTATCATGATGTAGTCAATTTGGTTTCTACATCTATCTCCCGGTGAAATCCATGTATACAACCGTCTGATATGGTGTTTAAAGCAGGTATTCATGAGAGTGAAACTCTCATCACTGGTATACTATCACTACATAGTATAAAACAAAGTCGCTGTCTCTGTCCCTATATCCCTATGTATGCTTAAATCTTTAAAACTACGCAACGGATTTTGATGAGGTTTTTTTTAATAGATAGAGTGATTCAAGAGGAAGGTTTATATGTATAATACACTAGCAAGTCACCCCGGCTTCGCACGGGTAGTTTCTGATACGACACTGATGCTTTGCTAACCGTGCGAAGCCGGGGCGGGTCGCTAGTTAAACATAAAACATAAATCAAAAGTCATTTTATAAAAAAATATATTGTGAGTTAAGTTGGCGCCAATTAACAACAACAAAACGACTTCGGCCCTACTAGAAGTATGAGAAGACCCAAGTCGCACTCTGAGGCGGGGATGTAACGCTTCACATGCCTGTGATGTCACCGGCACCCACACCCTTCCACCGGAACACAGCAATGGGAGCGCCACTGCCTTGCGACGACCAGATGTAGTGGCAGTATATCTCCGGACGAACTTGGCACAAGTTCTGTGGTCGGTGGTGACTTGCCCCCCCCCCCCCCCCCTTCCTAGGCCAGAATCTGGGTACGCCCATGGTTATTAGTGGTATATGGATGATGGATGTAAAAACGCACGCGGGTTTTGTTAAGATTTTACGCGTCGACTTTAAATCAAGTTCGTGCGTTCGTGCATACGCGTTTGAACAGTTTTCTGTCATATTTTTGTCAAATTTCGTGTAAAATTTTCATTATATTATTTTCATAAGTTTAAAAAATATTTTATACCGCGAATACATGAATATCTCGATAATTAAAAAATAATAAAAAAAAACGATTATATTTTTTTGGAATTTATTTCTGATGGCTTGGTACAATTTTTTATATATTGTAAATAAATAGCTACGCGGAAACTAAACAGATTCAAAGTAATGAAACAGCTTTTAAACGAAAATATAATGGCCAGATCGACTGCAAACACGTAATAATAAGGCCCGTGCAATACAAACATTTATCGGCATTTTGAGCCGAGCAGAACATGAACAAAATATAAATAATAAAAATCTTTATTTCAGTAAAAGTCCATATACATGATAAATAAAATTAAAATTAAAGAAAAAATATATATTAACAAACGAAAAAGTAGTACGAAATAAAATTAATGAAAACGTTAAAATATTAGTACTAATAAACCATTACTAAACATATTTGAGTAGGATCAATGCGGGTGCCACGAATCTAAGCGTATCAGCGTGCGTGTGCAAATCTACATGACACTTGCAACTTCTAAATGTACCTTACTGCATCCTTCTGATGTGATATTTTACTTTCTACAACTGTTTTAAATAAAGTTACAATAAAGTGACGGGACACGCTGACTGCCCCCGGTGTTAAGTGGTTACCTCTGCCCTTAACAACGCCTATGCGTCTCAGGTCCTGATCGAAGTATGAGAGAGGGATGTTACGTCTCATGCGCATGCACATAAACAGCAGCAAGACTCCAGTCCTTCACCTAAATAAGAGAAGGCCTGGTCACATTGCTTTGCTCGTTACTTTCAGACGGGGATGTAACGTCTCATGCGTCTGCAATTTCACCGCACCCACACCCTTCCACTGGAACACAACGAGTGCACCACTTGGTGGTGGATTATTAGATGTGAACGCAATACTTCCCTAAGCGACGTTCTACTGGTAGTTATGATGAGGAAAATATGAAAACACGGAAAATTTCATATTCATATTAATTTATTATTCAAAGCTTGCCCTAGAATTTATTTATTATCTACTTACACATAATCTAAATTATTCTGTTACTATAAAGTTAATAAAGTTATGCGTAGAGAGCCTTCCGCCATCACCAAAAGCCTGCGTATAGTTGTCAAAGCCATCTGCGGCCAACAGTATAAAAAAGAGTTTAGTCAACAAAAATGTCACATACGGCGTTTGATAAGTTCCTCTGAATGACACTTAAGCCAGTGTCAATTGTCAATGTCAGTGTCAAAACATAGAGTTGCTAACAGTAAAATGCAGATAATGATTTAGCGCTGTTGTTTTTTGAATTGTTTCTTTAGTGACAGTTAGATGTTGGGGTTTGAATGAAAGATACTGATAAAGAATACCTTATTTTACTCGCGTTTATAATCTGGGACCATTCGTGACCGTTTAGTGTAGCGTTGTTAGTAGTAACTACAAACAGTCTGTGTGAATAAATATCTTCTTTCTTTCTTTCTTTCTATATTAAATTATGGTATACCTTGTTTTATTTACATTTGTTAAGCTGATTCTGTTATTGCCGTCGATTCTCTTGAACACCAAACTTAATTTCAAACTATATCATATATATTTTTTTAATTTAACTGGATATAATTTTTAATTTACATATAAAAATTAAAAAAAAGTCATAATCTTAGAGGCGGCTACTTATAAAGAACAAAAATGAAAAAATTACAATAGAAAATTTTGATCGTGGATTACTAGATTTTAATTATACATTATCATAATATTGTATAATTAACGTTCTTACGAATGTGTAGGTCCTTAATTGGGGTTATGGCCAGGTATTTGACTGGCCTATGATTTCGATACATGCTGCGTATAAAGAAGAAGAGAAAAACTAAACTGAGGAGTAAAATTCTTGCCATCTCTTTCTTGCGCGCGCACTTGCGTAACCGTAAAAGATTGACAATTTAATCAACAAAAACTAAATTCGAAGTCAAATATATATCCTTGGAAATGACTCTTTTTCGTTTCAATTTAATTATTTCGTATATTACCTGGATATAAAAAAAAAGTATTCGTCTCTTTCTGTTTCCTAAAGAATTAACAGACATAAATTTAAAGCTGTGCAAATTGATTTTAGTTTAATATGCTGCCAACAGAATCGATACCATTATGTATTATTGTGATGGGCTTAATCACTTTATCGGTCCAGCATAACCAACGGCTAGTATAATGGAAATTATTATTTTGCAACCAGCTAATGGTCATTATTAATCTTTAATCGGCTTGTGTAAACACCATTATAAATTTACAACCGGCTAAAATAATGGCTATTATTAATCAACAAGCGGCTCACGTAACGGTAATTATTAATTAGTACGCGACTAATATAATGGTCATTATTATTCAGCAAGTGGCTATTGTAATGGCCGTTATTAATCTCCAAGCGGCTAATATAATAGTCATTATTATTTAGCAAGTGAGTATTGTAATGGCCATTATTAATCTTCAAGCGGCTATTGTAACGGTCATCATTAATCAGCACGACCATAATTAATAATGGTCATTACTATTATTCATTTTCAACTAGCAGATGACTGTTAAAGAGTTAAGTGGCGACATTATTCTGCCAATTAACGTTTGATCAATAAAAAATGTTGCCGTAATCTATGTACAGTTATGTGTAAGTTGAATATTGGAACTGGTTGCAATTGAGCTACAAGTTTAAGAGATAAGTTACCACTTAGTTTATTTATAAATACTTAAATAATCGATTTTTCTTGCTGTATATTACTCGTGTTGTTTCCACGAAGTAAAACCCTTTAAAATGCTTTTAAATAAGTGACTTATTAAAAAATCGGCAAAACCGACTTCTAGACTTTTACATCCTATATTAATCGATGTTAGGGGTTGAATTTTTTTGTTCAAGCTTTTTTGGGACGATACTGGGGTGTTCTTTCAGGAATTAAAAAAAACCGGCCAAGTGCGAGTCGGACTTGCGCACGAAGAGTTCCGTGCCCATTATCTATAATATTGAGCAAAAACGAACAAAAAATAAAAATCACGTTTTTGTATGAGAGCCTCCTAAATATTTATTTTATTCTGTTTTCTAGTATCACGGTTTTCTTTCTCTAACTATTACGGTTCATGAGATACAGCCTGGTGACAGGCGGACAGACAGACGGGAGACAGACAGACAGACGGTATGTATACGCGTGCGTGTGTGTGTGTGTGTGTGTGTGTATGAAACATGTATATGCGTGTGTATGTAACATGTAAACACTAAGAGATTTTTGTTCGGCTGTGCGATTAGTTTTGTATTTTTTTTATGCAATCACTTTGATAATTTTAATGTTTTTTTTTTTATTTGATAATTTTTAGCTCCAAGTTTCATGAATTTTTTTCTGTAACGATCGTCACGGGACGAGCTGAAGGCCCACCTGATGTCAAGTGGTTACCTTACAACTGTAATACTACTTACGTGCTCTCTGACCGAAGTATGTGACCCAAATCGCACCCAGTTGCGCCGTCACCCGAGACGGGGATGTTAAATCTCATGCGCATGTGATTTCACCGGCACCCACACCCCCCATGACCTGTGGCCCGTCACCACTACGGCCGCAGAGGATAGGGAGAGCGGCGCCTCAATACCATCACTCCTCTTCCTCTGCAGAATCGGTTGAGAGCCATCTGCCCTCACCCAAAGCCCGTGTAAAGTTTTCAAGGCCATCTGCGGCCAACAACGTGAATTCGTGTATAGTTGAACAAAAGGGGATGATGCATTGAAGTCGGTTTTTTCGTCTTTTCAATAAGTCGGTGGTTTAATTTCAAGCCGGTGCGCGGCAGTGCATATAAACAATTGCCTTTATTCAGCTGTTTACCGATAATGTGCCATGTTTCCTTGTGTTACGGCATAGTTTACTGTGAACTCTCCATTATTGTAATTATGGGTCTTAAAGACTATGTATAAGGTTTATAAATACTTATGTAAAATAAATATTTTTTAATATTATAAAACGTGTATTTTTATTTCTAAAAGTAGATAATTGGCTTGGTTTCGCCCAGCCGAACTACGAGAAAACCCAAGTCGCACCCCCTTGCGCCTTTCACCCGAGACGGGGATGTTACGTCTCATGCGCGTGTGATTTCACCGGCACCCACACCCCCCATGATCTGTGGCCCGTCACCTACCACTACGGCCGCAGAGGATAGGGAGAGCGGCGCCTTTCAATACCATCACTCCTCTTCCTCTGTGGCCCCACCGCGTCCACCATCCAACGGTGGCGACAGCACCGTGGCCGCGGAAGGTAGGGAGAGCGGTGCACCGCAATACCGGGACTCCTCTCCCGCCACGGCCCCCATCCCTCAGCTGCGGTGCCTCACATACGACACCGCAGTCCGCCTCAGTTGCGTAGCCCCCCTTAAGGCACTGCCACCTACAGTGCCGCTCCCGGGTTCCTCTTAGCTTCACCGTGGGTGGATCAAGATATATTTCTTTGGGGTGGTTCGAACACCAGCTTGCTTTTAATCTGCCGCCAAGCAGCGGTGCATTCGCATTGCCGTGTTCCGGTGGAAGGGTGTGGGTGCCGGTTCAATGATACTTGAGATCTAAAGGAATAAATGAATTTGACTTTGACTTTGACTTTGTTACACCTGGGAGACGTCACATCTCGGGTGACGGGCGCAACACGGTGCGATTTGAGTCTTCTCATATTTCGATCGAGGAGGACCCAAGTCGTATTGTTGTTGTTATGGGCAGAGGTAACTACTTAACATCAGGTGGGCCTTCAGATCGTCCCGGCACTTTAGCTACATAAAAATACTTGTATTTCTAAATTAATAAATCCATTAACTAAATTAATAAGTCCATTATTAATTTAGTTACCTAATACACCTTTGGCATAATTTGAAATGAATAATTTCGGTATCATTGTGTTTTCTCCAAGGTCGATATTATACACCTATGCTGGTTTGTTTGCACAGACTTTGCGATTATTAATTTAAAGAACAAAAAATGTTTTACTAATATTTTAACTTATAAAATCTGTGCAAATAAAAGTCAATTGACATCACTAGAAAATGGCGGGATCGGTTAGGTTAATTTATATCCGACTGCGCGGCGCAAGAAGAGGACATTTGTTTATCAGCTTGATGTACGTTTGTATGTTCCTTTCTGACGCTATAGAGACCAACTCTGGGTCTGTTTTAATGATTCTTACGTCAATCGATTTGTGTTAATCTTGGGAGTCACTAAAGACATGACAGTAATGTTGGCCTGTTTTAATGATTAACCCACAACCTAGCGCAGAAACCAGAGACAATTACAATTTACAATTTACTTCCATCCTTCTGGAAAACTGAAGTATGGTATACGTGTTTTGCCACAAAAAATCTACATTTTAGAATTCGAACCCACGACCTTTAGATCTGAAAACGACGTCACGACGAAGTAAGCTTGATTATATGTAATTTTGTGAGCGAATAATTATAACTTGTAATTAATGCGTACATCCGAACAAAACCGTAAAGGGGTAAAATAAAATACATATTAGAAGTAATTGTTTTGTTCTTTATATTTTTGTCATAACAATACATCAATTTATCCTTGGGAGAAAGGCGGCGCAGCGTTCGTTTCCAAGTAGAAAATTCCAGAACTTCTGCAAAAACAAAAATTGTTAAGAAAAGGTACCCTTTGAACCTACGCGTACCCCCTGTGTGGTACTAAAGAAGCAACAAAAATCACTAGGACATATGCAAAGTTCGCCTAGTTATCTGCCGCCAAGCAGTGCACTAGCATTGCTGTGTTACGGTGTGGGTGTGGGTGAAATCACATATCTCTGAGACGTAACATCCCCATCTCGGGTGGCGCGCGCAACGGGGTGCGACTTGGGTCTTACGTTCGGAGAGGATCTAAGTCGTATTACTGTTTATATGGGCGGAGGTAATAAGTGGACAACTCTGCTGTTGGAGTTTCAAAACAACCCGAAGGTCGCAATGCATGGTTCGCATGTCGCAATGGCGTATTAACTAGAAAAGCTGAGACCGACATCTTAACGTACCCTCCGAAGAACGTAAGTTCAGAATATTAGTATTCAATTCAATTCAATTCTTTATTTAAATAAATATAACGTTACAGTATAGTATTCCAGTGCGTTACATTTATGAAAATATTTACAAAATAAAATTGTAATAATAATAAATAAGTATAATACTTATATCTACACTAAATACTAAATACTTTATACTAAAAAGTATAATCTCTGCTCACCCAGTCTTCGGCACGATCCCCCCCATGTTCAGACCGCCCCACAAAAAGCAGTTCCCGGTCATGGCTGTGATGTAGGAGGCGCATCGCGTGCCGCGGAACCCCCCGGATGTGATGGACTCGGCCAGGTAGAAGTACCCCCTGGAACGAATAAATAAAAAAAATAAACGTTTACACACTCATACCTCTGCACTAGGATTCCCTGTGTCGCAGATGGCATGGACAAACACAGAAACACAAGACAAACACCCAAGACCCGAGAACAAACTTCATGCTCACCACACAAAGTGTGCCCCGGCCGGGAATCGAACCCGGGACCCCTCGCTTCGAAGGCTACTACCAACTACTACTACTACCACCAACTAAGCCACGGAGCCGTCAAACTCAAATTTTGAGATTTATTGAGAATGGAATAGAATAGAAAAACATTTATTTTGCCACGATATAAGTACATTCAGTGGACAATATAGTAGGTGACAGAAATAGGTAGGAGAACAACAGGTGACAGAAAAAAAAATTGTAACAAATAAAACACAGTTAATATACAGAAAATTAAGTACATGACATGTTATTCCAATTCAAAAAGAGCGTGGTGGCCCAGGGGCATAGACGCCGACTTTCAATCTGAAGGTTGGTGGTTCAATTCCACACGTGCACCAATGAGTTTTTGCACTTGAAAAATTGATGTGCGCAATACCACGTTCTCAAAACGGTGACGGAAAACATCGTGAGGAAACCGGCATGTCTTAGAACCAAGAGTTCGACGACATGTGACATCTACCAATCCGGATTGGGCTCCCGTGGTGTATCAGAGACCATTCACTCTCATTTATCGAGAGTAGGCCAGTGTCCCTGCACTATGAACATTGAGAGGCTGGTACGTCATTTACCGGTTATTTACGTTAAGATAAGTACCTCGCGTGGTCGCATTCCTGCAAGTTGCATCCAGGCATGTTGATGCCTCCATTTGGGTAGAAGTCCGTATGTCCCAGGGGGCTGAGGTAGCCGAGAAGACCAGCGTTAGTGTGGATCACCTCTGTGTAGAGGCTGTCTGACTCTTGCAGTTTATCATCGTTGGTGATAAAACCGGGGAAGGCAGGATCCAGCGCTGTAAGAAAAAAATACTCATGGATATTATGCACAGCGCCATGTAGCCTCAATTTACCAGCTTGTACTATGGGAACTAGATTTATTTATTTATTTATTATAAACAGAATCAACAGCTCTTAGAGATAATATAATTAACACTTAATATTAATCTTACAGCCAATTAAAGATTCAAATTTTTTGGTGAACTAGTAACTGATAGAAAACATAAATGGTACTTTTTGTAGCAACTTGTAATTACTTGAAATCAATAATTTTAGCTCGTATTTTTTATATTTTTATGGCTTGCTAGTATAATGATCAATGTTATAAATATCAATAAATTAAATCTGAAAAAATCTGTAATCTTTTCGAGCTTAAGTTCCGAGCAACGTTGGTCAAGGTCAAAGTCAAAGTCAAAAATCTTTATTTCCGTTGTATTCTTAAAAATTAATTGGAAACGTCAATTTGTTTTTTTAAATAAATAATACGAGTGCATGCGTTCTTAAAACTAAGTTTGGCGCTTGTTCAAACATCATCCGACCTTCCATGGGAAGAATAAACAGTATAAATTTTAAAACTATCATGGTTATGAACATTATTATTCGTGTTACCGAGATATTTACCATGATTTGCGAGTTTTGTTGACTCCCGATATTTCGACGCAGTTACATAAGTCATGGTCCCGGGCAAACTGAAATCGTCGAAATATCGGGAGTCAACAAAACTCACAAATCATGGTAAATATCTCGGTAACACGAATAATAAAGAATAAACAGTAACCCCTAATGGAAGGATTACTTTCTTTTCGCAAGCATGATCCTTTTAATAAAGTAAGTATTTAAATCTAAATAACATTTTCCTTATTACGATGTAAAAACCTGGGCGACACGTGATTTATGAGGGTCCGTACCAGCTTCTAATGTTCCCACTGCAGGGACACCGGCTCTGATCTACCACGGGTAGGATTTTGGGAGGACCTACCTACCTTCTAGAATCTTGGACAAATACTTGGAATTCTTCCAAAATTCACAAAGGCAAACATTATGCTTATGTTCAAAATGATATTCCTAAAATACCATGGTTTTTTAAACACCGGCTCTTCAGCAGACCCATTACATCAACAATTTGTAGACTTAGGCTTGGACATTCATGTAATCCAGTATTCTTGGCTAAACTGAGGGTACGGGATCATTCAATTTGTGAATGTGGACTAGACGAAGGAAATGTGGACCACATCTGCTTTAGCTGCCCACTATTGCGTCGCTCTCTATTTGATTTCCTCCCTAAAGAAATCCCCCGCCCTACATCAATTAAATGTATTCTATCTCTAGCACCAGTTTCCAATATAAAAATCTATTTCATTTTATGTAAATTCCTTAAAACTAACAAAATTAAACTGTAATAATCTTGCCTCTTCCATTTTTTCGTAACTTCCATAATAATAAACTAACCATGTGATGTCTTTCTTGTAATGTCTACCCTCTTTTTCTTATTTTTTTGTTGTTTGTTATATATTAATCAATTGTTTGTAATAGTTGTAAATAAACCGGCCATATTATTCCTAAAATTTATAACTCCAGAAAACTTGTGAAAATAACACTGACGCGGACACTGGCAGAATTTGTGTGGCTCAAAACACAAAAAGCCAAAAAAGAAGAAAAGAAGAAGATCTACCACGGGAGCCAAATCCGGATTGGTAGATGTCAGATATCTTCGAATTTTTGATTCTAAGACCGGCATGGTTTCCACACTATGTTTTCCGTCATCGTTTTCAGAACGTGGTATTGCGCACATAAATTTTTCAAGTCAAAAATCTCTGGTGCTCGCATGTGTTTGAAGCAGCGACCTTCAGATCGAAAGTCGGCGTCTGTGCCACCACGCTGTCTGAGGGTACATTGCGTAAATATCACGGACTATAGTCTTACCAGAGATATAAGCGATCTGCCCCCCCAGGTTCCTGCCGATAATGCCAGCTTGGTGCGCTCCGAGGCTGTGGCCCACGATGTGGTACATGGTGGACACACTGCCCGTAGCTGCGTTCAGCCAGCTGATGAAGCGAGCTACACTTAGACCTGGAAGATATTTTTATTTATCAATCGAATTCCAAAGAATATAAGTAATAATAATTTTGTTGAAATGTGGTATTGCGCACATAATTTCTTTCATGTGAAGAATTGGTGCACCTGTGTTTGAACCAGCGACTTCAGATTGAAAGTCGACGTCTGTGCCCCTGGGCCACAACGCCTCTCATACCTGAAGTGTACGTATTGGCGACGGCAGCCACATAGTTGATGGTCCCAGCACCAGCGCTCCAGTCCACCACAATGACGTTCAAATCCTCAGCGGCCAGGAATGCAGGCACCAGAGCCGAGTTCATGTCAGACTGGACACTGTCCAACCAGCCGTGGATCAGCACAATGGTGCGGCGTTGAGGGTTGTAGTTGGTGATTCCGAGGAGACCGCTGCTGCCCATCAGCAGTGGTTGGCTGACTGTCGGGTTCTGCCTACAAACGGAGATTGTTTTTATATGATCTCTACGTGGTCAAATCTCAAAATTGATGCTGAAATTCCTTCTCGTGTTGAGTCAGTGGGCAACCCTGGTTAACAACTGAACATATTCGTGAGCATACACATGCACAAATCTTATGTGCATGAGACGTATCATCCCCGTCTCGGGTGATGGACGCTGGATGAGTGCGACTCAGTGTAAGATCCAAATCTTATACTGAGTCGCATCACTGTTGTCATGGGCGGGGGGCGCCACTTACCACCAGGTGGGCCCTATTAAAATGACAAGGTAGTGGCAATGATTGTCAAGTAACGTGTCCAATTGATAGCCAATAATCAGGGAAACAAGTTCATTCGATTAGATAACGTGTTTTGAATGATTTTAATTATCATTTAAGTATTATAATCCCAATACTACAGGATCCTGATACGTTAGTCATCAGAGATAACAGCGGATTGCCAATAGTGGGCGAGTGGACAATTTTTATGAGCCGTAAGTAACTTTAATTCTGTTCTTAACTCTTAAATATGGGTGTTTGTCTTGTGTTTCTGTGTTTTTCCATGCTATCTGAGGCACAGGGAATCCTAGTGCAGAGGTATGAGAGTGTAAAAGAAAATAACATATATATATATAAAGTTCCGCCCAAATACACATAAAACAACTAAACAACATAAAACTCTTAAATATCACCTCCGCCCAAAACAACAGCAATTCAACATAGGTCCATGGTTAGATGATGGGACATGGTGGAATTCGAAAACATGTAGGAAAGGTTTCTACATTTTTTGTGGGAATAAAGGTTTGTTGTACTTCCCAAACCAAGTCAGAAATTTTGAGGGGTCCAGCTGATCGCGTCCATAGGTTGTACATAGAACTGTGTAGTATCCCTACAAGTACCCTCTGGGTGGTGCCAAAAGATTAACTAAAAGTAGCGGTAGAACTTGTGCCAAGTACTAGAAGTACTGCCACACTTGATAATCTGCTGCCAAGCAATAATGCACTCGTATTGTTGTGCGTGAGGGGTGTGGGGCCGGTGAAATCACAGGTGCGTGATACGTAACGTCCCGGTTTCGGGTGAAAGGTGCAACCATTACGCAGTATCTCTCCGGGCGAAATTGGCTCAAGTTCTACTGCTACTAATCGCGCTTAAAACTTATTTTACCTGGTAAACAGATGGTAGATGTTCTGTATATCTGGGTCGAATCTCGCGATTTCCTGGAGTTCGCTGGTCTTCAGCCAAAGGTCCACGAGATGGGGGGTCCGGTCTGGTCCCAGCACATACTGGTAGCGGGTCTCATCGAGCTTCCTAATCACGGGGTCAGCCGGGAAACCTAGTTCCACATAAAACATTAACAATAACAATATAATATAATAATATAAATAAAATATATAAATGTAATAAGTGACGGCTTAAAACATCGAATAAAACTGATTTCAATACTTTCATCTTTTATTTGTCACCACAAAGGGTTACACCCTACTATTTAAAAAAATAAACATGCAAATTGTTATACAACGGGCGGAGAAAAATGCCACGGAGCCGTCACTACAAGGATTGCCCGTTTAAAGATTCTTTTTCGTTGAGGGTTAAATGATGATGATCCTCATCATAACGAAAAAGACCCTCTTGATTAATGATGATCCTCACCGGAGACCAAGGCCAAGGTTGACACCAGAAGCACCACACGTAACGCCATCGCGATCGAAATACTACTCTCATTCTATCTAATTGTTCGTATTGATTATTGTCAAAACCTTATCATGTTTTAATCAAGTAGAATTATCATTTTTTATTATAACTACCTTCGCCCCGGTGTTACCCGCACTTTCCCGGCAATTTTATGAGCAACTATCATAAATTTTCTTTCATGAACCTTCTACAACAAATACAACAAAAAAATATTTAGCAAAATTGGTTTAGCCGTTCACGTATGATGAAATGACCAAGGGAAATACGGATTCATCACTACATAGTATAAAACAAAGTCGCTTTCTCTGTCCCTATATCCCTATGTATGCTTAAATCTTTAAAACTACGCAACGGATTTTGATGCGGTTTTTTTTAATAGATAGAGTGATTCAAGAGGAAGGTTTATATGTATAATACACTAGCAAGTCACCCCGGCTTCGCACGGGTAGTTTCTGATACGACACTGATGCTTTACTAACCGTGCGAAGCCGGGGCGGGTCGCTAGTTTTTATATATATATATATATATATATAGATAAGTATAGATAAATAAATTATCATTTTAATCCATCGAATTATAGCAATCCTTTTCATTGATTAAATTGCGTGTTTGTCATTCTTGATCGATAATAAAACGGATTAAAAATACCTACCCATATTTTGAAACGGTATTATATATACTTACAATAGTTTATTTTTCGTAGACATATCACAGATCGCCCTTGCGCCATCTTGCCCCTCAAAGCATAGGTATATAATACTTCTATAGATAGAATTTTTTATGCGGTGGCAGTGACTTGCTGGCGACCCACCTGATAATGGTTACCACCTCCGAATTACGAGAAGATGCAGTCGCATTGAGTTGCATCCGTCATCGTCAGTTTGGGACGGGTAAGTTACATCTCGTGTGCCTGTAATTTCATGGCACCCTGGTACCAGGAATGATATTGCTCTAACAGTGAAGATTTTCCATGAAATATCTATGGGACTTGGAGACCTTTGAACAAGAAATCATCGTAATCGTATCTGCGAAGATATCACGTAACAAACAAACGACTCCGTTGCTTAGTTAGTAGTAGCCCTGCCTTCGAAACGAGGGGTCCCGTGTTCGATTCCCGGCCGGGACACACTTTGTGTGGTGAGCATGAAGTTTGTTCTCGGGTCTTGGGTGTTTGTCTTGTGTTTCTGTGTTTGTCCATGCCATCTGCGACACAGGGAATCCTAGTGCAGAGGTATGAGTGTGTTAAAGTTTTTTTTTTTTTTCATTGTAAGAAACAAAAGTTTTTAATAAATATGTACCTACATTGTATGTTTCCTACTAAGAGCTACCTGATGTTCCTAATGGTTGAATAAAATGCAAAGAGCATAATAAAAATTACTTTCGTGACATATAAATACCTATACCTACATCAGTGAACAATTTATTCGCGACATACAATTTATTTAAGGCCGATAAGTGTTTCACAACATGCATTTTAAATTTCAACAAAATTTTATTTGGTCTCAATATGTTTTTGCGCACGCTTCTTGTACTGTGTAAGTTTTAATATTTTTGTGTACATTGCTACTGTAATCTACCTACTTCTTAACAAACTTCAAAAATGGTAGACCACAATTTGACTGTTTTTTTCTGTGTTTTGTTATCTCTTCGCCAATTCTGGATGGATTTGGGTGATTCCTATACGTACTGGGTGGCGCAATAGGAACAACAAAAAGTAGCAGTGGAACTTGCATATTGCGCCTGGATAACTACTGCCTCCACAGCTGGTAATCTGCCGCCAAGCAGCGTTGCACTCGCGCTGCTGTTACGGTGAAATTACAGACATTACTGCAGTCTCGACTGCGATGCGATGTGATCTGTGTGTCTTTAGTAGGTGAAGACCTGAATCATATTGATGTTTTTTATGGGCAGAGGTTACCCTCTGAACATCCGTGGACCGCCTGCTTGTCCTGCCACATTAGTCAATTAAAAAAATAAGCAACTTTGCGTCAATCATTAAGATTATTTATCCACTTGTATATTTTTCAGGCATCATTTTCAACGCAATTGAATCTTCACGCAAAAGGCACAATAAACACACTTACATATATCTTGACCGCCACAAAAGACCTACGGTTCTAGTTAGACTGATCAATGTGCGCAACATTCATGAACAGAGCATGGAAAATTATGCCGACATGACGAATGATGAACTGGATCGTAGTGCAAGCGAATTAAAACAACGTAAGCAGGGAAAAACTTGGCTCGCAAGTTTTCTTTATGTAATAGATGTGACGGAACAAGCTGAAGACCCACCTGATGTTAAATTGTTACGTCCATCCATAACAAGATGTCCGATTTAGGTCCTCCCCGCCGAAGTACGAGAAAACCTAAATCACACCCCGTTGCGTCCGTTTTTTCCCCTACACAACTGGAACAGCAATGCAGACCACTGTTTGGCGGTAGATAACCAGAAGTTGAGGCAGTACTTCTCCGTGCGAAAATTGCACAAGTTCTACTGCTACTTTTTGTTGCTGCTTTGCACCACCCAGGGGGTACGAACGCGAGCAACTGGAGTACTGGTTCCAAGCGTCTATGAGTTTCGGTGTAAACGATACAGCCATTTAAATAGAATGGCAATAGTTGACAGCTCTGCCTTCTGCGCGGTAGGTGTTGGGTTTGATGTTCACTCAGGACAAGCATTTGTATGGCGAAGGAAAAAAGTTGTATGTAAGTATGCAGTATATTTTAAGTGAATGAACGAAAGTTGTGTTAAAAAAATGATTGGATTTTCCGATTTTCACTGATTCAAAGTGAATTTGCATAAACATTATTTTATTTAATTGTATGTATGACATTTTTGCTATGTATTATTTTTTATGATTATAATTTGTTGTGTCTGGCATAAAATTGTAACAGTGCAGAGTATAAACTTATATTTTTTATAAATTATCTTTATATCTTTTTTTATATAAATAATGTTTTATATATCTTTTGACATAACCAAGTGTTCCAAAGAGAAACTAAGGTAAAAATAAAAGAGTATGAATATTTATTTATTTATTTTATTATTTATAGCACAAAAAACTTAAATTAATGCACAAAGGATAACTTAAAACTAAAAGCTTTTCTACCAGTTACCCTTTTATGGTAGAAATAGTGGCGTACAAAAATACCTATATATAATAAACTAAAACTATTTAAAATTTTATCTGTAATATTAGTATGAGTATAATAGAACATTATGTACATGAGCATATTAATGTACTAAATATTATACTCATACTGGTTAATTTTATTCATAAAATGTTGACCACTTTTCTGTCATAAAAACTCTTTGCTGAGATTTCAAAAAGTACCGTTCTTTTTAGACGGACCTTCTTGATAAACCGTGCGTTTTACATTACAATAACGCCCAAGTGCGTAATGAGATACATTACGATACTGAAATTGATGAAATAACAGACCCTTTACGAGAAAATGTGCTATAAAGACCATTAAATATTGTCACATCATTTGAAACATCTTTTATATAAAATATGTCATGAAAATTGTTTCAGGATATGAAAAGATAGAAGACTCTACCCAAAGTAAGGATAAGATAAAAAAATATCTCTTGGATCTCCTGATTCCTAAGCAAAGCGGCAGAATTATGAGGCGACATATCATCAACAACCCTCAGGTTCTCGAAGAGTTTAAGATGAAAGTGAGAGAAAAGTAAACCATTTTTTACTTCTTAAAAAGCTCTCGATTTTTTTATGTGAATATTCGGCCGTACGAGCTGAGGGCCCACCTGGTGGTAAGTGGCGCCCCCCGCCCATGACAACAGTAATGCGACTCAGTATAAGAATTGGATCTCACACTGAGTCGCATTCATCCTGTTGCGTCCATCACCCGAGACGGGGACGTCTCATGTGCATGTGATTTCACCGGCACCCACACCCTTCCTGCGGAACACAGTAATGCGAGCACTACTGCTTGGCGGCAGATTCCAGGTGTCGTACCTTCGGACGAACCTGGCACAAGTTCTACTGCTATATTTGGTTGCTCCTTTAGCACCACCATAGGACTTCGCATAGGAGTGAATAACTATATATTTCGCATATAACTATATATTTTTAGACTTGTATTAATTTTTAAATTAATAAGACCATCACCAACTCACTAATCAGTCTCATCACCTGCCTATCATCGGCTGTCAAGTCAGTTTGTATATTCAACTATCCGATGTTTGAAGATAGATTACCAGAGCAACATTATTTTCTGGTTAGATGCAGAAGATAGAACAGTTTTTTAGTGATAAAAGAAATTTACCCCAGCACTATGATTCCGTGCGTCATAGGTAGCGTGGACAAATACCCAAGACATGAGAACAAAATTTACGCTCACCACACAAAGTCGGCTTCGAGATTTGAACCCGGAACCCCTCGATTTGAAGGCGATTACTACCAACCACCTACGCTCACAGCTACCGTGCAGATAACAACATTGCTATGTTAATGTTCACACATGTTAGTTGAATATAAAAACGGGCTGTAAACTTGTTGTTTTCTCTTAGACTTAGACAGAACATACGTCGTGCGTCGAATCAAAGAAACGCTGTTTTTCGTCTTGACAGTAAGTTTTACAATGATATTTAAAACTAATAAAAATATAATATACTCGTTTATTGTCAAAACATATGAAGGCTGGACCGTTTTGAATGATGCTTTCACCGGCATAGCTGATGTTATACGGACTAAACCTACTTTTATTTTTTCTTGTTAAATTCCGCAAACGAAGTCGTGGACAACAGTTTGAAATAAAGTGTCCGAAAAGATCACGAGGTCTATTAATAAGTTGGTCGACTTTTACTTTACCGTAAGTTGGTATTCCGCTAGACTGCATATGTATGCTACAATCCTTTAAAGCACCACATATTACTACTCCACCCAAAGGTTGGAGAAGAAATCGCTTTCAGCGATAAGACCGCCCATTGTACAATACTAGCTCTTAGTAGATTTATTTGAACGATTACTATGTATATGTATCCTGGTGTACAATAAAGTGTTCATTCATTCATCTAGAAGTGATACTATTAGAAATTTTTCCACAAACGTTTTTAACAATTCACCTGATTATAACTGAATCTTCCCTATTTTAACACTCCTATTCAGATATAGTTTTTCTTTTTTACCTGATGACAGATGTTTTTATAGCCGTGTATCGATAAATAATTATTCCGAACGGCCCTACACACGTTGCGGTTTAGGACAGTTGGGAATATAGTATTATTTTCAGCTTCTTCTAAAGAAATTAAATTCTCAAACGATATACCCGCCTCTTTCGAAAAGGATCAAAGGCCCAGGGACAATCATAAATACCGTGATGACAGAAAAGTAAGTGATGTAAGCGATGATAAAAAATTCAATGATAATGAGAAAAAATACAAAGGAAATGATTATGATAGTGGTAAACGAAATAGGAATTACGATGACGGTCCAAACAAAGAATACAACGAAAACGAAAAACCAAAGCGTCTAAGGAGTGGATATAACAGTGATTCTAACAAAAGAGATAAAGAACGAAAGAAATCTAAAAGAACGACTCGAGATGACAATTGGGACAGGCTAACGAATAATGAAGATTGGAATACAGTAACGCAGAAAGATTCTTGGAATAAAAATGTCAAAAACAATAATTATAAACCAAAAAAAGTACAAAATGAAAGACAAATACGTCCAGCGAAGAGTGTGAATTATGATACGAATCACAATAAACCTAAGAATGATAGGAAAAGAGATATCATAGAAACTACTTTTAAACCATTCTCGAGAACAACTCCGAGGCAGACAGAGCGGAAGAAACACATTGCTCCCAAAATATCCTCGTACAAGAACCCCAAGCCTAAGAAACGAGGAGGGAACTATGAAGGTGGGTTCTTTGGAAGGACTCCCATTCCTTACGTAGGGAAGAGAGGAATCTACGTTGACTAATAAAGATTTCTCTTTGATGTTTTCTTGTTTTATCAACATCTACACTATCTACACTTAATATTATAAAGAGGAAAGATTTGTACCTATTTTTGTATGTTTGTAATGAATAGGCTCAAAAAGTACAGGGCCGATTTAAAAAATTCTTTCACCAATAGAATGCTACATTCTTCCAATTTGACATAGGCTACATTTCATTTTGAAAAAAATTAGGGATCCTTGGTAAAATTTGAACAATGTAACCGAAGGTGTAGAAAAATGAGTCTTAAAATGTCTTTCGTCGAATGCGCTGCCGAAACTATTAGCGATAGAACAAAATAATGTACAACAATATTGAAGAACATCATAATGTCTACAAAAAACTCCGCGGTAGCATATGTCCAACTATTGTAGTTATGTCACTACCCCGTGCGAAGCCGGGACGGGCTGCTAGTTGACTAATAAAATAAAAAATTTATTTTTTATGTTTGTTGCCTCACGTTTCCGTCATCTACCTACCGATTTTTTATTTTTTTTATTCGATATGCTTTCAGATCGGTTCCATAGAAATTTTATCAAAATTAGGTCAATAGTTTGGTTATTAAATCAAAATAACTGGAACAAATATGTCGTCCAAGTAAAAGAATATTTAAACAAGTTCATTTTACGAAAATTTAAAAACTCACACTTTGACAAGTCCTTTCAAATCTATACTATCTATCTATAATATATCTAAGCTGCTGTGTTTGTTTGTTTGTTTGTTTGTTTGAACGCGCTAATCTCTGGAACTACTGGTCCGATTTGAATGATTCTTTCAGTGTTGGGTAGTCCATTTATCGAGGAAGGCTATAGGCTATGTTTTTTTTTTCAAAATTAGGGATCCGTAATAAATTTGCTATTTTGTAACACAAGGTGTAAAATCGAAAACCTATTTTTGCGTGCGCTGCAAAAACTATTGATAATAGAACAAAATGATGTACTACGGGTTTGTAGATCCCATTAAGACCTACAAAAAAGTCCGCAAGAACATATATCTAGCTATCATGGTTTAATCACAATAAGCGATTTTATGTTCAAAATAATTATTAAAACGTCTGAAGAAAAAAACGCGGGTGAAACCGCGGGGCACAGCTAGTCGGTTGATAAATTACTTAGAACTGAAGTATCCTACATAGAAAGTAACCTTCTCCGCAATTCTATTGAAAAAAGGGCCATAACTATAATAATACATAAAACTCTTCCAAAGAAAGAAATATTCAGTTTCGAACTATTTTTTTCTCCGCGCTAGCTACGCCGGTTGCCTTGTCCCCGAGCGGTCAATGTATGTTTCGGGGCCCACCCAATACATGTGGGTGAACTTAGCAGATCATTGTCCAGCAGATCAAAAAAAAACGGGAGTTCTATTCGCATGCAGAAGAGTTCTATAGTTCCTGATACTTTTTAGAAACAGTTCTGCCGTTTTTACCTTGAAAAAAGCCGACTGAAAAAATGATCTGCCAACTTCCCGTAGCAGATCATTTTTCAGGAAATCAAAAAAAAATGCGATTTATTTTCGCATACAGCCGACATACCCAATACTAATTTGAGACCCAGGGTGGGTCGCGAGCCATTCTTTGGGAAACGTTGGTTAGTGAGTAGTAATTTTTCTATTTTATTTAAATGAATTATGTTTATTTAATCTTTAAAGTATCTGAAGCAGCTGGTGAAGTTTCATCGGAGGCGGTACCGGAAGTCGATTTGACCTGAAACAGATTGGTAAGCTATGTAAGAAAGAAAGAAAGAAAATTATTTGACTACACGCAATACAGAACTTATACATTACAAAACATACAAAAATGTTACCTATATATGCTTTTGTGTGCCAATAATTCCTTTTGTTCTTTTTTAAGATTCCGTACCCAAAGGATAAAATGGGACCCCATTACTAAGACTAATATAATATATACTCGTAATTGATAGCAGCTTTGCCTTCTGCGAACTTGTGCCGAGTTCATCCGGAGTCCTGCCTCCACACCAGGTCCACCGCCAAGCAATGGCGCAATCACATTGCTGTGTTCTGGAAGGGTGTGGGTGCCGGTGATATTACAGGCACATGAGGCGTATCATCCCCGTCTCAGAGTGACAGGCGCAACGCGATGCGACTTGGGTCTACTCATACTTTAGTAGGGAGAGACCTCAGTTATATTTTTGTTGTTTATGGACGGCAGTAACCACTTAACTTTAGGAGGGCTGTCACAAATTGCGAATTAAAAAAAAAAACATTACCCATTGACATCCAAACACAGAGAAAACGTTTATGTTTGGCACACAAATGCTTGTACTCAGTGGGAATCGCACCCAGTACCTACAGCGCAGAAGACAGACCTAGATATGTAACAAACGCAAATTAATCAATTCTTAAAATAATACACAATAGTAATTTAATTATTCAATATCCATTCCATTTAAATTCTAAATTTTATTATATATCATTGAATATCTACTATATAAAAATAAGTCGGGTTTTCCTTCCTGACGCTATAACTCCATAACGCACGAACCGATTTCCACGGTTTTGCATTCGTTGGAAAGGTCTCGGGCTCCGTGTGGTTTATAGCAAAGAAAATTCAGGAAAAATTTCAACAGAAAAGCGTGAAAATCTTTTTTCATAAATGTTACATAAAACGAAGCCATCTGGTGGCGAAACGGAGTTCGCCGGGTTTGCTAGTTGTTATAATAATATATATAGGTCTGCTTGTAATGACAACTTCTAATGAATAGTTTCATAGACATTATATACCTATATATATACCTATAGTAGGAACCTAACCAACGTTAGGTTAACATATAAAACCTGCGTAATACTATTTGATGCAATAATATACTGAATACTACCAACTGAGCTATGTCAGTCAACTACTGGTTGCTCCACTTGTACCGCGCATGTATACGACAACCGATTGTAGATAACTGCTCTTCTTCAACTACTGGTTGCTCTTTTCTTACCGCGCAGGGATACGACAACCGACTGTAGATAACTGATCCTCTTCAACTACTGGTTACTTTTTTCATATCGCGCATGTATACGACAACCGAATGTAGATAACTAATCCTCTTCAACTACTGGTTGCTCTAATAGTACCACGCATATATACGACAACCGACTGTAGATAACTGATCCTCTTCAACTACTGGTTACTCTTTTCGTCCGCGCATGGATACGACAACCGAATGTATTTAGGTAACTGATTCTCTTCAACTACTGGTTACTCTTTTCGTACCGCGCATGGATACGACAACCGAATGTTATCTACATTCTCTTCAACTACTGGTTGTTCAAATAGTACCACGCATGGATACGACGACCGACTGTAGATAACTGATCCTCTTCAACTACTGGTTGCTCTAATAGTACCACGCATGTATACGACGACCGACTGTAGATAACTGATTCCCTTCAACTACTGGTTGCTCCTGTCGTCGTCAAGGATACTACCGACTCACTGTTAGAAGCAAATAACATTCAGATTTTGGGACGCCAAGAATATACCTCGTGGTCGTGTTCCGTTGTTGTAATTGGTGAATCTTTCTGCCCACTGAGCGGACCTCGGGTAGACGACAGCTGTTCCTCAGACCCCATATGTTTTATGATGGTATGAATAATACGGCTGAAATATATAATTGTATATAATTCCACATACAGACACTCCATTCTTATTTATTTGTAACTAGCAACCCGGTTAATAGAGCATCGGTGTTGTATCAAAAATTACCCGTGCGAAGCCGGGGTGATTTACTAGTACTACATAAAAACCGTCCTCTTGAATGACTCTATCTGTTGCTGAAAACTGCAAAAAAATTGGTTTCTTGGTTTAGAAGTGACTCTATTTGTTAGTTATGCTTTAACGTCCAAACGACTAACCTGATATTAAAAATTCTTTCACCAATTGGAAGCTTCATTACCAGCGTGTAACAAAGGCTATATTTTGTCCCCGTATTCCCACGGGAACAGGAACTACGCGGGTGAAACCGCGGGGCGGCAGCTAGTAATAAATTAACACCTTTTTTTTGCACGTAACACTAACTATTTTTTCTATTTTTTTAATAAAAGTAGCCTAAGTTACTCCTTATAACATCAGCTATCTTCCATTGAAAGTCCCGTCATAATTTATAACAGTTTCAGAGATTAGACGGCACAACAGACAAAGACAAAAAACCGTGCAAACCGTTTAATAATAATAATAATAAATCTTTATTTCAGGCTTCTTACATTTTTTGTATAAATACTAAAAACAGGCCCATATAATAAATACCTTACAGACTAACATACATATAAAAATATAAACACAAAAATTGACACTAAGCTTAACCGTTTTGTGCAAAACAAAGTCCGCTCCCGCTGTTTGTACGTTTAGATCTTTTAAACTGTGCAACGTATTTTAATGCAGTTTTCCGCGGTCCGAAACATTTCGTTTCCTGTGCATCCAATTGGCTGGTGATAAAACTTACCCTGCGTATTCGAAGCCTATGTCTTTGCAGTGGTTCAAGGTGCTGATCGGTATAGTAGGGTGTAGCATGCTGTAGTAGTCCAATCGCTCCACACCGGTCTGATCATCATTACTCGCTCGGCGGCGGTGTTTTGGGAAAGATCTGAAAGAAGCATAGATCGGGGACAATTAATTTTAATAGTGCCTAGGCGATCGATAAACGCTCGTCCATTTAAATCCTGTCATCGGTAACCAGTTGTGCCACGCGTGTAATAACTTTAAATTTTGTTCTTATATATACTTATGGTTAAAAAAAAAGATTAAAAAACACTTATTTTGTTCGGTACCTTGAGTTTTTGTGTCGTTTTGTTTTGTTTAAGTTCATGTATTAATTTCTATGTTTGAAATTTTTCTTATCTTGTTGAAAATGATATTTTGTTACATGTTGTTTTTATTTTTGTGCAGTTGATTTATGTTAATATTATATGCATCTATTGTACTAATGTATGTTCCTTTGTGTTTTAATTGATGTTTATTGTGTATTTTTAATATACCGCATAATCTGATGAGAAATTTCAGACTTTATAATAATAAATAAATACAATAACTTAAAGAAATTTAGCGTAATGCTAGATAGTGTACATATAGCCTTCCTCATTAAGTGGCTATAATTTATAGCCTTCCTCATTAAGTGGCATTAAGTTAAAAAGAAACTGATTTAAAAATCAATAAAACCATCTTCAATACTTTCAAAGTAGCAAAGTACGCAATTTCGTTTAAGTAGACGACATACTTTTTCCAGTTATTTTGATCTACTATAAAACCGATTTTTATAAAAATTCTACCAATATGAAAGCATATCCTTTCAAATGCCCCTTTACAGCAGTATCTACTATTTACCATTGTAATTTGTAATCAATTGTAATTTATGTTTTATCTTTTATTGTTTTTATATTTAATTGAACTTGAAATTGTATGCGGTATTCCAATTTTTTCTTTTATTTTATTGTAATTTTTTTTAATTATTATTATATTTTTTTGTGTTGTTTTACTTTTTAGATTTTTAACAATTTTAATTTTGTTTTTTTTTTTTTTTTTAATTAGTGTAAGTGGTCTAATCCGTGCTATGTAAATAAATAAATCATTATTTTTAATCTTAAAGGAACTCTACCTGTGTAACTGTTCTGTTCTGTTTATGTTTTTGAATTATGATGTGAATAATTTGTACTTTTGATTGAAAATATACTTAGCCAAGGTACCCTAAGGTTCCTTCGGTTTCAATAAATGAGTACGAGTATAAATAAAAAAATAACTTACAATAATTTTCTGTATAACATTAAAAAAATACGGTGGAACCTCCTTTTTTAAAGTCGGTTAAATTAATTCAAGTATTTACATTTTGGTAAAACGAACTTTTATCTTCACGTAACATTTAACCACGTTCTCGAAACGGTGACGGAAAACATCGTGAGGAAACCGGCATGCCTTAGAACTATAAATTCGACGACATGTGACATCTACCAATCCGGATTGGGCTCGCGTAGATCAGAGCCCATTCACTCTCAATGATCGAGAGTAGGCCGGTGTCTGCAGTGGGAACATTAGAGGCTGGTACGTAACATCTTACTGTCTCAATGCGCTAGTGTCGTTGCTATATCCCATTTCCTTAGCAATCTTTTCCTTCATCTCATCCAGCATATAATGTTCTGTACTTAACAGCATATCCGAGAAATCCGATAACAAGTTGCGTCTCTAGAGGAATAAATATTAACGTATCAACTTTTATATACTTTAACTGAAATGTGTACAGCTCCTATAAAGCGTCACAAATATTTAATTCCATCCAAAGGTGGTCTGGAAGAAATCGCTCCCAGTAATAAGACCGCCCGTGTTCCCAAATATAGCATAATATTTTTTAATATTATTAAAAAATATTATGCTATATTTGCTTTAATAATAATAATTTATTTATTTCAGACATAACATCCATTAATTACGTGAATACGTACGAAATACGTGAAGTAAATAAATATGTATTCAAGAATTGCTAGTTTAAAGTAATATTATAAACAATAAATAAATAATCTTAATATATATAAATTACGTGTCACGGTGTTTGTCCGCGATGGACTCCTAAACTACTAAACCGATTTCAATCAAATTTGTACACCGTGTGCAGTTTGATCCAACTTGAAAGATAGGATAGCTCACATCTCAATTTATGATCGCAATATTATTTTATTGCAAATTATTTGTCTATTATTTGACAGTCACAATTACAAAAACGTTAGCCACAGCAACGCGTGGCCGGGTCAGCTAGTAGATATATATAATAAGGAAATAGCAAATAGGCTAGTCGACATCACAGGAGACCGAAGAGCTAGCAGCTACCTCGGACAAAGAATTGGTGTAGCTTACCTTCTAAAGTATCTTCCGAACCTTGCCTAAAGGGACTTTTAATAATATATTTTAGTTAGCTATATATATAAAATAAAGTCGTGTTTGTTACAACACTTATAACTCGAGAACGGCTGGACCGATTGCCATGGTTTTTGATTTGTTGGATTTGTTTCCGTCCCGAATAGCAGAATAACTATTAAAAACATTGGAAAATTAACGAAAAAATAAAAACAATTTATCCCCGTATTCTCCACGGGAACGGGAACTATGCGGGTGAAACCGCGGGGCGCAGCTAGTTATATTATATTTTTAAAGATTTTAGTTCTAGGTTCATTGAATAAAATAATATACAATAGGATAAAATTGTATAACCGTAAGGTAAAAATGTTGCCTTGAAAATGTACAATATTATCAACTAGCTACTCATAATTTATTTTTGGCGCTTCCTATTAGGCACGGGGCTTACCTTGCCTTCCAAAATTTTCAAATACTCGGGCGTTTTTCTGAATCTCAAGAGTACAGAGTTCAAATCCTCTCCATACAATTTTATAGATTCAGCTTCGATATCATACTTCCTACATTTCACTGGATATAATACTGAAATAAGTCGTTTTACTTGATTATTTAAAGAAAGAAAGAAAAATATTTTATTTGTGCCACTAGGCTTAAAATTAAACATCACAATAATTATAGAAAAAAAAAACAAGAGAAAAATAAAAAAAATAAATACAAAAACTTAACCTAGCAGACACAAAAAGGACTCTGACTCAGCATAATGTTGATTGACTGGCTGACTGACTGGATTTCATCACCTGGGCGATCAAGCTTTGCGGGTTTTTTTGTAATATCGTGTTTTATCTAAAACAGTATATTACCAAAAATTTAGATGGTAACACAAACATTGAGATGGTATTAAATTTTCAGCATAGTTTACTATAATATAATATATATAAAAAAAACACTTTTTTTTTGTAAAATCATGCGTTTTTACGAGAAATAAATAAACCTACGAGAATAATTATACAGGTAAACCAGTTTTACAAACGTGAAAACGCACGTTTATACAAAAAAAGTTTTTTTTTTTATAATAATCTGCTGAAAATTTAATACAGCGCCATACAATACATTTTTGTGTTACTTGTTTGGTAATCTACGTTTTAGATAAAACACGATATTACAAAAAAAAAAAAACTGTATAATAACAGGTAATAATTATACAGGTAAACTTATTACCTGTATAATTATTCTCGTAGGTATACAGCAAAATCTTATCTTCACAACAAGATTCATGCAAATTGTTAGCCATTTTCGAGATACGCGAAATAAATATACATCTGCTAACATTCCCCTGTATTAAAATTATCATAGAGGACAAAATTTATACCAACAAAAGTCAATCTCTCATGCGTGGCCCACTCTGTCGTCGGAGTCGAGCCTCAAGAAGGCCACATGACTTATCGACGTGCCCTCTGAAGCACGAAAGCGCTCGCAGTACTGATCGGGTGGAGGGTCGCAAACATGTGTACAAACTGCGAACACGTAAAAGAATTCTTACCAGTAAATATGCAGAATAATATTATTTCCATCATAAAATGCCAAATAAAACTTGAACACTGCTTATATTGTCGAAATAGCTACGGATTTGATAATTCTATTTTCCATCTGTATCCATACAAACAAATAAAATTGAAGTGTTTGTAATGTCAACATATTTAACCCCGACGCAAAATGAGGGTTGCCAGTTGCCACCACCAGCTCCGCCACCACTGGTAATAAAACGAGTCAAAATGACAATCATTTTATTGCAAGTTTGACTCTGTCTGTGGCACCATAGCTCTTAAACGGGTGAACGTATTAGGGAGCTATTTTTGAAGTGAAAACTTCTTTAGCGGCGTTGAGCACTTTTTCTGTAATGGGTATCAAATCTTAAACTCGCGTCAGGACACGTGACCTGATCGAAAAAGCGTAAGACGGATGGAGAGTAGACAAATTTTCTCATTCGATTTTGAACTTAACCTTCAACATTTTATGGTTGATTTTTCGGAGAGATAAACTTTTTAATGTATTATAAAATAATTGTAATAGTTTTAAAGTGTTAAATTTTTAATGTAATATAAATTGTCATGTTTGTGTACGATAGCGCAATAAATGAATATTGTATTCTACCACATAAATGATAGTACTTTTATACTGATAAAGCAATTGGTGCAAAATTATTCCCTAACCATTCCAAAATATCAAACATGCTCAACGTTAATAATCAAGTTTTCACTTCTGCCGGCACTCCCGGAGTGCAACCCGTCTTTTTTTTTTATTTCAAAGCTGGTTTCCTAGCGCCACCGCTAGGATATGTTTTCTTAGATATGTTTTATCAAAATCGGTTCAGCCGTTTCAAGGTCATCAGCTGATACCATTACACAAGTCGGGGGGTATTACATTTCCTTAAAATGAACATGTTATTATACGCATTTTAATTTATATCCTACTAATATTATAACCGCGATAGTTTGGATGTATGAATGGATGTTTTTACTCAATCACGCCAGAACGGCTGAACGGACCTGGATGAAATTTGGCACAGAGATAGATTATAGTCTGGAATAGCACATAGGGTTTTTATCCCAGAAAATTGTACGGTTCAAGTGTAACCGCGGGGCGCAACTAGTAAAGAATAAATAAAAAAAATATATATTTTAATTTTTTTGTCTCTCTCTCTCTATCTGTTTGTCCGTCTGTCTGTTTGTTCCGGTTACTCTCTGACATAGCTGGAACTACTTTGACGTGACTATCGCTGTCAGCTGATGTTAAAGAGTAATTTAGAATATATATTAATATATTATACTCTTATTCCAGAAAATAATTAGGAATCCCAAAATAATTGATAAAATTCCACGCGGACGTAGTCACGGGCAACAACTAGTTGTGAATAAAATTAAATCTATATTTTTACAATATTTCATATATATTCGAGACCCACATTGCTGATAGGTGATAACCATTTAGATCCCTACACTTGTTCCCCTGGGTGGTGCTAAAAAAAAAGTAGCAGTAGAACTTGTGCCAAGTTTATCCGGAGAAGTACTGCCACCACACCTTATAATCTGCCGCTAAGCAGTAGTGCTCGCATTACTGTGTTCCGGTGGAAGGGTGTGGGTGCCGGTGAAATCACATGCGCATGAGACGTATCATCCCCGTCTCGGGTGATGGACGCAGCAGGATGAATGCGACTCAGAGTATCCTGAAATTCAGCACTGTTCATTCGAGACAGAGGATGAAAGTCTCCGAAACGGCTGAATTAACGGCTGAATTTTGCTCCATTAGCACCACCCAGGGGGTACGTGTAGGAGATCAAAGGGTACCTACACCTACGGACGGGAGCATCCTACTAGTTAGTAAATAGTCACCTACTATTGATGTTTTATATATATTACTAGCTGACCCGCCCGGCCACGCGTTGCTGTGGCTACTTGTACTGATGATATATTCTTTATGTATTACTTTTAGTAGTTTAAGTTGCAATAAACATTTTTTTTTTCATTTGCTACTGTAGCACACATCATTTATATGCTTCAATTTTTTTTTTTTTTTCTCCTGTTTCTGTTTTATAACTTATGTTTTATAACAACAACATCTGAGTCGCATTACGTTTTTAATTTCGTTCCATCCAAAGGTTGCCTGGAAGAGATCGCTATTAGCGATAAGGCCGCCCATTGTAACCTCTTCTCTTTTTTTTTGTTTTGTTATGTATGTTTATATCAAGGTGTACAATAAAGAGTATTCATTCATTGATTCATTCATGACTGTTGTCATGGGCGGGGGTCGCCACTTACCAGGTAGGCCCTCAGCTCGTTCCGTCAAAAATTCATATAAAAAAAAAAGTCTGATACTTTTTTCACCGTTGTATGATCTGGTTTTGGGCAGAAATTATTAGTGCCAACCGGGATTTGAACAGGCGACTCACTGAAAGTTTAACATCCCCTGAGCCACCGCAATTTCTACCATACCCTGCTAAACCATAAATTCATAACTCTTAATATATTTGGACAAATGTTTTTCAAAACTAGTAATGATTTTGTGGTATTTGCTGTAAAGATAGATTTTTCACGTGGTTTCTGCTGATTTTAACTTCGATAAGTCATTTTCACTTAATATTAAAAAAGGATACCAAATATAATTAAATTGAATTCACTTTTGAAATGTTGAAATTAAATCAACAATAAAAGAATTATTTCCTGCAACACAGTGTTAAACTAACGCAGGAATCAGTGCTACAACCATAATGTATAAATATGTTTTTGGAAATAAACTATTATTATACGCAATATAAATTTTAAAACTATCATGGTTATGAACATTATTATTCGTGTTACCGAGGATATTTACCATGATTTGTGGTTTGAACCAGCGACCTCCAGATTGAACCAGCGACCTCCAGATTGAACCAGCGACCTTCAGATTGAAAGTCGGCGTCTGGGCGTCTGGGCCACCACGCTCTGGAACAAAGCATTTTTCACTAACTCCAAAGAAGCAGTAGGTTATGAATTCAGATATTGAGAAATTTGTGGTGGAATTTCTCCATTATTTTCTATGAGAATTCTAAGGGCGATCTGAAATTGGATGGATGACGATTTAGTGGCATTCAACAGAGCGCTTCCGTGCTTGTCATGTCGGAGACCTTAGGGCGGCTTGAAAACTTCAACACCAGAGTTAGCCTACTCACACGAAAGCAGGGCGTAACATAAGTAAAATAATGATAAAACTATTAATGTTGATTAATTCGATTTTAAATCTAGTCAATTATTTTAGTTAATTTATTTGTCCCAACATACAGACAAACACTTCGTAATTACCTGTATATTCAGAGTAATAATAATCTGAAAACCAATAATTATCAATAGGAATTAATTATTAATTTATGAGCACCTGAGTAAATTTAAACAAAGACACAATTGTATTTTGAATTCGCAAAGTATAAAAGGAGGATTCACTCATACCGTCCCATAATTAGGGGACCGGGTTTCTTAGACATGGCTTCCTCTAAGTTTATCTTATTGGCGGGTCTGCTGGTAAGAATTTATATATATATTTTTCATTTTTTTTATGTGAGTAAGTGACGGAACGAGCTGAGGGCCCACCTGATGGTAAGTGGTGACCCTCGCCCATGACAACAGTAATGTGACTCAGTATGAGATACAAATCTTTACTGAGTCGCATTCATCCTGCGTCCATCACTCGAGACGGGGATGATACATCTCATGCGCATGTGATTTCACCGGCAACCACACCCTTTTATCGGAACACAGTAATGCAACTACTACTGCTTGGCGGTAGATTCCAGGTGTGGTGGCAGTACCTCTCCGGACGAACTTGGTACAAGTTCTACTGCTACTTTCGGTTGCTCCTTTAGCACCACCCAGGGGGTACGCGTAGGGACTCTGAGGGAGCAACTTACATATGTAAAAATTTACGTGTCGAAACGATACTTGAGATCATAAGGTATAAATGATAACCTCCTCGTTTGGAAGTCGGTTAAAAACAATAAAAAGAAAGTGAAGATTTTACGCAACAATAATACAGACACAATCTTATTTTCTTTTAGGTGGTGGCAGTATCTGGTCTGCCGCGTCACGCTGTGAAACATACCAGCTCAAGTGGTAAAGAATCTAAGCACAAGGCTAAAGTAAGTATAATCACATAGAATAAAATAAATCAATGGTTAAAAAAAACTTTTTAAAACTAAGCTCTTAATTTTCGTGTTCTCAGCCCTTTCATTCGATACCCATACTGTGGTAGTGCAGAAACAATAACTAGTCCGCCATCTTGGATGATCCGCCATATTGGAATTAGAATGACGTCACATAGCTAAGCATGCATTGTCATACAAAAATAAGCGTGTATACCTAATTTCAGCTCGATCGGTTAAAGATAACTGATTTAAAATTCAGTTGCAAGATTCCACCCGGACAAACATACATACGAGTACATATCAACCACGCAAAGGATTTTTTCACTGTCATTTAGATAATTTTTCGCAAAAGCCTTACATGTTTAATACATGCGTATTATAGTAGACAGGAAAATATTGTAAACATTTTTGTAATGATATCGTAAGAAATATATTTAAGAGCGCTTAAATTGTTAATACTGGCTTACTTATTATACTTTACATACAAATGTATTTATTTTAAATACAAACGTACAAAACAATTAACGACTACAGAACAAACATCTACGTTTGTCGCGTATTTTTTGTCCTGGAGGGGAATCGAACCGACCTACCAGAGACGTGAGGCTAAAATAAATATTTTTGTTGAATAATTATGTTAGTTTCATTAATTGCAATTGAATTGTGTATTTTTTCTATTTTCAGGGATACTCTGGATTTTGTAAGTACATATATGTTTTACATAAATTATGAGGAAAAATATATAATATATGAAAAATCCCAGAAGAAAAAACCCAAAAAATAATTTGCAAATTTTGTTGGCTATTTCCAGTCCATCGATTTATACTTTTTTTCCTTAATTTTTATTCAAATAGTGTAGTTAAAGCAAATAACAAAATTTCAGTTAGAAATAAATTAAAAATTAAAATAAAAAAAATAATAACAAAATATATTTTCTTAGGTAATAGATGTAGCGGAAGGAGCTGATGTCCCACCTGATGTTAAGTGGTAACCTACACCCATAACAACAAAAGAAACATCTAAATCAGTGTTCAATGGGTGATGAAAAGTCACCAATTTCGTTCACTTGTATTTTTCCAGTTATTTTGTTTTAAAAACCTGAGTATTGAACCGGTTTCGGATTCTTTCAATTAAATAAAAATATCCAAATCGCTTGACAAATTAAAAAATAAAATCCAACTGAATTGATGACCCCCTCCAAAAGTCAGTGAATTCAGAAACTTCTCCTTTTTGAAATCGGTTATAAGGACTTTAGTCTTACTTATAAGCATGTTTCAATAAGATTCTATTACAGTTGGCGACAAACAACCCACCTTATTTACTAAATTGTCACTAACTACGTTTCAATCGATCTATTGTTTTAAGAGCAATCACACTCAAATTACGTTCTCGAAACGGTGACGGAAAACATCGTGAGGAAACCGGCATGTCTTAGAACCATAAATTCGAAGACATGTGACATCTACCAACCCGGATTGGGCTCCCGTGGTAGATCAAAGCCCATTCACTCTCAATTATCGAGAGTAGGCCGGTGTCCCTGCAGTGGGAACATTAGAGGCTGGTACGGTACACTTAAATTAAATTACAAATGCGAATGTTTGTATGTTTATGTGTATGTTTGTTACTCTTTCGAGCTCGAACGGATCAGCGAGTTTGGATGAAATTTTGTACCAGGAATCTTATATCCTGGATTAACACATAGATTACTTATGATCCCGGAAAACTGCGGGTAATTCCGCGGGGCGCTGCTAGTAATCTATATAATTAAATGTTTCTCGACCTCGATATTACCGTCTGTATGTTTAATGATTTCCAGTTACCTTATCGCGAGGATTATGTGCCAGCAAATCCAACAACGCCGGGAAAATTCTAGAAGAATTGTCAAAAAAATTCAGTGAGTATATATTGGGTGTGTGAATATGACTCCGCCCCTTTTTGTCAAAATAAAACACATTTGTTCGCTTACAAAATTAAAAAAAAAATTATTGAAAGTATGCTCCATCTGCAGCTACAACCTTCGCCCATCGTTCAGGTAGTTTTCGTATTCCTTGCTGGAAGAAGTCCTGGTCTTTTGAGCTTATCCAGTTGTCAATCCAAATTTTGATACTTTCACATGAAGTAAACTTTTCTCCAGTAAGGTCTGTCTGCATCGTCCGGAATAGGTGGTAATCCGAAGGAGCTATGTCTGGTGAATATGGCGGGTGGGGTAACACTTCCCAGTCCTGTCCCTCTAAATATCTTTTTACGACTTCTGCGGTATGCGGTTTGGCATTGTCATGCTGAAGAACTAATTTGTTATGTCTATTCACCCATTCTGGTCGTTTTTCTTCTATGGCTCGCTTCAATTATTTAATATTATTTAATATTAACACACTATTATTTAATATTCTTTCGTACCAATATTAACTATCACATATATAAATTAATAGTAAAAAGCTTTTGACGTGATAACGTTTTATCGATGAATGCCGACTGCGCACGAATAAGCATGAATCATTGCCACGTCCGCCTGAGCCGAGCGTAAAGTATGCGATTTTTCTTCAATTATCTCAAAGGATTTTTTTTACTTTTTAAATGTCGTTTCCAAGTAGATACTTTAAGAAGAAGAAGAACGGATTTTTTTTTTGTTTAAATTGACCTATGCTCTGCCAGCAATATAGATCACAATTGTGAGTGAGCGAGACGGACGGTCAGTGCGCTCGCTCACCCGCCGTACAATACGGAGGAAACGGTAAACAAAAGTATTAATACTCTATCTTATACTATTTAAAGCTGCCTATTTACAAATAATTATAGCAACTGTTGGTATGAGCGAGATAGAAGATCATCCGCTACAACCATTCTAGAAAAAACAAGAGATAAATAACTGTTTGTTAATATATTCTTAAACTTTTTTAGGCTCGAAGACCAGAGGAATTGACGATGCAGTCGAAACCCTTATGAGTAGTAAGTATTTTTTTATGCTACCAGAACAAAATTCTTGTCGTCAATAAGAACAGTATTCAGAACAGTAACAGTTACATATCACTATATGAAATTATTGGGAGCTAAATACTAAAAAACAGAATATAATAAATATTTAAGGGGGCTCTGATACAAAACCGTAATATATTATATATTATTTAGCCCCTTAAAAAATTATTATATTCTGTTTTTTAGTATTTGTTGTTATAGCGGCAACAGAATTACATCATCTGTGACAATTTCAACTCTCTAACTATCACGGTTCATGAGATACAGCCTGGTGACAGATAGACGGACAGAGTCTTAGTAATAGGGTCCCGTTTTATCCTTTGGGTACGGAATCCTAATAAATATCCACAGACTCACATAGCGCCATCTGGCACCAAACTACAGAAGAAATATCTAAGTTTGTCACACAAATGCTTGTTCTGGGTGGGAATCGAACCAGATCCACAGAAGCCGTTTTTTTTTTTTTATGTGAATGATGAGTCACACGAGCTAACGGCCCTGATGGTAAGTGGCTACCGTCGCCTATAGACGCTAGCAACACTTGAGGTGTTGCCAACGCGGTGCCTATCACATAAAAATATCTTTACTCTTTTTAAATTTATAAATGTTGAATAGAATATTGTAGAATAGAAAAACATTATTTTGTGTTACATAATTAGGGTTCACTTAAAAATTAAAAACAAAATTACACGTTTAAGAATATGTAACAACAAAACGGTAACCACTCAGCATGTGCTGTGTCAGTGGACTGATACAGCGCTTGTATTCTGTGGCACCGTGGTGACAGCGTGCGACAGTGAAATACACGTGTACAAAAAACATTATAAATTAAAACACTATACAATATCTAAAATCTATGAGATCCATCTATGTTGAACCCCATTGGAAACACCTCCAACAATTTGCCTCTAACTGACCTCTAAAGCGACAAAATATACGGATGAAACGGTTTAGTAGTTTCAAAGAGCAGACGTGCAGAAATACACGGTAATAAACTTTTGTAATCATACAATAATTTTCATTTCAGTGAAAGACGCATCCGTTTATATCGCCGATGGCTGGATACCTCAATGTAAGTTGTAACTGATTATGCAGTATTCATTTGTACGCGACATATTTGTATCGATCAATTCGGCAGATGTGAGAGTGGTTAAGAGCGTGGTGGCCCAGGGGTAGACGCCGACTTTCAATCTGAATGTCGCTGGTTCAAACCCACCACCACTGAGTTATTCACTTGAAAAATTTATGTGCGCAATTACGTTCTCGAAACGGTGACGGAAAACATCGTGAGGAAACCGGCATGTGTTAGAACCATAAATTTGGTGACACCTACCAATCCGGAATGGGCTCCGGAATGTAGATCAAAGCCCATTCACTCTCAATTATCGAGAGTAGGCCGGTGTCCCAACAGTGGGAACATTAGAGGCTGGTACGGATAGTGGTTATCAATTCTACTGTATTGTTTTTATGTTTGAATTGGAAAAATATTGTTATTTGAAAGGATATGCTTTCAGATTGGTCCTTTAAACATTTTATTAACATTGGTTCAATAGTTTTGGTTAAAACAAAATAACTAGAAAAAAATATGTCATCTATGAAGACAAATGCATGTTTTGCTTTCCTGTGAGTTTTTTCTTCGCATTTTGTATACTGCCCTAAGTAATGAAACAATTAAAGTCGGTTTCTTTCGATTTTTTTAAATCATACACTTGTTGTTTCTAGACAAGTGACAAGTTCAAAGTCGAGTCAGCCGACTTTAATACAGTAATCCAATATTTTCACTCAAGTAAAATATTATTTAACAACTATACATAAATTCTCTCAAATAAAAAAGTATTGTCAACCCGTTCCCATTTAGCAGAAAGCGTTATCCTACTCTTTTGTTCTCAATTCGGCTGCGTTTTATTTCTTAACCAATAAAAAATATTGAGATAATATCACTGAATATTGCTTCTTTGATTTCAGCTGGTACTCTGTACGGGGAGGGTAAGTGCTTTAGTTATTTAGTAATTTAATTACGGGCTTTTACAAAGCCTAAAATAAATTCGGAAGGGCATGGCTGCATGAAAACAGGGTTACGGGTTCAACTCCCGTAGTAAAAAATGACACTAAATCTGTGATTAATTAATGAATAACTTTTTTACTAAATTAATAACTTTTTTAATAACTTTTACTAATTAATAACGTTTTTACTAATTATTTTTTAACAAAATTTTAATGCATGAATGAATAATCATGCGGAAACTGACGATATATCGATATTTTTCACTCAATAATTATCGATTTTATTTAAATATATCGGATATGATAAATTCGATTTAATCTTTTCACTTGCCCATCCCTCGAGGGAGAAAACTTTCGCCAACAGCTTTAGTTTCTACAATTCAGCAACATACTACTGTATTGTAAGATATTCTGTAGCGTGCCGCTGCAAACCTCAATTCTCATTATCTGAAACATGATACAAATGCTTTTTTCAGCCGTCTCTGCTGCTCTTTATTCCATCCTCTGCTGCGATGCTATCGTGGATGATACCGACATCGACTTGAAAGGTATGTTGTCAAAATAAATTGTTCAGGAAACAATGCAATATTAGATTGTAATTTGTATAATCTGTTCATGGTTTTGATGATTTAATTGCATGTTTATGTTTAAATATGTAATTATTTGTGTTGTTACATATTAAAACAGCAATAACACACCGTCCTCAGAAATAATAGTAATACGACAAGTACTGCCCCACCAAACTCGAGTCACAACTCGTTGCACCCGTCACTTATATCGTACTAGCTGTGCCGTACGGTTTCACCCGCGTTTTTCTCGTTTCCGTGGAAACAGCGCACGCAAAAATAGGTTTTCGATTTTACACCTTGTGTTACAAAATAGCAATTTTATTACGGATCCCTAATTTTGAAAAAAAAAACATAGCCTTCCTCGATAAATGGACTACCCAACACTGAAAGAATCATTCAAATCGGACCAGTAGTTCCAGAAATTAGCGCGTTCAAACAAACACTGCAGCTTTATAATATTAGTATAGATTATTGATGGCAGATGTAATGCCTCATGCGAATGTAATTTCACCGGCGCCTCTACGCTCCTGTATCGTATTATTTTTTTACAATGCATTTTTGTGAATGCTTTGAGTGCTGCACGCGACGCACGAAAAAGCATCACTCATTGTCACGTTCCGCCTGAGCCGCGTGCGAGCGAGAGCGCGGTACGAGCGACAGAGAGGCACGATCGGCCAAGTTATCTCGTTAAATTATCGTTCGTAAACTGACTTTACAGACAACCGACTTATTTTTGTTACATTTTTTTTCAATAATTTATTTTGTTTAAATTTATACAGGAATGGAGCCGAAGTACTGTGACAAGAAAAACTACAACTCCATGACAGAAATCTTTGAGGTGTACAACCTAGGCAATGCTCTTGAGAGATTCAGGGAACTTCGTAAATGTTACAACGACGGGAAAGATTTTGAAAGTGGTAAGTTAAAAACGATAATTTCATGTCTTAGAACCAAAAATTTGAAGAAATCTACTAATCCGGATTCCGTGGTAGATCAAAGCCCATTCACTCTCAATTATCGAGAGTGTCCCTGGGATTGGAGGCTGATACGGAGGGAGTTTTAAGGCGCTTGAGAGCCTTCCACTCTCACCGGCCCTCGCGAAGTTGTCAAGGCCATTTGCGGCCAACCACGAACAGGGCAGCCCAAAAACCCGTACCTACCTTGAAATCGGTATACAACGAGCGAAGAACAAAGTCATAGGAAAGCAAAATACGCATTGAATATTGAACGCATATTGAAATCGTTTTATTTTCTGTTCAGCCAGTCACTAAAAACACTTATTTTACCATTTTTAGAAACTGCTGAACTGGCCTGGAAGCTTATGGAAGAGACTTTGGAAATAATCACGCAGAAGGGTAAGTGTTTATAACGTCTACTCTACACTAGACAAACGAGAGTGGAATGATGCTGTAAGTGATGATTGAGAAAACACATCAAAACTGCGTCGAAATAGCGGGAGTAAAAAAAAAAATATAAATCATGGTAAATATCGCGGTAACTCGAAAAATTCATAAGCATGACCGTTTTAAAAAATTTTAGGATATGTTTCTCCGTTATTAATCTGTAGGTACTCTGGAGGTAGCTTGGAGTTCAAAACCTTCACCCCCTATTTGTCACCCTTATGTTTCCATCAAATTGTATCAAAAAAAAAGGATACAATTTTTCCATAATTTTTTTTACAAATTACATTCAATTGGCTATCGATGAGTATTTCGTTTTTGGAAGTCGGTTAAACATGAGTATTGTGCCTTCCCGTGGGGCATCAGACATCAATTTCTCTCATTTCCAAGTAAGATGACAAATATTCCAGGATCTTATAACATTTCTTTTTGTTTCAGTTGATCACCATTGGACAACTGATGAAGTCAGAATAGTCATCACTAATCGTAAGTAATTATTGTATATATACAAATAAATGGAGCGTGGTGGCCCAGGGGCACAGACGCCGACTTTCAATCTGAAGGTCGCTGGTTCAAACCCACACGTGCACCAATGAGTTTTTTCCCTTGGAAAATTTATGTGCGCAATACCACGTTCTCGAAACGGTGACGGAAAACATCGTAAGGAAATCGACATGTCTTAGAACCAAAATTTAAATGACATGTGACATCTACCAATCCGGTTTGGGCTCCCGTGGTAGATCAAAGCCCAATTCACTCTCAATTATCGAGAGTAGGCCGGTGTCCCGATAGTGGATTAGAGGTTGTTATAGTATCGATATTATACATCGACAATGTAAATACCTGCAAGATATGGAATGAGCTTCCGTTGGAGGTGTTTCCAATGGGGTTCAATATGAACACATTTAAAAAGAGTGTGAAGAGACTTTTAGCTGATAGGCACCGCGTTGGCAACACCTCAAGTGTTGCTAGCGTCTATAGGCGACGGTAGCCACTTACCATCAGGTGGGCCGTTAGCTTGTTAGCTAATCATTCACATAAAAAAAAAAAAAATCGACATTTCTTGGCGAGGACACTCCAAAGTCATTCATTATCATCAGTCTTATTATTATGATCATGTGTTTATTATCATTATGCCTTTACTTTGTGTTTTATATATTCTCTATATTGTGTTTTATTATGTATTAAGTAGATAGATAAGATATATAATCTTTGTCTCTTTATAAATCTTAATATATATAAATTACGTGTCACGATGTTTGTCCGCGATCGACTCCTAAACTTCTTAACCGATTTTAATCAAATTTGTACACCGTGTGCAGTTTGATCCAACTTGAAAGATAGGATAGCTCACATCTCAATTTATGATCGCAATATTATCATATGACGAAACCGTTAGCCAAAGCAACGCGTGGTCGGGCCAGCTAGTATATTATATATTATAATTGTTAGCACGCCAACCTTTATCTCGACCGGTGAGGTTGGTAGAAAATGATTTTAGCATTAAGCCCACCTTTTGTTATATATTTTGATTTAAGTATGTGCAATAAAGTGTCAAATAAATAAATAAAATTTGTGTCGAATACGTAAACATGTTTTGTTCATTATTTCAGTAATAAACCTGCAAGCGACATTCGGAGTGGGTCACGGTGGTGCTGAATGTAAGTTAATACAACATTACATACATACATACACTCCTACACGTGTGTGTGTATGATCATCACTACACAGTATAAAACAAAGTCGCTTTCTCTGTCCCTATATCCCTATGTATGCTTAATGTTTAAAACTACGCAACGGATTTTGATGCGGTTTTTTTTAATAGATAGAGTGATTCAAGAGGAAGGTTTATATGTATGATACACTAGCAAGTCACCCCGGCTTCGCACGGGTAGTTTCTCATACAACACTGATGCTTTACTAACCGTGCGAAGCCGGGACGGGTCGCTAGTTCTATTATAAATGCGAATTTGGATGGATGTTTGTTACTCAATCACGCCAGAACGCCTGAACGGACCTGGATGAAATTAGACAAAAAAAAACATACTTTGGAGTAGCACATAGGCTACTTGGCAACACTGCTTGGCGGCAGATTAATAATTATGGAGGCAGTACTTATCCGGACTAACTTTTACAACAACTTAATTTTGTAAGTCTCCTTGAACCCCCCAAAATTGAAATGTTTGTAATTGAAATGTAAAATTAATTGGAGAATTTATTTACACATAAATATTTTTAAAAAAACGTCGTAATCTTAGAGGCTACTTATAAAGAACAAAAATGTAAAAATTATAACAGAAAATTTTGATCGTGGGGTGCCAAGAACACTGGCTGAATTCCCGCGTTGGACGGCCGAAGGTAATCTTTGGGCGAGGAACGAGTCAGCCTTCTTGTCCCCAGTGGCATCACATAAAAGAGTTGAATTTTTTTTAAAATGATTTTGTTGTCGATCCCGATCTATCGAAATTAATTGTATTTATATTTTTCAGTGGGAATCTCTATGGTTGATGGTAAGTTTTATTATTATTGTATTATAAATTATTTACATGCTTACGTTTACTTACACACACAGAAAGATAATTTTGCTGCTTAGATGTTACAGATGAAATATGGGTTATATTCTCGGCGAAAATAAATTATTGTATGAATAAATAAAAATTCATGAACATAAAAACAAACTCATTTATTCCTTTAGATCTCAAGTATCATTTGTACACGTAAAATGTTACACATACATGTACAAATATTCGTGAGCATATAACGTGTCACAGGAACTACCCAGGCACATTACATGCACACAGATAGGTACATATTACAGTCAGATTCATATTTTATATAGTCTTATTTGTTAAGTTTACGTCTGTTTCAACCCTAACCGACCAACCCGAGGGGAAGAGACAGACAAGAAACCCCTCGGAGACAGTATTACATTCGCGAATATGGTCCTGCGTCTAGAGTGGAGCAAATTCATTCCCAAGTTTTTTTGTCATCTAGGTAATCTGATATTTTATAGTGAGTTTTTGAAACAAGTTTACGTTTAATAAAAGTTTTAAATTTATTTATTGACAGTAATTGAATTTCGCTCGGGATTTTATATAATATCATATCACAAAACGGCATATAGCCCTAAACTTAGCATAGCTTGTACCATTGACACTCAGACATAGAAAAAAACATGTATTTTTGTCACACATATTACAAGTTCACGCTTAGTCTAAGTCTAAAAAAAGATTAAGGGAACCGCGCAAAAAAAATGTTAAAATCCACGCGGATCAAGTCGCGGGCAACAGCTAGTAAACAGGTAAACTGTAATTTAAGTATTTATTACAACTATATATATATTTATTTACTTTATTACTTAATTTTCAGAGTTCTTCGCACACTTTTCATCGGTGGCTAGATTGTTCAACTTGAAAGATCAAATGGAATCATCCAGAGCATCCATCAAAACAAAACTTAGTAAATGTTCGCCTTACGACTTTAACGGCGTTATACGTAACGGAATTGAAACATCAAGAACTGGCGCTAGTAGAACCAAGAGGAATGAACATAGTGAGACAAATTTACACAGTGGATACGACGAGAAAGATAAAAATAGAAAAAATGAAAAGAAAATAAAAAAGAAACACACTAGTAAAACAAAACATAGCGAAGTAAATGACAGCAATGAAAATAGTGATGTAAATTTACATAGTGATAGCGATGAGAAAGATAAAAATAAAAAAAATGAAAAGAAAATAAAAAAGAAACACACTAGTAAAACAAAACATAGCGAAGTAAATGACAGCAATGAAAATAGTGATGTAAATTTACATAGTGATAGCGATGAGAAAGATAAAAATAAAAAAAATGAAAAGAAAATAAAAAAGAAACACACTAGTAAAACAAAACATAGCGAAGTAAAAGACAGCAATGAAAATAGTGATGTAAATTTACATAGTGATAGCGATGAGAAAGATAAAAATAAAAAAAATGAAAAGATAATAAAAAAGAAACACACTAGTAAAACAAAACATAGCGAAGTAAATGACAGCAATGAAAATAGTGATGTAAATTTACATAGTGATAGCGATGAGAAAGATAAAAATAAAAAAAATGAAAAGAAAATAAAAAAGAAACACACTAGTAAAACAAAACATAGCGAAGTAAATGACAGCAATGAAAATAGTGATGTAAATTTACATAGTGATAGCGATGAGAAAGATAAAAATAAAAAAAATGAAAAGATAATAAAAAAGAAACACACTAGTAAAACAAAACATAGCGAAGTAAATGACAGCAATGAAAATAGTGATGTAAATTTACATAGTGATAGCGATGAGAAAGATAAAAATAAAAAAAATGAAAAGAAAATAAAAAAGAAACACACTAGTAAAACAAAACATAGCGAAGTAAATGACAGCAATGAAAATAGTGATGTAAATTTACATAGTGATAGCGATGAGAAAGATAAAAATAAAAAAAATGAAAAGAAAATAAAAAACAAACACACTGGTAAAACAAAACATAGCGAAGTAAATGACAGCAATGAAAATAGTGATGTAAATTTACATAGTGATAGCGATGAGAAAGATAAAAATAAAAAAAAGGAAAAGAAAATAAAAAAGAAACACACTAGTAAAACAACATATAGTGAATTAAATGACAGCAATGAAAATAGTGATGTAAATTTACATAGTGATAGCGATGAGAAAGATAAAAATAAAAAAAATGAAAAGAAAATAAAAAAGAAACACACTAGTAAAACAAAACATAGCGAAGTAAATGACAGCAATGAAAATAGTGATGTAAATTTACATAGTGATAGCGATGAGAAAGATAAAAATAAAAAAAAGGAAAAGAAAATAAAAAAGAAACACACTAGTAAAACAACATATAGTGAATTAAATGACAGCAATGAAAATAGTGATGTAAATTTACATGGTGATAGCGATGAGAAAGATAAAAATAGAAAAAATGATAAAGAAATAAAAAAGAAACATAATAAAACAAAAAACGGCAAAGTAAATGAAAACAATGAAAATAGTGAGATAAATTTACATAGTGATAGCGATGAGAAAGATAAAAATAGAAAAAATGATAAAGAAATAAAAAAGAAACATAATAAAACAAAAAACGGCAAAGTAAATGAAAACAATGAAAATAGTGAGATAAATTTACATAGTGATAGCGATGAGAAAGATAAAAATAGAAAAAATGATAAAGAAATAAAAAAGAAACATAATAAAACAAAAAACGGCAAAGTAAATGAAAACAATGAAAATGATAAAATTCAAAACAACGATAGCGAACTAAACGGAAAGAAGAATGAGCATAAAAGAAGGGGCAACCCACTTGGATCAAAAACTAAGGAAGGAAACAAAAGAGATAATAGAAAGAAGGAACATGTTGATGTATCTCAAAAGAATGGTGGAAATAGAAAACCCCAACATAAAAAAACAATCAGCAAGAACGGTAAAAATAATAAAAAACCCTCCAATACTGATGAAACGGAAGTAGACGGTTTTAAAGATAAAAACAATAACGAACCGGAAAGTTTAGCTAGTAAGACACATGCACAAGAAGAAGAAAATAATACGAAACACATACAAAAACACCGCAAAAATGATAAAAAGAAGGATGCACACAAAAAGCCGTCCACCACATCTACCAGTCATGAGCCGGTAAGCATCGTAGATTACTGTCACAGCAAGTTTCAATATTCAATTTACACATGACTGAGAAACTAGATATAGCTACGAAAGATTAAAAATATGTTCCTTAAAAATTTTGACCAGTAAACAATATTGCTGTGGTCATCTTCAATCTTACTACTATTATAAATGCGAAAGTTTCGATGGATGGATGGATGTTTGTTACTCAATCACGCCAGAACGGCTCAACGGATCTGGATGAATTTTGGTACAGAGATAGATTATAGTCTGGAGTAGCACATATGCTACTTTTTAGTCCGGAAAAATGTACGGTTTCTGCCGGATGGCTGCTATTCTTCTACAGTCTATTATACGTATCTAAAAGTGAACGCCCCTTCAATGTAGCACTTACTTACTTACTTGTACTGCAAACTTGGACATAGAGATCTAATCACGACCAGTCTACGTACTGCCATTGTTTGGGTATATTTATAATTGTTTGAACTTTCATGGCCGGAATGTTCACTACAATATTTTCTTTAATTGGATTTTTTAATGTAATTTTACCTACAATGGCATATCAGTCCCATCATACCCTGAACTTCATGTACCTACACAAACAGTTATTTAATTGTTCCTAAAGGTTTTGTAAGGTAAACATGCCGCATTTCAGTAAGGTTCTGCTAATATGCCAATTATCTTTGTTCATACAAAATAATTTTAAACTATCATGATTTTTTTTATTGTTTCAGAAGGAATCTTCATTTTGTGAGTAAACCATGAAAGTATTAGACAGAGAAATAAGAATTAGGTTTCCGCGCAAAAATACATAGTTGTTAAATTCCGGGAATCGCGAGGAACAGTCTGATTTAAATATAATACATAGATCGACCGCAAATATATGAATCTATAATTTATATTTAAATTTATATATTGTAAATACTTCCACACGACCCGTTTATCACTTAATTTGGCTGGTTTTTGTTGTGTTCGTAATTATCAGAACAAGATTTTAATAAATATTTTATTTGGAAAATTACATACCGAAATTTGGATGGTATTGTATGGGACCCGCACGAAGCCAGGAGAGTCGATAGAATTATTATTCGTGTTACTGAGATATTTATAATACCATGATTTGTGAGTTTTGTTGACTCCCGATATTTTGACGCAGTTACATGCGCCATGGTCCCGGGCAAACTCAATAACAATATCTCGGTAACACAAATAATAATGTTCATCCATGATAGTTTCAAAATTTGGGTCGATAGTAACTCATAAAAAGTATCGTCCCTGTCACAGACAAGATAACTGACCGCTTTGGAGGGGGTTAACAATTCGCCTGTAATTTTTTTTACTGTTATCTCAGACCTCATTTAAGAACCTATTTCTTAAATTATTTTTTAATTGAAAGGATATGATTTCAGATTGGTCCCATATTAAAATTATTAAAATCGGTTAAACAGTTTATTTGTTTAATCGAAATAATTGGTAAAAAATATCATCCAAGTAAACGAAATTGCTATTTTGCGTTCCTGTGACTTTTTTCGTTGCTCACTGTATACCAATTTTTTTATTTTTAAAGTGGTAGGGTGTTAGAGCGAGAGATGGGTCCGGAAACGGACAGCCGCGGCTGGTTCGCGGATGTGTGTGCTACGTTCCCGTGTTCCCGCCACTAAGCGGCAGAGGAGGACACCGTGGGGTTTTAGTGGGTCTAGTCCCACATAACCGCTCTGTCTCCCCGTGGCAGGGCGGTATGCGAGTGCATTTCCCCACGGAAAAAAAAAGGGGTGTTAGAGCGAGAAATAAAGGATGACAATATGAAAGTAGGTTTTCTTTAGATTTGTTTTTTCAGCCACGTATTTTTGCATTTATATTTGTATTGTATTTTTCCAGTGATACTCATCAAAGGGATTAATGACAAGAAAATCACCAACGCTAATAAATACTTGAAGGATCTTGCTGACATTAATGGTAAGTAATTTAGACATTATCTTATTGTCTGACGTGTCTGTTTGTAATGCCAAAACAGCGTTATAAATATACTAATTTTATATTTAAAAAAAATACTTTTCTTCTGTCTGTTTCTTCCGGCTAATTTTCGAAACAGGACCAATCGTGATGGGTCACTGGCAGATTATTGATGTTATAAGAAGTTACTAAGGCTATGCTTTTATGAATAAAGAAAGGCAAAATAATCCCCGTACGATATCACGGAAAACAGATAGTTTTACAATAAAAAAACAGGGTTCTTCATCAAACCCTTACTTTATTTTTCTAAACATAGCAACTGTCTCGTTATAAGTTGATGGAACTCGAGGTACCACCGTTTTTTTTATCACTTCGACACAGGTAATGCTAGTGCAGGTATGAGTGTCTTAATGTAGGCTGTTTGTTATACATAGCCTAAGCTATGTAGACAATAACAAACGCTTAGCCTCGAAATCCTTGCTACCCCAAACATGGTGAGATGTTGTGAGGCGAGATGGCAGCGACGCGGTCGAACGTAAAAAACGAGTGCGCAAGAGGGTAGCGATATGTCTGCCAATGATTTGCACACCCCACCTGCAGACTTCAGTTTGCCCGGGCCATGACGCATGTAACTGTGTCGAAATATCGGGAGTCAACAGAACTCACAATTCATGGTAAATATCTCGGTAACTCGAATAATAATCATTTATCTTGTTTGTTTCAGAACACGAAACTATTACCTACCCTGATGCTTTTAACAGTCTCGGAAATGGTAAGCGGTTTGTTTATTAACCAACGAAAACGCGATTATGATGTACAACACTTGTTGGCGCGTGTGGGCAGAAAAACCAACTCGTGGCGTGATGTCAAGCCATCATGCTTCACATCTCGTTGTAGTGTGGTGTACTTGGTGTATTTCTTCTGATTTTAATTGTATTTTTGTTCGTTTCAGTTCTTAGTGTTTGCAACAGCATCATGGACTCTTGGGTCGAAAACGGTACGTTATACATTGCTAAAGATTATTAAATTTATAATTTTAATTCAATAATGATTCCTTAATTCGTAATTCTTTATTGTACACAAACATGAAAAAAATAAATAAAACGAAACATAAACCAATAACAAAAAGTATGCACAAAGGCGAGCTTAACCCTATGAAGAATTCCAGCAAACCTTTGAGGCAAGAGAGAGGTGATAAAAGAGGTAGGGATGTGTTCCTCCTATTTTATGCTACAGTATTATTTTGTAAAATTTATTTCGTAGTAGAAATGATAATTCACTGACTATCAATTATCGAGAGTAGGCCGGTGTCCCTGCAGTGGGAACATTAGAGGATGGTACGAATGGTGGCTATAGATGCGGAAGTTTGTATGGTTGTTACGTCACGTCACGTTACGCCAGAACGGCTAAAATCGGGCTGAAATTTGACAGAGAGTAGATTAGATAGAATAGCACATAGGCTACTTTTTATTCCGGAAAAATGTACGGTTCCCGAAAGACGGCCGGTCGCGAGTAACGCCGCGGGGCACAGCTAGTTACAGTAGAAGTATAATTTATTTCGTCTATCAAAAAATTATCTATGGATAGTGTAAAATGTGTTGTAAGTCGTAATAATTTTTTTTTTTGTTTTCAGTGGGTTCTTACTACGTAAAAAGTAAGTTTATATAGTTAATAGGTATAAGTACTTTTGAATTACATTTTCAAATTGTTTTTTTTTTAATTTTTTTTATGTAAATTAGTGACGGAACGAGCTGAGGGCCCACCTGATGGTAAGTGGTGTCCCTCGCCCATGACAACAATAATGCGTGCGACTCAGTATGAGATCCAAATTTTTACTGAGTCGCATTCATCCTGCTGCGTCCATCACCCGAGACAGGGATGATATGTCTCATGCGCATGTGATTTCACCGCTACACCCTTCCACCGGAACACAGTAATGCGAGCACTACTGCTTGGCGGCAGATTCCAGATGTGGTAGCAGTACCTCTCCGGACGAACTTGGCACAAGTTCTGCTGGTCGTGGTGTGAGTTGTTTTATGAGAGACGTTTGTGTTTCTTGCTAGGCAAAGAACTGCCTTCTAACCATTATACAGATCAGTTTAGGTGTGACAACATCTACTCTATAATATTAAAACGAATTATGTTTTTACGCACTAGACAAGCGATCAAGTTTTTTCTATGCAACTTAAGTAAAAAATACGAATCAGATTTTGGAACTGAAGTATGAGAAGGTCCAAATCACAATGCGCCCTCCGCCCGAGGTGGAGATCTAACGCTTCGCTTGTAATTTCACCGGCACCTACACCCTCCCACCACAGCAACGCGAGTGCGCCACTGCTTGTCGACTTAATATTGTAACCCGAACATGGGTCCATAATGTGAAACTCAGAATGTAAACCAACAATATTACCTTGCACCATTATGGGAAGCAATAAATGTATTGAGTATTGAGTATTGATTACCAGTTGTGGTGCCAGTACTACTGCGGACGAGGTTGGTACACGTTCTACTGCTATTTTGGAGATACAACATCAATATTGTTTTCATTCAAGTTCATACATATTTGGACAGATAATTTTGGGTGGTCCATTTGCTCGCGACCTTAGGTGAATACCCTGGAAAGTCCACGCGTACCCCCTGGGTGGTGTTAAAGGAGCAACAAATTAGTACCAGTATATAGAATTACCCCCTCCTAAATGGTAATGTGCCACTAAGCAGCGGTGCACTCGTATTGCTGTGATTGCTAGAAGAGTGTGAATGCCGGTGAAATTACAGTCGCATGACGCCGTTGCGAAGGATGGGCGCAACAAAATGCAATTTGGGTATGTTACTTCGGTAGCACACTTGAGAGAAAACGCCGTTTTTACGGGGTAGAGGTAGCTTTCAGCTAGTATTAAAGTCAACGAAACTTACTGTTATGAATAATAAACGTGTTTTTTTTAATATTTTGCTTTTTTTCCAGTGAACCTCGCTTTCTTCAGAATTATCTGTGTCAATCAAGAGATCGCTCAGAAAGTTGTTCCTGACTTTGAAGGTAATTCCATTGATTATTCAAAGTCAAGTTATAAGGACATTTGGCGTAAAAAATCAGCCATTTTATTTTTTCACCCAATTTTTTCCAACGGAAACGCACCAGTAATCCTCGCTTCGAACGCTACCAACTAAGCTATCGTTTTAAGCTATTGATTTATATATTTTCAGCAGAATCTCTCAACATCTGTTCCGAAGAATATGGTGTAGAAAATTATGGTTGGCCTAAATGCACTGCAACTTCTAAGAGGCCAAAAGATATCTTAGATGCCTACAACCTGAACAAACCAATGACGCAATTGAAAGAAATCCTGGACGGCAATGAGTTTGAAACTTGTGAGTAAATAAATATTCAAGGACCTTTCATTTCGTCATTTGTTACTTAAATGACGAGACGATCTGTAGGGTCACCTGATGTTAAGTGGTTAGCTAATAAAACAACAGCAATACGACTTAGGTCCTCGACCGAAGTATGAGAAGACTCAAGTCGAAGCCCGTTGCGCCCGTCACCCGACACGGGGATTTTACGCCTTATGCGCATGTTGTTTTAATGGCACCCACACCCTTCCACCGGGACACAGTAATGCGAGTGCACCACTGTTCGTTCTGGGGCAGTAAAAACTTGTTCTGTCACATTTGTATGTGTTTTTGAACTATAAACATATTGTTTCAGCAACTGAAAAACTTATTATCAGCTCCATGGAGAACGTAGCCAATATCTTTACAAGTAAGTAAAATATAGTTAGTTACTAGATGATTTCGTGAACTTGCTACCACATAAGTTGATTTAATTTTTTTTTATGTCAGTTAGTGATGGTACGAGGGCCCACCTGGTGGTAAGTGGCGACCCCCGCCCATGACAACAGTAATGCGACTCAGTATAAGATTTGGATCTTACACTGAGTCGCATTCATCCAGCGTCCATCACCCATATCATTTATCACACCATAATCAAGTATTGAAGTCGATGTCTTAAATTTTTTAATCATTCAATTATATTGTTACGAGTTTGTAACAAGCAAAAATCCCAAGTCTGCATAATTCATTGCGCAGTAGTTTTATGTGGTCGTACCTATTTGTTGCAATACAAGCATTCTGTACTGTTCTATTCTATATTTACAGAATCTCCTGAGGACTGGAATACGGATGATTTCAAAACTATTTTAATATCAAGTAAGTAATAACAAAAGAGCGTGGTGGCCCAGGGGCACAGACGCCGACTTTCAATCTGAAGGTCGCTGGTTCAAATCCACACGTGCACCAATGATTTTTTTCCCTTGAAAAATTTATGTGCGCACTACCACGTTTACAAAACGGTGACGGAAAACATCGTGAGGAAACCGGCATGTCTTAGAACCAAAAATTCGATGACATGTGACATGTACCAATCCGGATTGGGCTCCCGTGGTAGATCAGAGCCCACAGAGATTCACTCTCAATTATCGAGAGTAGGCCGGTGTCCCTGCAGTGGGAACATTAGAGGCTGGTACGGAATAACAAAAGTATAAAACATCCACATTTTTAGAACTTTTTAGCGTTCAAAAAAAATGCTTTCATTATAACAGCATTATATTACTTAAATGGATTTAAAAAATTTAAATTTTAAGACTTCAATTCAATTTGTTTGTTAAAATTCATAAATTCCGCCATGTAATAAAATGTATAATTTAACCAGGTATGTGTATAAGATATTAATTGTTTTTAATATTTTCAGATGGTGAAATTCTTGCAACGATTGCTAGTTCGTACCGCGGTCCCAATTGTAAGTGGTTCCTATCAGAATTATAGTAAAAAAATTGTACCAGCGATTGTACTCGTAGTTACCAGGAATACCAGGTCTTGGGTTTGATTCGATGATATTTCATTAATTTAATTATGATACTTCCTTCTCTTTTTATCCAAACTATAAGTGTACGCAGATCTTCGGTTCAGAATCTAAATTCAGAAATAGTAAATATGTTTTCCTTTGTTTCAGTCGGAAAGGAAATTGCAAGAGGTATGTAAATAAATATATATTCATGAACATTTCACACCATCTAGCCCCAAATTATAGATGGCCAATGCTATGGGAACTATATTAGCGATATACTTTTTTCGTAACATATTTATGAGAACCACTTGAGAATTCTTCATCCACGGGGGGAGTGGGGTGCAGCCCGACAGTTGATGGTTCTATATAATGCACAAACTGCCCGAACGCATCACTTGCTCGATATATATAGGACTAGCTGCGCCCCGCGGTTTCACCCGCATAGTTCCCGTTCCCGTGGAGAATACGGGGATAAATTGATTTTATTTTTTTCGTTAATTTTCCAATGTTTTAATAGTTATTCTGCTATTCGGGACGGAAACAAATCCAACAAATCAAAAACCATGGCAATCGGTCCAGCCGTTCTCGAGTTATAAGTGTTGTAACAAACACGACTTTCTTTTATTATATACTAGCTGCGCCCCGCGGTTTCACCCGCATAGTTCCCGTTCCCGTGGAGAATACGGGGATAAATTGATTTTATTTTTTCGTTAATTTTCCAATGTTTTTAATGTTATTCTGCTATTCGGGACGGAAACAAATCCAACAAATCAAAAACCATGGCAATCGGTCCAGCCGTTCTCGAGTTATAAGTGTTGTAACAAACACGACTTTCTTTTATATATATATAGATTTTATAGAAACCTCAAAAATTTTAGCCTATATGTTATTCTGATGTATAAGCTATATTGTGGTAAAGTTTCATTCAAATCCATTCAGTAGTTTTTACGTGAAAGAGTAACAAACATCCATACATCCATACATCCATACATCCATACTTACAAACTTTCGCCTTCAATAATAGTAGTAGGATTAGTAGTGATACAACGCCATCTGTTGTTGAGTCTTATACTAATTGTGTTAGGCAGTTTTCTTCGAGGTTCTCTGTATGTGCGGCAGATGGCGCCGCCACAATATATTCCATATAACACCCAGACACGGAACGATAATCTGTGTTCGTCACACAAATAGTTGTCCGAAATAGTAACGGCCTACAAGGTAGAGAGTACTTCTGCAACTGACTTCCTTCTGCACTGAACTGTGATCTGGTTCATGTTGTCTAGATAAGATGATATAGCTCGCTCATTCAATTATTACTAGCAGTGGCGGCCTTAGCGGGTGGCAAGCAGGGCAAACGCCCGGGGCCTCGCTTTCATAGGGCCTCGCACCCTCGCAGAACAACCCGTTTTTTGTTTTGATGTACTGCAGTTGTCTTTAAGAGGATGCTGACTGATTACCAGGAGCCCTGTACACTTCCAACTCACCTAAATTCCTCAAAGATATATCGCCCGGAGCCTTGATATATCTAAGGCCGCCCTTGATTACTAGATGAATATACTTTAAATAAAATTCCGCTTATACGTCACTCGCGGAATTACTGAAAGCTTTTTTCTTCTGTATGCTTTTTAATTACTTGTCAGTTCATAAATTTCCAACTTTTTCCAAACTTTCGTTATTACATAATCCCGTAAATTTCTGATTCGATTTAAGTCCAGAGAAGCAACAAAAATTTATGTAGCTACATTAATTTTTGTTCAGCGAACAGAGAAGTAAATTATCGAGGAAAAGTGTCTTAACGATGTACCTATCCTAGAACTAAATATTCCCCCTGTGGTAGATCAAATTCTATTCAGTCTCACTTGTCGAGAGAAGGCAAATGTCTAAGCAGTAGCATCAATAACTTAACATAATACTTACGGATAAGAAAATATTCTAAAAAGATTATTTTTACAGATTATTTCAAACTTATCTCCCCAATATCCCAATCTATGAACATTGACGAGGATGTAGAAAAAGATGTCAGTAAGAAAATCTCAAAGGTTGTCCGCCATAGCTTTGGTGGAGCTATAAACAAAGATGATGATGATAACACCGAAGATACAAATAAAATTGAAACGCGCAAACCCAAAACAAGTGGTAAGGATAAAAACGAATCTAATTCAAACAAACACAAACGCAAATTAGTGACGCCACGTAAAAATCACGGATCAAGTGGAAAGAAGTTTAACGATCAGACTAACAACGGTGAACTCGACGATAAACATAAACAAGAATCCGGCGTAGAACCGACGAGAAAACAGAAATCTGAATCACGGTCCGACGGAAAAGATAGTTCGACTAGTGGTTCCGACGGGGTTGACGTAGTTAAAGATGAAAGTGACATATCTGGTCATAAATCTCCCTCCAAGTCGGGTGAGGGTAATGAAAAAAAACCAAAACGAAGCGGCAATGCAAAAGAAACACGCAAAACAAAAATACAGAAGAAGGCATCTGACTCGCAGTCTGATAAAAAAGGGGAATCGGCGAGCTCCAGTTCTGCCAGTGGAACAGACAGCGCTGGGCGTTTCGAGTCTAACAGAAGTGATGCATCCGTGAAGAAGGAAACTCAGCAGGAGCAACATGATGCTGAAGGTATGAACTATTTAAATTTTTAGGCCCCTATAATAGGCATAATCATAATCATTTATTTCATAATACATATTATATTAAAAATAATAAAAAAAAAGAAATGGAATTATGTCATAGATTAAAATTAATAATTAGAATGATAACAAATATAAAACTGAAACATAAGTTCCTTAAATACAAAAAAATATGGAAAAAAATAACTTATCGAATTTAATTAATAACGTTTTGTTATTAATCACCCGAGACGGGGATGATACGTCTCATGCGCATGTGATATTTGTTATTTTGAGGCGCTCTGGAGACCAGTGGGCCGATTTTGATTAACCCTTACGTCAATCAATTTGTGTTAAACTTGCGTGTGTCAATAGACTTGACAATAAAGTCAACGAACTTATGTATTATTCAATAGTTATTTCAAATTGATCTCAATTTTATTTCTTCCCAGGCGTGGAGTACGTTCAAGACAAGGAGGGAACGAAAACTATGAGGGTCAAACAGCATCGCGACAAGGCGTCTAATACAGATCAGTCACGTGCTCAACAGGAGATCATTAAGAAGGAGAACGGCCATACTGAAACATTGAACACGAAGCAGTCTAACAACGCAGATAGCAAAGCATCCAACGAATATCAGGAATCCGACAAAGTGGTTACGGGCGACAGTGGAAAAACCGAAGTGAAGAAGAGTTCCAAAAAATCAAGCTCGTCTAAACAGAATTCAAGGGAATTTGAATCGACTCGCACTTACACTGATTCTGACGTACCTAATGATGAATGGTTTGACACTGAATAAATATATAAACAACATATCTACAGATGTGACGCAGCATTCACAGAACCGATATCGTAAATGAATCGTAATTTTCGTCCAGCGCCGGCCCGAAGTAAATTTTTGAACGGAGCGAGATCCAATTATGGTGCTCCTAATAATATTATATACGTATGCCAATTGTGAGTGGCGCCCCCTAGGATTTGGCGCCTGGAGCGACTGCTCCGTTCGTCTTATGGGCGGGCCGCCCCTGTTTTCGTCTGTAAGGCCGGCAGCGCATCGGCTTTGCATGTGGTATCGCGGCGACCACTTTCCATCAGATGGCACGCAAGCTCGTCTGCACTATTACATAAAAGAAATTAAGCCGTAGCCGATTTCTTAGCGAGTATCGGTGATTACACAAGCGTTCTGCTTATCGTGTCTAAGCTATTTTAGTATTTAGATTAATAATACACTTAAAAGATTGTAAGAGGATGCATAGTAAAACCTTGCCAATATTAATTATGTTCTAATTGTTTATTTCGATAACGTGAAGTAATTTTTTTCATCGACTTGTAATTTTCTCTCCCATCGTCACATGTTGATGTGACCGCGGGTAACACCGCGGGCGCAGCTAGTTGTAGATATGTTTACAATAAATACATCAATAGATTGTTTTCTTTTATTATTTAATACGTTAACAAACTCATACCTCTGCACTAGGATTCCCTGTGTCGCATATGGCATGGACGAACACAGAAACACAAGACAAACACCCAAGACCCGAGAACAAACTTCATGCTCACCACACAAAGTGTGCCCCGGCCGGGAATCGAATCCGGGACCCCTCGCTTCGGAGGCAGGGCTACTACCAACTAAGCCACGGAGCCGTCAAAACTTCTTCTATAACTTGGGGTTCCACTTGCTCGCGTCCGTAGGTGTGTACCCTTTGATTCCCTACACGTAACCCCTAGGTGGTGGTAAAGGAGCAACCAAAAGTAGCAGTAGGGGGTACGTGTAGGGAATCAAAGGGTCACACCTACGGACGCCCTGGACCCACTTTCTTGATAATTGTTCGTGGGTTGTGTTTTGTGCTTGTATGTATGTGAATAATTGTTCGTGGGTTGTGTTTTGTGCTTGTATGTATGTGAATAATTGTTCGTGGGTTGTGTTTTGTGCTTGTATGTATGTGAATAATTGTTCGTGGGTTGTGTTTTGTGCTTGTATGTATGTGAATAATTGTTCGTGGGTTGTGTTTTGTGCTTGTATTTATGTGAATAATTGTTCGTGGGTTGTGTTTTGTGCTTGTATGTATGTGAATAATTGTTCGTGGGTTGTGTTTTGTGCTTGTATGTATGTGAATAATTGTTCGTGGGTTGTGTTTTGTGCTTGTATTTATGTGAATAATTGTTCGTGGGTTGTGTTTTGTGCTTGTATGTATGTGAATAATTGTTCGTGGGTTGTGTTTTGTGCTTGTATGTATGTGAATAATTGTTCGTGGGTTGTGTTTTGTGCTTGTATGTATGTGAATAATGATGAATACTCATTATTGTATAACAAAAACAAAATTAACAAAACAGTCACATAAAAGAGGCTACAATGGGCGGCCTCATCGCTAATAGCGATCTCTTCCAGGTATTAGTGTTTTACCTCTCTTTTCTCTATCTCTCTCGTTGGTCTCTCGTTGGAGGTTGAGATGAAAATAAAAATAAATTTATGGCAAGAATAAACTGTATTTTAGCACATTATCAATAATACTTAATTCAAGTAACAATACAACCCGACACTTTTTTGAAATTTTCCTTGACAATTTGTGCTTATTAATTTATTTATCAAGTTTTACTAACATTAAATGTGTGTTTGTAATTAGATACAATTTAAGGTTAATCCAATCCAATAATTTAACACATTAGCGTAGCTTGCTTGGTTGTACTTTACAGATCTAAGTTAAGCAACTCTCGGTCCAATCAAAAGTTGGATGGGTGACCATTTAGTGGCATTTTGACTGAGCACTTCCGTGCTTCGTGGGGCACGTTGAGATCGGTCCGGCTATACTAGTCGTTAAGCGATGTCGAAGGCTTGCGGGCGGTTTGAAAACTCCGATACCAGAATTGGCCACCTACTCACAAGGTCTAAGAATAGTAACACAATTATTTCCACTTAATTTTTAAAACGGACTCGTGTGGCGTGACGGCCAACGGCACATCACATGCCGTCATGTTTCAAATCTGACGGCAAACTTTTTTTATTAGGTACAATTTATTCTTACTACGATAAATATTAAATTAATGTTTTCAAAGTTTTCAACTCGGAAATAATTAGTTTTAAAAACACAAGTTAATTAACTATTTAACCGCCATGGTCTGAAATATAAGACACCAAACTCACGCATCCGTCTCATATAAAAGACAATTATACATATATCAACAAAACATGTCGAGAGTACAATAGCTTAGCTAATTTCGAAAGCACAAATTGGTAATATTACTTAATATGACAGGAGACGATATAAAGAAAAAAAAATATTATCGGATTTTCAATTACCAATATAGCCAACGAAAATTCCAAAAATTTAACAGGTTACACCGGCCTTAAACTACACAAAATTTTTGGTATAACTCGTACCGTATTTACATATATAGTAAGGACTAACGCAGACTACCGATTCAAGTCAAAACCAAAAATATTTAATGCCATTTAAAAATTCAAAAATTTTACGTCACTTTTTTAAACATTAATTATGTACCTAACAAATCACGCGTTCTTAGAACAAAGTTTGGCGATTCTTCATAAGATAACCGATCCTCCATCTTTCCGATTAAAATCGACCGATTTTAATCGATAGGTTAATTAGATTACAACGACAAAAGACGATAGAATTGAAACACCAATATTTATGCCAAGAGGCTTTTGAGCCACGGTTGATGTCTGTGGATCGGTGTGACCGGTTGATGTCGGTTGATGTATGTGTTCGATTCCTAAAATATGCCGTGTTCTTTTAAAACCTTAGTTCCCAAAGTGGACCAGTTGGACCCCCAGGGGTCCACGGGAGACTCGACAGGGGTCTACGTAGGCGTGACAAAAATGGAGCAACGTAAAATTCCATAGTTAGATCTAATCATCATATTTTTGCCGACTTTTCGAAATATGGTAGAAATGTAGGAGGTCCACCGGAACCAACTAAATTTTTAAAGTGGTCTACGAGAAAATAGTCTCTAGAAATAGTCTAAAATAGTCTAAAACCTCTGTATTAAAACATCAATATATGGTCAATCTATATCAATAGGTATTCGATCTTGGGCAACTAAAATCGGTCGTCTACGCTGGCTTTGATAAATTAAAATAACGGAACTAATCACAGCACCAATAAAATACATTTTAAAACTAACCACCGGTTACTGACGAGACATCTATAAAAAAACATGTTTATAACAATATTTTCTGTCAATACACAACCTCGTTTACACTGTCAAAGCATAACATGTTTGAGATTAGGCTTATATACAGCTGCTACAAAAACTGTTATTTTAACGAAACTAACTAACCATTGTGTCCTAATGTTTTTTAAAAAAAAACAACATTTAAAAACCACGTTAACACACTCATACCTCTACACTAGGATTCCCTGTGTCGCAGATGGCATGGCCAAACACAGAAACACAAGACAAACACCCAAGACCCGAGAACAAACTTCATGCTCACCACACAAAGTGTGCCCCGGCCGGGAATCGAACCCGGGACCCCTCGCTTCGAAGGCAGGGCTACTACCAACTAAGCCACGGAGCCGTCAAAAATGTTTAAAATGTGAATAAATGAATGATGATGGTTAAATAAAAAATTAAACGTTACACAAGAAAATATCCAACTCACACGATCACTGAAATAATTAACACAATGACACATTTGTATGACAACTGCCGAACATAAATAAATAAATATCCATGGATACAGGCAGTCCTCGACTTACGTCGTTTCAAGTTACGTCGAACAATGTTTTGACACTATTCCTCAAACATACGTCATTTGTTTCGATTTCCGGCATACGAGAACTCACTTGTCGCGATGCCGATGACATACTCTCGACTTACGTCGTTTCGATTTACGTCGCGTATTTCGAGAACCTAACATGCCGTAAGTACGAGGACTGCCTGTATTTCATACATCTAGACAACTGATCGAATACTTATATATAATTTTTTTTTAAATACATACATATAATACATACTAACGCCCAGACACAGAACAAACATATATGTTCGCCACACAAATGCTTGTCCTGAGTGAGAACCGAACTCAGGACCGACGGCGCAGAAGGTAGAACTACCAAATTTGCTAATAGACCAGTAAATATTTCACGATGCTTCTACAAAACATGTTGCGCGAATAAATTCAATAAACAAGTTGTGAAACAATCACATGTAAAATGTTTTGGGTGGAAACACAAGTATTTACACTCATAACCTGCACTGTGAAATTCTGTGTCGCAAGTAGCATGGATACATACGAGATCCTAAAAACAAACTAAGCGCTTCAATGTCACGTCCGGGGATCGATCTTATACCCTTATTTAAATATACGAATGGCGTTGCGTAAAATCTTAAAAAAAACAACCTAACACAAAGCTTACGATTCCGGGCCCTGAATGTAAGGCCCGGCACTGAACCGACTTACCGATCGAAAGCCTTACGTTCTTCCCAAAAGCCTGTGATACTTTTCAAAGCGCTCTGGGGCCAACAAAGTATGAACCATTCAAAAAGAAATGGCCTAGCTTAGTGGATTAATCTGGACCATTTATTTCTGTTTCAACATGGCACTATAGGTTGCTTCATAACTTTGTACATTAATAAAATAGCAAAAAAGTCTTATAATAATATCATCGAAAAATTGTTAAAACTTTTATAATTTCATGGTCAATTTGAGTTTGATTATTTTGATGTTTTATTTATACGTCACTAGCGACCAGCCCCGGCTTCGCACGGTTAGTAAAGCATCAGTGTCGTATCAGAACCTACCCGTGCAAAGCCGGGGTGACTTGCTAGTGTATTATTTAAACCTTCCTCTTGAATCACTCTATCTATTAAAAAAACGCGCATCAGAATCCGTTGCGTAGTTTTAAAGATTTAAGCATACATAGGGATATAGGGACAGAGAAAGCGACTTTGTTTTATACTATGTAGTGATATAATATTAATATTATTTTGTACCCCCAAGGAATCAATTACAATAGATATGGCTACACAAGTCTTTATGACTTACTGTATATTCTGTATATAGCTCTGTGTCTAAAACCAAGCCCTTATCTACATACTGTCCCCTATATTTATTAATGATTGTGCTTGATATTTTTTTTTGGAATAAATAATTTATTATGGTATATAAACTATCGTTTGTAAGATCGTTTACAAGCACAAGAATATATATGTGCGCATATAACGTGTCACAGGAGCCCCTTAATTGCATCAAACTTATTTTTAACAGTTTGTCAGTTTTAACAATTATCCGTTAATCAATATATTTTTTACAATAATCTTTGAGGTATTGTATGACTGGACATTATTAAAATCACACATAATTACAATTAAATTAAGCATAATTAGTAAATTCTAGGATTCTATCATTTGGTTGAAATCAGTTAGATGCAGGATTACAATATCAGCAATATCTTAAAACACCATTAGAAAAAATTACAATAATAATAACATGTTGCCAAAAATAGTAAAAAAAAATTGACAAATTTGTACCTACTTTTGTACTACTAGTTTTTACTACCAATAACCGTGTATACATCAACATTTTTAAGCGAATTTTGATAAAACGAGTAGATTGGCCACCTGACGTTAAATGCTTACCACTACCCAAAAACAACTAAAATACGACTCAGGTGTTCCCCTACTTAATAATACTTAATAACTTAATTCCATACTAAATATAGATGTAATGTTGATTAATGTTTTAAGACGCAATAAAACGTGTTAAAAAAGTGTGTCTTATATTTCAGACCACGGCGAGTAATTGATAAATAAAAAAAAATCACTTTGAAATCGGATCATCCATTTCGGCTTCGAAATATTTCACAATACTCATAGAAAAACGAAACCTCCCAAATCAAAGTTTAGGTATGAAACGATCTATTAAAGGTTGTTATCGTAATCCTGCACCTAACGGATAGAAACAGGTTTAATTGGAACCCAGCATTAAACTAAAGGAACTCTGAGTATCTTATAATTATAGTTGCATTTATAAAATTACAACATAGTTTTTATAAATACAACAGAATAATTCAAACTCTCACTAATAACGTTACTTATTACCATTAAAACATAACGGTTATTGACCTCTTTTAATATATATAATAATAAATCTTTATTTGGAACTGTTACAAGGCATTTATTGTACAAAATGGAAACGATGCTATCTGCAGAAGTATAAAAACTGTGTCGCAGATAGCAACGCCCTCTTCCACGAAATAATAAAAATGTTCCAGATTTACATTATATTTAAGGTGAAAATCAAAGAAAAAACTATTAAAAAATATATATGTTGAATATACAAGGAGTTTCAAAGAGGAATATATTGAAAGGTTTTACAAATCAGATTTTGAATCATATGCTTAAATAAGAATCCAAATAACTTTATTTTATAGCACATTTTCTCGTAAAGGGTCTGTTATTTCATCAATTTCAGTATCGTAATGTATATCATTACGCACTTGTGCGTTATTGTGATGTAAAACGCACGGTTTATCAAGAAGGTCCGTCTAAAATGAACGGTACTTTTTGAAATCTCAGCAAAGAGTTTTTATGACAGAAAAGTGGTCAACATTTTATGAATAAAATTAGCTTTGGGGGATAAAATATAATATACTAGCTGACCCGGCCACGCGTTGCTGTGGCTAACGTTTTTGTCATATGATATTATAATTTGCAATAAAATAATATTGCGATCATAAATTGAGATGTGAGCTATCCTATCTTTCAAGTTGGATCAAACTGCACACGGTGTACAAATTTGATTAAAATCGGTTAAGTAGTTTAGGAGTCCATCGCGGACAAACATCGTGACACGTAATTTATATATATTAAGATAAACATTTAATTTATTTTAATTTAATTAATTTTGACAATAAATTACAACCATTTCTGTAACAAAAACATAAAAATATTAATTTACTTTGTTAGCAATAATAGCTGTTTTTTGTGCCTTTGCCTTAAAAAAAAGCGCTGACGCGCGCGCATCGCTAACTTGTGAAGAAGTGAAAATTATTCCGCGCGCTTTTTCTTTGCGCTGTATTGTTTTTATTTGAAAATTCTTTCAAGTATGGATGAATTATTTCCTCGCAAATGTTATAAAACGTATGACATACGTGCGCTTTGATAATTACAGCCTCTTCTTCTTCTTGCGAGTCAATGGTTCATCATTAGTATTTTTAAAGAAATATAAGATAAAAGTGAGCCATGTCTATGTCTATATTATATACTAGCGACCCGCCCCGGCTTCGCACGGTTACTAAAGCATCAGTGTCGTATCAGAAACTACCCGTGCGAAGGGTGTGTGCCGGGGTGACTTGCTAGTGTATTATACATATAAACCTTCCTCTTAAATCACTCTATATATTAAAACCGCATCAAAATCCGTTGCGTAGTTTCAAAGATTTAAGCATACATAGGGATATAGGGACAGAGAAAGCGACTTTGTTTTATACTATGTAGTGATATACAATATATTATTATATATATTTATATATATATGATATTACAGCCTCTGCTTTCTTGTAATATCGCCTCGGCTGTAATTTTCAACTAACCGCACTTGTATCATAATGTACTATTATCGGTACTTTCGTTTGGCATGGTAACGTTATTATAACGGTATCAGTCGACTCATAGGTAAGTCACTCACCAATTACGGTTCCAAAGTTACCCTAAAAGTTACCCAAAAACGCAGCTTTTAGCATTATCACTGGCGTTAATGTTATTTTCTCTATTCTTCTGTCTATTTTCTAAGTATGTCTCGTACCCGCCGCCCAAGATACCTAACAATATGATGAGACCTATGTAGGAGTTGGCTTTGAATTTGTTGGCGCAGTCGGTGGGATTATCCACGTCCAGAGAGTAAATCTGAAAAAAAAAAAAAAAAAGAATGTTTCAGTTACTCAGTTAATCTAGAGCCACATTTCATGCGAATTTTGCTGTTTGTATGTATTTTCGTAAATACAGTGGACCCCCGATAATCCGGCCCCTGTCTAATCCGGCGCCCCCTGTAATCCGACATGACTTAGAATTACATGCATGTTTGACAATCTTTGCTAATACATATAGATCACGCAGGTTTGAACAGGTCACAACTCGTACGCGCCACCGCTATTGTGCTCGACGCGTATGCATTGTTTTACTTAGTTTAAATTTGACTACTAGTGATAGTAGAATATTTCAAAGCTTCATAATTTGATATAGTATTCACTACATGATTTTGATTAATAATTCTTGATTATTTTGGTAGATATGTATGTGCATTTATGCTTAATTTTATAATAAAACGTAAGCTCTCAATTGTTATTTAATTTACTTAATTCGACGTACATAAATTAAGTCTGATTTGTACTTCAAAGTACATACATATGTACGTATAATATATAGATTCTTGTCATTAGATATGTAATTTGTCGGATTACAAGGTACTCTTTCGTAAAAAAATCCGGACTATAGGGGTCTTAGGCAGTGCTCTATAATCCGACAAATTCGATAGTCCGACACTGCCCTGCATAATGTTTGCCGGATTACCGGGGGTCCACTGTAAGTACACACAGACACAAAATGATCATTTATGTTCGTCACACAAATGCTTGCCCTGGCTGAGGATCAAACCAACCTACACCGCAGAAGACAGAGCTACTACCAACTGAGCAATGAGGTCAGTCTAATATATGTATATATATATATATATATATATATATATATATATATATATGTATATATATATATATATATATATATATATATATATATATATGTATATATATATATATATATATATATATATATATATATGTACATTTACATACTGATTCCCCGCACTAAAATTCCCGATGGCATGGACAAACACAAAAAGACAAAACAAACACCCAAGATCGGTGAACGAACTTCATGCTCGCCACACAAAATACCCCGGCCGGGAATCGATCATAAATAAAATTACACCGTGCGAACCAGGGGCGGGTCGCTAGTTAATTACAACAACAACGTTACAACGTTAACACACTCATACCTCTGCACTAGGATTCCCTGTGTCGCAGATGGCATGGACGAATACAGAAACACAAGACAAACATCCAAGACCCGAGAACAAACTTCATGCTCACCACACAAAGTCTGCCCCAGCCGGGAATCGAACCCGGGACCCCTCGCTTCGAAGGCAGGGCTACTACCAACTAAGCCACGGAGCCGTCAAATTGATATGTTATACCTGATAGGATATGCTCGCTACGTATGCAGCCACGGCGAGACTGTAAGTTGGCGAGAGTAGGCTACCCGAGTAGAACAGGCAGCCGCCGCTGAGCGCCAGAGCCGCCAGGAGCGCGGGTTTGGTTCCCGGACCGAACGTGAGCGCCGTGGATTTGAGGCCGATGCGGGCGTCGTCGAATTTATCCTGAAATAAGTTTTTTATTGTAACAAAACTTATTTCTAAAAATCTTATGTGTAAAAATATTGTTAAATATAAATGTATAAATGAAATAAGTTTTTGTATTGTCAAATTTAGATTTGATGCCGATGCGGGCGTCGTCGAATTTATCCTGAAACAAGTTTTTTATTGTAACAAAACTTATTTCTAAAAATCTTATGTGTAAAAATATTGTTAAATATAAATGTATAAATGAAATAAGTTTTTGTATTGTCAAATTTAGATTTGATGCCGATGCGGGCGTCGTCGAATTTATCCTGAAATAAGATTTTTATTGTAAAAAAACTTATTTCTACTCGACGACTCCGTGGCTTAGTTGGTAGTAGCCCTGCCTTCGAAGCGAGGGGTCCCGGGTTCGATTCCCGGCCGAGGCACACTTTGTGTGGTGAGCATAAAGTTTGTTCTCGGGTCTTGGGTGTTTGTCTTGTGCTTCTGTGTTTGTCCATGCCATCTGCGACACAGGGAATCCTAGTGCAGAGGTGTGAGTGTGTTAACGTTGTTTTTTTTTTTTTTTTCTACAAAACTTATGTTTAAAAATATTGTTAAATATAAATGTATAAATGAAATAAGTTTTTGTATTGTCAAATTTATCCTGAAATAAGTTTTTTTTTTTTTATGTGAGTATGTTACGTAACAAGCTGAGGCCGCCTGGCCGCCAGGCATGCAACCATAAATTCGAAGAGATTCGATTGGGCTCCCGTGGTAGATCAAAGCCGTAGATTAACTTTTAGTTGCTGTTTAATGGTATTCAATGTCATATTGATTTGTTTTTAAGGTTTTTAAGACTCGTAATAGCATACTTTGTTTTGCAAACCTTAGTTTTTAGCAGTAGAACTTGTGCCAAGTTCGTCCGGAGAGGTACTGCCACCACACCTGGAATCTGCCGCCAAGCAGTAGTGGTTGCATTACTGTGTTCCGGTGGAAGGGTGTGGGTGCCGGTGAAATCACATGCGCATGTGTATCATCCCCGTCTCGGGTGATGGACGCAGGATGAATGCGACTCAGTAAAGATTTGTATCTCATACTGAGTCGCGCGCATTACTGTTGTCATGGGCGAGGGTCACCACTTACCATCAGGTGGGCCCTCAGCTCATTCCGTCACTTATTCACATTAAAAAAAAAATATATATATACCTGATGTGCATATATGGTATCATATACCACCGTCCATGATAACGCTCCTATGTACATCGGCAGGCATATATAGGGATCAATTGTACCCTGAAAATAGAAGTTCATATTACGAGGATGTAAAAACTACCGAATTCTGGGCACGGTATGTAATGAACATACGCCGGAACAGATCTTCGAAAGTTATAGCTAAGAACCATCTCGCCATCAGCATCCAAACAGAAAAAAACCGGACCAAAATCGGTCAGACAGACACAAGTACCCCCTGGGTGGTGCTAAAGGAGCAACCAAAAGTAGCAGTAGAACTTGTGCCAAATTCGTCGGGTACTGTCACCTGGAATCTGCCGCCAAGCAGTAGTCCTCGCATTAATGTGTTCCGGTGGAAGGGTGTGGGTGCCGGTGAAATCACATGCGCATGTGTATCATCCCGTCTCGGGTGATGGACGCTGGATGAGTGCGACTCTATGTAAGATCCAAACCTTATATTGAGTCGCATTACTGTTGTCATGGGCGGGGGTGCCACTTACCACCAGGTGGGCCCTCAGCTCGTACCGTCACTAAATCACATACATGATTGTTCTGTGTCTAGGTGTTAATATGTATTACATTTATATACAAACAACAAAAAAATCTCATGTACCATTAATTTAACCGGCACCCACCCAGTTCAACAGGAAAATGGCAATGCGACTATACTACTGCTTCACGGCAGAAATAGGCAGAATTAGCTATGAAGTTAAGAACATGAGCACAACCATAGAATTAATATAAAAAATATCTAGAAAATGAGTTTCGTACGTAAATAATTCGTTTATTAAAATAACGCCATCTATGTTATGTTTATGCAAACTCACCGTTATCGCACTGTACCCCATTAGGGCACCCCAATTGAAAGTCGCGCCAAGACACACTTGGGGGTAGTTTGTGAAGCGCTTCGCGAGAGGGTATGTTACCACTAATGCTGAAAATAAAATGACAAATGATTTTAAATCCTAATTATAAATTTTTATACGGTTTTTGATATCCAATATGGCGCAATTCTCGCCATATTGGATTTCAAAAACCGAGGTCTACTTTATATTCTAACGTAAGTAACTGAACTCTATAGAATCACGCAACGTTATTTAGCCCCAAACTAAGCATAGCTTGTACTATGGGAGCCATATTACTATAATAATAAGGTACTTATAAATATATTTTTTGTAAATACATACATAAATTACATATTAACACCCAGACACAGAATAAATATCTGTTCTCTGGACGGCTCCGTGGCTTAGTTGGTAGTAGCCCTGCCTTCGAGGGGTCCCGGGTTCGATTTCCGGCCGGGGCACACTTTGTGTGCTGAGCATGAAGTTTGTTCTCGGGTCTTGGGTGTTTGTCTTGTGTTTCTGTTTTTCTCCATGCCATCTGCGACACAGGGAATCCTAGTGCAAAGGTTGTTGTCGTTGTTGCTGTTCGTGACACAAATGCTTGTCTGGGGTGGGAATCAAAGTCAAAGTCAAATTAATTTATTCCTTTAGATCTCAAGTATCATTTGGACACGTTAAATTTTACACACACAAGTAAACATATTCGTGAGCATGTAACGTGTCACAGGAACTCCCCAGGCACATTACATGCACACAGATATGTCAACATTACAGTCAGTTTTCATGTTTAAGCTAACCTTATTTGTTATGTTTCGACTGTTCCAACCCTAACCGACCAATCAAACTCAAGATCTACAGCAGCAGACTACTACTACAGCAGACAGAGCGACTACTAATCATTCAGTAGTTCTGTAGCAGTCAGTTAGCTCACAAGGCCCCGCCATCTTGGATTTCAAAACCCGTACCCGTGCTGCTGACTCCTAGCGCCACACTGAAGCAGTTGAGCTGAAGGAGCACCGCGAGGGCCGCGCTCAGTTGGGCGGCCAGGAACCCCACCGCGCCGGCGGTCGACACCGCGCCCGTCACCAGGGGCCGGTTCGCAGTGCGGTCCACCTGGAAATAAAGACTTCAGTATTTGATGCAGATTGCAGACACCATATTTGTGTTGCAGAAGAGGGCTGTTCGTGCAGTTTACAATATGGGTCCCCACGAATCATTGCGTAAAAAATTTAAAGATGTAAATATACTAACGGTTACATGTCAGTACATATATGAGAATGTGATGTACACTCGTAAACATATGAGCGCGTTCACAAAGAAAAGTGACAATCATAGTGTAAACACTAGGCATAAAAATAAACTCGCTGTGCCCACTACTAGGCTCCATAAGGTTAGCAATTCTTTTAAAGGTCAATGTGTACGCTTTTTTAACAAAATCCCGAGCGAAATTCAATTACTGCCAATAAATAAATTTAAAACTGTCATCAAACGTAAACTTATCGCAAAAACTTACTATAAAATATCAGATTACCTAGATGACAAAAAGGCTTGGGAATGAATTTGCTCCACTCTAGACGTAGGACCATATTGAATATGTAATACTGTCTCCGAGGGGTTTCTTGTCTGCTTCTTCCCCTCGGGTTGGTCGGTTAGGGTTGGAACAGACGTAAACTTAACAAATAAGATAAGCTTAAACATGAAAACTGACTGTAATGTTGACATGTCTGTGTGCATGTAATGTGCCTGGGGAGTTCCTGTGACACGTTATATGCTCACGAATATGTGCATGTGTAAAATTTGACGTGTCCAAATGATACTTGAGATCTAAAGGAATAAATGAGTTTGAGTTTGAGTTTGAGTGTAACATACTTCGTATAATGGCTTCGTGACATAGTAACTGCCTTTGAAGCGCTTTGCTACCTTTGTTTGGTAACCGATTTATTTTCGTTCCGATTCAGTTTTTTACTTGTGAGTTTTTCGCATTCAGAGAGCCGCGACGAAGACTTTGGTTCATAATATGTAGTGATAAATATACCTCTTTATCCAAGTCCTTGATGATGTAAATATATACCTATTTATCCAAGTCCTTGATGATGTATATACCTCTTTATCCAAGTCCTTAGTGATATATTATATACCTTTTTGTCCAAGTCCTTAGTGATATATATACCTTTTTATCCAAGTCCTTAGTGATATATATACCTCTTTATCCAAGTCCTTGATTATGTATATACCTCTTTATCTAAGTCCTTGTCCCACATATCGTTGATGGTGCAGCCCGCACCTCTCATCAGACCAGCACCGACCAGAAACAGCCCGGTGGTGTACAGTGCAGTGGATAGCTCCACTCCGCTGGAGATCGTCCCCATTGCTATAGACCAGGAGCAAGGCCAGAACAGCAAGTACACACCTGGAATGAGTTATTACAAGCTCTTATTTAGTCCAGTTGCTAGCGTACGTAGGTACCCTTTGAGTCCCTACACGTACCCCCTGGGTGATGCTGAAGGAGCAACAAATGATAGCAGTAAAACAAATACTCACGTCTGGAATTTGACTTTTGCAAGGGAATGAGCGTGGTGGCCCAGGGACATAGACGCCGACTTTCAATCTGAAGGTTGCTGGTTCAAATCCACACGTGCACCAATGAGTTTTTTCACTTGAAAAAATTTATGTGCGCAATACCACGTTCTCAAAACGGTGACGGAAAACATCGTGAGGAAACCGGCATGTCTTAGAACCGGATTGGGCTCCCGTGGTAGATCAGAGCCCATTTACTCTCAATTAATGAGAGTAGGCCGGTGTCCCTGCAGTGGGAACATTACGGTAAGGGAATGAAAACCTATACAGTACTTCCCATTGACCTAGGCCCATCTAATTCGGCAAGCAGCAATGTCATACAGCACAAGTTAAAGAAATAAATCCGGAAACCGTAATAAAGTTACATATAAAAAAAATTTATACATGAAATAATCTACAAGTTACACTATTACCTACAAGTCCATGCGGAACCCTCGGTGCGCAAGTCTGACTCGCACTAGGCCAGTTTATTGCGCTAAAAATTAATATTTCAAATTAACACTCAACACAGCACAAACAACTATGCCCATCACAAAATCTTTTTCCTGGGTTGAAACCGAACTATTGATCTTCTACAGCTCAGTAGCTCCACCGCTACCTCCCTCCATCTGAGCTAAAAGGCCAGTCGAAGTGACAAAACTTACCCACAGGTTTGTCCCATCTTGCTAATTTGATATACGGGTCCATCCTTTCCCTCCATAGTAATTTTTCATCTCCAATTTTCAGTGGCAACACTTTCTCGTATCTCAACTTGCCAATCACATTCGGAGTGCTCGTTTCAATAACAACCTTCTGTCGGTGCTGGTCACTCTGTGTTGAATGCACTCTTACACATAATCTTTGGTTATCTACAGTTCGTTCGTTATATTTGTAGACGTTGAGTCCGCAAAGACATGAGTATGGTGTTGCTTTTTCTAAAATGTATAAGTTTTTGGTCTGAAGTAACTTTTTCAAGTGGTTCTTGTAAATTTGTACCGTTTTATTCAGCATTGTTGTATTTTTGGCTGAAACATAGAAAATAAATAAAATTAAATATGCATGGATATACTCATATTTCACATATGAATCTTTTTTTAATACAAAATAAGTAAAAATATGTGATTTGTTTTATCAAATGGCGAAGCCGCAACAAAAAAAAAAAAAAACAACATTAACACACTCATACCTCTGCACTAGGATTCCCTGTGTCGCAGATGGCATGGACAAACACAGAAACACAAGACAAACACCCAAGACCCGAGAACAAACTTCTAAGCCTCTAAATTTTTTGATTTTATTTAGCGAGTTTAATATCAATGCGGCCGTATTAGGTCCATTGTGATCTCCTCATGGATAACAAAAGGTCACTATCAAACCTACTATTAACTTCTGGATTTGGTTTGCAGTGAGCTTTCTTATTTCATCCGGGCATGAAACTGTCACAGTAAGGAAGGAATAATAGGAATGTAAGGAAACTTCACTTTTTCTTGAAGTTGGTTACAATGAGCCAATCACTATTACAATTCAATTCCAATTCAAGGATTTCAAGCCAGCTGATGATGTTATGACATAATCCTAACCTATAAACGTATCGAAGTACTCACCTTGGTTTCAGCAAAGGCGGAAGTATTATAAAAACACTTATTATAGTCACATAGGCTCATAGTTTCACAAAACCAGTTGTTATTTTTTTACTGCATTCAACAACAGAAGTTATTTTTGACAGTACAAGGTTAGATGACACTATCACAGTAATCTTATTAGTTTTAGCTTACTAGCTCACATACTATAAACAATTATAACTAGTCGATACATCTAACATATTTCAGTGCGAAAAAGGCAAATTACTAGGAATCTACGAGGCACTTGCAATTAAAAAACAAACAAGGCCCATCGCACGCCTGACATCAAAAAAATCAAATTTTGTGACATAATTTGATTTGACGTCTTTATTAGTAACTCACTGTCACTGTCATAATTATTTATCATTCACACTCATCGATCGCCGCAAGTAACTAAAAAAGAAGAAGAACTGGCTAATCAGAAACTCGTGTTAGTCATGCTTAGAAGTACGATTGTCGACTAGTGTTTTTCCGAACGTAAAGCGGCATACTACAATTTTTACTATTAACATTTAAAATTTTTAGCTATTTACAATACCTTAAGTTTGCAATCTAATTCGTTTTAATACCAAGTGAAATTACAAACAATTTAGTTTTATCTTTTCCCGGAGACTCAGATGATGAAAATCTATCAGATATGTATACTGAATATAAATAAGTACCTACATATATATGGAGTGATTGTGAAACTGCATGTTGTTCGAAATATGGAACGCCTAACGAGATTACCATGATTGCATGTTGTTCCACATTTGGATCTTACTCAAATTTTCTCTGATTTCTATGCTTTTTAATTTTCCATTATTCCTCTAGTTTAGCTTTAGGGATAAGAGATACGAAAATTAATTTGAACGGATTTGAAAAATCCATGCGGTAAAGGATTAATAAAACAATGCATTTTCTGTTCTAGTCTGTGGTATCATCCCATAATGTTTGGTCAATTTTATAAAATTGACGTGCAACAAAATACCCAAATTAGTCTGTGACAATATCTAATCTGTGTCATTCATTCACTCTGTTTATATTTTGCTTTGCTCACCGCCACAGTTCGAAAATAATGAAAACATCGTATTTTAGTGCTAAATGTGGTGATTTCTGCTAATATAAATAACTGCTAAGTAGTTTCATTGTTTTACAATAAGTTTATAATGTGAAAAATAATGGCAAAGGTGAGAAATATTTCATTTAGTTTCCACCGAGGCTTTAGACTCAGGCACTTTCAAATAATTCAATTAATTCGAAGTGTTGACATATATCATTTGTTTTTTTACATATTATCACGATCAAAATGGCCTGTGGCTGGTGTATAAACGTCAATTTGTCTTTAAATATTCCAATATTTAGAAATATTCGTCGGGGCTATCATGGGCGTTAGCTTTGCCCCACTTTCATTCACTTCACTCACGAGTCAAAGATGGTTGCGTAAAAATAGCTCTGAATACCGAGATAATATTACCATGCCTTGCGGGCAGAATTTACGAATAAATTGATATAATTCTGTTTTTACAAATGAAGTTTTGGCTAAATGATAGCCAAATTGAAGCTGGCAAACTAAAAAATAATTACCAATTAAATTTTTAAAAAGAAAATAGCTTTCTACTATATGCCTTTGAAAGTTATATACTTTCAAACGTACAAACTTTCAAAATACATTTATAACAAAAAACAATTTTAAAAATTTTTGTCTTTACAGGTATGATTGTGTAAAAATATGTATTCATATTATTAATTTTAATTGACAGCTCCGTAGCTGAGTTTGTAACCCTGTGTCTTAAGCAAGGGGTCATTATGTGACAAGCATAATGTTTATTATTAGGTGTTGAGTATTTTTGTCTTATTAAAAAAAAACAATGTTCACAATCAATGGTTGTAACATTTATTTTTGTATATTTGTTTTGCTATTTCTTCGTCAATTGTGGGATAATAAACATTTACACATTCATACCTCTACACTAGGATTCCCTATGTCGCAGATGGCAAGGACAAACACAAACACAAGACAAACACCCAAGACCCAAGAACAAACGAAACTAAATTCATGCTTACCACACAAAGTATGCCCGGCCGGGAACAAACCCGGGAATTGCTTCAAAGCAGGACTACTACCAACTAAGCCACGGAGTTAATAATAAGGGCGAGAAATAATTGATGAATATATTGAAGTCTGATTTTTCGTTTAGTTAGTTTTAGTCAGTATAATTTAATTTCCAGACGAAAGCAAAATCTACCCGCCGCAAAGGAGATTCGAAAAAAACAGTTAGTAAAGATGGAAAGATCAAGAAGAAAGTTCCTAAATTGTTTACATTTTTCAAATGCGATGAATGTAACAAGGTAAGATAGAATAAATAAATTTGTATTGAAGAATCTATTTTAATATTTTTTTTTTCAATATACCATGTCACATACCACCTCCACCCCACAAATACCACAAACAAATACAACTACCGCTGTATTTGTATTGTATACCACAAACAAATACAACTACCGATGTATTTGTATTGTATACCACAATCAAATACAACTACCGCTGTATTTGTATTGTGGTATTACAATACAAGCTGAGAAGCCACACAACTCTGAGACCCAAAACTCTCATTAGTAATATTATTATTCATGTTACCAATATATTTACCACTAGCGGTCGCCCGCGGCTCCGCCCGCGTGGATGTCGGTTACCGCTGCAAAAAGCCTACCCAGGAAAGACACGGTCAGCAAAATGATTCCCAGGTCAATTCACAGACACCGACAGTAACATTGACGACGCAGTCATTATCCGCAGCAAGTAAACCTCGGTCACGGCAAGCTGCTTGATACGTCTCTTTGACAATACCGTTTACAGTTTTAAGGTATGCAAATGAGGTCGGACCGCGTACGTGGTGCAGTAGAATCCTAAGATAAAAACACTCTGATTGGGATGGATGTATCCCGTAGACTCTACCTAAAGCGGTATCTTTTTTTATCCCCGGATGTTCAACTACATCTTCACCACGCCTCCTTCTAGTGAATTTATCTTCGCAACGGGCCGTGCAGCAGAAATCGTAATATTTTAATTTCGCCATAACTTCAAAACCAAACATCCAATTTTAATCATTCAAAGACCAAATATTATCTCCATAAACTGTTCTTAGTGATGAAATCATTTATTTTGATAAGGATTAATAGCATGAGTAAAATAAACGCGTTTAAATGTAGTCCAAAAAAATTCAAGATTTTTAAATAAAAAAATGGTTGCTGTGCCTCACTCGACATAGATGGGTATAGTGTGTCGCGGACTTTTTTGTAGATATTTATAAGATCTACAATTAATTAGAACATTTTATGGTTCTATCTATTATAGTTTAGGCAGCGTACGCAAAATAAGTAACTTTTCTGGTTGATTTTTTACACCTTGTGTCCGAAAAACCCAAATATCTTACGGAATCCTATTTTTTTCCAAAATAAAATATAGCCTATGTTACTCGTGGATAATGTAGCTTTCGAATGGTGAAAGAATTTTTAAAATCGGTCCAGTAGTTTTTGAGCCTATTCAGTACAAACAAACAAACATACAAACAAAGTTTTCCTCTTTATAATATTAGTGTAGATGATTTGTGAGTTTTGTTGACTCCCGATATTTCGACGCAGTTACATGCGTCATGGTCCCGGGCAAGTTTGCCCGGGACATCTCGGTAACACGAATAATAATGTTCATAACTATGATAGACTTAAAATTTATAAGAAATATTATATTGTTTGTGAAATGAATCATGTTCACGAAAAGAAAATAATCCTACCATTAGGAGTTTCTTGCTTGTTCTTCCCCTTGGAAGTATTATGGTCTCTTACTAAGCAGTCATTTGTCCTACTTCCTACTAATATTATAAACGCGAAAGTTTGTAAGTATGGATGTTTGTCACTCAATCACGCCAGAACGGCTGAACGGACCTGGATGAAATTTGGCACAGAGATAGATAATAGTCTGGAATAGCACATAGGCTACTATTTATCCCGGAAAAATGTACGGTTCCCGTAGGAAGTCCAACCGCGGGTAACACCGCGGGTCGCATCTAGTAAACGTGATAATTGTTACAGGAATTTACGGACAAGGGTAATCTCACCAACCACAAGAAACTCCACACTCCGGACGCCCCCTTCAAGTGTCCGCAGTGTCCGTACCAGGGCAAAACCAAGAAGTATGTAGCCCGGCACATGAAGAGACACCAGAAACTGACAGACAAACACAAGTGCGAAACATGTGGAAGGAGATTTCTGTATGAGTGCAACCTTAAAGTTCATTCTATGGTACATACTGGTAAGGACTTGATATTATAAAAGCGAAAATTTGTGTGTGTGCGTGCGTTTGTGTGTGTGTGTATGGCTGTGTGATTTGGATGAAACTTGGTACAAGGACAGCTTATATCCTGGATTAAGACATAGGCTTCTTTTGATCCCGGAAAACTGCGCGCAACACCGCGGGGCGCAGGTAATATATTATTATTAGAAAAGGCTACGTACAAAGCTTAACCCTAAATAATGACAGTAGCGTCTGTGATTTCACCGGCACCCTCACCCTTCCACCGGAACACAGTGCGAGCACTAATGCATGTCGGCAGTTTCTGGGTGTGGTGGCATTACCTCTCTATATTATAAATGCGAAAGTGAGTTTATTTGTTGGTTTGATTGTTTGTTTGTTACGCTTTCAAGACTAAACCGCTGAGCCGATATTAAAAATTCTTTCACCTATGGAAAACTACATTATCAGGGAGTAACATAGGCTACATTTTATCCCCGTATTCCCGCGGGAACGGGAACTACGCGGGTTACTCCGCGGGGTGCAGCTTGTAAGTAAAGTATTGAAGTTCTGTTTGGTTTTAAAATAAGTTATTTTATTTACAGGTGAAAAACCCCATGTTTGCAAAGTATGTGGAAAATCGTTCCGAGTGACATATTCTCTGAATTCACACATGCTTATACATAAAGGTATTTATTCAAATAAATAACAGTACTTGGGTTACGGAGCTTCGCTCGTTTTATCTGAAATTATAATTTTCACAAGTAAGATTACCAATCATGTACCACAAAAATTTAATACATAATTTTTCAAGTAATAGTAAATTACCAATCAAGTACCACAAAAATTGGTGAGATTGGTGTATTCAATTTTCAGTAAAAAAAAACTTTTTTTTTTGTAAAAATATGCGTTTTTACAAGAAATAATTTAGCGTCATCAGCGTTACTATCAACGCTACGGTGACGTTTCTTAGTCCGAATTTATTTTTGCTTTTACGTTGTTTGACATGTCATTCTCAAGAGACTTCCCAAGGAGGTTATCAACTCAGTTGTTTTTCCGACCGTTTCGCTAAAATATTTTATTATTTAAAAGGATATAGTTTCTGATTGGTCCCATAGAAATGCTATATAATCGTTTTTAGATTGTTTTGAATTGGGGATTCCCCCAATGAGAGAAAAATAATGGACGAAAGTATACAAGTCGGTTTCTTCGATTTTTTTAATCAGTCAATTACCAAATAGTTTATCAAGACAGGTAAACATCTGGCGGGTCTGCTAGTATACAATAATCTGAGATAAATATTCCTGGTAGTTCAATGCCCCTGGGAAGCAATCGGATGGCATGACACATTGTCCAAAGCTTTCGACAAATCTGGAAAAAATTACAATTTCTAAAGGGTTTTCTCTGGGTACCGTATTGGGTTCCATTTTATATGCTAATTGTAAATAATGTAAAAATTTACCATATTTTTATTCTTATCTTAAACATGTACGAACACCGGTACGTAAAATAGAACTAAATATGTAGTTTAGGAGTTGTCAAAACTACTGTGACTATACATTATGAATTCTATATACAATGTGTTTCAAATAGTTGTGACAATATTTAAAGGTGTTCATACAAATCAGATTTTGAATCATATACCTGAAAATCAGAATGCAAATCAAAAGTTTATCAAATAACAATTATTTGTTATTTTTGGACAGCCTTAATGAGCGGTCACTGACCGCGCTTATCATTCCGCACTCGCCCACGCATGCAACGCATGATCATGACAAGTTTTTAGGGTTGAACCTCAAGTTTATGTTAAAGTTTGACTTGTAATAACTTGTGAATCTTGTGATCTAACATGCTTAGGATTGGGAAACCTGGTGGGGTGAACTCTAGGGCAATCTAGGCATGCGCTGATCAAATATTGTCACACCTTTATTAAACACCTTGTATATAAAAATCAATTGCTGTTCGTTATTCTCGTTAAACGTGAAAACTGTTTTATTTGGCTGATTTCTACTTCGTTGTGTTCGTAATAGTAAAGGTTTGTACAACTTATTTGGATTCAAAAATTCACGGAAAATGTTGAAAATCGATAAAAACTGAAAGTAGTAGCAAATATACCAAAAAAAAAAACATTTTGAAAAAGTGGATGTGAACTTTTCTATGGGATTTTGTAACTACGTTTGTTAGTATTGAAATTATTCAAAACATTATGTTTGAACATTATTTGTGAACTACGAATTGGGAATCAAAACAGTTTCTTGTTTCTAGTTCCTATTCAGTTCATATTTTGGCCTATTTGCCTATGTATGTTTGACTAAACGAATTGTTCCCTCATTGGTAAGGCTAAATAAATGATATTATATAAAATGATGTCTTGATTGGACGAGTCTTACCCAGGCACACAGTAACATCCAGGCACGTGTATAAACATACAATTTCTAGATTTCAATGTCACCACTTGATTGCTTTCCGCGTCTCTGTGCTTGTCGTGGTGTTCTATAATCGTCGACAGCTTTGATAGGATATTGTTCACATCGAACACACCTTGGCGGAGGTCTAAATTCTTGCCCAGAACTCGCTCCAGGATCATCTGAAAGAGATCCCATAGTTCAGTTGATAGTACTGCCTTCCGCGCTGCCGACATAAATGTTTGTTCTGTGTGGTGTATATTATAAGTATGTATTTACAAAAAGTGGTATTTAAGAATTCTGTAAGTTATCTAGCTCGTTGCTTGCGTCTCTACATGAGTACCCCCAAGAATCCCCACACAGGGGGAGCAGTAGAACTTGAGCAAAATCCGCCCGGAAAGGTACCTCCATACCTGATAAAATCGAGATGGAGATGTAATGTCTCATGCGCCGGCGCCCACACCCTTCCACGGGTACACAGCAAGGCTAGTGCACTGCTTAGCAGCAGATTTTTAGGTTGGAGTATTTATCCGCACGAAATTGGCACAAGTTGTTGCTTTCGCACCGCTTGGGGGATACGCGTAGGGACTCTGAGGGTATTCCTACGGACGCGAGCAAGATAACGATATCGATAATGATAAATTCCATATTAGCCCCTAGTATTCCCAACTGCAGATATCCAACAAGTGAAAGTAAAAAAGTTACTGATTTCAAAAAATCGACCGGCTTCGATATCCTTTATTTCTCGCCCTTAGGGGGAACACTACTGTTTTAAAAAAGAAACATCCAAATTGGTATACAACGGGCGCATAAAATCGTCATAGGAAGCTATATTTTGTTTCCTTGGACAAAATATTTTTTACAGTTATTTTGATATTACAACCAAATTATTGAACTTACTGTGATAAAATTTCTATGGGAGCCATACCAATCTGGAAGCATATCCTTTCAAATAAAGAAATAATTTTCCAAACCGATTGATAACTGACTGAGACGGCTGTATTTTTTTATGTTTGATAACTACAATACTTACAACACTAAGTTCTTCTGTGAAGGGGTACTGAGTTGTGGAATATTTGTTCAATATACTAGTGAATTTTTGCAAGAAATCTCGCTCTATATTCGACTTCCTGGAACATTTGCTAAGTCTACTATACAAAACCATGCTCTTTTTATTTTTATGTGCACACGATTTTATAGAGGCACTGATAGTCTTTAATTCGTTTTTCAAATCTTTTGCTACATCAACGTTTTTCAATATCTCGTAAAACTTTCGGTATATTTGTATTTCTGATTCTGTCACGACATAGTTTCTTCGAGGGTTCTCTCTACTGCTATTGTGTTGATCATCAAGGTGCAACGTGTTTTCTGTTTCGTGTATATAACTAGTTAGAAGCATTTTCTTGTATTCTAATGCTTTCAATCTGAAATCAAATTAAGTCAAATCAGTGAGGTGTGCCCCAGGGACTTACGTTTGGCCTCTCGCTGTTTACACTCTACAGTATTAAAGCCTCTATTATTAGATCTAAAAGGCTCTGTAGCTTAGTTGTGCGTAACATTGCTTGCAAACCAAGTCCAGGGTTTGAATTCCAGCTGGGGAAAACTTTGCGTGATGGTGATGACTTTAAAGTGTATTTATTCTCTGGTTTGAATATCAAGCTGTCTGTCTAACCTTTTCACTGCGGTGATGATGTTTCCACAATTTATAGGACACGAGTGCCCTAAATGTACCCACGGTTGGGCGTGCGAGTCTTGACAATATACGCGACCTTCTGAAATACGACACAAAAATATATTCGAATTCAATTATATTTACTCCACCACAATAATTACTTTTTAGTGTCCGGTACACTACCAGTATTACTTTTTTATGTAACAGAAGTGACAGGACTAGCTGAAGGCCCACCTGATGTTAAGTAGTTACCTCCGCCCATAACCACAGCAATGCAACTTAGGTCCTCCCTTACCGTATGAGAAGTCCAAAGTCGCACCCCGCTGCGCCCGTCACCGATATTACGTCTCATGTGCCTGTAATTTCACCTACACCACATCCTTCCACCGAAACACAGCAATGCGAGCATTACTGCTTGGCGACAGATTACCAGGTATGGAGGCAGTACTTCTCTGGGCGAACTTTGCACAAGTTCTACTGCTACTTTTTGTTGCTCCTTATTTCATACGTTACCCAGGGGGTACGTCAAGGGATTCTAAGCGTACTCACCTACGGACGTGAACAAACGGGACCCCCCAAAATCTTCAAAGACTTATCTTCAATGAATAATAGTTTTCGCCCGCGGCTTCGCTCGCATTAATCATTAGAATAAAAAATTCATGAAGTTTCTTTAGGATAGGCAACGTATCTGCAGCCCAAGGGTTGCAAATGGCCATAGATAACGGTAATGAGGATAAAACAAAGATATTGAGCTATGTTATTGTATTGATTAAAATCCATACAGTAGTTTTTGCGTGAGAGAGTAACAAACATGAGGATTTATTCCTCATAAACTTTCACGTTTGTAATATTATAGTAGCGTAGCGTGATTTTTTTGTTTAATTAACCTAAGAACTTTGTTTTTTTTACTTACCTGATTTGGTAAAAAACGCGTGTAACAAAATGAAAATTAACATTTTCAATCCATTTTATCCAATAATCCTGATGTAACTCTGACGTGAGTTGTTTTATCGTCATACGCTCACGAATACCCACGTTTTATGAGTTAATTAATTGTTTAATTAGCTTTAGGCAGTGATTTTCGATCGCGTGATTGCAAAACTTACTTAGTCAAATTTTTAACTGGCTAAATATTAGAGATTCTTAATTTGGCTGTATTTCGGCTGTTGCCACCTTTAATCTGCCGCCAAGGAGTAGTGCTCGCAGTACTGTGTTCCGGTGACTGTTTGTAGGTACCGGTGCAATTACAACCGCATGATATATGCCCGTCTCGGGTGATGGACGCAGCAGAACAACTACAACTCGTTCTAATATCGAAGATCTTACTATGAGTTTACCACATACCACCAGGTCTTTCCGTCATTTGAATGCGACAAATGTGACGGTTCTACCTGTAGGCCCACTAGATGTTAAGTGGTTACCTCCCCATAACAACAGCAATACTATTAAGGCCCTCCCCGCGCAAAGTATGAAAAAAACCCCAGTCTCGCCCGTCACCCGAGACGGAATTGTAACATCTCAAGTTACCGTAATTTCACCTTCAATTTGATGTTTTTTTTTTTGGATGATTCTTTTTGAATTTTTAGGGTTTGAAGTGGCTTAAAAATTAAAAAAAAAACCGACTTCAGTACTTTCATCCGTTATTTCGCGCCGTTAAGAAGTACCCCCTGCTTTTTACAAAACAAACATCCATATCGGTATACACTGGGCGAAGAAAAATGTCACAGGACCTATCTGAAGTCATATATATGCTTTCAAATAAAAAATGAATTTTCAAAATCAGTTCACAAATGACGAATATCTAAACAACATTTAAAAACTGCCGAATTGATAACCGAAGTTGAAAAATAGACATACAGAAACAAACATTTTTAAATATATTTATTTTGCGTGTACTTTCAAATGCATTTAGTATACAGTTATTATGACATTACAAAAAGACACTACAATTTTATTTATTTGCGTAGAAAGTGATGTTTCCAAGTTATTTTAAAGAATTCAACGGAAATTTAGTATTTTGACTTTGACATGTCTATTTTCCACAGATACAAAACCGTTTGAGTGTTCCTTCTGTGACTACGCGTGCAGAGACAGTTCGACATTACGCAAACATCAGAACAAACATATGGGGATTGAACAGAAATACGAATGCAAGATATGCAATAAGAAGTAAGTAGCGAACATATTCTCAAGGGACTTACGACATTTCATACAATTTTATTGTTTGTGAAAAGTACATGATTGAGATGGAAAATCTTAATACAATTATTGTGTTTTCAACACAAATATTTGAGCATACAAACATTCTCTAACATAACATGAAATAATATTTATAAAAATAAAATCTAATTTATTAAAGATACGAATCCAGTATCCTAGTAATATTCCTAATATTAATACTCTATACAAATATGTAAATAAAATTGAACTGTCAAACTTACAGCTTTTTACCAAATGCGTTTGAAAGTATATATGACATACATTTTTATTTATTTTTGTTTGTCTGTTTGTTGCGGCTAATATCCGAAACGGCTAGACCGATTTTGACGGGACTTTCACTGACAAATAGCTGGCGTTGTAAGAAGTAACTTAGGCTATTAATCAAGAAAAAAAATGCTGTAGTACCTCGCAAAAATATAAAACAGTGGGAACAGGTAGTACCTAAATATAAAACAGTGGAAACAGGTTGTAAATATAAAACAGTGGGAACAGGTTGTAAATATAAAACAGTGGGAACAGGTAGTAAATATAAAACAGTGGGAACAGGTCGTAAATATAAAACAGTGGGAACAGGTTGTAAATATAAAACAGTGGGAACAGGTAGTAAATATAAAACAGTGGAAACAGGTTGTAAATATAAAACAGTGGGAACAGGTAGTAAATATAAAACAGTGGGAACAGGTTGTAAATATAAAACAGTGGGAACAGGTTGTAAGTATAAAACAGTGGGAACAGGTTGTAAATATAAAACAGTGGGAACAGGTTGTAAATAAATAAATTATTAACTTGTTTCAGATACAAATCCCTAGCGGCATTGAAGATCCACATTTCGGAGACACATCTAGATATAAACATGCATAGGTTTCCATGCGAGAAATGTGGCAAAAGCTTCAAGACTAAGGGCCATATGAGATTTCATATTGTAAGTAAAAACTCTACCTTTTTTAAGACAAGGGGGCGCTGTCATTTGCATGGTGGGGGTACATAAAACCCAAGTAATTAACTCTACCTACCTGTCTATGAAGATATTAAAATTGAAATAAAATCAAAAATTGAAATATAATCTTCAATACTTTTAATTTCTCGCTTTAGGGTTTACACCCTATCATTTAAAAAAAGAAATATCCAAATCGGTATACAACGGGCGAAGAAAAAAGTGTCAGGAAAGCAATATAAGCAATTACGTTTGACAATACGCAATTATAAAAATCGAAATCGTAATTTTAAATATGGATGATTTGTCTGAATTAATTATTATTATTATTTTTATGTTTACTAGTATCACATTTTCCAGTTATTTTGATATAATAAACAATTTACTGAATCGATTTTGATTCAATTTCTATGGGACCAAATCTTTTCAGATTAAAAAATAATTTGAAAGGATTTGGTTGATAATTAATCGGTTGATAAATGGAGTATTGAGGTTAAAAAAAAACCCGACTTGATTGATGATTGATTTGATGTGAATTGACTTCGGGGAAAAAGCGTAAATTGATATATGTATGGTTTTTTTTTTAAATAAAGATTAAAATATAGGTTACAAAATTAAAAAAAAAAATTATTGAAAGTATGCTCCATCTGCAGCTACAACCTTCGCCCATCGTTCAGGTAGTTTTCGTATTCCTTGCTGGAAGAAGTCCTGGTCTTTTGAGCTTATCCAGTTGTCAATCCAAATTTTGATACTTTCACATGAAGTAAACTTTTCTCCAGTAAGGTCTGTCTGCATCGTCCGGAATAGGTGGTAATCCGAAGGAGCTATGTCTGGTGAATATGGCGGGTGGGGTAACACTTCCCAGTCCTGTCCCTCTAAATATCTTTTTACGACTTCTGCGGTATGCGGTTTGGCATTGTCATGCTGAAGAACTAATTTGTTATGTCTATTCACCCATTCTGGTCGTTTTTCTTCTATGGCTCGCTTCAAACGCATTAGTTGTCGTCGGTAAACTTCTCCATTAATAGTTTCAGAGGGTTTGAGCAACTCATAATATACAATACCTTTCTGATCCCACCAAATACAGAGCATGACCTTGGCACAGTGAATATTTATTTTTGGCTGTGATGGGCCTGGTTCGCCTGGTTTCACCCAAGCTTTTTTGCGTTTAGGATTTTCGTAGTGTATCCATTTTTCGTCTCCTGTGACTATCCGATGCAAAAATCCTTTTCTTTGCTGTCTTTGAAGCAGCATTTCACAAATGGTTTTCCGACGTTCCATGTCTCTTTCTTTTAAATCATGTGGAACCCAGTCACCGGCTTTTTGAATCATTCCCATCATTTGTAAACGCTTTGCAACAGTTGAACGATCAACATTTAATGCTGCAGCTAATTCTGATTGAGTTTGGCAAGAATTTTCCGCCAATAATGCTTCCAATTCAGCATCTTCAAATTTTTTTGGTGGTTTTCCATGTTCTTTATCCTCAGTACTAAAATCGTTATTTTGAAATCGTCGAAACCATTCCTTGCAAGTTGTATTAGACGGAGCATGCTCACCATAAATCTCCACAAGCAAACGATAAGTTTCCGCTGCAGTTTTCTTCGCAATAAAATAATGTAATAACACTTCCCGCAAATGACGTTTATTTGGAATAAAAACCGACATTTTCGAAAAGGTGAAAACAATTGTTGCTTACACTTCAACCAAATATCATAAAATGCGTTAGATAGCTGACATTCAGTACTATCGAATACAAGTATGGTCATTTATTAGTACACGTAAACAATACTAAAAACGACATCTGTTGAGAAAGGGCGGAGTCATATTCACACACCCAATATTTGTGTATATTCAATTCAATTCAATTTATTTATTTCAGACTCATGTCCATATTGATATATTACATTAATTATTATTTAACATTTCAAGATATCATTTTCATTCTCTCAACAGACCTCGGTCCACGAGAGGAACTTGGTGTGCGACTGTCCCATATGTGGGCGTCGCATTGCGAACAGGAACAACCTGCCGTCCCACATGCGGACACATATTGATGAGCGCCCGTTCAGTTGCACCTACCCGGGGTGTGGCATCTCCTTTAAGGATAAGGTGAGTTTTTGTGCGGCGAGGTGACTTTCAATCTGAAGGTCGCTGGTTCAAACCCACACGTGCACCAATGAGTTCTTTCACTTGAAAAAATTATGTGCGCAATACTACGTTCTCGAAACGGTGACGGAAAACATAGTGAGGAAACCGGCATGTCTTAGAACCAAAAATTCGACGAAATGTTACACCAACCAATCCAGATTAGGCTCCCGTGGTAGATCAAAGCCCATTCACTGTCAATTATCGAGAGTAGGCCGGTTTCCCTGCAGTGGGAACATTAGAGGCTGGTACGGAGTTTTTTTTTATCATAATAATTTATTTGCGAACCTGGATTTACAATGATATGCAATAATAGTTTTAGTACAGCCATAAAAAGCATGTTTATAGCATATAGCATGCAAAATATCAATAGGTTTTGTTTTTTTTATTTTTATGTGGATAAGTGATGCTGAGGGTAATTGTATTAATAGAAATGTTTCTTACAGAATTCTCTAACGAAACACAACCCGATACACAACCCGGCGTTGCGAGTGGCGTGCCCGCAGTGTGGTCGCACCTTCGCCCGCAAGTCACACCTCAAGAGGCACGAGCAGGTGATGCATGGCGGAAGGAAACGGGCGGTGGAGTGCGATTATTGTGGATCCCGGTGAGAATACAGTTAGTAGAGGGGTCCCGGGTTCGATTCCCAACCGGGCACACTTGGTGAGCATGAGGTTCTTGGGTCTTGGGTGTTTGTCCATGCCATCTGCAATCATGTGTCGTAGTGATGTAATGTAATGAATGGGATGGGAAAAGCCCACCTGATGTTAAGTGGTTACCCCGGCCCATAACAACAGCAATGCGACTTCTGTCCTCCCGACAGAAGTATAATACCCGGCGTGTGCTATTTCGGTTTATTTTTGTAAATAATTATGAAACAGAATATATGTACATCTAAAATAAAACGTACTATATGTATTCTATCAGTTATCTAGTTCCCATACAACAAGCTATGCTTAGTTTGGGGCCAGATGGCGCTGTGTGAAATTACCATGAATTTATTTATTAATAATCAAAGATAATATTTCTTCCTTTGCAGTTTCTACTCCAAGAACTATCTAACGAAGCACATACAAACGAAGCACGTGCTCAAACAGAAGTTCAAGTACATCTGCGACATCTGCGGCTTGGTGACATACAACAAGCCCAGTATTGTGATGCATCTCAAATACGGACATCTTAATGATAATGTGAGTGTTAACTAAATGTCTGCAAGCTTCGGTTATGGGGGGCACCGCAACTGAGGCGTCTTATTGGGGGCACCGCATCTGAAGTGTCTTATGGGGGGCACCGCAACTGACGCGAGCTGCGGTGTCTTATGGGGGCATTGTAACTGGGGCGGGGTTCAGTGTTGTATGGATGGCACCGCACCTGAGGTGGGCTGTGGTGTCTTATGGGGGGCATCCCATAAGACACCGCAAAATTGACAAAGCTTATGAACAGCCGCTAATTAATTGTGTATAGGACGAAACCAAGAGTTCCTAAGTGTTCCTAATCCTATGGCAAATAAAATATATGAATATGAACATCGCAACTGAGGCGGAGTGCGGTGCCTTATGGGAGGCTCAGCAAAATGCTGTCAAGTTGAAATAATCTGGTCAGCGCTGATTTTCAGAGTACGTTGTTCCTAATGAATTTGTTTTTTCTAGGATGTGACTTGTAACATATGCGGTATAAAATTTTCCAAGCATCTGAACTTAAAGGCTCATTATTGGCGCGCGCATAACATCAGATACAAAATAACTAGAAAAGGAAATATCAAAAAGTGAGTATTCTAATATTACAGAGGGTGTCTCTTAAGTAGGGTTGCCAACCGTACTATAATATATAGTATTAGCTGGGTGTGGGTGCCGGTGAAATCACATGCGCACGAGACGTATCACCCCCGTCTCGGGTGATGGACGCTGGATAAATGCGACTCAGTAAAGATTTGGATCTCATACTGAGTCGTATTACTGTTGTCATGGGCGAGGGTCACCACTTACCATGGGTCGGTTCGGCTCGGCTCGTTCCGTCAATTATTCACATTTTAATTTTTTTTTTAAATTTAATTGCTGCTTTTGTTTCTAAAAATATATTACATAGAGGTTTTTTTTTCTTTAAAACACTTTTTTTATAGAAGAGATGATGTAAAGCCTTCTGTGGAGGTCAAGGTGGAACCGATCGAGGCAGAGTCTTATGAAGACCTGAAGCTTCTGGACGTCATCAAACAAGAAGGTAAGGGTATTGGTGGTCCCGTACATAACGTAACATAATGATTATTAATTTGATTCAGTCAGTACAGTACAGTACAGTAGCTTACTATAAAATATCAGATTACCTAGATGACAAAAAGGCTTGGGAATGAATTCGCTCCACTCTAGACGCAAGATCATATTCGCGAATATGTAATACTGTCTCCGAGGGGTTTCTTGTCTGTTTCTTCCCCTCGGGTTGGTCGGTTAGGGTTGGAACAGACGTAAACTTAACAAATAAGATAAGCTTAAACATGAAAACTGACTGTAATTTGACATATCTGTGTGCATGTAATGTGCCTGGGAGTTCCTGTGACACGTTATATGCTCACGAATATGTGTACATGTGTGTGTACAATTTGAGGTGTCCAAATGATAATTGAGATAAGGTAATTGATAAGGAATAAATGAGTTTGAGTTTGAGTTTCAGTTGAGTACAGGCAGTCCTCGTACTTACGGCATGTTATTATAGGTACTCGAAATACGCGACGTAAGTCGAAACGACGTAAGTCGAGACATATTTTTTCGTATGTTTACATGTAAAACTCGAGTTAGGATCCACGCGGACTCGAAATTAAAAAAAAACTGCATTTATAACAAAGGATACATACTATACATACGTATACATACTTTATTATCGAAACGACGTAAGTCGAGGACTGTATTAATGTACACTATGTTGGTGATGTTATAAATAAATAAATAAATAAATAAATAGAACGAATTACTAATCACACGATATCACACATCTTAACTAGGGTTTCCGGAAACCCTTTTTTTTTCTTTTTTTTTTATCAGCCACTTGTTGTTTCTTGTGTTAATAATAGTACCTGGGCGACAGAGCTGCGCTCGTCTTATCTCAAATTATAAATTTATCAAGTAACTGTTGCTTGAAAAATTACCAATCAAGTACCACAAAAATTGACGAGATGGCGCTGGATTCAACTTTCGGCTTAGTTTATTATAAAAACTTTTTTTTTTAAAATATGCGTTTTTACAACGCATACAATTAAACAGGTAAACTTATATAGCAAAAACCTATCTAAACACAAAATGTCATCTAAATCGTTGAAGCCGTTTCCGAGATACACGATATATATATACAAGAATTGCTCGTTTAAAGGTATTAGATGTACATCTATCTTTTTCTCGTATTTTAAATATTTTTGGGGGGTCCAGTTGCTCACGTCCGTAGATGAGTAAGTACCCTTTGATTCCCTACACGTACCCCCTGGGTGGTGCTAAAGGAGCTACAAAAAGTATAATAGCAGTAGAACTTGTGCCAAGTTCGTCCGGAGAAGTACTGCCTCCACACCTGGTAATCTGCCGCCAAGCAGCAATGCTCTCATTGGTGTGTTCCGGTGGAAGGGTGTGGCTGCCGGTGAAATTACAGGCACATGAGATGTAATATCCCCGTCTCGGGTGCGGCATGGGTCATACTTCGGTCAGAGAGAACCTGAGTAGCATTGCTGTTGTTACGGGCGGAGGTAACTACTTATCAGATGGGCCTCCAGCTCGTCCTGTCCTGCCTCAGCGGATGCTACATTTCAGAAGCACTCGAAGATGACGACCTGGATTACTCGAAGCAGGTGCTATGTGAGGACATAGCGCAGTCCCGCAACACAAAGCCACGCAGGGAAGAGGTGGAGTTCGATAACTTCTTCATCAGACACGTGTTCGCCAAACAGGAGGACAAGCGCGAAGGTACTTATTTCAACCCCCCCCCCCCTCCTCCCAGGCCAAGCCAGAAGGTACTTATTTAAATCCCCCCCCCCCAGAATAAGCATTAAGGTACTTATTTTAATCCCCCCCTAGGACAAGTCAGGAGGTACTTATATTACCTCCCCCCCAGGGCAAGTCAGGATTTACTTATTTCAACCCCCCAGGACAAGCACGAATGTACTTATTTCAACCCCCCTCCCCCCATGTCCCCATGTGAGTCTGTGTACATGTTGGCGGCAGATTCGAAGGAGGTGTAATACATGTAAACACTCATACCCCGCACTAGGATTCCTTGTGTCGCAGATGGCATGAATAGACACCCAAGACCCGAAAATAAACTTCATGATCATCAAATAATGTGATCCGGCCGGGAATCGAACCCGGGACCCCTCTAGCTGGTAGCTTAACATAAAGTGGGCCTTCAAATCGTCTCGCCACATTTTCACATTAAAAAAAAATTATAAGTTGTCTTAGTACAAATGTTTTCAACGTATTAAAAAAAACATTTCAGTGGTACCCGTTCTCGAAGGTGTAAACGAAGACAAAGAGAAATTCGTAAAAAAACGCATTAAACAAATTCTCGTTACAACCAAGAAGTTGGAGATAGCTAAGAAACGCAAACTTGAGAAGCAACGGCAGAGAGAGAAGGAGATGGCGGAGGCCAAAGCTAGGGACGAGAGAGCGGGACAGGAGATATCTGAGCTGAAGCGAGTGAGGGAGATGTATAATGAGAGGATGAGGGCGTTCGCTAAGAAGGGAAAGAAAGGTGAGTGTGAGAAAAAAGTGATACAAGATCGGATTTATTGACTTTTTGCGCTGAGGTCGTGGTCGCCCAGGACAAAGACAAGCAGACAAGACAATTCTTTTGGTGTTTTATCGATATTATGTTTTGTAAAAATTGCGTTTTTACAAATACAATTAAACAGGTAAACTTAAACATCCAAAACCCTATCCAAACAAAATTTCATCCGAATCGTTGGAGCCGTTTCCGAGATACACGAAATAAATAAATATACAAGAATTGCTCGTTTAAAGTCATATGTGGTTTGCAAAAAGTACTATATAAGTATTGTATCAGTAATCTAGATCCTATAGTACAAGTTATGATTGATTTGGCGCTGTGTGAAATGTACATGTTTTTCAAAATTCGATGTCTTCTGTAAATTTTTCGTTTTTAATTGGCCAATAAAATTTGATTTATTTTTAATATGTCATGTTGAAATCAAATGCCACGTACTCGAAACGGTACAGGAAACCACGCCTCCAGCTTCCATTCCATGGAGCGTGGTTGAACTATTTTTTTATTAAGATAAAATTAAAATATATGTTTATATTTCAGAACAAGTTACAATAAAATACTTTAAGAAAAAGCCAGAAGAACCAAGCAAAACAGGAGACGTAGCCGATGCACAAAATGAATCTAACTTAGAACCAGATGATGATAATGTACTATTACATGCTGATGTTAACAAAGACAGTAACGACATAATCGGTACTTCCGCAAATATCGAAACATGCAATGAAAAGGATGTGTCTAGTGAAAATGAAATTAATGATAATACCAATAAAATCAATACTGCAGCGTCGGAAAATGCCGATTTGAAAGATGCAACAGCTATAATACTAGAAATAGATAAAAATGCACATGCAATTGAAAATGAGTCTGGAAATAATGATTTGAATCCTAGTAATGATATATCAGTCATAGAAACCCATGATGAAGCTACAGAGAAAAATAACGTTATTCCACCAAATAACAACAATACAGATAATATAAACAATGATTTGTCCATTGATAGTGTGAATGATGATTGTGATGATATTTTCAATCAACCGCTTAAGGAAAGACTCAGGCGTAGGAATAAAAAAGATGAGGATACAGTTAAAAATACATCAGACAATGATGCTGAAGAGAAGACTGACGATGACGAATCGTGGACAGACAGTAACCAAGAAATAAATGATAGTGAGAAGGGAAAAGTGCGTAGAATTGAATTCAAAACTCATCAATGCTACATTTGCTTTAAGGTGAATAAAAAAACCCTATAATAGATAGAAAACTCTTTGTAGCACACCACAATGACATAAACACATACTAAGAGTGATTAGCCAAGATGTTTAAAATACAATGGGCGGCTTTATTGCTTAAAGCAATCTCTTCCAATCAACCTTTAATATTACAACTAAACGCTAATTTGTATTGACTTTTCCTCAGGTTGCATGGCCACACAATTGCAACACTTAACTTCTGTGACCCAACTATAATACAAATTAATTATTTTATTTTTGTTATGTATGTTTCTATCGAGGTCTACGCTAAAGAATATTCATTCATTCATTCATATGAGTGTGTAAGCGGCAACTAGAAGTGGTGGGACTATCTGACGGCACACCTGATATAAGTCGCTACCGCCGCCCATAAACAACAGCTGCATCGAAATCTAAAAATACCTACCTCATCAATTAAATATGATAATGAAACCTATCAAATTTTTCAGCTTTTTCAAACAAAACCAGAATTAATCAATCACTGCCAGGAACATTTCGACGTTTGCAATGAACGAACGCTAACCAAATGTCCTATGTGCAAACACGTCAGCTACAAAAACCTCACGGAGCATATGAAGAAAACCCACAACGTGACATTAAAAATACCTATCTTCCAACTTAAAGATAGGAAGAACGAGGAGGGGTCTCGATACTGCTATGACGTCAACGGAACTATAGTAGAAGTGATACCAAGCATCAAAATACTTAACAAACACGCCAGCGTAGCGATCGACAGAAAAAAACGTGAAGCCACAGATAAGAGTATCGCTAAAACTAAACTTGTTAAGAAAGGAGACGGTTGGATTGTCGAAAAGGAAGCCATTGATGTGGTATTCGACGAAATACCCGAATTTGACGATGATGTACTGTCGAAATGTAAAGTTAGCGACGATGATGTAGACAGACTTGGGCAGCTAAACTATTTGGCCAAGAAACAAGGACTGAAAATCATGTTTCCATGCTTCAAATGTGACAAAATATGCCAAGGATTCAGCGCTTTGAAACTACACAAGCGAAGGCACGAGGATAACCCCGCCCCGTTCCGTCCTAGGCAGAAGAAACCAAGGTTCGACCCGAAGATTCAAGAGAAGAAGAAAATTGTAGATAAGTCCAATAGAACTGCTCTGCCCAAACCGATTGTGAATAACCACAAGTGTGACGCGAAGTTGAAAGAATTTTACAAGGACAACATTAGAGGCAGCAATATTGAATTCTGGCAGTTCCTAAAGATATTCAACAAGATGGACAGAGAAAACGTTAATGATTTCAAAGATCTGGAGGCGAGGACCGATTTTGGTATACATTGTAAAGTTGGCACGTACGACGAAAGTGATATTGGGGGTCAGAATTGCGTTGACGTTGATGATAGTGATACAGAGATGCAAGTTATTGGTGAAGAAATGGATAGTGATATTGAGATGCAAGTTATTGGTGAAGAAATAGATAGTGATACCGAAATGGAAGACTAAATAGATGAAGTGGAAGATTTACGCAATGAAATGGATGATTTAGGCGATGATACAATAATTAAAGCCAGTTCCAATATACAAAAAATTACTAGAGAAAATATACAATATTGGAATTAAAATATAGGGGTGTCTCATAATAAATGTCGGTTTTCATATGTGAAACTTCCTACGTCTCAATTTAAACATGTCGTAACTTGTTAAGACTAGTCTCTAACTCTATGAAGAGTACAATTGGTTTACTTTCTTTTAATCATTCTCTCTTTGTTTATTGACAACGCAGTACGTTTTTATAATAAACTAGCTGTACCCCGCGACTTCGTGCGCGTGGAAAACATTTGTTGGCGCAGAACCCTAATTGTTTTTTTCTTTTTCTGAAATAAAAGTATTTTAAGTTACTTATACAATGACCTATCAGTCTTTAGAGGCCTTTGAAAGTTCAAGTTATTTGGACCTAATACTGATGTTTTAATGTCTGTAATTTCCAAACTACAAAACCGATGACCTTGAAATATTTTTAAAACCGACATTTATTATGAGACATTATATTATATTGATATATTAAAACTGGCCATCATAATATGAAATGAAGAATGGCAGATATAGAGTAATGTGGTTGATAGTATAATTATTTAAAACTGTTTTTTGTTTTTAAGTAATTCAATAAAGTCTATTGTTTGTTTGTGGAATTAAATAATACATTAAAATTCTACGTCTTTTTATAAAAGTAGCAGTAGAACTTATGCCAAGTTCGCCAGAGGTACTGCCACCACACCTGGTAAGCCGTTAAGCAGTAGTGCTCGCATTACTGTGTTCCGGTGGGAGGGTGTGGGTGCCGGTGAAATCACATGCGCATGTGTATCATCCCCGTCTCGGGTGATGGACGCTGGATGAATGCGACTCAGTAAAGACTTGAATCTCATACTCGCATTACTGTTGTCATGGGCGAGGGTCATCACTAAAATGAGTTTGGGGGTCGAGTTGCTCGCGTTGATGGACGCAGCAGGATGAATGCGACTCAGTGTAAGATCCCAACCTTATACTGAGTCGCGTTACTGTTGTCATGGGCGGGGGTCGCCATTTGCCATCAGGTGGGCCCTCAGCTCGTTCTGTCACCATACCACATTAAAAATAAAAATATTGTTCTGTGATTTGAGTCGTTTACGAGCGGCTGTAATCGCTTAACATCACATGTTTCGTCAGCTCCGAACTTAATCTCCCAAGCCCTATAGGTAAGTCCTGTTATCATAACTTAATTGGTTTGTTAGGAAAAGCAATTTATTTTAACAAACCTAATAGTTGCTAGATTTTAGTTGATCCAGAGTCTCGCTCCATTTGAGCATGGATTTAATTTTTATTATTTATTTTTGGAATATATTTAAAATAATTACTTGTAGCTACCCTCCTGTAAGTATAACTACGTATATAAAACAAAATCACTGCCCTCTGCCCCTGTATGCTTAGATCTTTAAAACTACGCAACGGATTTTGATGCGATTTTTTAATAGACAGAGTGATTCAAGAGGGAGGTTTTCCCGTTCCGTCTCGAGTGACGCAGCAGGATGAATGCGACTCAGTAAAGATTTGAATCTCATACTGAGTCGCGCGCATTACTGTTGTCATGGGCGAGGGTCACCACTTACCATCAGGTGGGCCCTCAGCTCGTTCCGTCACATATTCACATTAAAAAATAGTATAATACACTACCAACTTACCCCGGCTTCGCACGGGTAGTTTCTGATTGATACACTGATGCTCTGCTAACCGTGTGATGCCGGAACGGGTCGCTAGTCGGAAGTTAATATAATTTCTGTCATATAATTTTGCATCTTCCAAAAGAATTTGGATATCATACGGGAACTGACTGTAATTTGACATATCTGTGTGCATGTAAAGTGCCTAAGGAGCTCCTATGACACGTTATATGCTCATGAATATGTTTACTTGTGTGTGTAAAATTTGACGTGTCCAAACGATACTTGAGATCTAAAGGAATAAATGAGTTTGAGTTTGAACTGTAACTGTCTTGTGGAATCCAGCTATTCCAGACTATAATCTATCTCTGTGCCAAATTTCATCCAGATCCGTTCAGCCGTTCTGGCGTGATTGAGTAACAAACATCCATCCATCCAAACTTTAAATAGTATTATGATAATAGACAGGCGATGAGGTCCAATTCGGCAGCGTGTTGTTGCCAGCTTCCAGAAGAGGGCGCTACCTGGCGAATATCGTGAGGAGGCAGGCCGTGGTGAGTATCTAGTTCTAATTCTGTCTATTTGTGACTAGCAATTGCAGCCTTAGGAGGTGGCAAGCAGGGCACCCGCCCGGAGCCTCGCTTTTGTAGGGCCTCGCACCCACGCAGAACAACCAGTTTTTTGTTTCGATGTACTGCAGCTGTCTTTAAGAGGATGCTGACAGATTACCAGTAGCCCTGTACACTTCCAACTCAGCTAAATTCCTCATACGCCAAGTGCCTAACAAAGATCTATCGCCCGGAGCCTCGCAATATCTAAGGCCGCCCTTGGTGAATAGATCTTCTTTTACTTTCGTGTGAGTGGCCAACTCTGATGGTGAGTATATATGGAATTCAGTTTCTCTGAGATAAATCCCTCCGGATCTTTCTACCGGGGCGGTGTGTAATGTGTTTGAAGAATAGATTTTAAAACGCCTAGTTGGTTTTTGAACGTCCAAAGTTGATTTATTGCCAGCGGAATTTAATTATATGTCACTCAAATTAAAACTGAAGTCTTTGCGAAATGGAGTGTGCAAATCATTGGCAGACATATCGGTCTACCCCCTTGCGCACTCGTTTTGTACGTTCGACCTGTAACACGAATAATAATGTTCATAACCATGATAGTTTTAAAATTTATGTCCATTGTTTGCATGTTCCGTGTATGTAGGTATGTAGGTGCTTAGATGACTATGTTTTTATTTCCACAGGACGGCACCGGCATCAAATTCAACAAGGATGCAGATCGCGTAAGAGCTCCAGAAATTAAAATAAAATAACATAAATATTTATGGACAACACAGCGCCATCTAGTTCCAAATTAAGCATAGCATAGACTAGAAAACTGATAGAAAATTCACTTTTGTAGTACTGTAAAGGTACCTCAGATCTCCGTTAATTACTATCCGATTTTGAATATATTTTTATTATTTCATAATATATTGTTTCAGATTTCAGAAATTTTATCAAAATCGGTTCATTAGCTTTGTTGTTAACTCAAAATAACTGAAAAAATAATTTCATCCAAGTAAATGAAATTGCGTATTCCTATGTCCTATTCTTCGCCCGTAGTATACCAATTTGTTTCTATTTTTAAATGGTAGGGTTAAAGAAGGAATTAAAGTATTGAAGTCGTTTTTTTTTCCATATTTTTAATCAGTCACTGGTTTTAAGTTTTTTTGATTTAACTACCAAACTATATTGATCAAATATCTATGGAAACAAATCAGAAAGCATATCGTTTCATTCAAAAGAACTGCCGACAGAAGTGAAAACTCAAATCAATTAAATACACAGACCGCTATACTACGTCGCTAGTCCGGCGCGAGCACAATACGTCACGAGCATGTCGAGGTCATCGGTGACGCGAACCCATAAGTTTTCCCTACCAAAAATCGCTCAATCCGGCTAAAGAAGTTTTCACCTTAAAAATAATTTTCAAAACCGGTTGATAAATGAAGTAGCAAACAAAGCTTCCGCATATCATCGTTATCTTCCAGATGAACGCAGAGGCCAAGAAGAAAGTGGACGTCCTCTCAGAAGAACTTCTCCCGTACATAATAGCGGAACAGGAGCGGCGTACCACTTTGTACAAGCGAGTTATGACTGCTATACAGAACGGGGAGAAGGGAGTCACCGTGGCTGAGATACGGAACAAACCACCGCTCATTATACGGAAAGGTAACTGCCTATCAAGCGAATTTTTAAATTTTTTGTGTTTCTTACCTAAGTTCTTCGTTTTATGAACCAATTTTATGAGTTTATTTGGTAAATCAAAATAACAGGAAAAAATATGTTAGCGCCTAATTTTTTCAGCGAGCAAATCCTTCGCCGCGTCAATCTGTTTCTTACAAGGAGATATCTTTTTTTGTATGCATTGTCACTTGCAATCTCAACTTCGAGAGTGAAACATTTCTTGTAAATAACAAATTTATATTCGTGTAAAAGGTCACGATTTTCTCATTATGCCTTTTACTTTTGAATAAATAATGTCATCGAAATAAACAAAATTGCGAATTTTGCTTTCCTTTTGCTTATCTTCGCCCGTTGTGTTCCAATTTTGATGTTTCTGTTTAAAAATAGTTGGGTCTGGGGTACTCACTTAGGCGAAATATAGGGATGAAAGAAGTTTCTTACTCTTTCACGCTCAAACGGCTCAACGGATTTGGATGAAATTTGGTGCCAGGATAGTTTATATCCTGGATTAACACATAGGCTACTTTTTATCTCGGAACACCGCGGGGCGTAGCTAGAGAGTGTATAAATATATAAAATTTAGTCGTGTTCCAAATAAATTTGCAACTTTGATTTTTTCAGGTTTAATGTTCAGATGCCCTTCCAACCGAGCTCCTAAGGAGCCTGACGGTTCTGGTGTCCTGATGTGCGAGGAGGATATCGAACCTGCACCCGTCATGTACGATTCCTGTCTCTCGGCAGAAGACAAGGAGTTGTATGTCGCACAGAACAAATACTTCTTCTGCAATAGTGAGTACCGTACCAGCCTATAATGTTCCCACTGCGACACCGGCCTACTCTCGATAATTGAGAGTGAATGGGCTCAGATCTATCACGGGAGCCCAATCCGGATTGGTAGATGTCACATGTCGTCGAAGTTTTGGTTCTAAGACATGCCGGTTTCCTCACGATGTTTTCCGTCACCGTTTCGAGAACGTGGTATTTCGCACATAAATTTTTCTTAAAAATGTCTTAAAAAATTCCTGAGTAAAAGGGTCTTGACAGACCTAGACGGAAAACGAATTAATTTTACAAGGGTTCCTCGTTTATTTTGCAAAAATTGTATCTACGAGTATCACATTTCTGTTCACATTTTCAGGGCATAAAGTGGAGGGTCCGGACCTTCCCAGGAATGGAAGTAGCGTTATTGGCTGCGCCCCCATGGAGCGTACCTCCCTCAACTACACCACCAATAAATGCACCCTGGAAGACACGGACGACGTAGTGGTGCATTACAGATACTATCCTGATAGGGTGAGTTAGGGACCCCAAAATAGTAAGCGGTATGATATTATATCTGTGCAAGATCTACCACGGGTTTTTACGGACGGCTATATGGCTCCGTAGCTTAGTTGATAGTAGCCCTGCCTTCGAAAGGTCCCGGGTTCGATTCCCGGCTGGTAGTAACTGTGTGGCGAGCAGGAAGTTTGTTTTCGGACCTTGGGTGATACTCTCGTGTTTGTCCATGCCATCTGCGACACGGAATCCTAGTGCAGACGTATGAGTGTGTAAACGTCTATTTATTTAATTAAAGAGGAGTGTTATAAGTTTGACCACTGTGTCTATCTGTCTGTCTGTCTGTGGCACCGTAGCTCTTAAACGATTGAACCGATTAGGAAGCGATTTTTTTTAATTTAAAAGCGATTTCCTAGCTGTGGATGTTTTATTAAAATCGGTTCAGCTGTTTCAAGGTCATTAGCTGATATAATTACACCAGGTTTTACATTTTCGTAAAATGAACTTGTACCTAATAATCTTGTATCAATGCTGTTCCTGTCTCTCAATGAGTTTGGACTACTTGGACTCATAAACAAACCTCTTCCTCAGACCTACAAATTTGTAACGGAGTTAGACCCTGACCATGAGGTCTGTGACCACTGGAACCCATGTCAGATTGGGTACATCTACAGCCTGCCCTCACCTGACCAAGCGGTGCCGGCGAACGAACTATGGCGTGAGTATTACATCATATGACAGAATTTGGCCCCTTTCTGACAGTATTAGACCCTTTCTGACATTATTAGACCCCTTTGTGACAGTGTTAGACCCCTTTGTGACAGTATTAGACCTTTTGACAGCTCCGTGGCTTAGTTGGTAGTAGCCCTGCCTTCGAAGCGAGGGGTCCCGGGTTCGATTCCCGGCCGGGGCACACTTTGTGTGGTGAGCATGAAGTTTGTTCTCGGGTCTTGGGTGTTTGTCTTGTGTTTGTCGATGCCATCTGCGACACAGAGAATCCTAGTGCAGAGGTATGAGTGTGTAAACGTTTATTTTAACGTTTATTTTATTTTATTTTGTGACAGTATTAGACCCCTTTGTGTCAGTATAAGACCCCTTTGTGACAGTTTTAGGCCCTACAGTGACGGAATTTGGCCTTGAAGTGACGCTAATAGAACACGAAAATGTCTACACAGAGATACAGTGCCACAAGTATAATCTGGCTACTCTGAAGTAAGCGGCAGAATGTTGTTGTCCAACGACACAAAAAGCCAAAAAAATTAGGATATGATCTGTCACAGATGTGTCACCTACACCCTCTCATTACCTGATGAATGGAAACCACAGATAAAGAATGCATAATGACTTTTTTCTGCATTTCAGATGACTATGGTAAGTATTTCGTCGTATAAGGTTTGAATTAACGCAAAACAGAGCAAAAAGTTTTTTTTTTTTTTTATGTGAATGAGTGACGGAACGACGGACGGACTGATGGTAAGTGTTGACCCTCGCCCATGACAACAGTAATGCGCGCGACTCAGTATGAGATCCAAATCTTTACTGAGTCGCATTCATCCTGCTACGTCCATCACCCGAGACGGGGATGATACGTCTCCTGCGCATATCATTTCACCGGCACCCACACCCTTCCACCGGAACACAGTAATGCGAGCACTACTTCTTGGCGGCAGATTCCAGATGTGGTGGCAGTACCTCTCCGGACGAACTTTTCACAAGTTCTACTGCTACTTACGCGAGCAACTGGACCCCCCTAATTTACGCAACGAGCGCTTCCTTATGTAGACATACTTTACGATGATATCTAATGATTTTTTTTTTTTTCAGAGGAAGGTTAGTATTCACCTAAACGGGACATTCCCAAAGTACTCCAAAGTCAAACTCTTATTCCTTCAGATCTCAAGTATCATTTGGACACGTCAAATTTTACACACACAAGTAAACAAATTCTTGAGCATAAAACGTGTCACAGGAACTCCCCAAGCACATTACATGCACACAGATATGTCAAATTACATTCCATTATTTTGTTCTAATAAGATAAAAATTACATTCATTCATTCATTACATTCATTCATTACATTCATTCTCAAACTACTCCAAAGAACCGTTGTGTGTTGCCTGTAATAAATGGATTAATTAACGGACTAAAAGACAAGGTTTTAAATTGTATGTTTTTCACAAAATTACAAAACTGGCGAAAATACAGCTTCGCCAATTTAATTGATCAATTTGCCGCTTTTTTTATTTGATTTTACATAGCTAGTATCATAGAAACTTTAATGGACAGATTTCGACCCTTAGGGTAGAAAATTAGGATGAATGTATCAATGTTGGTTTAATTGAATCTTTATTTCGGGCATTTGAACTATTATTTTTATTATGGGGTTGTATTATGCATTGCCATTCTGACCAAACCCAACCCCCTCCGTCCGGCACCGGGGAACTCTTTGCTACCCTTATTATAGGCCGATGCTGCTTAAGCCATTTGATTAATAACATGATAATATACTTTCAGATCCTGACGGTAAGAAAAACCACTGTTTTAATATGTAATGATTAACTTAATTAATTTAACAGAAATTTTAAGGGTCTGTTTCACAACCTTCACTTTGGCTGTCAACTGTCAACTAGGCTAACTGCCACTTAAAGTAACGTAATTAAAGTAAATTAATTCTTGCCATAAATAAAAAATAAATTAATTCTTTTGTTTTTTCATCTCTTATTATTTTATTTTATCCATGAGTGTGATTTTTTGTTAATTATATTGTATAATATCATTCTGGTTGTAAATATTCTTGTAACTTTTAAATAAACTGGCTATATTTTGTCACAATTAACCCTAATGCAGACATAACTTGCGAACGTACAATACATTAACTCGGACACTGGCAGAATTTGTGTGGCATAAATCACGCAAAAGGCCAAAACTAAGAAGAAGGAGAAAGTAAATTAATAATTTATTTTGTATTAATTCCTACAGCATACGAAAGTAAGTATATCTAGTTCTCAAAACATCGTTTAAAGGTTTCGTACCCAAAGGATAAAAGGGACCTTATTACTAAGACTCAGGCTGTGTGTCACATGAACCGTGATAGTTAGACTTGAAATTTTCACAGATGATGTATTTCTGTTGCCGCTATAACAACAAATACTAAAAAACAGAATGTAATATTATTGTATATTGTAAATATTTAAGGGGATTCTCATACAAAACCGTAATTTTTAGGATATAGTTCCATATGAAGAAACTAGATGGCGCCACTTGTATTTCAGTTCGCGCTAAAATGCAAGCGCTTTGCTGTTTTTATTATAGATTATAGTACGGAACCCTTCGTGCGCGAGTCCAACTCGCACTTGGCTGGTGTTTTTAAACCCAACTAAATAATTTGTGGTTGTGATGTCTGTATATATAATATCATTATTTAATACTGATACATTTCTGTTTCATTGTAGAAGACGGTAAGTTTATACATTTATGTTTAACTAACACGCGCCGGCTTCGTACGAGTGCAATTTAAACTTGTAATTCTATCGTGATACAGCGCTTTCCAAAAATGAATAGAATAGAATAGAAAAACTTTATTTTGTGTTACATAATTAAGGCTCATTTAAAAATTAAAAACAAAATTACACGTTTAAGAATATGTAACAACAGAATAGGTAAAAAAAAAGAGGTACAAATACACGTATACAAACAACATTTCAAATTAAAGCACTATACAATATCTACCTTTTTATATACGACTCATTCAAGCAAACTTTTTATACCTTAAGTTACATGACATTTTCGTAGGGACCTCTTAAGTTTTTGAATATAAAATACAGCTTATTTACTTGCTAATAATGTTGACACTTGGTAATAAATAACTTTCTAAAGATAAATAATTTTTTAAAGTCTGTTAGAAATCTAGTTTTTGCGTTTACCCATTACAAACAAACATAAAAGAATTCAATTCTTTATTCTTCATAATATTATTAACTAGCGACCCGCCCCGGCTTCGCACGGTTAGTAAAGCATCAGTGTCGTATTAGAAACTACCCGTGCGAAGCCGGGGTGACTTGCTAGTGTATTATACATATAAACCTTCCTCTTGAATCACTCTATCTATTAAAAAAAACCGCATCAAAATCCGTTGCGTAGTTTTAAAGATTTAAGCATACATAGGGATATAGGGACAGAGAAAGCGACTTTGTTTTATACTATGTAGTGATGTAGAAGAGTATGGATATTCTTGTAGTTAACATGTTTTGTGATCTGTATGTTATATTTCGTTAGATAATTTACAGTTTACTAATTGAAAATTATCGTAACTTTTCAGAAATTATACCAGGTGAGTTTATTCCTTCAAATGTTTGATTATGATATTAATTGATTGATTAACGTTTAACCGACTGACTCACAGTGGTTTTGTTTAGTAAATGATGGTCTCTGAACAAATCACTCTTCAACCACGACAAGACAACTGTTTTTAACATAATTGATAAAAAACAGTTTTCGTTACAAAATCGCACATTTTGAATATTCTATGGGTATGTAAGATTTATCTTTACACGATACAAAGTCAAAGTCAAACTCATTTATTCCGTTAGATCTCAAGTATCATTTGGACAGAGTGTTCTACATGTACCAAATTGTGGAAACTAAATAAATGAATGCATGAATGAAATGTGTATATTTGAATTGGCTCAAAAGCATGTACGGTCACACTATGGGGTTGATAATTTTAATTTTTTTCACTACAAATTCAATGCTGTTGTTCGTGTTACCGAGATATTTACCATGATTTGTGAGTTTTGTTGACTCCCGATATTTCGACGCTGTTATTTTTTGACTTTGCGAGGTGGGGTGTGCAAATCATTGGCAGAAATATCGATTTACCTACTTGCGCGCTCGTTTTCATCAAAACAAAACTCATAAATCACGGTAAATATCTCGGTAACACGAATAATAATGATCATAACCATGATAATTAAAAAAATTAATTTCAATGCTGTTTATAAAATAAATAATATATGAAACAATGTTGTAAATATGTAAAACGGAGAACCATCGATCGCTTGGGTCATTTGTTAATAATGTCAAGTTCACTCTGAGATTTCTTACGGACGATCTCGGAGACAGGGAGAGCCTGAGCTTTTTATTATTATTCGTGTTACCGAGATATTGATACCATGATGTGTGAGTTTTGTTGACTCCCGATATTTCGTTCATAACCATGATAGTTTTAAAATTTATTGATCTCCTTATTCTCTCCCCTGGACCCACTACTGTCTCCTGGCAAGTCCGTGACATGTCCAGGAGTACTGTCTTCTGTATCTGACTTGATCCAACCGCCTAGCGAGAGCCTCTTTAGATGTTGGTCGAGTCTCTTTGCTAGCCAAGCACAAGGAGACTTTCCTCGCTCCCGACTTCTGGCCCATCGGGGTCGTGTTTCGTCGTTTCCGGGACGCGCCTAAGAAGAAAGTTCCCAGTTAGCGTAGTTTTAAGAGTTTATAAATATATTTGTTATATGTATGTTAGATTAAGGATATCTATGGGCCAATGTACTTATTTTCTTTCTTATTTCTTCTTGTTATCCCTTATTAAGCTTCTAAAGTAAGCATATCACCGACACTTTTTTAGTCAGTGGTTAAACATACGAATAATTAAGTAATGTTTTATCATTTTAGCATTCCCCGGTAAGTACTATGGTAGTAGCATAGAAATAGCATTTGTCTTTTTAATTATTTGGTTTAATGATCACGTGTATCTGAATCAAATCAGATATTGATTGCACTGTTGCAGAAATGTGGTTTTGGATACAAGTGTTAAGCAAGTACCCCCTGGGTGGTGCTAAAAGAGCAACAAAAAGAAGTAGAACTTGTGCTAAGTTCACCCGGAGAAGTGCTGCCTCCACACCTGGTAATCCGCCGCCAAGTCGACGAGCTGGAGGCCCACCTCATGTTAAGTAGTTACCTCCGCCCATAACAACAGCAATGCAACTTAGGTCCTCCCCGACCAAAGTATGAGAAGACTCAAGTCGCACCCCGCTGCGCCCGTCACCGATATTACGTCTCATGTGCCTGTAATTTTACCCGCACCCACACCCTTCCACCGAAACACAGCAATGCGAGAATTACTGCTTGGCGGCAGATTACCAGGTGCGGAGGCAGGATTTCTACAAACGAACTGGGTACAAGTTCTAATGCTACTTTTTGTTGCTCCTTTAGCACCACCACCCAGGGGGTACGTGTAGGGAACACCCTACCTTAAAACCTACGTCTAATACCTAGGTTCACAAATTTGAGCAATATTTTAGTCAGTTTCGATTCAGGTTCTGCCAGTAACTGGTTACACATGCCTGTTTCGTTAAGACAAATGTTGTTTTTATACAGAAAGAATGTCTTTCGGCTTCGTTTCCGGACACACTCCACTAATACATGGTGGTAGAACGTGGTGGCCCCGGGGCATAGACGCAGACTTTCAATCTGAAGGTTGCTGGTTCAAAACCACACGTGTACCAATGGCTTTTTCACTTGAAAAAAATTATGTGCGCAATACCACGTTCTCGAAACGGTGACGGAAAACCGGCATGTCTTAGAACAAAAAATTCGACGACATGTGACATCTACCAATCCGGATTGGGCTCCCGTGGTAGATCAGAGCCCATTCACTCTCAATCATCGAGAGTAGGAACCCCTGCAGAGGCTTCTTCTTCAGCGAGCAACTGTTAATCACGGTTAAAAACCTTTTTTCAGAGGACTCTCCTTCCGAGAATGCTGTCGTCGGGATGAACTACACCACTCGTCTTCGTAAGATCTTGATACCCGAGGGTTTCGAGTTCCAAGGGATTGGACGTATAAATCCCGAAAAGGCCACCAGGGTAAATTTAAACCTATACTTTGGCTCCGTGGCTTAGTTGGTAGTAGTCCTGCCTTCGAAGCGAGTTCCCGGATTCGATTCCCGGTCGGGCACACTTTTAGTCCTTATAGTATTACTAGCTGACCGGGCCACGCGTTGCTGTGGCAACGTTTTTGTCATATGATATTATTATATAATTTGCAATAAATTAAAATTGCGACTATAATTTGAGATTCAAACTATCCTATCTCTCAAGTTGGATCGAACTGCACATGGTGTGCGAATTTTATTATAATCGGTTAAGTGGTTTAGGAGTCCATTGAGAACAAACTTAGATTATTATTAATATTTTTTTTATTTCAATGTGTGTCGGTACGAGCTGAGGGCCCACCTGATGGTAAGTGGTGACCCTCGCCCATGACAACAGTAATGCGCGCGACTCAGTATGAGATCCAAATCTTTACTGAGTCGCGTTCATCCTGCTGCGTCCATCGCCCGAGACGGAGATGTGATTTCATCGGCAGCTTTTTTTTCTATTTTAAAAACAGTCACTTGTTAATTTGGTTCATATCTATTACTTTATTTACTGATGAATAATTATTTCAGGACCGTCTTTCCACTCTGAACAATACGGCAAGCGTAAGTCTACACTAATATTACAATATAAAGAGGAAAGATTTGTACCCATGTTTGTATGTTTGTAATGAATAGGCTCAAAAAGTACTGGGCCGATTTAAAAAATTCTTTCACCAATAGAATGCTACATTCTTCCAATTTGACATAGGCTACATTTCATTTTGAAAAAAATTAGGGATCCTTGGTAAAATTTGAACAATGGTACCGAAGGTGTAGAAAAATGAGTCTTAAAATGTCTTTCGTCGAATGCGCTGCCGAAACTATTAGCGATAGAACAAAATAATGTACAACAATATTGAAGAACATCATAATGTCTACAAAAAACTCCGCGGTAGCATATGTCCAACTATTGTAGTTATGTCACTACCCCGTGCGAAGCCGGGACGGGCTGCTAGTATATTATATTTTTTAAGTTTTTTTAGTTTTAGGCCTTTTCAGCCACGAGAAAAAGTGCCTACAACATTTCCTTTTACTAACGCCGTTTAAATCATCTTTGTTAGATGTAAAGGCCATATGATGAGTTTTAGGTTCCATACCAGCCTCTAATGTTCCCACTGCAGAAACACCGGCCTACTCTCGATAATTGACAGTGAATGGGCTCTGATCTACGCGAGCCCAATCCGGATTGGTAGATGTCACATGTCGTCCAATTTTTGGTTCTAACACATGCCGGTTTCCTCACGATGTTTTCCGTCACTGTTTCGAGAACGTGGTATTGCGCACATAAATTTTTCAACTGAAAAAACTCGTTGGTGCACGTGTGGGTTTGAACCAGCGACCTTCAGATTGAAAGTCGGCGTCTGTGCCCCTGGGCCACCATTTCTTAATATATAAAATCATCTGTTTCAGCCACATATATCTTTGAGTTACGAAGTGCGAGGCCAATGGCTCATGTTGACGCTAGAATTCAACCCTGTGAAACAAAGTGATTTTGCCCATTACTACGCACGCTTCCAAAGCCCTAATCGTTTTGTCGACGATATTTTGGTGCTGAGTAAGTAAACGACTCCGTGGCTTAGTTGTAGTAGCCCGAAGGCAGGCTACTACATTAATTAAATTAAATTAAATTAAATTTTACAACAGTTATTATTAATTGATTAAGTTTAATAATAGTAAAGCTAATCGATTAAGTTTAACAAGAGTTAAAGGTAACTGATTAAATTTAAGTAGCAGTAGAACTTGTGCCAAGTTCGTCCGGAGAGGTACTGCCACCACATCTGGAATCTGCCGCCAAGCAGTAGTGGTTGCATTACTGTGTTCCGGTGGAAGGGTGTGGCTGCCGGTGAAATCACATGCGCATGAGACGTATCATCTCCGTCTCGGGTGTCGGACGCAGCAGGATGAATGCGACTCAGTAAAGATTTGGATCTCATACTGAGTCGCACGCATTACTGTTGTCATGGGCGAGGGTCACCACTTACCATCAGGTGGGCCTTCAGCTCGTTCCGACATTCAATCACATAAAAAATAAAAAAAAAATATTTTCTCAAGGTCAGCCCTTCAGTGATCCACTGTTAAACTTAATCGATTAGCTATAACTCTTGTTAAACTTAATCAATTAATAAAATTTAATCGTTTAGCTTTAATACTTGTTAAACTTAATCGTTCTCTTCTTTAATCGTGCAGATGAAGCCTCAACGGTTGTAAACGCAACAACGGTGGAACTTTTACCGGGGCGCACTATCGAGAAGATGTCTGTGAACATCACCTGCGAACGCTGCGAGCTGCGTGGAGTCGTGCTGCGATCTGATGATGGAAGTGTCACCAACCTGGACAAGAGCAAGTATTCGCTTAAAGGGTCCGCAGAGTAAGTATATATTTGTATATTTTTAGATGATATATATATAAAGCCATAGTTATTTCATTATTACATAGTTCAAGACTACCATTTTTTTTATGGGGAAATACGCTGTAACCGCTGTTGGATTTCGTACGGGAACCGTAAATTTTTTCCGGGATAAAAAGTAGCTTATGTGCTATTCCAGACTATAATCTATCTCTGTGCCAAATTTCATCCAGGTCCGTTCAGCCGTTCTGGCGTGATTGAGTAACAAACATCCATCCATACATCCAAACATTCGCGTTTATAATATTAGTAGGAAGGATTGGTGGACCTTTCTCACGTTAAGATTACGATAACGGTTAAGATTCATAATAGCATTGTCTTCAACTTTAATGATTATTAAAAAGCTGTTTTAATGTAAAGATTTGTAAAAAAATTTAATACAATAAATAAATGGAAAAAAATGTTTTCTTTGAACACCTTCCAAAGGAGGATGTTAACAATAAGGTTATATTTTTAAAAGCTGTTATTTTGACATTACAAATAGACACTTAAATTATAATTATTTGTATAGATTTGTCTGTGCAACCCCTATAAAAAAGCGTCGAATACTGGCTAGAAATGTGTGCATTGAATAGGAAGAAGACACTGATTTAAAAAAAAAAACAATATTTTCATGCCTTATTTTCTGACTACCCTTGCTACACAAGTTTGAACATGTTTCAGCCAAAAATACATAGAAATAAAAATGGATGATGCAAAGGCTCAGGACTACGGAGATTACTTCGTCATAGTCCTGAATGAGGATGGATCTGAGGAGAAGCTCCGAGCTATTAGTCTTAAGGGTAAGTTCAGCTTTGGACGAGTTGAGTTTTAATCGGATGTGATACGAACTTTTTACAACATACTCTTTTTCACACTGTTCCTATTTCAAATAATGTAGTTACTTTGAAACTGACAGCTGATAAGAACTTTTTACCACATTCTCTTTTTCAAATTGATTAAATATTCAACGTTCCTATTTCAAATGTTGTATTTATTGTTTTAGCTCCAGGTATGTAATATTATAATATTTTTTTAAATAAATATAATACAATTTCTTTTATTTTTATCATATAAATTTCCAGTTATTTTTATTTGATAACCAAACTATTGGAACTATTGGATTTTTATGGAAATATCCTTTGTACAATAATAAAAAGAGATTTTTACAAATAGTTTGATAATGAGTTCCGAGGCAATACATTTAAAAAAATGCAACTAATAAACTCCTTTGGCAGTCGATTTAAATGAAAAATTCACGCTTACTTTCAGTTACGTCATTTTTACAAAACCTTACCTGATTTTAATTAATTAATTAATTAATCCTAAATTAGATTAGATATTGTTAAATGATTAATATTAATATTATTCATTAGATACTAGCTGTAACCCGCGACTTCGTGCGCGTGCAAGACATTTATTGGCGAAGAACCCTAATTGTTTTTTCTTTTTCTGAAATTAAAATATCTTAAGTTACTCCTTATAAAATGACCTACCTGTGAAAGTCCTTTGAAAGTTCAAGTTATTTGGAATTTTAATACATTTTAATATTAATATTATTCATTATTAATATTAATATTATGGGTATTATATTTTTGTAGTGTGTATCTGTTTATCTGTGGCATCGCAACTCCCAAACGAATGGACCATTTTTGATGTTTTTTTTTCTGTTTGGAAACTGTCGTGGTCCAATTAGTTCTAAGGTATAATTTATGAAGATCTGTTCAGGCGTTTAAATATCATCAGCTCATTACCATTCACAAAGACGGGTGCTTTTTAATTTTCTTTTAAATAAACTTGTATGGCATTATTAAAACAGTTTTCACAATGTTTTTTTTTTAATTTCAGCTTTAGGTATGACCTTTCCATATTTACGCATCTAATTATTTAGCATAAAAATTGTGGCATTATATTGAACTAAAAACATTTTTTTTTAGATACCTGTAAGTACCATAATTTTGTAAAAAAATATAGTTTTTTTTTAGGCTAATGACAGTGAAACATTAATTAGGTTAATTATAACTTATTGAAAGTCAAAGCAAAAATTTTTAAATTAGAATTAATATTATCAATTTGAAAACGCTTGCTTTGTTTGCAAACTGTTAATATTTTAAATATCAATTTATTATAATATTACTGTGCAATCTTTTTTTACAGCTAATTGTAAGTATTTATAATATAATTAACTAATGTTTTCCTGTCTTGATTATGACATGTCTTGAATATGACATGTCTTGAATATGACATGTCTTGATTATGACATGTTTTGATTATGACATGTCTTGATTATGACATGTCTTGAATATGACATGTCTTGATTATGACATGTTTTGATTATGACATGTCTTGATTATGACATGTCTTGAATATGACATGTCTTGATTATGACATGTCTTGATTATGACATGTCTTGATTATGACAATCAGTTGTCAAATAACACTGTGGCAAAAATCCTGTGGAAAAATGTAGTACATTCAACAAATACAATCAATCAAAAAATGAAAGTTTTCGAACAAACCCGACTTTTTTTGTTTATTTAGATATCTAATTTCGAAACAAAACAAACATATAGTATAGAAAATGACAAAACAAAACAATACAATTTAGTACTCACCACAAAACATTTTTAAATTAAATTATATTAAAGTCAATGGACAATGTCAAATCAGTTGGATGAATGCCAACTTATGACCAGGCCAGTTCCTTGTGACGATCTGTAAAGAACAGCTAAGCTAAAGTAAAGAACAGCTTTCGAATTGTATTAGTTAGTTTAATATAGATACACCCAATGCCCCTAGTAATATCCGTTACTTCATGTCCATCCCAGGTTGTCTGTAAGAGATCGCTTTAAAGCGATAAGACCGTCCATTGTTTCACATTACTTGTGTAATATATATTTTTTTCGATTTCTTCGTTTATAGCGATCAAACTGGAACGGCTGGAGGTGTCTCTGGAGCCAGGAATCCACTACGACGGCACGGTGGAATATAAATGCGACGATTGCATTCTCGAGGACGTGATCTGCCGAGGCGACAGTGTGGTGGGTTCGGGGAGGGTCAGCATCATATCGGCGTCCAAGAAAGCCATTTTTAACTTCCCCAGGTGAGTTGTTTGGCTGGTGAACCGAAGAAAATCATCTTCAACTATCCCAGGTGAGGTGTTTGAACGGCGAACCGAAGAAAATCATCTTCAACTATCCCAGGTGAGCTGGCTGGCCGGTGAACCGAAGAAAATCATCTTCAACTAAACCAGGTGAGGTATTTGAAAAAAAAAAAATTGATTTGTCTTATCGACTTTGGCTAATACATTACTCACAAGCGTTTCTCAACTCTTTGTCTCGCTCACACGCCACCGTTGTACATTAATGCTATCCCTGTCAGGTCGTGGGAGGCACGAAATCTGTCTTGAAGCGCTGGTGTGGCGCACCAGCATGGACGCAGCAGGATGAATGCGACTCAGTAAAGATTTGGATCTCATACTGAGTCGCGCGCATTACTGTTGTCATGGGTGAGAATCACCACTTACCATCAGGTGGGCCCTCAGCACGTTCCGTCACTTAATTCTAGACGCCAGTGAAACAATAATCTAATGTATTTCAGCTTTGAAGACGAACAAGCTTGCATGTATGTCGGCATTTTCAAAGAAGGAGACAAGAGTATACAAAAAACTCTAGCAATTATCGAAAGTAAGTAATGTCCCATATTGCTCGCGTCCATAGGTTACCCTCAGAGTTTATACACGTGTCCCCCGTGGTGCGAAAGGACCAACCCAAAATAGCAGTAGAACTAGCCTAGTTCATCCGAAGAAGTTCTACCATCGCACCTGGTAATCTGCCGCGAAGCAGCGGTGCACTCGTATTGAGAAATAGTCTTCGCCATAACTCTCCTCGGCAGTGGCGACCTTAGGGGATGGCAAGCAGGGCAACCGCCCGGGGCCTCGCTTTTGTAGAACAACCCGTTTTTGGTTTCGATGTACTGCAGCTGTCTTTAAGAGGATGCTAACTGATTACCAGTAGCCCTGTACACTTCCAACTCACCTAAATTCCTCATACGCCAAGTGCCTCACAAAGATCTATCGGCCGATGCCACGCAATATTTAAGGCCGCCCTTGCTCCTTGGTCTCTTTATTGCTGTTGTATGGGCTGAGGCAACGACTTGAAATGAGGTGAGCCTTCTGCTAGACCTCTCAATCAATCAATCAAACCATTTATTTGCTTGAAACAAGGATTGAAAGGTTCTTATGACTGTCAATAAAGCAGGATAAAAAGACTAAACGTTTCTAAACACATCAGTGTGTTTTGACAATCATTTAAATTTAAGTTAGCTTAAATTACACATATCTTATTATTATACGATTTCAACATAATATTGATTTATTTTCAGACGGATGTAAGTATGACACTTTCAACACTTTCTTTGTTATATCAATGTACAAATAAATAAAATTTTAATGTCTGTTTGTGATATCCATAAAAAAATTGTCCCGTCATGTTTTGTTTATTAAATCAATGTCCTATTCTCGATACGAAAGCCTTTCACGGTTGACTTTTCAGGAATAAATCACGTTCAATATGATATATTTGATTGCTTATTCATTGTTTTTACTTTTAATATTTACAGCACCCGGTAAGTTGGTAAAACAAAATTTAGTAACAGGCGACCAAAGTGCTGGCTTCTATTTTGCAAAGCGAATAAGCATTGTCATCCAACGTGGCAACGCAGCGAGCATTGTGGACACAATTCGTATGGCATTGTGCCTTTTTTTAACATATCGGAAAATTACATAGAGGTTGGGACCTTTTAAGCATAAAAATACTTCTCAGAAGGTCAGCTCTTCCAAAGTCAGCGTATACATAGTTACAGATAGGTACAGATAACATTTAAGAGTTGTAAATATATTTATTTTATTGAGTATCTTGATAGCGGATAGCGCTACTACGCTAAATGCATTGTTGTTGTTGTTGCGCCTAATGCATTGTTTTGGTAGTCTAAACCATCATCGCATTATTGTCTTTCTAATGAAACCGGTTTGGGGCGCATCGGTTTCAACGTCTAACGGATATAGGTAGAAACAATTGTTGTGTTTTATTATTAAGATGTTTTTTCACATTAATTGCAGACGTCCAGCTGCCTTCGAAAGCAGTTTCAATGAAGGCACCAGCAGAGGGGGAGAAGTTTGAACAGCCCGTACCCTACACCTGCGAAGGGGACTGCAACGTTGAAAAGGTGACAATGATTATATCAGACTGTTCTAGATTTTAGAGTAACCAATTTTCAATGTTATTTATATTAATGACCCACCTGTTTCACACTGGTCATATTCTTATGTACTCTCGCCCCTCGCTCTCGCCTCTCGCTCTCGCAATTTACGAATTCATTAGTTACACCAGACACTGGCAGAATTTGTGTGGCTAAAGACGCAAAAAGTCATATAGAAGAAGAAGACTGTTCTAGATAAACAATCCTTAATAGTTAATCACCTACTTTCGTCATTAAAAACACTACGAAGCTTTGTGTTTAAAAAAAAATAAAGAAATGGTTAACACCTATTTACAACAGTAATTAAGACGCTACAATAATTCTTTAATGATTAATTATTATATCTTTTATTCCTACCTGCATTTTTATGTCTAACTTTATAATAATATTAAAGTGTTCGCATGCTTTAGCTTTGAAGTTAGTAAAAATGTTTAGTTAGGAAAATCTGTAATCGGCCTTTTAAAGTTTAAAGGACCTGTGCGACCGAGCTTCTGTCGTTTTATCTGAAATTATACATATTTCAAGTAACGGTAGGTTATAAAATCAAGTCCCACAAAAATTGGAAGATGGCGCTGTATTCAATTTTCAATAAAAAATATATAGTTTTTTGTAAAAATATTAGTTTTTACAAGAAATACAATAAAAAAATTAACTTTATAGCAAAACCCTATCTAAACATAAAATTTAATCCAAATGGTTGAAGCCGTTTCCGAGATACACGAAATATATTTGCAAGAATTGCTCGATTATAGGTATTATTATATTATAGATTAATATATAGACTACAATTGTAATTTTAGTTTATAGTAAAAGCTATTGTTTTTCTTATATTATTATAATAAATAAATAATATTTAATTTATCTGCTTTGGACAGCTTACCATAAACGGAATACCGCTGGAAATGGACCAGTCTACGAGAAGATTTTCAGATTCATTCTCCACAGTAATTCGTCGGGTTCCGTTCTTTACGGTATTTATAATAATAATCATTTATTTCAGATGCAAGATCCATAGAATTGTTAGTAGTACACCACAATAAATATTGTTAGTAAACACAAAAAAAAAAAAAACAAAAAGCCTGTGTTACTGCAACACTAGGCAGGCTTTTGGCTGAATGTCTGCAATCCACTGCCGCATGTACACCTAAAACATGTTTTTTTGACAATATAAACATTATTGTCAAAAACATTTTTTCTCTATACATGCGGCACTGGATGGCAGTCATTCAGCCAAAAGCCTGTTGGCGGTCCCAAGAGACAAAGGCATGAGATTATTTTTCGTATGATTGCATAAAAGTGCACAGTACGCGCGTCAGCGAATATCCCTGATGCACTATAATAGCGCGGAAGCGCCAGCGCCGCCCCAAGTAAATTTTTGAACGGAGCGAGATCCAATTATGGCGCCTCTCCTGTTTGCTCCTAATAATATTATATACGTATACCAATTGTGAGTGCAAAGGAAGTATGGAAATCGAAGATCTGCTGTGGTCCCCCGCGCCTCCCGCGCACTCTATTCGCGCGCGTCTCGTTCATCTATTCGCTTAAAATATAGACAATCGAAAAAAAAGAAATTTCTTTTTTTTTTTGATTTGGCGTTGCTCCTAATAATATTATATACCATTCTGGCGCCCCCTAGGATTTGGCGCCTGGAGCGACTGCTCCGTTCGCCGTATGGGCGGGCCGCCCCTGGGAAGCGCCAACATTCTGAGACCGTTGTTGTATTGGACTCTATTTACAATGTGTTTACTTTTTTCTTTCAAACATACCTCAAAAAAAGAAACCATTACAGAATCACTTTGTTCTGTCAAAACCCATTTTCTGAAAAACGCGTGGAGGATTCAAGTGGATGTTATATCAAACTACAACTATCAACTACTATCAACTGTTATACAACTAGGTCTACAATCCCTAGGAGTCAAAAAAAATCAAACTTCTAAGTCAACGCAATCAAAATACGGCCTTTTATGGTCCGTTTATGCCGCGTATTTTCACTCTCGCAAGAGAATCAAAACCTATAGGGCACTTCCCGTTGACCTAGAACCATGGAATTTGGCAAGAGGCAATGTCATGCAGCACAAGGGACAAGGGTACACACCTACGGACGCGAGCAACTGAATCCTAGATCTATCGTATATGCTATCCTACCCGCGGTTAGCCATTTTTTCGAGATAAAAAGTAGCCTATGTGCTATTCCGGACTATAATCTATCTCTGTGCCAAATTCCATCCAGGTCCGTTCAGCCGTTCTGGTGTGATCGAGTAACAAACATCCATCCATTCATCCAATGTTTAAAATTATATATCTACTAGCTGACCCGGCCACGCGTTGCTGTGGCTAACGTTTTTGTAATTGTGACTGTCAATTTAATATACAAATAATTTGCAATAAAATAATATTGCGATTATAAATTGAGATGTGAGCTATCCTATCTTTCAAGTTGGATCAAACTGCACGCGGTGTACAAATTTGATTAAAATAGTTTAGGAGTCCATCGCGGACAAACATCGTGACACGTCATTTATATATATTAATATTATGTTATATCATTTTCAGGTCATACACTTGACGATTTACATAAGATTTCCGTTCTTCTCGAGCATGTACTCAGGTGCGTAAATAAATAACGAAACGATTACACTAGCATTCCCTGTGTCACAGGTGACATGTATAAACAGAAACAAGACACCCTAGACACGAAAATTTTTCGGTCATCGCAGTTTGCAACGGCCGGGAATCGAACACGAGGCCCTTCGCTTCGAAAGTAGATTAGCTATCAACTAAGCCACGTAAAGAGGATAAAATTCAGAATGAAATGTTTAATTGATTTAAAGATCGACTTTCGTACTTTATTTTTTGCCTTAAAGGGTGGAATTTCAGTGACAATACCACGGAGGTACAATAGCATTACCGTGTACTGGTGGAAGGGTGTGGGTGCCTGTGAAATCAGAGGTGTATGAGACATCCCCGTCTCGGGTGACGGGCGCAACGCAACGCAATACAGTGTTCTCATACTTGCGTCGTATTATTGTTGTTATGGGCGGAGGTAGCATGTTCGTAGCAACAAAAAGTAGCAGTAGTATTGTACTTGTGCAAAGTTCGTCCGGAGAAGTACTGCCATCACACCTGGTAATCCGCCGCCAAGCAGTGGTGCACTCGTTTTACTGTGCTCCAGTGGAAGGGTGTGGGCGCCGGTGAAATTACAATCACTTGAGGCGTATCCTCCCCGTCTCAGTGACGGGCGCCATGCGATATATCTTGGGTATTCTCATACTTTAGCAGCGGAAAACCTTAGTCATATTTTTGTTGTTTATGGGTGGTAGTAACTACTTAACATCAGGTGGGCAGTCAGTCCCGTTACTTTAATCATATAAAAAGAAACTTGACGTGGATATCAACCAAATCGGTCCACCTGTCTGAATTTTAGATACTAACGAATAGCAATTAATTTGTACACATACAAAATAACAATGGTTTCATCTCATGCAGGTTTATTCTTTGCCACCTTTAATACCGCCCATGGACCTGTCACAAAGAAAATCCTGGAGATAGAGTAAGTAAAATAGATAGATTATAGAATAGAATAATTTTTATTTGCAATGCAAATAAAAATTATTCTATTCTGCAAATGGGTATTCTATTCTGCAAATGGGTGGTGCTAAAGGAGCAACCAAAAGTAGCAGTAGAACTTGTGCCAAGTTCGTCTGGAGAGGTACTGCCACCACATCTGGAATGTACCGCCAAGCAGTAGTGGTTGCATTACTGTGTTCCGGTGGAAGGGTGTGGCTGCCGGTGAAATCACATGCTCATGAGACGTATCATCCCCGTCTCGGGTGATGGACGTAGCAGGATGAATGCGACTCAGTAAAGATTTGTATCTCATACTGAGTCGCGCGCATTACTGTTGTCATGGGCGAGGGTCACCACTTACCATCGGGTGGGCCCTCAGCTCGTTCCTTCACACATTCACATAAAAAAAAAAAAACATTAATTGTTAGTAAAACTTTTCTTTATACTATGTTAGTAATCACTGAAATATTATAATTATTTGTTAATATAAATTACTTGTTTTGCGATATAAAAAGGATCTCATAGATTATAGATATTGTATAGTATTGTATTGTAAATTATTGTAATTTGAAATGTTCGTACACGTGTATTTCACTGTCGTCGCACGCTGTCACCACGGTGCTACAGAATACCAACTAAACGACGGCTCCGTGGTTCAGTTGGTAGTAGCCCTGCCTTCGAAGCGAGGGGTCCCGGGTTCGATTCCCGGCCGGGGCACACTTTGTGTGGTGAGTTTGTTCTCGGGTCTTGGGTGTTTGTCTTGTGTTTCTGTGTGCGTCCATGCCATCTGCTACACAGGGAATCCTAGTGCAGAGGTATGAGCGTGTTAACGTTGTTGTGTATACTGTATTGCTGTTGTTAATGGGCGACAGTAACCATTTCAAATCAGGTGGGCTGTCAGCTTGTCCAGCCAAAAAAGACAAATAAAAAAAGGCCATCTTTAGTTAAAACAAGAGTGACCCAAAGCTACAAAGAATTTAGTAAAAAAACTTGGAATAATTCCATGGTCCGTGGGTGAGGAGGGGGATAAAGGTACAAAAGTAGATTCAGGTGGTAGTAATAGTTCACTTGTTGGTACCTACGCCACTGCTACAACTCCCCGTGTAATTTCCATGTTATCCCGTCCATTTTGGTTGTCTGGAAGAAATCGCTCACTAGCGATAAGACCGCCCGTCGTATTTTTTTTTTTCTTTGAGAATGTTATGTATATTATCTAATGTAATTTGGTATACAATAAACTATCATGTATCTAACTCATTGCGTCAACGCGTTCGATTTCCATTTTAACGAGATGCCAATTTTCTTTGCAGAAGCTCAGGTAATTTTGAATTTAATTAAACTTTTTAATTTAAATTCAATTAAATTCTTCATTCACATTTTGACAATCGGCTGCCAAACAAATGAGAAAAACCCCATAGAAATTTGCACTTCAGCAGTAGAACTTGTGCCAAGTTCGTCCGGAGAGGTACTGCCACCACACCTGGAATCTGCCGCCAAGCAGTAGTGTTCGCATTACTGTGTTCCGGTGGAAGGTTGTGGGTGACGCGAGTTCAATGACTTTTCCCATCTCAAAAAATACCCAACGCGCCAAAATGTTCCATTCAAAAACATTAATACTGAAACCCTTTCACAGCATGTAAGTCTGACGACGCAACGACGACTAATGAACCAACGACCACAACCGAAGATCCTGCAGCGTCTACCGCCAGTGCCGGTGAAGCGGGGTCTCTTAACTTTTCAATAATAATACAGCTTCCCGGAGGAGAGACTACGTCTCCTGGAGATTCGTCTACTGGGGAGCCCGCGTCGTCTGAAGGCTCCGAGGCAGCAGAGGGTTCGTCTGAGGCGGCAGACGCTGCGTCAGAACCTGCGGCAGATGCTGCGTCAGAACCTGCAGCAGATGCTGCGGCAGAAGAACCTGCAGCGAGATGAATGTCTTCCACTGGGATGGAGGACTATATGAACCACCATTTAATTCAATTCATTTCAATTGAAATTGCATTTAATTAATGTATTCAATAAATGCACTTTTTTCTATTCATGGTTTTTGTTATTTTCGTAAGCGCCAAGAGCGTTGTTTTTCGAATGTAAGTATATGTATGTATGTACTCTATGTATGTATGTTTCTTTGGCTCGCTCTGTAGCCTAAACAGTTTGATGGATTTTACCTTGAGGTACCAAAATTAAAATGGCCAATTTTTGGCGCCATATTATGAAAATATATTTTCCTAAAACCTATCAAGTGTGGTATCAAAATACAGGATTTCTTATACAGCTTACAAAAATATATACATTTTATTTGAATAAGTTTAAATGTAATTTGAAATTTTCACGTTATCGGATTTTTTTAAATAATATCTTGTTCCTTAGATATTTATTCACTGTATCAGGTGTGATTAGAATGAATAGAAATTGCAATTTTCAACAGACTTCGAAAATGGGGAGGTCGTGAATTCAGTTGTATTATATAATTAAAATTTTTAAATAGAATTTTTATCAAAATCTGTTCAAAAGTTTGGATGTTAAATCAAAACTGGCAAAATATATCATCCAAGTAAACGAAATTGCGTATATTGCTTTCGTGACTTTTTCTTCAGACAGACAGACGCGGAAAGCGACTGCTTTATTCTATGTAGAGATTCAGTAATACAAGTTTAACAAGTAAGGAATATTTTTATTGCTTCAAGTTATTTACAGCCTTTCAACTTATGCAGAAATATGTTCTACGCTTAAGTACCTTACGATATATATTTTAACGTACATTGGGCAAAACTGAATAGGGTTATTCAACTTTACCGCATCTGCATACTCTAATTTGAAGAGAAAAACGCGTTTTACTCATAAGCACGAATAATTTATATTTCTCATTATTGGTAGCGCCGTAATGGCATTTTATATTTACTTTGCGTTTTTAAAAGTTTTCATAATCATTTGTATGTTCATAAGATTTGAATATTTAGCTTGTTCAGTATATTTTTCTATTATTTTTGTTTTATTAATTATCTTCAAACGACGATTCTGCTCCCGTCTCCTTACCTACTATTTGATAAACTGTCACTAATTCGTCGTTTCTAACATCTCTATTTAAAGTAATTTTATCTTCTAAACTAACATCTTCACCTAACCCTTCAATTATCATCTCTTTGTCTGGTTCAATTTTGTCTGCAATTAAGTTTGCTTTGTTTCTCTCATCAGTATTAATTATTGTATTATTTGAGCGTGATTCAGGCTGGCCTTGCTTAGTATTTGTTGTATCTAAATTAACGGTAATATTTAGGGGTATTTTTGATATCGGTTCATTGTTTTCATCCCTTAAACACTCTCTGTCAACTACATTATTAATTTCAGTCGTACGTACTCCTAGCGTTTTATTCTGATCTGTGGTAGTGGAATTTCTGTCTGTCTCTGTGCTTTCCTTTTCGGAGTCTAAATCTTCTTCCGAACTTGTTGCATCGTCGAACATTTTGTTCCAGTGATGTAAGATCTCATCTAAACTTTGTCTTTCCTCTAACTCTGCATCTCTTACATTCCTTACTGTTTTGTTTTCTGCCTTTAGTTCTAAATCTTTACTTTCATCGTTTATCTCTCTCTTGAAACTGTTATCTGAATCTATTCTATTACTAGTACCCAGGATGACGTTTTCTTGGTTGGCTTCTACTATAGTTTGTCGCCTGTCTTCTGATTCCAATTCTAATACTTCAGATCCTTCATTTCTAGTTGTACCTGTATCTAGAGCCAATATTATATTATGATGGTCTACGGCGTCTTCTGAACTTTGTCTTTCATCAGTTTCTGCTTCTGTCAGTTTACTGTCTTCATTAAAATCTTCCTCTAAACTAGTTCTATCTACATCTACACCTAGACTATTGCTATCTTGGTCTAAAACATCGTCTAAACTTTTCCTATCCTCTGCTTCTGTTTCTACTACTATGCTTTCTACATATAAATCTTCCGAATTCACTTCATCTGAATATATTCCTAAAACATTGTTCTCTTGGTCTGAAGTATCTTCTAAAGTTTGTCTTTCTTCTAATTCTGAATGACTATTTAACTTATTAACCACACCACTCATTCTATCTGATTCTAAATCCAGTGGTTTTCTTGCTTCATCTAAGACTTCTCCTAAACTATTTCGTCTATGTTCTGCTACATTCAACATTTTATTTTCTTTGTATAAATCATCTAAGACCGATGATTCATCTTTACTTAAGCTAAGCGATTTGTTTTCTTTGTCTATGGCCTCTTGTTCACACTTTCGCTGGGAAAAGAGAACTTCTGCTGACATAATTTGAAGTTCTTCATCTTCGTCAATAATTGTGTCTTCTGATTTGATATACTTTCTTTCAAATGGGACATTATTTTCAGCCCCCTCCATACTATCGCTGCCTAACATATCGTGATCACTATCGCTCTCTTCATTTGTATAGTATATTTTCTCGTTACCGTCTAATCGAATGTTATCTTTATTAGATAAATATTGTTTATTATTTTTTTGACGCCGATTGATATTTTCATATCCTTCAAAATTTATCAAAGCTTTACTTGAATTCCCTTCGTCGAACTCTTCTGCGGAGTATTGATTATCTTCATTTTTATCTGAATCTAAATACTCTTCTTCCATACTAATGTTGTCATCGTCTAGACTATTATTGAGACTTCTCGAAATATTTGGAATTATACTTTGACTATTTTCATCATCATTCAAATCTTCTTGTGTATGTATACTAAATAACTCAGCATCATTTTTGTCAAGTACTTTTTTATCCTTATTTTCATTTGCTTCTTTTAAACACTCATCTTCATTTCTTTTGTCTTCGTATTCATCTATAAATTGTATATTAGTATCAGATATCATTCCGTCAGAACATTCTGCGTTACTTTCAGAAGTTAAGCTTCTGATAGAAATCGGTGATTCAGATATCGGTTTCGCAGTGATTCTTGAGATAATCACTCCTTTATTTATTTTAATATCATTATTAACAAGCATTATAGAAAGGTCATTACTTATTGTTGTCGAATTTTCAGAAGTTATTGGTGCTTTTTTAAGGTATTTAGTAATTGATACATCGCTGTTAATAATCATGATGGAAGCGCCGACAAGATTAATGTCTCCGTCGATTGGAGCAGATTTACTAACAATTATTTCATTTTCATCATTAGGTCCAGTTTTATTCTTCACATTTGGAATTGGTGCTATAGTGTCAATGGCATCTTTACTATTCTTTTCCAAATCGGTTTCAGTATCAACAGATACACAACAACCTTTGTCAATACCGTCTTCGTAGTCTAAATTAATGACATCTTCATCATCCACAAAGACATTTATTTGTTTTGAAGTTTCTATACAATCGTTTGAGTCGTCATTGATTAAAATAGTTTCATTTATAGATTCAACCATCAATTCTTTATGAAAATAACTTCTTGTATTTTCTAGCTCCGTCTTAAGTTCACTATCATTCACGTTACCTTCAGCTGTAAGATTAGAGTTTTGTTTTTCGATATTATCTGATGTAGATTTAATATTCACTTTTTCACATAAACTTGGAGTTTGATTCAGTCTAACATTTAAAATATGATTACTATCAGAATTAACCTCAGTAAAATTTTCATATCTTTCGTTAACAGTGTCTTTTCTCGCTTTGAGGTTGCAAAAATCAGTATCTTTCATTACATCAATTTCATTTTTCTTGCTTTCTAAACTCTCAGTGACATCGTTATCTATTTCTTTACATTTTGCATCAATATTATCAAAAACCTGTTCTTTATTTTGGGCATGATCTGCATCACAATCTTTCTGTATAGGAATCTCTATATTTTCTAAATTTCTTAGTAAATCTTCCCCACTCCAGCTAATTTCTGACCCATCTGAACTAATTGTCCTTGGTTTAGAACCCCCATCTGGACCTCCAATACTGTTTGTCCCAGCTCTATCGCTATGTTTATCTTTTAAAATATCATCTTTCTTATCAGTTGTATCAGATGGTACACCAATTGTTATTTTCCTAGGCCGAGCACCATTATTAGCATCAATCTCAGATATTCCCTTGCAATTTTTTATTTTATTTGCACCGTCATCGTCGTTTTTACGTGTTTTAAAAGTACGTTGTACATTTCTATCATTATTACTGAAATGTCTAATGTTATCATCTTTTACTCGTCTTTTAATATTGCCTAATATGTTTTCTAGTTTAGCAATTTTAGCTTTGTTTTTTATTTCACTCACAGTTTTTGTTCTTTTCAAAATTTTCATATCCAAATCTATGTTACCTACATTCTGATTGGTAAAATTAACACAGTAACTGATATCAGTTGGTACATTTCCTTCTTTTTTACCAAGCTTCGTTTCTTCAATAATACCAAGAACACCTGAAAAAAATTATAAGAGTTTAAATCAGATAAACATTGAATTGCAGTTGTTGGTTACAAAATTCTTTGGAGAAAAGGAGATGCTATTGAAGTCAGACTGCCTAAAAATTCTCCAAAGCTATGTAGCAACCCTGCCTTCGAAGCGAGGGGTCCTGGGTTTGATTTTAGGCCAAGGCAAACTTTATTTAATAAAAGAGATTTATTCCCAGGTTATGTTTGTGTATCTTGTGTTTCTGTGCTTCTCCATACCACCTGCTACATAGGAAACCTTAGTTTAGGAGTATGAGTGTGTGGGTGTGGGTCACCTACCTTACCTACCCATCTCAGCCCAACTCTCTAATGTACTGGAGATGGACTCTGGGTTGTTGACAGCACCATTCCGTTGCAATGTCTGCTGCGGAGAATCAGAAACTATTAACTTTAAAGGCGGTTAGATCAGAACTCTAAATATATGATGGTACCTTCTTTGAACTCATTAGGTGGCTCTTCCCACCAAACGGGGCTCGGACACGTTAGGATCTCCATCAAATCATCATCGCTCAGGCTGTCCTCATCCATCCGCATCAGATCCTCTGCTGTCAGGTCTGTAAGACTCCTGTGGGGTGGTGATGATAGTTGGAACCAGGTGATAAGGTCTGATGATTCGTTCGCAGACCGATTGTCTTGGACTGGTGGTGTTTTGAGATCTGGAATGCAAGTATAATATTTCCATATCAGTCTTCAATTACAAACCAAATCTTACTTCCCACAGCTAAGACCAATGGCCCTGGTACTTTTTTTCTTTTTTAGCTGGGGAAACAAGGCATGCATTGAAATCAGACATAAGGATGTAATGTGCATTGTCCCCCAATAGTGATAGGATGCATAAAACTATATAGAACAGAAAAATAACATAGGTCCTCCCCTACTGAAACATTCTGACCTGACACTGACAACCTGACGCACTTGAGACTGGGATGTAACCTCTTATGCCCCTGTTATTACCCTGGTACCCACACCCTTCCACCGGAAAACAGCAATGCGATTGCACTACAACTTGGAAGTCAGTTGAAAAGGATACCAACCTTTATGGGGAGTGCACCGTTTTCTTTTATTAGTAGCAACAACAACTTTTAACTCAGTTTTAGGTTTTAATACAACCTTCTCCATTCTACATTTCCTCTTCAATTTATCAGGGCGAAACTCCCCCTCTCCATAGTTAGTGAGGCGGTTACACTTTTTCAGCGGCGTAACCTTTTTTGGCAGAAAGCTTGGCTTGTTCTTAATCCGTGTTCCTTTCTTGGCTAAATTTGTCTCTAGAAGTTGTTTCAGGTTATTCATAGTGGTTTCCAAATCGCGTTTTTTTCTTTTTCTCACTGCTGTGTTGGATGGTTCTATTGGATTCTTAACAGATGCCATTTTTCTGGAAAAAAATAAATTATTATACTATTTATATTTGTCATCCATCAAGTAGTCTTTCTAAACTGAGCCAAAGAAATGGGAGCTAAGACCATCAAAACTATACTAATATAGCAAAAAATTATGTGATGGCTCCATAGCTTAGATGGTGGCCTTCCAAGCAAGGGGTTTGGGTTTGATTCAGCTGGGTCACATTTTGTGTGACGAGCATAAACCATAATCTGGGTCTTGGGTGTTTGTTTTGTGTTTCTTTCTATGTTTGTCCATCTGCTATACAGGGAATGTAGTGCAGGGTATGAGTGTTGTTTCAACTTAGATAGACAACAGCAGGCAGAAGATAGAAAGAACCCTAGTAAAATATACAACAAACTTTTCATGACAATAACCTTGAATCAACAGTTAACCTTTTCAGGCATACAATATTATAAGCAAGTATGTGCTATATGATAGCTTGCATTTATATTAATATATTAAATAATAATACAGACTCTATTAGCTTGGAATTCAATTAAAACAACAATAAGCATAATTGTTGATTAATTGCATAGCATCATTATAAATTCATAAATGTTGCTTGTACAAACTACAAATCAAGCAATAGTTATAGCAAACTAAAACTAAAAAAGAACTGAGCATGTCGCGTCTGCCGTATGTCCATTAACTTATGGACAAGAATCACCTTCCATTAGAGCCCTGACACATCAAGACCTAGAAGAACTAGACGTAATTCGAAAAACTGGCCTACAATAGCTCTAGAGCGTGACAACTGGCATACCTGCATTGGGGAAGGCCTTTGCCCTTCTATGGTACAGTTCAGGCTGATTGCAAACTAAATGCTACAATTACATTGTATGTTTTACATTTTAGAATTATTTAGCTTCATCTTAAAATATGCAAAGTGCATGCATTGCATCACATAATCATGAGGTTCAAGTGAAAGTTCTAACAAAAACAATCTAGCATCCTAAATCTAGTAAATATTTAGAACCTTGTAAATATCCTAGTGAAAGATAAATCGTACTTACCTTAAACTGCGAGGAAGAGAGATACAATACAGTTAATAATTTCATGCACTTTTATTAAGTCTAAGCAGGACTACTTAATATTATTCAAATCCAATATTTATTGCTTTTGCAGTGACGCACATGCCAAAAAAGCGCCATCTAGTGACATTTCTAAGCAGTTCATAAACAATATTTCTAAAGTTTTATTTTTAATCTACTTAATTTTATATTAAATAATGTAGGTAATTAGATATGATTTATTTCCCTTGCTTATATTAATAAATATATTCATCGTGTTTCGGCCCACTACTTAAATGACCTCTTGTTCCCAAACTATAATTAATTTTAACCAGCAGATGGTGCTATTTTAATTTTATTTTGGTTTATAATTAATTAGGTTATTAGGTCATGGGCTTGTTTAGCTGTCTGATGGGTTAATAGGTCTGGGTGGGTCCAGGGTTCATGCCAGCTTTGAGATGATAAAAAAAATAATTTAAGTTTGGTAGGAGATAGGAATACATTCACCAAGTACCTGTATAGCATACCTAGTTAATATTTAAAAACCTGTCGGTATCTTGCTGTATACTACCCAGGTCTTTCATCTTCCGGGAGAAGAGAATATGTAAGCAGCAAAAAGAGTAAACCGCAAAAACATAAGGTATATCTACAACTTGTGATAAATCTAGTATGAACCAAATCAACCAATAAATGTGAAAACTGTAACAGCGTCTTTTTCTTCTGAGTAAAGGACGCTGATTCAGGTTTATCAATTTAACAGGACAGCATGCAAGCTTACAATTCACTGAAAAACTTCGTGATCAATTCAGCTGCTGCATTATTTTGATCTGGCTGTTCACTGCTTACGTTCAAAAATTACAAATGACAAACACCAAAACCATACACAAATATATATAAAAATAACAGATAATAAAATTAGTATATTAGACCTACCACTACAGAAAAGACAATCGACCTTTCTTTTCTATTTTTCATACCGTTCGAATGTCTTCGAAATCCTTCTGTCTCTTTCATTTACGTTACCTCGATAGTACGTCACTTTGGCGGCAGTCCTGCCAACCCTCAGTCCGATATTAGGCAAAATAGAACTAAATTCATCAGAAATTCTTAAAATACGGCTAAAATTACATCTACCATAGATGTCATTTGCGCCCTATTTAAAAAAATTGAATAATGGATTAAGTTACATATTTCATTGCATAATTACATTTTTTACGGTCAAGTAACATTATAAATAGCTTTTATTATTTTTTCTTAACGCGACTCACTTACCCAATCAATTGAAAGGTTTTGGTCATCAATTCTTTTTTTGATTACATTTAATTTTTCTAGTGATATACCTATTTTTCAATTTTAACGCTTAATAATTCGTTTATGTTTAAACTAGCTACGTCCCGCTGAGTTATCCGTGGTTTACCGCGATCAAAAGTAGCATAATTGTTAATCCAGAATATAAGTTGAAGGATTAACAAACTTACACAAAGCAAATACACACAAACACATACATACAAACTTTCGCCTTATAGATTACGCAGACTAAAAAAAGGACATCTATATTTTGGGAAAGGAAATTTTTATATTATAATTAATATGGATCGCTTTAGTAAAAAAAAATAGTTTTATCTCCGAAGGAGCGAAGTTGGCCTCACTGTTTGGCGGTTCGCTCGAATTAAGGTCAGTGCAGACGGTCAGTATATTATGTTTTCAGACTTTAACTGGTTTTAAATTTACCATAAAAACCCAATGGGTTTAAATTATGTGTTATTCTAAAGGCATCCATCGTCAGTCAGGGGTAAGTTTAGACATAACTGAGCTAATATCCCAGTGTACTTGCTGATACCATGCATTATATTTGTGCAAACGAGCCGACTTCTTGAGTAAACTAAATTAATACTACGCGTATAGATTCCAAGCGTTAAAATTATTTTCTGTGGTGGGAGTACTGATAAAACTCATGTAATATAAAATACACTATCTAAATATTATTTACATTCAACACAATTAGTTTGACTTAGTTCTTCATCAGGAATTCTTAACCGAACGTGTGCGGCCAGTCTAATAGTGAGACTATAGATGTACCAAGTTTTACGTCAACTGAGTGTCGTCACTATCGTTTCAGTATTGCCAATTAACTTTGAATCTACAAAAATTGGGAAAATTGGTCAACTAATGTAATTAGTAAAAAGTATGTTTTTTGATTTTTCTGTTAGACATTAATGAATATGAATATGTTTTGAATATGAACATATTGATTATTCCAGTGCCAGTTGATGGTACAACTGGCACCGAACTGTACTGACTTATCCTTAAACTATCACTACGAGTAGTACTATTAGTCCTACTTGAGATAAGAACAAACCTCTCTTACAAATGGTAATGCTGTCCACTTTACGATAAATAAACTTCCTTAATGTGCATCATTGACAATGTCAACTTTGATTTTGTCTAATACATGAACTACTTAATGTTCCCACTGGCAACCGAAACCGGTCTATTCTCGATATTTGAGAGTGAATGGTCTTTGATCTACCTCACGATGTTTTCCATCACTGTTCCGAGAACGTGGTATTGCGTACATTAATTTTTTCAAGTTAAAAACTCATTGTGTGGGTTTGAACCCGTTGGTTCAAACCCACACAATGAGTTTTCAAGTTCACCTTCAGATTGGAAGACATACAAAACTAAAAAATATATTTATTGTGCTAATCTATGCGATCATGACGTCTATTACTTATCTAATGAATTGATAAGATTTGATTACTTCTACAAATAAAGTCTTATCCCATATTGATAATGTGCAGTAGCCATTCAAATTACAAATACGATGATGTGGTCCGTATTATTGCTGGGAACTGCCTTGACCTTGGTATCTGGTGAGCATCGTCAATACAAATAAATAAAATTGAAGTGTCTGTTTGTGATATCAAAATAACAGCTTTTCACTTAATACATTTGAAAGTAAAGAACTTTCAATTAAAAAAAATCATAGTTTTTTTTTCTGCCTGTCAGCTATTTGTTCCGGCTACCGAACCGATTTGATCGAGACTTTTACTGGCAGATAGTTGATGATATAAGTTAACTTATGCTACTTTTCTTGTAGAAAATACGCAATTTTTTTTTTTTTATTTCATTAAATAAATTATTATCATGTTTAAATATTCACTGTATCGTTTATGTATTACTTATTTTGTATATATTTTTACATAACATAAAATGTAATAATTAGTAATAAAAATAAATGATTTGAAATAAAAGTTACAAGTCTTCCAACTGACCCCGTGATCCGGAAACTGGATGAGACCCGATATCAGTATGTTCGTGATGCTGATGGAACCCCGCATCTTGTGGACCTCTGGCTGAGGGCCAACGACATAGCGGAGATTGCCAGATACGACCCGGACAGACAGAATGTATTCCATTTGTTTACCAGGTAGGTACACATTACATCTACACAAATTAATAAAATTGATCAAATTAACTGTCATAATAACAGTTTCTTACTCAATGCATTTGAAGGTGTTAAGGTATTTATAACAAAAAAAAATTATTTCTGTTTGTTCCGGCTAATCTCCGAAATGGCTGAGCCGATTTTGACAGGACTTTCACTGGCAGATAGCTGATGTTTATTTTTATTTTTGAATATGTAATAGGATTTCACGCAAACAAAAAAAATATTCTACGCAGGCGAAGTCACGGGAAACATCGTGATTATCAACCGCGGCAACATCGCGGGGTGCAACTAGTCTTACTTTATATAAATTATTATAAATGCGAAACTTTGTCTGTATGTATCATTGTTACTCCGTCACGCCTCAGCCGCTGATCGGATTTATCCAAATCTGGAATCCGGAATAGTGATTTTAGTGATTTGAAAAAAAAAAAACAACTGGCGAATAAGTTCAGTTCAACTCAAGTTAGTTTTTTCATCGTCTTCTTGACTTTTAAACCCCAGGGATCACCACGGGACCCCTAAGTATAATACTACAAATGATATATTATTTGTATACCTAGATATAAGACTTAGATAATTCGATAATACGTTGATATAATGGGGGGGAGCAACGGGGACAGTGCGAGTTTACACTTGCGAGTGTTGTTATGATGATTATAAAATATATCCGTAATCAACATTGTTGATTTTTATTAAAAAGGAGATAGTTTTATCTAGTGACGTACTGATATGATAATAATTGACTGTTAAAAAGTCGATAAAATGCTTGCTTTCATCCTTTATTTCTTGCACCACCATTTCCAAAAAAAATTCCACATTGATCTACAATGAGTGAAGAAAAAAGTCAAAGCAAAGCAAAATACGCATTTCGTTTACTTTGATGACATACATTTTTCAGTTATTTTGATTTAACAACATAACTATTGAAGTTTGATAAAATTTCGATGGGACTAAACATTTCTTGGTTTGAAAACAAATCCTTTAAAATAAAAAGGACTTTCAAAATCAGTTGATAAAAGACGGAGTACTGAGGTTAAGAACATAAAAAAACCGAATTTAGAAGTCGTTTGAAAAGTGAGCACTTTTATGCCGGAATACCTTTCCATCTGCAGGCAGAACCCGACGGTGAGCCAGCCCCTGCTAATGGGTAGCAGTGGTCTGCTCGGCATCACAAACTACAACCCGTTACGTCGAACCATCATTCTACTCCACGGATGGATGGTTAACGTGAACGCAGCCATGAATACAGTTCTAGTACCCGCATTCTTGTCAGCTGAGGATGTCAATGTCATCGTGGTAGACTGGAGCGCAGGCGCCGGGACTATTAACTATGCAACTGCTGTCGCCAACACCGTTACCTGTGGTAATGTATCGTACATTTCTTCTAAACTACCCCTCTTCTATGGGTTCATATTGCTCGCGGCCGTAGGTGACTACCCTCATAGCATCTATTATTTATGTTGCTTTTTCCTTAATCCTTTCCTTATTTTTAGCAAATTTACTGACTTCGAAGCAATTTAATTTTAAATAAAAAGTATTTGATATTTATTTTTCATGATATGCGGTTAAAGCAAAACTTTATCGCAGCTTTATTAATAGATATTCTTAAAAACTTTAAATTGTCATAGATTCTAAATGTTGTACCTTAACTTCACATTATTTTTAAAGAAATTACAATTTTAATATTAATTTGGTAATTATTTTTTAATAAACTATTTTAACATTAGGTGAAAGTGTGGCTCGCTTTATCGACTGGCTCAACACTGCCACGGGGGCCATCCCAACGATGTACCACATTATTGGACACAGTTTAGGAGCTCATATGACTGGCATTATTGGCAGACATGTTAATGGAGAGATCGCTTATATCACAGGTAATCATAATAATTCAATGCGAAAGTTTGGATGGATGAATCACGCCAGAACGGCTGAACGGCTAGATTGAAATTAAGCAAAAAGATTTCACAACGCTATCTAGCCCCAAACTAAGCAAATCTTAAACTATAGAATCCAGATCACTGAAACATATCTCAAAATTAAAAAACGGAACGCTCACAGGATCCATTAAGCTCAGTTTATGCCACTTGTTTTGACTCTCGGAAGGGAATCAAACCCTATGAGGTACTTCCGGCCCCGTAGTTCAGACAGACAACGAATTTATCCTTTAAGCGTTCCATTTTTTACTTATGAAGTTACGAAACACCATAAAATAATTTTCGAATTCGGCTGATAAATGACGGATTTCTGAGGTAATAAACAAAATAATAATAAAAGTACAACCAAATAGATATTATTCCAACATATATTTTATTTTATTTCTAATCAGGTAATTTATCTCGAATATGGACATTGTAAATTCCACCATGTATTCATGTCTGAATTAAACTATTATTATTATAATTTCCTCGTTTGGATGTTATCGTTAGTAAATAATAATTGGCACGTATCTGCAGCTTTGGAACCTGCTTTCCCCGGCTGGATCACCAACGACGAGAAGTTACGCGACACTGACGGGGCCTACGTTGAGGTAATCCACACCAACGCTGGTGTGTTGGGATACCTTTCCACTCTCGGGGACGTGGACTTCTATCCCAATGGTGGCATCAATATGCCAGGGTGTGACTCCCAAGACTGCGACCATGCGAGGTTAGTTAATTGATAAATTCAAGTCATATATCATTTTGATATATCAAACATTTTGACATTTCAATATATCATTTTGATGTCATATATAATTTTTTATATTTAAAATGTATTAACTTCATAATTGCTTGTCTCAAAGTTGGAAACAAATTTGATACTCTCTTAAAAGATATATAGATGATGACACTTTGTAATAAACAACGAGTATAGATTTAAGAACCTTGCAACCCATATTTGAGTAAAATAAATGATTGGTTGATTCGTTAATTGTCATAGATCTTCTTCTTCTTCTTTTTTGGCTTTTTGTGTTTTGAGCCACACAAATTGTGCCAGTGTCCGCGTCAGTGTTATTTTCACAAGTTTTCTGGAGTTATAAATTTTAGGAATAATATGGCCGGTCTTTGTCATAGATCATATTTCTACATGGCTGAATCACTGACATCTGGTGGGTTCACCGGACGCCGCTGTGCCTCTTATGTTACCGCAATGACTGGAAACTGCCTCTTGTTAGGCCGCCTGCAAATGGGTGGACTAGTGCCTAAGATTGGGTGAGCGAATGTTTTACTTTATTACATGCACTATTATGAAAGATTTCTGTTAAAAAATCCATAAATATTGATTTCAACTGACATTGAATTTTAATTTCAGGTCATCGGGTATCTACTACTTGGAAACAAACGCTTCACCACCTTTTTCACAGGGTTGATCGTGTGCGAAATGTTGGGCTACATTTATCGTATTTTGTAATAAAAATTTTGCCATATTAAACGTTTTATTATTCTCATCTCTGCAAAGTCTGAACGTCACTACCTTTCGGTAAAAATTATACTCTTTTACCTGTTAGTGCCAACTTAAATACATCTTGACTGAAGTAAAGACTTAAAGGTGTGTATTGTAATTAAGTTAAATTTTTATATATCGTGCTCCATAATTAACGTAAACACATCGCATAAATCCATTCCCTAAATACAAGACATTTTAAGATTATTTAGGTTTCATAATAAGTTACTTTATACCTAGCACTTTATGTAAATTTATCAACTAAATATAACCAATGAATGACTAGTTATGGACATACCCTGAAGCGATTTCCTGCTTGAGTTTATATCGCATGATGTAATTGATACACAGAAATATCGATACATATCGCGCATCGCTGTTTTTGAGAAAATAGTGCCTACTATAGCCCAGTCCAAAGGAATGGGAAGAATTCAATTTAATCAATTGAAATTTTAGCTTACCTTTATTATTTTAATAATTATTGTTATATCATATACAACCGTCACCTCCTCAAAAATTATGCTAATCTGTGCATAAATCTAGCGAATAATTTAGCCCGTAGCTGGCAACACCAACAAAAAGAAAACAACAGAGCGTCCTTCGCGACACAGTTTTACTGTTTTAGCCACTTTCTATTCATAAATAATAATAGTTTTTTATTGCGACTTAATATGTTTCGCTCCTACCGAGACAAGGTGAGGATGCCAACAGTAAAAACTGGCGAAAAGCGCACACCAGCGGGGTACGACTGCAATCTGTGTGATCGAGGCGGCTGGTTGACCGAAAACGACGTTGAGATCCACAGGAAATCAGCACATTTCAAGGAAATAAACACGATAAGATTCGAAAATTACCATAGATTTTGTTCGGTCAGTATTTTTTTGTAAATCTTACGATACTACCTAGCTCACATCATAATATCCCAACCTAAATTTTTGCCGTATACATATGTTTGCATTAAAAAGGACAGAATTAATTGAAGCATAGGGAGTAAATATATATTCATGGTCAGTCAAAACCAGTCCTAAACAAAGTATAGTAGAATCTATCAGTATCCTGGATCCCATAGAATACTTTAATACTACCTTTTTTTTAGCTCATCCCCATAAACAACAAATATCTATGGTTACAATCTATATCTAACAACATGGATTGGTAATCCTGTGAATGCAAGCTCTTATCTAAATTTAATTATAAATCATTTAATAATAATTATTATTAATATTCTACATTCTATTATTTAGACATTTTTAAGTGTCATTATTTATTTATTTGTGTTATAATTTCATATTATTTGTTTTGTGCATGAGAATCTGATACGAGAAATATGTATATATTGTGTTTAATTGATTTGCTTGATTAAAGATTTTATTTTATCTGAAATAAATGATTATTATTATTATAATCATTCAACAATAAAATGTGAAAATCTGTAATAGTTGGACAGTTGGGTGATTGGGGGACTGAGGCCATGTTGCTCGCATACATAGGTGAAGTCACCTTCAGAGCCCCAGCACATGTACCCTGGCAAGCAAGCCAAAGCATCAGTAAATTTGTCAGGAAAAGTACTGCCTCCAAGCCTCATTGCCGTGTTCTGGAGTAAGGGTTTAGGAGAAATTAAAGGCACTTGAATGTAAAGTGACTTGGGTCTTGGGACTTTAGTAGGGAAGACCTGAGTTATATTTTTATTGTTTACTAGCTTTTGCCCGTGACTTCGTTCGCGTGGACTTCAGGTTCGTTCCGTCTAGTCTAGTAATAAGTAAGAAATACGGTAACTAAGCACTGCAGAGCCCTAATCATAGGTCTATAGGTAGCTACTGCAGTATGCTCCTATAAACTACATTTAACGATCTTTTTCCTTCAGCATAAACATGCAGATTTATTTCTCGTACAAAGTAAAGGATAAAAAATGGTTAATGTGGGTTATTCCTAAGAGATAAACATATACCATCACGGACTTTTTTGGAGACCTTTTTAAGTTGTACAATACTGTAGTACATTGTTTTGATCTATCTTGTAGGATTCAGTCAGCGTTTGCAATGTAAGCGCAAAAAATGTGTTTTTTTACGACCTCACATTAGAAACCTCAAAAATTGTAGCCTATATGTTATTCTGATGTATAAGCTAAATTGTGGTAAAGTTTCATTCAAATTCATTCAGTAGTTTTTACGTGAAAGAGTAACAAACATCCATACATCCATACATCCATACTTACAAACTTTCGCCTTTATAATAGTAGTAGGATGGATAGCGGTGACCAACATCAGGTGGCCCGCCTGCTCGTCACACATACCAATAAAAAAAACTGAATAACCTTAATCACTAATTGTTAAACTTTCAGGTCTGCATGGAGCTCCTTCAATCAAAAGAGGATTTAATTAGACACATAAAATCTCGCCACTTTCACAGTTCTCCAAACGCACAACGGGTTGAGCGGGAAATATACATTTGCGACATTTGCACCAACATATTCTTCAACAAGCATCTCTTCATAGCCCATATGCAACTATCACATTTGTCAAAGAAACCCAACGAACGCTCATCAAAATCTTTCAAATGCCCGGCTTGTTTCAGAGAGTTTCAACTTAAATGCATGTATCACCACTGTCAGATGCATGGTCTGCCGAGCATTTCAGCCTGTGACATCTGCCTCAAAAACTTTCCGAGCCGGGCTGACCTGTCGGAGCACTTAAAAACCCACAACCGTTTCTATACCTGTGACACATGCCAGTATTCAACTACTAGAGAAAGCTTTTACGATGCCCATTTGAAAAGTCATCCACAGAGAGATGATATTGGGGACATACCGGACAATGTTGTCGCTAAGGTCTTTATGAGGCACAAGCTTTCTTATCAGTTCTTATATAATGTCCACAATCCGATGAAAGGTTTATGTCCGCCGAGCATTTTAGATATCTGTACGCTTTGCCGGGAGATGTGTTCTAGTAAAGAGGACGCAAAGTTACACATCTTGCGAGATCATATGGAAGAAATTCATGTGCAGAAGAAGCTTCATGTATGTCTGTGTGGGGAGGAGTTTGACCACAAAGTTTTCTTGAAACAGCATCTTATGAAGACAAAAGGCTGTAAACGACCTCAGGGTATGTACATTTATATGATGGCTCCATGGGTTAGTTGGTAGTAACCTGCCTTTGAAGCGAGGGGTCCCAGGGTCAGTCCCATATTGCTTGCATAATTGTGTTCCGGAGGAAGGGTGTGGGTGCTGGTGAAATCACATGCACATGAGACGTATCATCCCCGTCTCGGATGATGGACACAGCCGGATGAATCCGACTCAGTGTGAGATCCAAATCTTATACTGTGTCGCATTACTGTTGTCATGGACGGGGGTGCCACTTACCACCAGGTGGGCCCTCAGCTCGTTCCGCCACTTTTTCACATAAAAATAAAGCTTATAAACATTGTTTCAGACGATGTTAAGTTAGAAGAAACAACTTCAGAGTTGGTAATTCCTTGGAAGAGACCTAAAGTATATACTGCCAAACTTAAATTTACACTTCCAGATTGAGATTGGAATCTCTGATGAAAATGTGGCAATGTAAAAGTGTACTATTGGAAGGTATGCTATTTCACCGACCTCAGAAACGGAGGAGATAATCATTGGATTGTATTTTTTTTATGTTAAAAAACCTAAAACCCTTATTTATTTATTATCTATTTATCTATTTATTAAAAAAATTGTTATTTTTATTTGAAACAATTTGCTTTTAGCTCCCATAGGAATTTAATCAAAATCTTTTATGAAATTCCTAATTCCTAAAAAATAAAAAACCTAAGTATTGAGCTTATTTACACTATATTATTTTATTTATTTATTTTTTGCTTTTTAGTTATTTTTCATTGGTTGAATTTTTTTATAGTTTTTTTTATCCATGTGGTAGGGTAAATATTGAAATACGTTCGATTTTTCAAATCAGTCAATTATATTGGCTTAGATTTATTTCATCTCAGGGAGCAGTGCAAGTTTCATCAAAATCGGTTCAGTAGTTTTCAAGATATGGACTAATACGTGTAAGAGTGACGGCCTGGCTTATTGATACGAGCTACCGGTGTAGATATCTTATTGATACGAGCTACGGGTGAGAATATCTTATTGATACAGGCTACGGGTGAGAATATCTTATTAATACGAGCTACCGGTGTGGTTATCTTATTGATACGAGCTACGGGTGTGGATATCTTATTGATACGAGCTACGGGTGTGGATATCTTATTGATACGAGCTACGGGTGTGGATATCTTATTGATACGAGCTACGGTTGTGGATATGTTATTGATACGAGCTACGGGTGTGGATATCTTATTGATACGAGCTACGGGTGTGGATATCTTATTGATACGAGCTACGGGTGGGGATATCTTCGCTAATTACTCACCGATTTCGATGATTCATTTTTTATTTGATAATTTGTACCTCAGCGTTCGTCTCATAGAACTTTTATGGAAAAAATTTCAACCTAAGGGTAAAAAATAAATTTTATTGAAGTGTGTTTGACAAATTTTTTAATCTGTCTTTTGTTATACAATACATAAGGTTTTTTGTAGTAGTATATGCTAGAAGAAAACCAACATATATTATACAAATAATCATTTGATAAACAATAAATCACATATTTATTTTAAATGTGTTTTATTAATTATACTATTAATAATAATTCGTACATTATCTTATTTTATTATAATAAAATAATTACTTAACTATTTACAATATTATTATTTACAAAATAGCTATTTTGACTGTAGCTTTCGGGTCCCGGTTTCGATTGCCGGCCGGGGCAAACTAATGGGCATGAAATTTGTTCTCGGGTTCTTGGATGGTTGTGTCCATGCCGCCTGCGACACAGGAATTCCTAGTGCAGGGGCACGAGTGTGTAAACTGCATTCGTGCAAGCGGCCAGTTCTGGTGGCGGAGTTTTCGAACCTCGAGCCTTCGAGATCGAGGTCTCCGACATCTTAACGTGCCTACCGAAATATGGTAGCGCTCGGTTCAAATGCGCCTGAATATGGAAGTGTGTAAACATCATTATTTTACAGGCTGATACTACCTATTCCACCACGGCCTATTCGCTAATATAAATTCGTTATCGTTATAACCGTAATTATTATTATAACCATTATTATTTTGATTATAGCCATTATTATATTGATTATATGGACTCTCTGTTGTGAAATAATTAGAGTTTTGTACACCAGCGTTATAATAACCTTCGGTTGTTCTAATATTTTGCGCATTATTTTGATTATACGATTCCCTATTATTATTGCTGTAATATTTGACTGTAGTTGTTCTGCGATCGTAATTGCTCTGTTCGTTTCTGTTAGCGTCGGGTCTACTTGATGCCCAAGTATCTCTTATGATTGCGTCATTATTATTATGAGTTGGCTGATTATTTTCAACTCTTTGATGGTTCCCTGGCCTATAGACAGTGTCGTGACTTCCTGTGTGTCTATTATTATTTTGATTATTTCTATTATTAGTTTCTCTGTTATCTTCCGTGTTGACAGGTCCGCTGACAATCGGTGCCCTGTTAGTATTCTGATTGTTGTATACTCCTTCGTTGTTGATTTCCCGCCTGTCTGTTTGATGGATACCGGGTCTGTAGGCGACTTCGTCTCTACTGTGACCGGGTTTTTGTGTGGTATATTGATTATAAATCCCGGAGTTTTGTGTGGTATACTGATTATAAATCCCGGAGTTTTGTGTGGTATACTGATTATAGGTTCCGGGGTTTTGTGTTTCGTGTCTGTTTCCTAAATTGGAGTTGATATGTGTGGTTTGTGTATGCTGATTACCACTGTTTTGGGACCCGAAATTATTGCTGTTACCAATTGTTTGGTGGTTCCCTGGCCTGTCACGATTCCCCGTATTTTGGCTGTTGCCGAACTGATTGTTATTGCTGACACCGGCAATAACAATCGGAGGTTTGTGTATTTCTCTGTTGCTGCCAGAGTTTATAAATTGGCTGCCTTGACTGTTACCGCCAAACTGATTATTATTACCGGAATTTTGATTATTAATCCCGGTGTTTTGATTATTAATCCCGGTGTTTTGCGTGGTGAACTGATTAGCGTTACTATTAAAACCGTTATTATTATTGCCCCAGTTATTTCCGTTGTTTTTGTTGAGTTTCACGTTGGCGAAGACTTGAGACGCGATGAACGCTCGGGGTACTCTGGCGTATAGCGCAGGTGTCTCGGCGGCGCCACACGACCGTCCGATTGAGGTGACGGCCACAACACGCCACATGCATCCGTCTTGGACTTGCGCTGGCCCCCCGGAGTCACCCTGGAATATAAAAATGAGTTTCTTTAAATTATTATTCGAAAAGTTTGGTTTATTGAGGTTTTGACAGCACCCAGAGGCAATATGGTATTTTTTTTTTTGTATTATAATTCCGTTAAAAATTATAATCTATTTCTATGCCTACAAAGGCTGTCTGCCTGACCTAAGAGTAACTCTTAAGATCTGAGTTTCTGTTGGAATTTTCACAGGTTTTTAGCTGACGTTCCACTTGGTGTTAAGTGTTTACCTCCTCCAAAATACTACGGCAATATGGAGGTCACAGTATGAAAAGTTTCTTATGTTGAGTGGCCTCATAGCTCAGCTCTGCTCTCTGGCTGTAAATCGTGGGTCCAGGACAATTGTAAACTCGGAGCTGTAACACGCCATAACAGTATCTTGACACGATATACTCTCGCGTCGCGACAGTTCTTTTATTTATGTATTGTAACAGAAGTGACGGGACGAGCTGGAGGCCCACCTGATGTTAAGTGGTTACCTCCGGCCATAACAAAAGCAATGCAATTTAGGTCCTCCCCGACCGAAGTATGAGAAGACCCAAGTCGTACCCCGTTGCGCCCAACACCCGGAACGGGGATGTTACGTCTCATCCGCCTGTCATTTCACCACCCACACCCTTCCGCAGCAATGCGAGAAGCACTTGCTTGGCGGTAGATTACCAGGTGTGGAGGTAGTACTTCAAGGCACTTTGCACAAGTTCTACTGCTACTTTCTGCAAGGGTCAAGGATCGCTTGGGGGCTACTTCCCGTTTGGTACTTTTCCCATTTGGGGACACGCCAAACGAAACTTTTTGCTAGGTATTATAAAAAAAAGTTTCGTTTATACCATAGTCAAAGTCAAGTCAAACTCATTTATTCCTTTAGATCTCAAGTATCGTTTGGACACGTCAAATTTTACACACACATGTACACATATTCGTGAGCATGTAACGTGTCACAGGAGCTCCTTAGGCACGTTACATGCACACAGATATGTCAAATTACAGTCAGTTTTCATGTTCATTTTACCTAGCAAAGAGTTTCGTTTAGCGTGTCCCCAAATGGGAAAGGTAAGAAAGGGGATGCACGGTACATCCCCTTTCTTACTTAAAAAAAAAAATCGTTCCCCAAATCCACCCCCAAAATCTGCCGCCCTAGGCTCGAGCCTACTCAGCCTGCTGGTAAATCCGCCACTGGATGTACCCCGCTTGAGCAGTATCTGCGACTCCGCTACAGTGCATTATGACTTGACATTTAAAACTAACATTTTGACCAATGTAATTTCAATCTCGATCTCAAATCTAGACAAGTTTATTAAAATTTTGTATACATACTTATTGCTATTTTTACTGTAAATACTTATTGACGCGCCTTAGTGACATCCATAGCTATTTGGCTAAATAAACGAAAAGAAAAAGTACGTACCTGGCAGGTGTCCTTGCCTCCCTGCCGTGCGCCTGCGCACAGCTGGCTGGCGGGCGAGGGTCCGTCTGGCAGCTTGCGGGAGGTGCCCCAGACCGCCCGGCACGACTCCATCTCCCATATCGGTATAGATACGCTGCGGAGCTCGTGTGAGGATTCACCCCCTGGGATATACATCACACTTTTAGTACCTGGGCTTTTTTTGTGTAAAACGTGCTTGTAAAGATTGCGTTTTTATATGAAATACAATTATGGATGAAATGTGGCACAGAGGTAGATTATAGCCTGGAATAGCACGTAGGCTACTTTTTATCTCGGAAAGATGTACGGTTCCCGTAGGAAGTCCAAAAAGTCCGCGTAAACGCGGGATCAAAAGACGCAGCTGACCAGAACATCTGAACGGATCGGGATGAAATTTTGCACAGAGATAGACTATAATACATAGACACATTTTTATCCCGAAAAACTGAAGTATTCCCGTGGCATAGTCAATCACGGGTAACAGCCAATTCAATGATAAAACTTACCAAATTCCGTCCTGCCCCAGCCCGTAGCTATAATGCTGTCTCCCACCGGCGGGGGAACTCCCAGACACGCGGGCCTGATCGACTTTGTAAACCTACAAATGAACCAACAATAAGAACAGAATAGAAAAACTTTATTTTGTGTTACATTATAAGGGCTCACTTAAAAATTAAAAACAAAATTACACGACAATAGTACTGCGACTCGGTATAAGATTTGGATCTTACACTGAGTCGCACTCATCTTGCTGCGGATTCATTCGCATTTATTCATCACTTGACAGTTGTGGTGAGTTTTAATCACTTACTTGACAGTTGTGGTGAGTTTTAATCACTTACTTGACTGTTGTGGTGAGTAAAAAGAAGTTGTGGTGAGTTTTAATCACTTTCTTGACAGTTGTGGTGAATTTTGAACACTTACTTGACAGTTGTGGTGAGTTTTAATCACTTACTTGACAGTTGTGGTGAGTAAAAAGAAGTTGTGGTGTGTTTTAATCACTTTCTTGACAGTTGTGGTGAATTTTAATCACTTACTTGACAGTTGTGGTGAGTTTTAATCACTTACTTGACTGTTGTGGTGAGTTTTAATCACTTACTTGACAGTTGTGGTGAGTAAAAATAAGAAGTTGTGGTGAGTTTTAATCACTTACTTGACAGTTGTGGTGAGTAAAAAGAAGAAGTTGTAGTGAGTTTTAATCACTTAGGTACTTGACAGTTGTGGTGAATTTTAATCACTTACTTGACAGTTGTGGTGAGTTTTAATCACTTACTTGACAGTTGTGGTGAGTTTAATCACTTACTTGACAGTTGTGGTGAGTTTAATCACTTACTTGACAGTTGTGGTGAGTTTTATTAGCGCCACGTCGTAGTACGATCTCCTCAGTTTGTACTTAGGATGGCGCACCACCGTCGATATGGTTACCACCAGAGCATCTTTACCGTTGAGGTAGGAGGAGCCTAGTTGGACCGCGTGGGGCGGACCGCTGGAAGGGAATTAATCATTTACTAGCTACTTGAGAACGCGGTGGACCAGGGGTACAGACGCCGACTTTCAATCTGAAGGTCGCTGGTTCAAACCCACACGTGAACCAATGAGTTTTAAAATTTACGTGGGCAATACCACGTTCTCCAAACCATAGAACCATGTGGCATCTACCAATACGGATTGGGCTCCCGTGGTGGATCAGAGCCCATTTCATTACTTTTCGTCGAGCCCGTGGTACGGATACGACGAAAGTTATGCCTAGTTTGGGGCTAGATGGCACTGTGTGTAATATCCATTAATATTTAATTATTACTATTATTTCAGAGAGCGTGGTGGCCCAGGGGCAGACGCCGACTTTCAATCTGAAGGTCGTTGGTTCAAACCCAAACGCAATATGTGCGCAATACCACGTTCTCAAAACGGTGACGGAAAACATCGTGAGGAAACCGGCATGTCTTAGAACCAAAAATTCGATGACATGTGACATCTACCAATCCGGATCGGGCTCCCGTGGTAGATCAGAGCCCATTCACTCTCAATTATCGAGAGTAGGCCGGTGTCCCTGCAGTGGGAACATTAGAGGCTGGTACGGTATTTAATTATTACCTGACGACATTATAATCCTTGTCGTGGTAGGTGCAGTGTCCGGCTGTCAGTACAAACTGCTCGCTGATGAGAGAGCTGCCACATTTCCATGAATAGCCATCGTTCTGAAACCACAACATACTTGATTTAATTACTTCGCGGTCCATCTTAATAATTTATTGTAATATGGAATTATTTAAAAGAATAACAACCCGATGTGAATAATTCCAAATTACATTTAAATTAGATTGTATAAATTTTTGTAAACCATTTACAATATATGACCCAATTGATCGGTACCGAGGAAAAAATATATAATGCTTTTCTAAAAGAATGCAGACGTAGTGTTGGAGGACCCCCCACCCGATGGACCGATGACATAAAAAAGGTCGCGGGTAGACGGTGGATGGAGGTGGCTCAGGACCGTCTAACCTGGAAAGCTATGGGGGCCTATGTCCAACAGTGGACGTCTGTCGGCTGAAATGATGATGATGATGATGAAAAGAATGCAGGGAAATAAAACATACTTAATAAAGTATGTTAAGAAACTAATCAATACGAATTTTCAACTTTGCCGCCAATATTGTATTTATCATCTGTGCCGAAAGACAAACGCATTTATACAGCCACTTCAACGCAATTTGTATATTTACTTTGGTATGCCAAGAATGATAAAAGAGATCCAACTAAAAAGTATTTAATAACTCCACCACGCCGTTTCATAGAACATTGCTGGAGTATTGTAATGTTCCAAATTCAAAAAACGCTCCTGCAATGGATTTGTTTTTCTTTGTCCGTAAATTCGATACACGCGTGTTCTTTTTTCAAAAAGAATGACAATATTTCCATGCATGTTTGAGAAAAGTCCATTAATTTAGTCTCATTTGTGAATTTCCGGAGTTCATTATATTAATTTGACTGCTTACCAATATCCAATGTTTGTAAACCGTAAAGGTAAAAATAAGAGGACTCTACTGACATTATTGTCATGTTTTATTACCACCATACCATTTACGAACAATAAAAATCTATCTTAGTTTATTGACACTGTGTGGTAACCATAAAGTTGGTTCTCGGGTCTTGGGTGTTTGTCTTGTGTTTCTCACAATCTACGCCATCTGCGACACAGGGGATCCTAGTGCAAATACAAGAATTGCTGGTTTAAAGTAATAAGATAAATGTTACCTGAAGGTTCCTCCACCCCACCAGCCCCATATGCGGGAACTCCTCAATGGTGACGATCTTGCCCCCGATGATCAGGGGTATGTTTGTAGGCTTGCAGGTGGACACGTTAACCTCGACTCCCTGTCCCCCTGCCAGGGGGAGAGCTACCACCTTCTTCGTGTTCAGGGCCTTGTACTCGTCGCATTCTGGAATTACGTAATTGAATTATATCAAAATAGAATAATTCGACTTCAATACTTCATCCAATCGTCTTCAATTACTTTTTTTAATGCCTACGAGAGCATGCGTTCTTAAAACTAAGTTTAGCGCTTGATCAAACCCTATCCGACCTTCCATGGGGATGAATAAGCAAGAAACTCCTAATGGAAAGATTATGATGAGAAGTAACATCCCCGCCTCGAGTGACTGCAACAACGGGGTGCGACTTGGGTCTTCGGACGGAGGACCGTCGTATTGCTGTTGTGTGCGTAGGTAACCACTTAAAATCAGGTGGGCCTTCAGCTCCCGTAAGACCTACACAGAAGGCAGAGCTAATACTAACTAAGCTATGATATTTTTATGTCAGTAAGTGATGGAAAGAGCTGAGGGCCCACCTGGTAAGTGGCGACCCCCGCCCATGACAACAGTAATGAGACTCAGTATAACATTTGGATCTTACACTGAGTCGCATTCATCCAGCGTCCATCACCCCAGACGGGGATGATACGTCTCATACGCATGTGCTATTTCACTGCTTCAGTGTATTCAGTTCTATTTAAATATTCAACTCACTCTGTTCAGCGATTTCGTAGTACCTCCTCTTCTCCGCCTCACTCATGTCATCTTCATCAAGACCGATTTTTATAACCGGGTCTGAGTCATCGTTCACTTCAAATTCATCAGGCCTACTTGGCTTGACAGGTCTTTCTGTATATACAGGTCTATTAGTAATAGGCTTGTTGGTGATTGGGGGTCTGTTATCATCCACAACTGCAGGTTTCACTCCTGGACGGTATAGCAAAGGGTTTGTGGTCGTATACCTGTTAGAATGTATGGGCTTCTGAGCTACGCCGAAATTGTTATAAGGTTTGTTTGTGGTTTGTCTGTTATTGTAATTTGTGTTTGTTACATCATAGTTGTTATAATTGTTAATGTTGTATACGTTCTCGTTTACTCTCCTATTGCCATCTCTTCTATTATCATCGTCAATTTCTCTATTGCCATTATTGTTAACTCTTCTATTGCCAGTTTGTCTGTTATTATTAATTATTTGACTATTCGTATCGTAAACCTTAACTTGACTATTATCGTATATATTACTATTATCGTTAGATTGTATTATCCAAGGAGACCTAGTACTGGGTCGTGTAGTTTTAGTTTTCTTTTTGGGTTTCACAGTGCTCGTTGTGACCTTCTGTTTGATAAAGTCGTCGGTTTCGAAGAATATCGCTTCTTGGTAAAGTGGCTTGGTGGTTTGCCTGTGAGCTGGTCTCTTGGTGACGTCGTTTCGCCTCGTCGTCTGGAAAGGTTGAAGAAACGACCCGAATCCTTGGAAGTAATCTGGAATTGAAGAAATAAATAATTTAAAGCAGTTGGAAGAAAGCAGTTGGATGAAAGTTTTTTGAAGGCTGTGTTGCTCGCGTCCGTAGGTGATTACCCTCAGCGTTGCAAACATCACTCTGAGATAGGGATGTAACGACTCATGCGCCTGTAATTTTACCGGGAACCACATCCTTCCACTGGAACACAGCAATGCGAGTGCAATACTGCTTGGCGGTGGATTACCAGGTGTGGTGGCCATGCCTCTCCGGACGAACTTTGCACAAGTTCTACTGCTCCTTTTAAACCACCCGGGGGACAAGTGTAAGGACTCTGAGGGTAATTCACCTACGGACTTGATACTTGAGATCTAAAGGTATAAATTAATTTAAATAATAAATAAACGTTTACACACTCTTACCTCTGCACTAGGGTTCCCTGTGTCGCAGATGGCATGGGCAAACACAAGACAAACACCCAAGATCCGAGAACAAACTTCATGCTCACCACACAAAGTTTGCCCGGGCCGGGAATCGAACCCGGGACCTCTCGCTTCGAAGGCAGTTCTACTACCAACTAAGCTACGGAGGCGGAATGAGTTTGACTTTGACTTTGGACGCGAGCAACATGGACCCCCAAAACTTGAGATCTAAAGGAATAAATGAGTTTTAGTTTGACTTATTGTACCCCAGTGAAAAAGAGGGGTGTTATAAGTTTGTAGTGTGTCTGTGTGTCTGTCTGTGGCATCGTAGCTCCCCAACGAATGGACCGATTTGATGCGGTTTGTTCTGTTTGAAAACTGACGTGATTGAGATGGTTCTTAGCTGATTTTTGAAGATCTGTTCAGGTGTTTGGTGTTTATCAGTACATTACCATTACCCCAAGTCGTGGTTTTTACATTTTCGTAACTGATCTTGTCTTACCTATGAACTGAGCTGTGACGTGTGTTGTCAAGGCCAGCAAGACAAGCGTGGTGAAAACCCTTCTAGACATTCTGCCTTCATCTGTGACGATTGACCTGAAACGAATTAATATCCTAGGTTATTACTATGGTAAGCTAAATAGCTCTTTTTAATACACCGTCTTCAATATTTTCATCTACGTACAATATTTAAATACTAAATCTAGATTTTGAGAACAGGTTACTTCTTAATCATAGGTTCGAGTGGGTTGTATTTTTTTCTTAAATTAGTTACTTGTTTAAAGTTGATGATGTTTGAAAATGAGGATAACCGCAAAATCTGCGAGTTCACGAAGTTTCCTTATTCAGTCGCACCCCCTGTGCTTGCAATTGGCGCGACCGAGACAGGTATCGCTCGGGGTATATAACCCAGACAATTACGGATACGGTACATAATATGAGGGAATTTGACCTAGATCAGACGGTGATTTCGGTATTTGAAAAACTTCAGGGCTTATTTTTGTGTCATCATAAAAACGGATAGAAGGCTGTAATAAATTATTTGCGGCTCCGTGTTTTGGTTGGTAGTAGCCCTGCGAAGTGAGGGGTTCCGGGTTCGAATACGGGCCACAGTTTGTGTGGTTAAGTTTGTTCTGGGCTCTTGGGTGTCTGTCTTGTTTCTGTGTTGGTCCGTGATATCTGCGACACAGGGGATCCTAGTGCAGAGGTATAAGTGTGTAAACGTTTATTTATTACAAGCTTCTGCTATCTGCTCGTGAAAGTTCCGTCAAAATGAGTCCAGCCGTTTCGGAGATTACCCGGAATTATTACCCGGATAGACCAGACAAAAAATCGTATTTTTTTTTTTTGAAGTGCCTTGTATATTTTCAAATGCATATTTTCAGGTATGAAGAAAAGATGTCATTTGGAAATTACAAACAGACCTCTTACATTTGTTTTTATGTTAACAAAGAAACGTTTTCTTTTTTGTAAAATATTGCGTTTGTCAAGAAATACAGGTAAACTTAAACAGCAAAACCGTATTTAAACACAAAATTTTATCGATTCGCTGGAGCCGTTTCCGAGATACGCGAAATTAATACATATACAAGAATTGCTCGTTTAAAGTAATAAGATTAGGTATTACTTTAATGGCGTTGATCAACCACAGAACGTACAAACAGAACGATTTCTACTAACCTATTCATTAAACAATTAAGAACATAGGTTATAAATAAATTGGTACAAGTAACAGATAAAAAAATCGATTAATTCAATTCTTAGTATTATTTATCATTTATTGCAGAAAAAATCCATAGATAACATACATAATACCATATTAAAAAAAGAAACATCCAAATCGGTATGCAACGGGCGAAGAAAAAAGTATCAGGAAGACAAAATACGCAATTTCTTTTACTTGGATGACATATTTCTAGTTATGTTTATCTAGCAACCAAACTGGATCTTCTATGGGACCAATCTGGAAGCATATCCTTTCAAATAAAAAAAAAACAAATTTCTTAAGGGTTGATAAATGAAGGAGTTTTGAGGACCAAATATAAAAAAAAAAAATACTACCGAATTGAAAACCTCTTTTGAAAGTCGGTTAATAAATAAATATTCATGGACATTTCACACCGCGCCATCTAACTCCAAACTAAGCAAAACTTGTACTGTGACTAAATAACTTATAGAATACTTTTTTTGTAAAAACGTACTTATAATATGTACATATTAACACCCAGATATTTATGTACGCTGTGGTGTACAAATGCTTGTCCTGAGTGGCAATCGAACCACAGCATACAGCGTGGAAGGCAGAGCTACTACTAACTAAGCTATGAGGCATCATTAGTATTCAGCAGTGTTCGTTGTTATTATGCATGAGTAATGTAAACAGTATTTGTGCCAAACAAACTGCATCGTGTATTTATTAGTTTGTAATTCTAATACTGTAGGTATTTTTAATCCACAATGAATTTATACATACATATCTAAAATATTCACGTCTTTTCTCAAAAGTTTAGAGCCAGTGCGGGATTAACCACGTAGCAAGAGTAGCAATTGCTACGGGCCCCGTGCAAAAAGGGGCCTCGCGTATCCAAACCCTCCCACCGAAACTTATTAAGACGAAAACTTTAAGGCGAAAAGTAAGGTAATTCAATTCGATTTTATAGATCATTCATTTTCATTTTTCATCTATCTCTGCGCCAAATTTCATCCAGGTCCGTTCAGCCGTTCTGGCGTAATTGAGTAACAAACATCCATCCATACTTACAAACATTCGCGTTTATAATATTAGTAGGATTAAATCAATCTGTTGTTTTAATTATGTTGTCATGTTTGCATGTTTGCTTAGGCCAAAATAAGCCACTGAATTTTTAATCAGATGTGACGGCAGTACTCCGGACGAACTTGGCACAAGTTCTACTGCTATTTTGGGTTGCTCCTTTAGCACCACCCAGGGGTCACGTGAAGGCGGTGCAGTCGCGGAGGTCATGGTCTAGCGTTCCCGTGACCCTTGCAGAAGGCACTCGGAAGGAACACCGCGGATTTTTAGTGCGTAGGCCTCCAGCGTTGCATGTATTAATCAACGCTGGAGTCGCACATAACCTCACGCCTCCCCAACGCGCGGGGTATACGGAACGTATTTCTCCGCGTTAAAAAAGAAAAAAAAAGGAGTCTCGTGAAGTCACTTTGAGGGTACTCACCTACGGACGCGAACAACATGGTCCCCCAAATGTACTAGTTATGAATACTTCCTGAATATAGGCATTGTAAATCAATGAATGATGCTGTTTTCTAGATATTAACAGAGTATAAATATTAACCGAAATATCACTTCCGGTACGAAGAGCGGTTACAAGGACGGCTACCTTTTGAATCTGGTTATTAAAAAAGTTGCTTTACCGGTAATGTTGGTTTTGATTTTTGGAAGATGCATAACTAAGAGTATATGAAGGAAATATTTTTGTTTTTTAAATGATGTGCTCTCTGATTGTTCCGCAAAAGTTTAATCAAAGTCGGTTCAATAGTTTGGTTGTTAAATCAGAATAACTGAATAAAATATGTCATCCAAGTAAACGAGTTCCTTTCTCCGTTTTATATCGATTTTGATGTTTCCTTTTTGATAATGGTAGGGCGTACGACTCTAAAGGCAATGTTACCATAAATTACGAATCTCAGGTAAAAAACATTTTCTCAAACATGCATGGAAATATTGTCATTCTTTTCGAAAAAAGAACACGCGTGTATCGAATTTACGGACAAAGAAAAACAAATCCATAGGAGCGTTTTTTGAATTTGGAACATTACAACACTCCAGCAATGTTGTATGAAACGGCGCGCTGGAATTATTAAATACTTTTTAATTGGATCTCTTTTATCATTCTTGGCATACCATATTAAGTCTCTTTGCTTAGTACAAATTGCGTTCACGTGGCTGTATAGTTATAAATAGCCTTTCGGCACAGATCATAAATAGAAAATTGGCGGCAAAGCTGAATATTCGTCTTGATTTGTTATTTACATACTTAATAACTATAAATTTAATGTATTTCCCTGCATTCTTTTGAGAAAAGCACTATATACCTATATGCGTCGGCGGAAATAGCAATTTCCTGTCTCGTATTAATGAAGTCCTCGCCTATACTCGACCTGCGATTTCTATTTCACGGCCTTTGCTATTGCTAAATAATTATTAATAGTATAATAGAATGTTTTACCTGAAAATAAAACAATTATTATATGCGAAACCATATTCGAGACCTACACAAATGAGATAACATTACTTCCGGTAATACGTCACATCCCGTTCCTTTCCCCCTCACGGCCCGCCCCGCCCCTTTAGAGCGGGCGGAGGGGGTATAGTGCAGCTTGCCGCGGTGGCGACTTCTCTGCTCACTTTGCCTCATTTGATGTGGCCAACAGGCAGAATTAAAAATGTAGGTCTCGAATATGGTTTCGCATATAATAATTGTTTTATTTTCAGGTAAAACATTCTATTATATGCTTTGAACCGATATTCGAGACCTACACAAATGAGACATGTTTATTATCGCCTGATGGCAAGCTGAAATGATTAAATAATGCCAAAGTGTGATAGGTAATGGTTGAAAGTTGTGTGGCTGTCAACAAGGTGTAGAAACACTACTAGTAGATACTTAATTCAAAGACTACGAATGTGTAAAAAATCTACTTGTATCAGCTTGTAATTTACCTTTTACAATATTATTAGTAAAAGTAAAATGGTACGTTAGTACCAACAACAAAATAAAATAACGTTTTTATCCACTTTATTTTATTAAACAAATATAATTCTACCACCATTAAAGAATAAGCATTACAAATTGTTGGAGAATGACAAATCATACCATGAATCATGTATACAATGCAAACTTAAATCCTATTTCTAATCAATAGCTTCAAAGAAAACAGATAAATTCTTATTGCTTTGGAATGATTTAATTTCGGCCGAATAAAACTTTGCAAACGTATTGGGGACACGCCAGTTTCCTTTTGCCATGATTTCATCAATGTTATGATTTTCAAACCAGTTTAGTGAAGCAGAAGCGCTACGGGTGGAACCCGGACTAGCTTCGACCCCGGCGTCTCTGAGTAAAGTTTTAACCCAACCCCCAATCACGGTTCGAGAAGCTGGCCTGACCTTACCTAAAGTTGAAATGAATAATTGATTGTAATCACTATTTTGCCTGCGTGGTAAAGATACATCAATTAGCTTTCGAAGCCACCAAACTGGACACACAGATTTTTCACTATTTTCACTAAGTTTCCACGATGACTGTCTGTGCAAATAGTTATCTGTTTTTGACCCGAACACTGGATGCAAAATGATATTATTTCCGTTATCTTGAAAATGGTCCGTATCGATGCGCAACAACGTAAGATCGTGCACTCTTCGGCTCGACGCTAAAAGTAAAATTACAGCCGTGCGTCGAGAAACTTCATATAAGCTGAAAATAGAGGGTAGATTAGAAGTTAGCCATTCTATTACTACTCTCGGATCCCATATATAATGTGTTCCTTTGGGTTTTGAATGAACATTCGCTAGCGATATAGCTTTTAATATTCTATGTACTAAGGGATCGTTGCTGAGTGTCCCAGATTTTGAACCCAATAGGGTGGATATCGCCGATTTGTACACTAAAATCGTTTTATATGACAATTTTTGTTGTAAATGTAGTGACGCCAAATATTTAGCTAGTTGCGCACCAGACGGGTTCGCATGATCAAATGTATGAGTAGAACACCAATCTTGCCATTTTTTCCATATACCTGAATACATTCTTTTGGTAGACTGCCTCCAGCTAGTATTAAGTAAATCAAGCTCTTCCTGTGACCACCCATCTAAGTGTGGCCACCTCCCTTCACTAACCATACCTCCAGGAGCACCTGGTCGACCTGGGGTGGCGGCAGTAGCGTTCGCGTATCTACCAGGCAATTGCGTAGATTGGTTATTGTGTAAGGAGAACTCACCGCTCTCGACTTCAGATCTGGACGCCAATACACTCTGTGCCAGCGGGGGGCCACTATTAGGTAAAGGCCTACCGCATTGTTCAGATGAGAAAGGACTCGTGGCATCAGGTGTGGCGGCGGAAACACCCAGGCTAGGGTGTACGACCATTTTTTGCTGAATGCGTCGTGATATTCTGCGCTCCAGTCGTTGCAATCTCGAGAGACGTAACGCGCAAGCACGTGTGCGCTCTTTGAGGCGAACAAGTCTATTTCGGGTACGCCGAAACGTCTGAATACTCTCTGACATGCATCTTGAGTTAGTAACCATTCGCCGGGTAGTTTGTGTCGGGACAGGCTGTCTGCTTCGGTATTGAACTGCCCCGGAATATATTGGGTTACAACATGTATCTTGTTGTCGTCTATTAGTTGGAATAGTGTGCGAGTTAGGTGAAAGAGTTGCTTCGACCGTAGGCCGCCCTCGTTTTTTATGTAACCTACTACACTTTTGTTGTCTACCTGGGCTAGTACAGTCGAATGTCGCAGATTCGTTTTGAACTGTGAAATCGCTTCTATTAATGCCCACATTTCCTTTAGGTTGCTGTGCCATAGTTTTTGTTGTGGGTTCCATACTCCGCTGATGGGAAAATTGTTCACTAAAGCACCCCAACCTTTGCCCGAGGCGTCGGTTGTAATGTGATGTGACACCGGACGCTGATGTATCGGCGTGCAACGCGACAGTGCTTCGAGCCACCATGAGAGTTCCATTGCAGCTTGCTGGTCTAGAGGGAATCTCAGAAATGGGCATTGTTTTGGCAAATAGTTGTATGCCATCTGAATAGGGCGGCAATGAAGTCGACCTCTGGGTACGACGAAGGCCGCAAAATTCAACATGCCTAGTATACCCTGAGCTTCTTTGCAACTCCAACGATTTTCTCGTAGTAAACTTCGGATTCTGGCAGAGATCCTCAGTATTTTCTCGGTGGGTAATTTTTTGGAATTCGTGGCGAGATTCCAGGAGATGCCCAAGTATTCGATTATCTTGGTGGGACACAGTACCGACTTCTGAAAATTCACTTTCCATCCAAGTAAGGTTAGGACACGAATAGCTTCCGCAGCTTGGTCTTTTAAAATGTGGCGCTTTTGATGGGCTATTAAGAAGTCGTCCAAATAGACAATTATTCGTAGGCCTTGGCTGCGAAATAGGTGTGCGACCCAGTTCGATACCGTGGCAAACGTCTTCGGAGCCGATGATAGTCCGAATGGAAGACAGGTTATCTGTAAAAGTTCCGGTTTTCGTGTTTTTTCCGAAGAGTAAATGACTCGGAGAAAGCGCTGATGTGTTTGGGCCACGGGCAAATGAAAATATGCCTGAGTAATGTCTATTTTTACTACCCAATCGTTTTCCTGTAAAAACGCTGGTACCCGCTGTACATTTATGAGACGAAACTTTACCATCGATACATAATCGTTTAAATTTTTTAAATCGAAAATCGGACGTTTGCCTGTGTTCGATTTCTTTATTAAAAACATCGGGCTCACAAAACTCGGAGATGATTCTACAGGAATCAACACTTGTTGGTTTTTTAATATTTGTATTTGCTCCGACATAGACACACTCGTTGGTGTTTGAAAGCGTTGTAACAAATTTGGATTTTGAAGTGGAGGTTTCTTTTGAAATGGTATACGATACCCTCCTATTATTTTTAAAATATGGTTGGGAGCTCCTAAGATCTTCCAAACATGAATGTAATCTTTTAAGCGCCCGGCATAAAATATATCGGAATCCGAGTCATTTACGGTACCTGTCAGCCTTTCTATTGTGGGTAGTAGGGTATTTTTTGCCATCTCGTTTCGATCCTTTGTTATTGGAATCTTTTTGGTTCTTACCCTTAAACTCTCTGTATGTAACGGCTCGAGCGCTTGTCGAAGGTTGTACTTCGAAACCTGGTTCGACCCCTCGAAACGCCCTGCGTGGTCTTTTAGCTAGAATACCATCTTGTCTATTCCGCATAGACATCAGGTGTGGTTCTTCCGCAGAACGCTTTTGTGCTGAAAACAGTTTATTGGTGCCTCCCGCCTTCTGTAAAAAAATGCTTAATTCTTGCGGGTTAAAAAGATCGCCATTAGTTGGTGGTATCTTTGAGAAATCATGCTTCACATATTTATCTTTGACGTTTGATAAAATGCAATCACGTCGTCGCTGAATAATATCTGCTCTTCTGCCGCAGATCAATTGAAGCAAATCTTCCGATACCTTCATGTAAGGCGATTTTTCAGAAAATAGAGAATGTATTTTCTCAAACAGTGTGTCTGCACTCAAATCACTAGTAGGGGACTGACTCCATTCAATCAATTGCTTAAAATTCTGTTTTAGAAGCTCATTTTGTTGAATAAGAGCATGAGTCATAGCACCGAAAGATCTGTCGAGAAGTCTTAGCCAGTTCGAGTTTGAATCATAGTACCGTAACTCTGTGTTAACATCAAGCTCATAGAAACCTGGTTTGGCTACGTATTTCTTCTCAGTCTCGACATATCTTACCCTATCCCACTCATTCGTTTCAAAGTGATGCAACTTATTTAGTACTGTAAGCCTATCCACTGAAGCACAACTGACCTCAGGTTCTTTGAGATTGGTACTAACCTCAAAATTTAACTTCTTTGTCTTACTTTGCTCACTCAGCAAGGGTTGTTCAGAAAATAGTGACACTTTAAGGTCATTTGCAGGGTGTAAAGATACCAAGTCTGACTCAGCGTCAGAATCAGCCCGGTAATTTTTATAATTATCGGGCAGGTTACACTTCAAAAAGTTGACAATTTCGCTTACTTGATTCGCCAGCACATCTAACTTGTTATCGTCAGCTGCTTCTTTTCTGGTGCGTCTCCGATTACGGCGAGGGGCTGCCGGACTCGATGTCGATGACGATGACGAAGACAGACTCAAAGCATCGTTCTCCGTCGGGGCAAGTTCCTGATTACGCTCGCCTTTTGATCTATTTTCTTCCATTGCTACTAGCTAAAAAAAAAAAAAGGTCGAAAATAGAGGAGTCCTAAAAATAAAAAATAAAATAATTTCTTATGCGAACAGCAACGCTGTTTATTTAAAAGGAAGGTGTGAACTCACCAAAAGTCAATGCCAAAGTGAGCAGAGAAGTCGCCACCGCGGCAAGCTGCACTATACCCCCTCCGCCCGCTCTAAAGGGGCGGGGCGGGCCGTGAGGGGGAAAGGAACGGGATGTGACGTATTACCGGAAGTAATGTTATCTCATTTGTGTAGGTCTCGAATATCGGTTCAAAGCATATAATACATTATTATGTACTATAAAAAAATTCAGCCCTATTGATAACCTTCTCCGAAGTCAGTTGCAAATATCCTAACCTACCCCTTTCTCGCCCTTTAACACACTCATACCTCTGCACTAGGACTCCCTGTGTCGCAGATGGCATGGACAAACACAGAAACACAAACCAAACACCCAAGACCTGAGAACAAACTTCACGCTCACCACAAAAAGTGTGCCCGGGCCGAGAATCGAACTAAGCCACGGAACCGTCAAAACACGTCACAAGCGTCGCGAAACGGAACTACATTATGATGACCAACTGACTAGTAAGGCAAATCGATAAATAGGTTACTCTCATTGATATGCCCAACTTTATATTAGGCCATAAAATAATCGGCCATATCAAGAAATGCCGGTACATCGTGATCTGCCCGCAAATCTCGATCTACCCACGACATATAACATACATACAACACTTTTTGATAGGATGCTGCGTCCCACACAAAATTAGCTGATAATAAGGTTTAATGACGATTTTACAGTACTTCACTGTATTTAATTGTATGAGTATAATGTTGTATTTATTAATCTTCATAGTATAAAACGAAATATGTAATGAAATATCGCTTTGCGCGTCTATCTGTTTATCCGCTAACTCCTAAATCACGCAACAGATTTTGATGCGGTATTCACCATCCTTTAGACAATTTTTCACGGAAAACTTAGAGATATATTAGTACTGGAAGTTCCAGCCAAAGCACAAGGAGACGTTCCTCGCTCCCGCCTTCTGGCCCATCGGGGTCGTGTTTCGTCGTTTCCGGGACGCGCCTAAGAAGACAGTTTCCAGTTAGCGTAGTTTTAAGAGTTTATAAATATATTTGTTATATGTATGTTAGATTAAGGTATTTATCTATGGGCCAATGTACTTATTTTTAAGTTCTTGCTGCCTGAAATAAAGATATATTATTACTATTAGTAGAGTATAATACGACCAGCAAGAAAAACAAACAAGAAAATCCTAATAGAAAGATTACTATCTTTTCGCAAGCAACCTGTCTATAACGAGTTTGTTTGTTTTTTGTTACACTTTTACGCCTAACAGCTCAGCAGTACGAATAAATTATGATGAATTTTGATATATTAGAGGTAGATGTTTTATATTTTGATATGATATAGATATAGGTTCTTAAAAAGGGGAGTTTTAAAATATTTCAAGGGTCGGCAACGCGCGAGTGATACCTCTGGTATTGCAAACATCCATAGGCTACGGTAAGTGGTATAAATTATATAAATATATATCTGACCAAGCAATAGGCTACTTTTTCACACTAAAAACTTACAGGGATAAACTTTGTATGAAACAAACGGAATTGGTTGACAAAACCAACGTTGACGCGAGCAAAGCCGCGGGTAAAAGCTGGTAATTTATAAGTAGTAAGTATATTAGTAAGCTGAGTGGTTGTGTTTCTATGGCTGATAACTTATAGCTATCAAAAAGCTAATAGCTGTCAAGGGCATAGACAGCAAAAAAAAAGTTAAAAAAAATTGTATCTGTGGTATTTGGACCAGTTTTTGTTAAAGTACCTACTCGTTATGATAATAAACGTTTACACACTCATACCTCTGCACTAGGATTATACCTTGAGAGGCAGGTGTCATGGACAAAGAAAAACACCCGAGACCCGAGAACAAACTTCGTGCACCACACAAAGTGTCCCGGCCGGGAATCGAGGGGACCCCTAGCTCCGAAGGCAGGGCTACTACCAACTAACTACATACATATTGCGCTACATATTGTGACTTATATTTGTTTAAACAACAACAACAAAAACGTTAACACACTCATACTTCTGCACTAGGATTCCCTGTGGATAGGATCACCTGCGAGACAGCATGGACAAACACAGAAACACAAGACAAACACCCAAGACCCGAGACCAACTATGTTTAAATGTAGATGATTATATTTTACACTAGCTGTATCCCGCGACAGTCCGCGTGGAATTCGATTACTTTACGCAGTACCCTATTCTTCTTTTATTTTTCTATTATAAGTCTTTTATTTTAGTTTAAGTTAGTTCTCATAACATCAGCTCTGTCAGTGAAAGTCTCGTGAAAATCCGTCAAACTACATAGGAGAGCTGGAACAAAAATACAGAGACAAGCAACATTTTACAAATTGTATTTTTTGTAAAAGTACCGCAATTTTACATTTTGTATTTTTGTAAAAGTCAAGTCAAAAATCTTTATTTCCGTTGAATTCTTAAAAAATACTCGGAAACGTCAATTACTTTTTTAAATAAATAAATACCTACATGCGTTCCTAAAACTAAGTTTAGCGATTGTTCAAACGCTATCCGACCTTCCAAGGGAAGAATAAGCAAGAAACCTCTAATTGAAGGATTACTTTATTGTCGCGAGCATGAGCGTATTAATAAAAAGTTAAAATTTTTGACATAACAAACAGACACTTCAATTTTATTTAATTGTAGTAGTATAGATACCTATTAATGATCATACAAGTAGCTTTGCATACATTTATCTTTTCAACCCACTTCCGGAGAAGGCTATCAATTTGGTTGTATTTTTGCATTTTTTATGTTTGTTCTCCGTCATTTATCAACCGATTTCTAAAATTCTTTTTTTACTTGAAAGGATTTGCTTTCAGATTGGTCTCATAGAAATAATAAAACCGTGTTCCAAATAGGTTTAGCCGTTTAAGAGATAGGGTGCTATAGGGGTTAAACTTATAACACCACTCTTTTGGGGTTAAAAAATCCAAATCGGTATACAACGGGCGAAGAAGAAAGTGACAGGAAAACTAGGTACGCAATTTCGTTCACTTGAATAATAAATAAATATCTATAGCTAAGAGCTATTAAAAACAAGATGGCCGTCACGGGATGCCCGGCAGATGTGTTACTTGACGGCTTTAGAACGTTATGTCGTTTGCCGTCACGGGATACGGGTTTACTGACAAGGCGCGCCATTAGATGATTCACATCAAAACGTGCGATATAATGTGAATCCCCGTAACTTTAGTGTGAAAAAATTGTTGTTCTTTTTTGTTCCAAACCACATCGGAAAAATTTGAATAACAAGTTTTCAAAAATCCTACTACTATAATATTATAAAGGCGAAAGTTTGTAAGTATGGATGTATGGATGTTTGTTACTCTTTCACGTAAAAACTACTGAATGGATTTGAATGAAACTTTACCACAATATAGCTTATACATCAGAATAACATATAGGCTACAATTTTTGAGGTTTCTATAAAATCTATATATATAAAAGAAAGTCGTGTTTGTTACAACACTTATAACTCGAGAACGGCTGGACCGATTGCTATGGTTTTTGATTTGTTGGATTTGTTTCCGTCCCGAATAGCAGAATAACTATTAAAACATTGGAAAATTAACGAAAAAAATAAAATCAATTTATCCCCGTATTCTCCACGGGAACGGGAACTATGTGGGTGAAACCGCGGGGCGCAGCTAGTATTATTATAAATGCGAAAGTTTGTATGTGTGTTTGTTACTACTTCACGCTAAAACGGCTCAACGGATTTGGATGAAGTGGTACCATGGTATATATCCTGGATTAACAAATAGGTTATTTTGATCACGGAACACCGCGGGGCGCAGCTAGTTTAATTATAAAACTTCCTACATGAAGTTTTTTACTCGATCTCAGTATCGATTCAATTAATGAATGATGGAATGAGCGGATGACCCACCTGATGGTAAGTGGTGACCCTCGCCCATGACAACAGTAATGCGCGCGACTCAGTATGAAATCCAAATCTTTACTGAGTCGCATTCATCCTGCTGCGTCCATCACCCGAGACGGGGATGATACGTATCCAGATGTGATGGTAATACCCCTCCGGACTAATTTGACACAAGTTCTGCTGCTACTTTTGGTTGCTCCTTTAGCACCACCCAGTGGGTACGTGTAGGGAATCAAAGGGTGTTACACACTTACGGGCGCGAGCAACTGGACTCCCCAAATTTGTTCAACGATGTGTTCTGGCAACATCTTATTCTCATAAGATGTTGCCAGAACACATCATTATCATTATAAATTGAATAATTTATCTCAACGTGCTAATGAGATGTGGTTAGGCAAGTTTGTGGAAAAGTACAGTTATTAAACGACTCAAACCAGTGACCGATAAAACAATCGAATCTAAAAAACAATATACAATTTACAATCGAAAAAACTACATCAAAACTTTCATCCATTATTTCTAGGCTTTAGGGGGTACACTCATTTAAAACAAAAAACACCCAAATCGGTCAACAACTGGCGAAGAAAAATGTTACGTATATCGCCCGGAGCCTCGCAATATTTAACGCCGCCCTTGAGACAAGAAACCCATCAATATTACCTTTAATACAAGACGAGGGAACATCTTACAGCTTCGTAAAATGAACTTGTTAACTTAGTTATTTATACTAACAGTGGTCTTATGGAGTCATAACAGTAAAACGGGTGAACTCGCGAATCATGTTTTGTTGAAATTGTTGTTTGACCCGATCTCAGACGCTACAATTAATTCAATAACTTTCACGTACACGTACACGTACCAGCCTCTAATGTTCCCACTGCAGGGACACCGGCCTACCCTCGATAATTGAGAGTGAATGGGCTCTGATCTACCACGGGAGCCCAATCCGGATTGGTAGATGTCATCGAATTTTTGGTTCTAAGACATGCCGATTTCCTCACGATGTTTTCCGTCACCGTTTTGAGAACGTGGCATTGCGCACATAAATTTTTCAAGTGAAAAACTCATTGGTGCGCGTGTGGGTTTGAACCAGCGACCTTCAGATTGAAAGTCGGCGTCTGTGCCCCTGGGCCACCACGCTCTTGCTACCAATAACTTGCAAATAACCATTATTATGGTAAACGCTACGTTTCAAGGTGATACCCGCGTTAAGTCTCCATGCTACTATGGGATAAGTTACTTGCTGTCCTGTGATACGTTATATTCTGCATTGCTGAGAATTTGTAAGCACTACAATATACTCTCAAAAATTAGACATCGAACTAACTGAACCATTACACAAGTTCAAGAGACATCTCAATGAAATCTGTTAATTTTGCGAGTTAGTTGTACCTATCCATAAATATAGTTTTTTTTTTTAGAACTGATTTTCTGTTTACCCCATCTCACTCTTTTTTACATGTTTTATTATAAAACCTTATTTTAAGATTACTTAATATATTTTGTTGTATATTTTCTAATTCAAGTCAAATTTGTATCACATAAAATGTGACTAGTTGTGTCTTAATTAGTGCATGCTGTAGTCACCTGTAATTGAGAGCACATTGACCAAACAATTGAAAATATATTTTGTTAGATTGTGTATCTTTTGTTGATGATCGAATAAATAAATAAATATGCTCACGAATATGTTTACTTGTGTGTGTAAAATTTGACGTGTCCAAATGATACTTGAGATCTAAAGGAATAAATGAGTTTGACTTTGACTTTGACTTTGACTATATTAGGCGTTGGAATACCCTCCTTGTTGAAAAGTATTTATTAATTTAAAAGATAATTGTTTTTTTATTTTTTTATGGAATCGGGGGGCAGACGATCAGACGGGCCTCCTGATGGAAAGCGGTCACCGTCGCCCATGTACATCTGCAACACCAGAGGCAATGCTGATGCGCTGCCACCCTTTCATTAAAAGATTAACCCGCCGTTTAAAGGACCCCATATCGAAGCTCTGGGGGAAAACCGAAAACCGAATTGAAGAAACAATAGCTTTTACCCATGGTTCTGTTTTTTTTTACCCTAAGTACCTCGTTAAAGTTCATTGACTTGACTATTGCTGTGGTTGGAAGACCTTAATAGGTGTAATACCTAAATAGGTTATATAATGACATCATGATGTTATGAATAATTTTCATTTATATTTACATTTTGAAGTAAAACAAAGGCTTTGAAGGACAAGCTTAGTAAGTACCTTGACTTGCCCCACGAGATCACCATGTGGGAGATGGATTCAACGATTATCAAACTCAAACTCATTTATTCCTTTAGATCTCAAGTATCGTTGGTCAAATTTTACACACACAAGTAAACATATTCATGAGCACATAACGTGTCACAGGAGCTCCTTAGGCACTTTACATGCACACAGATATGTCAAATTACAGTCAGTTTTATGTTTAAGCTAATCTTATTTTATTAAGTTTACGTCTGTTCTAACCCTAACCGACCAACGCGAGGGGAAGAAACAAACAAGAAACCCCTCGGAGACAGTATTACATATTCGCGAATATGATCTTGCGTCTAGAGTGGAGCAAATTCATTCCCAAGCCTTTTTATCATCTAGGTAATCTGATATTTTATAGTAAGCTTTTGCGACAAGTTTACGTTTGACGACAGTTTGAAATTTATTTATTGACAGTAATTGAATTGGATTTTGTTAAAAAAACGTACACATTGACCTTTAAAAGAATTGCTAACCTTATGGAGCCTAGTAGTGGGCACAGCGAGTTTCGTCCCCATAGTTCGGTGAACGGACTAGCGAAGAGCCTCGACCAACATCCAAAGAGGCTCTCTGTAGGTTGCTAGCTAGCTAATTTAAATAGTAAAATTCCCCCTATTCTACTATTTTTTAACTCCGTCCGTACCAGCTTCTAATGTTCTGCAGGGACACCGGCCTACGCTTGATAATTGAGAGTGAATGGGCTTTGATTTACCACGGCAGCCCAATCCGGATTGGTAGATGTCACATGTTTTCGTATTTATGGTTCTAAGACATGCCGGTTTCCTCACGATGTTTTCCGTCACCGTTTCGAGAACGTGGTATTGCGCACATAAATTTTTCAAGTGAAAAAACTCATTGTTGCACGTGTGGGTTTGAACCTTCGGTACTACCAACTAAGCCACGGAGCTGTCAATACCCCCCGGATTCTGCTATTTTTAATAAATAACATTTTAATGACATAAATAACTTATTTACCTTCTATTCACGCTTGCAAATTCGTGCAAATTGTGGAATTCTCAAGAGTGGTTCTTCCGTATAGAGGGTCGGGTAGGGACCAACACCAAACTTAGTGATCAGAACGCATGATCTTGAAGGTTACAATATAAATTTTAAAACTATTATATCATGGTTATGAACATTATTATTCGTGTTACCAAGATATTTACCGTGATTTGTGAGTTTTGTTGACTCCCGATATTTCGACATGCGTCATGCTCTCGTCGAAATATCGGGAGTCAACAAAACTCAGAAATCATGGTAAAAATCTCGGTAACACGAATTACACGAGTTCTAAGTTTTTTTTTTAATTTTATGGTAATAAAGATTTTTCACAATGACTTTGACTGTGACTCGGACATTGCGATTAAAGATGTTACCTAAACATTTAAAATTTATATAATTATGTCATCGCTCAAATAATATTATTAAGGTAACGACATCATCGCTTTATGGTCCTGTTTTCAAGTCGTTTATTCCAAAGGAAGTTTCTAAATTGCCCTAATTCTAATTCTAGGCGGGGGTGATAAGGCCTGCACTGACGGAATCAGGGAGTTTAGTGCATTGTTCCACGTTAATTAAAACCGCTACCCCAGCCAACCCAACTCCTAAAAATACTGGGTTGTTGGCAGCACTGTTCCAGCGATTGCTGTGGTGTCTTAAAGTTAATGAAATTGTCCTATATGGTGCTTTTTTACGCGTCATCTCTGTCCGAATCAATAATATTATTTGAAACCTAACCTAACCAGATTATTGAATAATTAAATGGTATTTTTTGTAATTAAATACATATTAACACCCAGACCAGAACAAACATTTATAGATATCACACAAATTTTGGTGGTGGTGGCCCAGGGGCACAGACGCCGACTTTCATTCTGAAAGTCGCTGGTTCAAATCCTCACGTGCACCAATGAGTTTTTTCACTTGATAAATTTATGTGCGCGCTACCACGTTCTCAAAACGGTGACGGAAAACATCGTGAGGAAACCGGCATGTCTTAGAACCATAAATTCGATGACATGGGACATCTACCAATCCGGATTGGGCTCCCGTGGTAGATCAGAGCCCATTCACTCTCAATTATCGAGAGTAGGCCGGTGTCCCTGCAGTGGGAACATTAGAGGCTGGTACGGACACAAATATTGTCTTGGTCTTGGGTGGGAATCGATTCCTCGGCTTACAGAGCAGAGCTGCTATCAATTGTGAGGCCTATCATGGTGACCGATTTTTTTTCCAATCTTTATTATTTTAAGGGTCTTTGAGTCATTATTTGACTATGTCAGGCCCATGAAGTCAATCTTACATTCTCTCCTTAATGAATAATATTAAAAACTAATTTATACAGTGTTTTAGCCGCTTGCAGTGCAGTGAATAGCACCAACATCCATCATATTAACTCCATAAGAGTTAACCATTGTGGTTCTCATAGACTCACGGTGACCGATATTAATGATTCTTTTGTTATTTTTATTTACTCCAAGAAGGTCCCATAGAAATATGTAAAAAAATAAAAATAAGACTAAAGTATTAAATTCGATTTGTATCTCAAATACTGTCCACAGGGAATCTTAGGGTCAGTTTCCTACAGTCAGGTCAGTAGACGCATTATTAAAACAACATCAAATATACCCGCGACAGAATATAAGGCGGATTCCGTTCCCACACAAAAGATTCAAGATAACAAAACGATCGACGAATTCTGAACCTAAATGAAATTCCTTTAAGGCATAAAACATCTCAATGTTATCTTCTTAAAACAATAAAAAGTGGAACTAGATGTTACTTACCAGACGATTTAATATGTGTAATCAAATTACGATGAAAATACCATTATCTCTGACGAATACAACACCAATACACGGGTTACAAAACAATTTAAAAAAAAATCACGTCACTATTTTTTTTTCACTAAACCTGTCCGTTTTTATTTTGAATAAATTTAAATCCGTTTACGTAACACTTCTAATAACAGTTTTTTGTTAAAATATAATACTTTGTGCCAATTTTATACGCAATTTATCACATCAGTTTTGTCCTGGGAATAATGGAAAATTCCCCACTTGTAAACAAAGGTTCAACTGTTTCTAAACATAATTTATTGATATTCTGTGGACACCTTTCGCGGTAAAACTGGTTGTTTTTTTTTTATTGCAATCGGCTATGGAAATGTTTGGCACAAGCCGCTCGAGAGGCATGGACACACTGACTGAACGTAGACGCTACACGCGATTGAGTATCAATTAGGGCTGTCACTAAGGATATTTGTTTACTAAGTGCGTAGCAAAAGGAATTTGGTTAACTTGAATTTACAGGAAAACTGTTAGAATTACAATTAAATATTATAATTGAACTTTGCATGTTAGCGATGACAAATAATCATATATATAAATAAATATTCATGATTCACACATCAGCCCCAAAACAAAGATAATTTGCTAGAAAATTGACACTAGGTACTTATTTTGTTAACACTTCATAAATAATATGTTAGATAGTAACACCGATACATACAAAACATTTATGTTCTTTTTAAAAAGTAATTATCAGTCAATAACGGAAAAAAGGATATCCCTTCTTATAGGCTAATCTAATGTGGTAGACTGCAGTATTAATAATATCTGTTACTTCATTTTAAGTTAAGCCTTTACACTTTAATTAATTAATTATTTATTTAATTATTTAATTTAATTAATTACTTTAATTAATTACACTGTAGTTGCTTTTTGTCCCTAATAAATAAACTAAAATATATTGGTCGAATAGTACACCGCCCGTGCACTCTGGTACATCTTGTCTATGCACTTCTACACCCAGAGTTGGAACAGACATAATCTTAACAAATAAGACTAGGTAAAACATGAAAACTGTAATTCGAAACTACATGTAATGTACCTCAGGAGTTCCTGTGACACGCACGAGTTAACTTTTCCGAGTAAAATTTGACGTTTCAACGATACTTGAGAATTATAGGAATACGTTTGAAGTTATTTCGTGTCGGAGTTTTCAAACCGTCCCAAGATCTCAGCAAGAGTTATTAGTATAACGTGCTTTGGAGAGCGCGTTAATATATTCAAACGACAAAATGCAAACGACACTAACCGTTCACCCATCCATCTAAGAGTTACTAAGTCAAACTCAAAAATCTAAATTTCCTTTGTATTCTTAAAAATAACTTGGACCCGCATTATTAAAAAAAAAAAATGTACCTATGTAAAATATATATGAGATCATTCGTTCTTAAAACTAATCTTAGCGCTTGTTCAATTCCCATCCGAACCTCTATTTGCTTACTCATTAACCCTGTGACGTGATTATGTTTTAAAACTATTTTTTGAGTTACAATCGGGTGTCAACTAAACTCATAAATGATAAATATTACGATTACTGGAAAAATCTACTGCTTGTAATTTTAACGTAATTTCAATTAATTTAAACGTAATTCAATGTAATTTCCCTTTGAACCAAAACATTTTCACTCCCCGACGAAGAGGGGTCTCATAAGTTTGTAATATCTATATCAGTCTGTGGCATGATATCTCCTGAACGTTTGAGCCGTTTTTGACCAGCTTTTTTCTTATATTTTCAACTTTTGATTGTTGTATTAACCTATTTTTTCTTATATTTGAAATGTTTAAAATGTTGTCTAGTTATCTCTATTAACACGCTGTGACGCCCTATAATTGCGGGGCCACTATTATTTAAGACCTTTTATTATTTTAAGTTGTATGTTCAGTGTATCCTGTGTTGGGAGTCCTAAATAAATAAATATATTAAACATAGCTCCTTTTCGAAACGCAAACAATAATGACCAAGTTATCAAGTCAACTACAACTGCTGTTCACATTGGAAAATGGCGAATGCACAAGAAGTGCAAAGCCAAAACAAGAAAAAAAAAAACCTTTTTTGGTACAGTTTTTTTTCTGTTTGAGAGCTGACGTGATCATGCTCATACTCGTACTCAATTATTCGCCCTTAGGAATACTACGGAACACTTGGTTTTGTCAAAAATGATGGCTTACATAGCCTAAACATAACAAGAAATAAGAAACTAGAAACAGAAGACAAATTATATGCTCTAACAATAAGTTTACAATAATATAATTTTAATTTTATAATTTTAATCGAGATGGTTCTTAGCTGTAGCTTATGAAGATCTGTTCAGGGGAAGAGCAGCTTATTACCACTCACAAAGCCACGGGACTGCACATTTTACGTAAAATGAACTTGTTGGAGCAGACACCACGTTGTGTTCAAAACGTAAAGACAAAGGTTTTTGTCCACGTGGAGTAATTGAGGAAAACACGTGTTCTAGAGCCATTAAAAGTCTGTACATTCTTAAATATGACAAGATGGACACAATCAGCAGAGGTGAATAGACCTTGAAGAGAAAGGTCAACCTCTTTTTAGAGCTACTTTCACTATCGGCGGAACGGATTTGGATGAATGGAGGTAGTTTATGCCCTGGATTAAACCATAGACTACATTTTATCCCGAAAAAAATTTTCAAAATCATATTCTGAAAATTCCTTCAGATCCCATAGAAATTTTATTATAATCGGTTAAATAGTTTGGCAATTAAATCAAAATAACTAGAAAACATTTATGTTATAATTAATTGGAATTGCGTATTTTGACTTGCCTGTGACTTTTTTCTTCACCCGTTGTATACCGATGGATGTTTCTCTTTTAAAATGATAGAGTGTACCCCCTAAGGGCAAAAAATAAAAGATAAAAGAATTAATGCCGGTTTTATTCGATTTTTAAATCAGCCAATTAATTATCTTACAAAAAATATTCTTACATATTAGAACATATCCACCATCCCTTATTTCTCGCTCCTAAGGGGTACAGCCTAGTATTTATTATATTTGACGGCTCCGTGGCTTACTTAGTAGTAGCCCTGCCTTCGGAGCGTGGGGTCCCGGGTTCGATTTCCGGGGCACACTTTGTGCTGTGAGCATGAAGTTTATTCTTGGGGTCTTGGGTGTTTGTCTTGTTTCTATGTTTGTCCATACCATCTGCGACACATGGAATTCTAGTGTGTAAACTTTTATTTTTATTTATGTAACACGGGTAGGCCAACTAAACTCACTGCTCCAATGAGACAGCGAGGTTTCGGAGTAAACGAAAATATCATCGAAAAAATTTAAATCTGAACGTATCTGAACGTGGGGTCTGAACGTATACTCTTTTTTTTGACGAAGGGGAATCTGCAACAGATACATCGGTTGCCCTGGGGGAGACAACCGAGTTATGTGGGACTTTTACCCGCACTCCCTCCGGTGGCCGACCTCTGCGCATTCGAGGGTCTGTGGGCTCTCCAAAAGGAACTACACCAGTGGAAAAGTAAACCCTATGAAACCAAAAAAAGAATTTTCCAAATCGGTTCTCATGTGTAGAACAGAGGTAACAAACAAAAAAGAAAAAAAAAGTTGTCACATCCGGAATTCAAATGAAAATTAAAATGGCCGATCTTTGGCGCCATATTACGTCTCAAAAAGTTCTCTTTTCAAACCAATCGAATGTGTATCAAAATACAGGGTTTCATATATGGCTTACAAAAATATAAAACTTAGATGTTTAAATGTAATTTGGAATTTTTCACGCGTTCGGGTTTTTGTTCATCTCAATAATTTCTTGTTTTTTTTCTTGCAGCTTCGGACAATCGGTTGCGTAGCAAATTATAATAATAGTAATTTTGTTTAAGCAAACCATCTCACATTCACATTTATAATATTAGTTAGGACTAGCTGTTCCCCGCGAATTCGTCCGCGTGGAATTATTAAAAAGAACAACAACAAATAAAAAAAAAATACGCGGAAAGCTTGTTCTATTTTGTTCTAAAATAAAATTGGTCTAAGTTACTCTTAACATCAGCTATCTGCCATTGAAAGTCCCGTTAAAATCGGTGTAGCCGTTGCGGAGATTAGTCGGAACAAACGGAGAGACAGATAGATAAAAACTTTTTGAATTGTTTTTTTTGCTATAAGCACTGTTTATACTTTCAAATGCATTTAGTGAAAATATATATTTTGACTGTAGAATCAGACTTCGATTTTATTAAACTGTATTGGTATTATTATACTTCAATACCGAAAAACTCAAAATACACAGTTAAATTTTATTTCTTTCTTTCTTCAAATGATTGACTATTTCCCTACTTCAGGAAAAGACGTGGGTATATTCTTTCTATCGAGTCAGTCAGGCACAGAGACCTAGATTATTCAATGATGGATCATCACTACTTTTATTGTGATTCACACAATACGATTTGCATATTGTGGAAAAATATCTGTCATACATTACAAGTACCTAAAGATCACGCGTTAGGTATTTCTAAGTCTTAAGTATCATTCTCGTTTTTGCATTGAATTAAAGTTTATTCTAACAAACATGTAAATAACATCATCATATTGACTTCCGCTACGTTTTCCACTTCCGGATGTCAAAGAATGTTCCTATTTTGAATTTTCTAGAGACTGTAACTTGTCTGCCTGGCTAAACAGCTTTTTCATCTTTTTTTTTAAGTTGTTTCATCATAACTCCTTCATTTATCAACCGATTTGGAAAATTAATTAAATAATTTGAAAGAATATGCGTTCATATAGATCCCGTAAAGTTTTATTATTAGCTACCCTTTGTTTTTTTTTAAATTGAATTTAAATTGAACTCATCGATATAGATGCAAGAAATTGCCCCATTTATTGTTCATTATTTCATGTTCATCCAAGGTTGTCTGTCAGAGATCGCAATTAAGCAATGCGACTGCCTATTGTTTGTTTCACCATAACATGTAAAATATTAAGATAACTGTTCTTATTTCAAGTGCTTTAGAAAACTTGGAACCACACTTCAATGCCACACTTGTAGAATACAAACTTTTTGATAGCACTAATACTTGTCTATAAGACAAGTATTAGTGCCAGCACTAAGTGCTTTATGCACGAGACATTACTTTTTAAATCGTCTATTTTAGTAGGCATCAATTTTTCTTATATTATACCATTTTCATTTACCATATTTTATCTGTAACATTATTTTTTTCTCTATTCTAAAATAGAACGATTTGAAATTATTTTTGTAATGATGCAGTCACAAATAAAAAAAAAAGACAAAAAAAGTTCAGCAATTAAGTGTTGTTCTACTATTTATATATCTTGCAGTTTTGGTAATACCTAGATTATACCTTAAATTAAGTATTAATCATCTTAATTAAGCAATATCTCATCAGTTTTAAGTTTACGCGGCAACCATAGAAAACTGGCCGTCATTAATAATGACAAGTTTGCGGTAAGCGCGGGCGCCGATACGTCAGCAAATAGCCGATGGTACAAGGCAAAGAAGACTTTTTTTTTAAAGCGACTGATTAAATAAACATCTAAAATACCCAACTTCAATAGTTTATTTGTCGCCCTTAAGGCTATGCTCTATCATTTTAAACAAAGAATCGTCCAAACATGTATGCAACGGGTTCCCTTGTCCCCCTCAGGGTTCCTTGTGCTTCCCGCCTTGTCGGGGCGGGGGGGCTTAGTAAACATGGCTTGGAACCTGGGAGGGGCTGCTTCTGCAGGCGGTTTCTCTCAGTTGCCTTTTGGGGGCAACTGAGGCGGGTTGTGGTGTTGTATGGGCAGTACCGTAGCTGAAGGTTAGGGGACGCAGTGGGAGAGGAGTACTGGTAACCATTCTGTCTCCCCGTGGCAGAGAGTAGGCGAGTGCATTATACGACGAAAAAAAATTGTATTAAAAAAAAAGTAGAGTAAAAGTAGTAGTAAGTTTCGTTTACTTAGTTAGTATTATTTTTTCAGTCATTTTGATTTAAAATACCAACGATTGAACCGATCTTAATGAAATTTGCGTGAGACCAATATGAAAGTAATATATCAAATTAAAAAAGATATCAATTTGGTTAGCACAAGTACCTTTGGATGTTGAAAAACGCCAGCGCGCGCGCAACCGCAAGACTTCAAAATCGCCAAAAGAACAAGGCTTAGACCAAACAGTTATAGTATTTAACCTTAAATACCTACATGGTTGTTGTCTACAGTTGTCTCGAAGCCGGACTTGCATTAAATCTAGTAGATAGTGAGGGTACTTGAGTAGGGGAGTGATCCCCCCACATTTTTATAGCAGTAGAACTATGTCTGCTGTTTGGAGATGATGAATGTGAAACGTGTAATTACAAGGTGGCGCTTGTGAAATGTCCAATAATATTATATATTAATGGAAAAACTTTTTAATAACATGCTTTTTTCGTGTTCTCCTCAGCAAGCCCTATCAATTGATACCCATACTGTGGTAGCGCAGAAAAAATATCAAGTCCGCCATCTTGGATGATCCGCCATATTGGAATTAGAATGACGTCACATAGCATGCATTGTCATCCAAAATAAGCGTGTATACCTAATTTCAGCACAATCAGTTAAAGTTTAAAGATCAATTAAAGATAAAATTCAGTTGCAATATTCCTCTCGGACAAACATATATTGCAAGTTAAATAAAAGCTTGAAATATGGACATTTCAGAAGCGCCACCTAGCCCCAATCCCCCACAAACTAAGCTTAGCTACAACCAGATTACTGATAAAAACATAATTAATTATTTTTTCGTGTAACTATGTACGGTATAATAAACCCAGACACAGAAGATATATCTACGTCAGACAAATGGTTGTCCTGTGGATAATGCGTGCGTTCAATTTCCTAGAATGCAGAGCTACAACTGACTGACTGACAGTTTGACGGTTGGGTTTATCGGTTTGTCAATTTTTTTAGGTTATTTTTCAATTGACATAAAGATTGATAGCTGCTATCAATTCGTTTGTACTTTTATGTTTGTTAACCCCAATCTCCGTCATTTATCAAGCTATTAAGAAATTTCTTTTTTATTTGAATGGATATACTTTCAGATTGGTCCCATATACCTACATTGCATCAAAACCGGTTTGGTTTATCAAAAAAATAAATACCTAAGCAAACGAAATTGCATATTTTTCTTTTCTGTACCTTTTTTGTTCGCCTGTCGTAAACCGACTTGGATGTTTCATTTTTAAAATGGTAGTGTGAAATCACACGAATATTGTAAAAGCCAGAGTTTTGTATGTGTGTGTGTTTGTTACTCCTTCACGCTAAAACGGCTCAACGGATTTGAATGAAATTTAGTACCCCGATAAGTTAAATCTTGGATTAACATATAGTTTACTGTTGATCCCACAAAATTAGTGATCTCTTAGGATGGCTAACGGGTAACACTGCGGGGCGCAGCTAGTAAGGGACTGAAGTAGGTTTTTTTTTAAAATTAGGCAGTTAACTGTTATTATAACCAGGAAGTTTATAATAACAACAGAAATCTAAGTTATTATCAACAGAAACACGGTTTCCCAATCACGGACACGTCACCCACACATTCGCAGAAATCTCTTTATCAAATAATGTAACTAAATGGTTTTGGGAAATACGTTTACACGAATCGGGTTCAATGATTGGACTTAGGGAATAACACGACGAAAATCATTAGTGCTTCGTATGAAGTGATGCGGTCAGTTCAATTTGTTTTGTCAAAGTCATTGTCAAAAAGTTTCCGTTGAATTTTTCAGTTCAGTAGGTAACATTGGCAGAATTTGTGTGGCATAAATCACACAAAAGGCCAAAAATAAGAAGAAGAAGACAGGAAGAAATAATCACTTTATTAAGATTTATAAAGACTCTCTCTATACTGGCCATTTTTTTAATGTAATTTTTGGTTTTGTATGCGAAATCTTGCCGATAAACGTCGTTAGTGGCTAAATTGCGGGCAGCCAAGCCTCAGAAGCCAAAAATTAAAAAGAAGAAGTCAGTTCAGTACATTTTTTTTTAATATTTTGTGTGGCATGACGTGGATAATTACACTACCAGGCCATAAATGAAAGAAAGAAAAGGAAGGGCTTGTGTCCCGTTGTATTCTTATAAATTTGTTTGGAAACGTCACGCCTTTTTGGAAGCGTAACGTTTTTAAACGAACGTGACGAGACCTATTTGGATAATTGCTTTTTTTTATTGTTTGTTATCTGAGTTCTCCTATACGTATCAACCGATTTGGAAAATTTGGTATAAAAGGATGCTTTCAGATAATTCTCATAGAAATTTTATTAAAATCGTTTCAATAGTTTGATTGTTAAATCCAAATAATAAATCATTGGATTTATATGTCATCCAAGTAAACGAAATTGCGTATTTAACTTTTTGCTATGAGTTTTTCTTCTCCCGTTGTATACCGATTTGGATTTTTATTTTTAAAAATGGTAGGTTGTTCCCCTATGTGCAAGAAATAATGGTGAAGTCGTTTGCTTCGGTTTTTAATTAGTCATATGTTTCGTTAAAACTAACAATAGATGAGCCAGTGCAGTTTGTACCACCTAAAATTCCGAAGAGGTAATTCCCTAAAAACTACCATTTTCGAGTTTTCGGCTTTTCCTTTTGGTTTCTCCTAATTGTCTTTTATCCTAAACCACAACAGTAATGATCCAAACAAAACAAAAAAAACAATTCGATCGAGCCATTTCCTAGATTTTGAGTCTGCACGTCAATGGATTTAAATTTACTCTAGCTGCGCCCCGCGGTGTTACACGCGGTTGGACTTCCTACGGGAACTGTACATTTTTCCGGGATAAAAAGTACCCTACGTGCTATTCCAGACTATAATTTATCTCTGTGCCAAATTTCATCCCGGTCCGTTCAGCCGTTCTGGCGTGATTGAGTAACAAACATCCATCCATAATCAGTAGGATACATAAGTAACAGAATATAGGTACTACCCACGAGATTACGCGTTCTTATTACTAAGTTAAGCGCTTGTTCGAACCCTATCTGACCCTCCATAATATAGATTACCTAAGTACCAACCATTGTCATTGAATTGAGTCAGTGTTGAGTAATAATGTTGTTACGATAAATTATAGGTATAAAGTTACAGAGGTGTGCCTATATGTGTATTGTAAAATATAGACATTGCAATTATATGTAGATATCATCTAATCTATAGGCTGAGAGATGTTTTTGTTTTCAATCAACTACCGGTAGAGGGTATCAATTCGGCTGTGTTTTTTTTTTTGGCCCCGTCATTTATACGGATTTTTTTAATTAAAAAAAAAGACACGTCCATGCATCCATCCAAAAAAATCCATGCATGCAAAGATAGAAATTGGATTCCATAGGTTGGTCCCATAGAATTTTATTAAAATCGGTTCATAAGTTTGGTAGTTAAATCAAAATAACTAGAGGAAATATGTCATCTAATTAAACGAAATTGCACGTTTTGTTTTCTTCGCTCGTTGTATACCGATTTGGATGGATCCTTATTTAAATAAATAAACGTTTACACACTCATACCTCTTCACTAGGATTCCCTGTGTCGCAGATGGCATGGACAAACACAAGACAAACACCCAAGACCCGAGAACAAACTTCATGCTCACCACACAAAGTATGCCCCGGCCGGGAATCGAACCCGGGACCCCTCGCTTCGAAGGCAGGGCTGCTACCAACTAAGCCACGGAGCCGTCAAAATAAATAATTAAATATTTGGGTGATCAGTCAATTATCATTTTTGTTCATTTAAAATAAGTATATGGGTTACCCTAAAATATAAGATATTCTTAGTTGCATTTTTAAAATACATTTAATAATCCCCCCAATAGACCCTCAGTTCGGCCCTGCCCTCGATTATTTCCGTGTGCTCCGAGAGGAAAAAACCGAATTTCTTTGTTGCAAAAGAGAAAGGAGATCTGCTCAGAGGATTAGGTTTTTGTCTGCTCATTAGTGGTACTTTTGTGCCTTTTTTGGTATGTACCTAACCGTTAGTTACCTTCTATCTATCCTGACTAATATTATAAATGCAATAGTGAGTTTGTTAAGCTTTCACGCTTCAACCAATGAACCGATAATAAAAATTCTTTCACCAATGAAAAGCTAGATTATCAGCGAGTCACATAGGTTATATTTTATCCCCGTATTCCCGCGGGAACGGGAACCACGACGTTGAAACCGCGGGGCGTAGCTAGTACTAATTTAATAAGCTGAAGGGTTTGTTTTTTTGAACGCGCTAATCTCTGGAAATACCAGTCGAATTTTTATTTTTGTATATGATAGCAACATTAATGAGGAAGGCTTCAACGATTTGTATGAAATGTTGTGTGTAGATAGGGTTTTGCTATATAAGTTTACCTGTTTCATTGTATTTCTTGTAAAAAACGCATATTTTTACAAAAAAACGTTTATATAGTAAACTAAGCTGAAAATTGAATACAGCGCCATCTAGTAAATTTTTGTGGTACTTGATTGATAATCTACTGTTACTTGAAAAATTTACAATCTAATACATTCGAAGCTACGCCCAGCTAGTACTTTTTAACTGAGCTATAAGGCCAGTCAAAGTCATTATGCCTTGGTGGTTTCAAGGAGCAACTCGCGTTAACGTGCCGATGGAATATTGTGAGAGAAATTTCAGGCGCATGAGATTTTATAACTCCGCACACTGATATAATACCACAGATATAATAATATTCTACTAGTACTAGTAGCAAGCGCGGCTTTTTTTTTTAATTTTTGTTACTTCAGATCTCCACCATTTATGAAACAATTTTGAATTTTTTTTTATTTGGTAGCATATATATCGGCGCGTAAAACAACACAACCGGAGTTGTCGGTTTTATGAGCGTCGCGCTGCTCAGATGTTTTTTCAGTCTAAAGACGGCACAACCGGTACTTGGACTCGCTCTACCAACAACAATCGAAGCGCGCAACTATATAAGGCGGTACAGCGAATACCGGGATCCCATTCGATCGTCGGCAGCGGAGCAGTCAACACCTCGAGTCATCGGTCACAATCGTCGGGTTATAATCTCGTTCTTTTCAGAACGCTAGAACCGAACACTTCGGAGCGAGCATTCGGTATTCGGTGAGACAACACTCAGCTGCCGGTTTCACACACTATTAAACCGTTCCTCTCGGAACGACTGTTTCTCTGACACGTCATGCAGCTGGGGTTGTGCTCATCGATCGCTTGCTTGATGCATTTTTATTAGAGCGATAAACTGTGTTTCTAGCGTTCACCCCGGAACGGATCATTTCTCCGCCATAGCGCTCATAGATGTTTATTTTTTTATGATTTAAGATTCATGCTTTTGTAGGTTATGGCTTTGATTTAATTACAGTAGTGTAATAATTAGTTAACGCTTGATTTGCTTAATTATAGTAGTTACTAGTGCTTAAATATTTTGCTAAATTTAATGAATACTGTTGATGAATTTTTAGGTGTTGGAATTATACGAAAATATGGAAAACGACGGAAGTTTGAATCAACCCATTCCTCCTCCTCTTACATCGGAAGAGGGGACGAATCGACGCCAACAACAACCATCGGTCTCTAGTAGCAATGCAACAATGATGCTTTTGGCAAACACGTTCAAGGATACTATGCGTGAAATCATGGCGCATATGACTAGTGAAAACCAGGCTGCCTTAGCTGAAGTTATCAAGAGTGCCAGGCCAGATGATTCAAGGCGTGTACATATTTCGGACATTTATTTTCCCAGTTATGATCCTGACAAAAATATGGACGTGAAAGAATGGGTTGACCTCATAACAAGGACGCAGTCGGAATACAAGCTTAAGGACCACGAGGTTCGACTCAAAGCAGCAGGCGTTCTCAAAGGAAGGGCACAAACATGGGCTGATGATTGCTTGCTTAGAACAACAACTTGGGCTGAAATGAGAGATGATATGCTGCAAACATTTGAGCCAGAATCAAGGTACTTTTCGGATGTTCTTAAGTTTCGGCGATACACAATCAATGATGCAGACACCACCGCCGAATATATCTCTAATGTCTGGAAGATGTTCAAGAGAATTGTGAAACCAAACCCTACCGAACAGGATGCTGTAGAGTTTGTTATAGGAAGCATCACGGATGATACACTTCGTACAGAACTACTAAACAGCAAATCTGCCTCTGTTCCTGAGCTGATTGCAATAGCAAAATCGATGCTGAAAAGGAAACAACAGACACAGGATCATTTCCCTTTAAAAAGGGCAAGGATGGAAAACATTAAAAGTGACTACAATATAATTTGTTTCGTGTGTGGAAATAAAGGTCATAGGGCCGCAAGATGCAAACAAAATGCTACATTGCAACCTAGACCGAATGAAGATAAAGCGTCGCCAAGCCAACAGTCTACCATTCCATCTACATCATCACAGACAGAAAAAAAGAGATACCAGTGTACCTATTGCCATCTTTCAGGACACCTTTACGAAACATGCTACAAAAGATTGAACGCCACGAAAAACGTCAATCTGTGCCAAAACGGTAATGAGTTTTCTAATGTTTTTTCTGTTTCAGCGAATGGTAAAAATCTTCAGGCAATATTTGACAGTGGTGCTGATTGCTCCTTGGTGAAAGAATCTGTAGCCATGACACTTCCTGGAAGAAGAACTGCGAAAACCACGCACTTGAAAGGCATTGGCCACTTGCATACTGTATCGTTGAACCAATTGAATACGGTCATCAGTATGCAAGGCTTGAATGTTGAAATAGATTTGTTGGTTGTTCTGGATCACGAAATACCTGCAGATATTCTAATCGGAAAAGACATTCTTAAAATTCCTGGACTAGAAGTTTCACTTACAAGCAAAGGTATAGAAGTCTCAAGAAACTGTGAACCAGCCGGAAACGCTAATATTTGGAACCTCACTTCTTCAACTATAGATACGAACCTTACGAACAAAGATGATGTTGAATCTCTACTGAAAATTTTGTTACAATATAAGGAGTCCTTTTCGGAAGGTGTCACCGGATCCAGAATTAACACAGGAGAATTATCAATCCGGCTGAAAAATCCCGATAAAACAGTTTATCGCAGACCATATAGGTTGGCGCCTGTTGAACGCGAAAAGGTCCAGAAAATAATCGAAGAACTTTTAAATAAAAATGTAATTCGTGAAAGTAACTCTCCGTTTGCCAGTCCAATTATATTGGTGAAGAAGAAAAACGGCGAAGATAGACTGTGTGTTGACTACAGGGAGTTAAACGGAAATACAATCAGAGACCACTATCCGTTACCTTTGATTTCAGAACAACTCGATCAGCTTGCTGATGCAGCTTTCTTTACATGCTTAGATATGGCCGCAGGATTTCACCAGATACCCATATCTCCAGGATCAATTGAGAAGACTGCATTTATTACACCGGACGGCCAATATGAATATCTAACCATGCCATTTGGATTGACCAATGCCCCATCGGTGTATCAAAGGGCTATCAATAAAGCCCTTGGAAATTTAAGAGGAAGAGTAGCACTTGTTTATATGGATGACATCCTCATACCAAGCAAAACAGTATCGGAAGGCCTTGAAAAATTAGATTTGGTATTAAAGGCTCTTACGGATGCTGGGTTTTCTATCAATGTTAAAAAATGCTCTTTTCTCAAGACTTCAATTGAGTACCTAGGATACATAGTACATGATGGGAAAATAAGGCCTAGTCCATCAAAAATTGAAGCTTTGGCCAGAACTCTTCCTCCTTCGAATGTGAAGCAACTTCGTCAGTTTGCTGGCCTAGCTGGGTATTTCAGACGCTTTATTCCAAATTTCTCTACTGAGATGATACCACTGTACAACTTGCTGAAGTCTGAAGCTAAATGGGAATGGACAGCACAACACGAGGCAGTACGTTCAAAAATCATCAATTATCTAACATCTGCACCTCTACTCACAATATTCGAAGAAGGTTACCCGATTGAACTTCACACTGATGCCAGCGCGGTTGGGCTTGGAGCGGTACTCATACAGATAAAAAACGGAGTACGACACGTCACTGGGTACTTCAGTATGAGAACTACATCGGCAGAATCAAAGTATCACAGTTACGAACTCGAGACGCTAGCAATTGTCAGGGCAATAAAACATTTTCGACATTTTCTTTACGGAAGAAAATTCACAATTATCACAGACTGCAACGCAGTCAAGGCTTCACGGTACAAACAGGAACTGCTCCCAAGGATTCATAGATGGTGGGCGTTCTTGCAGAATTTCGAGTTCGAAGTAGAGTATCGACAAGGAGAGAAATTGAAACATGCTGATTTCTTTAGCCGAAACCCACTAAGAGTAGTTATGAATTTGTCTACCAAAGATGACTGGCTTATAGTAGAACAACGTCGCGATCCAGAGATTAGCAAAATCATAGCTGAAATAAATAACGATCCAGATTCGAACTACAAACTAATAAACAACATTCTACACTATAAATCCATATCACAAAGTAATAGCAGACTCGTCAAAGTTGTACCTCAGTCTTACCAATGGAGCCTCATTAATACATACCACGAAGCACTGAAACACATGGGTTGGGAGAAAACATTAGCAAAATTGCGAGAAAATTTCTGGTTTCCCAAAATGTCTTCAACAGTTAGATACTTTGTGGAACATTGTATCGTATGTAAAACAATGAAAGGATCATCCGGCGCCACGCAAAGCCAATTGCATCCAATAGCAAAGATACCGGAACCGTTCCATACGATTCACATCGATATTTCAGGCAAACTAAGTGGATCTGCTTCTCAAAAGGAATACGTTTTTGTAGCGATTGACGCATACACAAAGTTTGTTTTTCTTCAACATTCTAAAAGCAAAAATCAAGCAAGTGCTCTAAAACACCTACAAGAGATTGTTTACCTGTTTGGAGCACCAAAACGCATTATTGTTGATGGCGATGCAGCATTTGTTTCGAACTATAAAGCATATTGTGAAAAATACGGAATCGAACTACATCAGTGTGCCGGATACACCAGTCGAGGAAACGGGCAAGTAGAAAGAGTTATGAGGATCATTAAAAATGGTCTCACAGTCATTAAAAACACACAGAAAGTTCATTGGGAAAAATCACTAGGTACTCTCCAACTTGCTATTAATTGTACTATATCAAAAGCTACCCGACAGACACCGATTGAACTATTAACTGGAAAAAAAGGCTGTGTGCCTCCTGAACTGTTGACAATTATAGATGAAGAGAATGAACGAGTGAATCCACAAACATTAAGAGAAGCTGTTTTAAGTAGGATGACCGAACAAGCAGAAAAAGATAAGCAAAGATACGACAAAGGGAAAGCAAAAATAAAAAGGTTCGAAAAAGGCGAATACGTTCTACTTAAGGAGCCACCCAGATTGGGTACAAAATTAAGTCAAAAATATGACGGACCTTTCGAAGTAAAGAAGATTTTACCACATGATAGATATGAGGTTCGTCGCATTAACCAACGTGGTCGATGCAGGAAGGTTTGTCATGAGCAATTAAGAAGCACACCCAGATTCGGAGTACAATGTCAAATGGCCATATCGGCGATGGATAAAGATAGTGCACCAAGTGCGATTGACTAGTTGCAGTTAAGTCCCGGTGAGTCGGGTTTATGTTGGATAATTGTTTTTGTGTGAGGGCCATATGGAGTGTGACTCTATGGCCTAGACCAATAGTGGCGCTTAGTCTATGAGGTTAGACTGGATTGAGCAGAGGCTCCGTGGTCTTAACCAATAGTAGCTAAGGCTTGAGGTCTGTGCGTAATTTGAAGTTTCTTTTTTTTTATGGTGATTTGTTTTGATACGTTTTATGAAGGCCCTATTAGTAATAATTTTTGTGGATTTATGGCGGGGTAAAAAAGTGATTCAAGTTTGTTTCAGATAACCAAAATGAGAAGTAGGCGCAGGGACGCGCCTTTCATCAGTATGGCCGTATCGGCGCGTAAAACAACACAACCGGAGTTGTCGGTTTTATGAGCGTCGCGCTGCTCAGATGTTTTTTCAGTCTAAAGACGGCACAACCGGTACTTGGACTCGCTCTACCAACAACAATCGAAGCGCGCAACTATATAAGGCGGTACAGCGAATACCGGGATCCCATTCGATCGTCGGCAGCGGAGCAGTCAACACCTCGAGTCATCGGTCACAATCGTCGGGTTATAATCTCGTTCTTTTCAGAACGCTAGAACCGAACACTTCGGAGCGAGCATTCGGTATTCGGTGAGACAACACTCAGCTGCCGGTTTCACACACTATTAAACCGTTCCTCTCGGAACGACTGTTTCTCTGACACGTCATGCAGCTGGGGTTGTGCTCATCGATCGCTTGCTTGATGCATTTTTATTAGAGCGATAAACTGTGTTTCTAGCGTTCACCCCGGAACGGATCATTTCTCCGCCATAGCGCTCATAGATGTTTATTTTTTTATGATTTAAGATTCATGCTTTTGTAGGTTATGGCTTTGATTTAATTACAGTAGTGTAATAATTAGTTAACGCTTGATTTGCTTAATTATAGTAGTTACTAGTGCTTAAATATTTTGCTAAATTTAATGAATACTGTTGATGAATTTTTAGGTGTTGGAATTATACGAAAATATGGAAAACGACGGAAGTTTGAATCAACCCATTCCTCCTCCTCTTACATATATTGCTCAAAATTGTATTAGACGTAGGTTTTAAGATAGGTTGTAAACATGAGGGTGACATGTTCAACTTTGAACAAACCCTATAAATAAATAAAGATTCAAAAAAAAATTGGAAGCATTTGATTTCGGATTGGTCCCATAAAAACATTAATTAAAATCAGTTACATAGTTTAGTTGTTCATTGACTATAACTGACAAAAGTACATCGTCCAAGTAAGTGCGCAGAGTGACGGGCGCAACGTAATACGACTTCAATCTACTCGTACTTCGAAAGGGCAGACCTGAGTCCTATAGCTACCGTTTACGGCCAATTATCATCAAGCCGTCAAATATTTTTATTACTGTCTAACTCATGTGTCAGATTTAAAACTCGAATAACTCTCTCCACGAAACAAAACTCCATAAAATATAAAGTAAGAAATAATCACATTGTTAAGATTTAAAAAGTAGTCTTTTTAAATTTTCTTTCTTTTCCGGCCATTTTTTTATGTAATTCTATCGGTTTTTTATGCGAAATCTTGCCAATGATCGTCGTTAGTGGCTAAATTGCGGGCCAAGCTTCAGAAGCCAAAAATTAAAAAGAAGACGAATTCAAGAATGGCTAATGATTTCAGCTCTCTTACGAGACACTGGCTAAAATTCCACCTTGCCATTAACCAACTCGTAACGCAATAGTGTCTTGTAGTAAGAGTTTATTAGAGTTTAGTATTGTAATGTTTAATTTAAATGATTCCGTTTTTACCGTACCAGCCTCTAATGTTCCCACTGCAGGGACACCGGCCTACTCTCGATAATTGAGAGTGAATGGGCTTTGATTTACCACGGGAGCCCAATCCGGATTGGTAGATGTCGCATATCTTCGAATTTGTGGTTCTAAGACATGCCGGTTTCCTCACGATGTTTTCCTTCACCGTTTCGAGGACGTGGTATTGCGCACATAAATTTTTCAATTGAAAAAACTCATTGGTGCTCGTATGGATTTGATGCACGTATGGGTTTCCGTTTTTAATATGTGCGTAATTAATTAATTAATTAATTGATGTCATGTCTGAAAATAAATAAATTATTATTAATACTTTCACCCCCCTTTTTCCATAAGGAACTTATTCTTGAAAATTCTATGGAATCAAAAATTCTAAATACAAAAACAAACCTGCAGCCGACCATCGCCTCTTTGGAAGCCGATAAAAAATAGAAAGAAAACAATTATGTCATGTCAAATAAATATTTATTTTCAATACAAAATTGTGACACACATTTGGAATAGAATATTAAGATCTCAAAACTCAGCTTTAAGCAAAGCCAGGTCACTTAACCCTGAATTAAACTTAGGTATATCTTAATGCTAAAAATCATAGACAATATGTAATTACTTTAAACGAGCAATTCTTGTAAATATATTTATTTCGCGTATCTCGGTAACAAGTCTAACGGTTTCAATGAAATTTTGTGTGTAAGAGATTTGATTTGATTTGATTGTATTTATTATAAAACGCCATTTTTTTTTTTTGGAAAAAAATAGTTTTATTCAAAATAATCGAACGAGGTCAATATATCAATATATAAACAGACGGCTCCGTGGCTTAGTTGGTAGTAGCCCTGCCTTCTAAGCGTGGGGTCCCGGGTTCGATTTTAGGGGCACACTTTGTGGTGAACTTTGTTCCCGGGTCTTGGGTGTTTGTCTTGTGTTTATCCATGCCATCTGCGACAGGGAATCCTAGTGCAGATGTATGAATGTGTAAACGTTTACGTTTATCTATATTCTTCATACAAATGTTTGTCGCGTTCGGAAATCGAATTCTCAATGTACAGGAAGAGTGTTACCAATTGCGCTATCAGGCCATTTTTTTGGTTATAACGTAACAAAAAAAATTTGGTTATTTTTTGGTTTAACAATTTCTTCCGCGGAACCCTAATTCCATTATTTTCTTTTCTTATTTAAATGTAGCATAAGTTACTCCTTATAACATCAACTACTTGCTAGTAATTCCCATCAAAATCGGTCCAGCCGTTTCGGAGATTAGCCGAAACAAACAGACAGGCAGAAATATAAAAAAAATGTTTTTAAAATGGCTCACAATGACCCAACTAAATATAAAAAATACATTTTGAGAATTTTCTTTATCATCGTGACAAATTATAACCATATTCCTTAATTATCTAACAGAAATCACCTATATTTGGCATACTGATAATATAATACATATATAATTAAAATAACTTAGAATTAAAGAATTTTTCCATACAAGTCATACATTCTAATACATTCCACAGCCACAATAGATATCAGGATCAGAACAGAATCAAAATCATATTAGATTAGACCAAAGCAAATGCTGAAACAGTGCTGCCACCAACCCAGTACTTCTCAGGTTCAAGGAGTTGAGCTGGCTGGAGTAGGGTTTAGTTAACAACGGGGGACAATGAACTATACCTACGCGGGACGTCAGTGCAGGCACCCCCACACAGAATTAGGGGGGTCTAGATCCTCGCGTCCGTAGGTGAGAATTTAATTTTTTTTTTATGTGAAAGAGTGAAGGTTTGAGCTGAGGGCCCACCTGATGGTAAGTGGTGACCCCCGGCCATGACAACAGTAATGCGCGCGACTCAGTATGAGATCCAAATCTTTACTGAGTCGCATTCATCCTGCTGCGTCCATCACCCGAGAAACACAGTAATGCGAGTACTACTGTTTGGCGGCAGATTCCAGATTCCCCTTGATGCTAAGACTAAGCAACTAAAAGTACCAGTAGAACTTGTGCCACACCTAGAATCTGCCGCCAAGCAGTAGTTATCGTATTACTGTTACGGTGGAAGGGTGTGGGTGCCGGTGAAATCACATGCGCATGAGACATATCATCCCCGTCTCGGGTGATGGACGCTGGATGAGTGCGACTCAGTGTAAGATCCAAATCTTATACTGAGTCGCATTACTGTTGTCATGGGCCGGTAAAATCACAGGCACTAAGACCTAGGTCGTATTGTTGTTGTTATGGGCGGAGGTAACCACTTACCAGGCCTTCAGCTCCCGTCACTCGAATACTATAAAAAAAGGCGTTTTTTTATTGCTAACGGTACTTAAGATGGTCAACGGTACTTAAGGATAGACACTGGTCAAGAATTTTCTTGTAATATTTTCGAGTCAGCTGTATTAGCTAAATATCTAATGGACAAAACACAAAAGTAGATAACTAGATTCTAGGTCTAGAAGTAGATTAGAAGATACTTTTAATTTCAGACTTATTGCTTTAGCTGCTTATTGCTAATGGCGAAGCTTGCTTCTAAACACCATCTAAGGTAAGCAACTCTCCGACAGGTCAACAGATGGATGGGTGACCGGTCAGTGGTATTTGGACCGATCGCTTTTTAGCGATAATTTAGGCGGCCTTCGGGTGGTTTGAGAACTTCGTTAACAGAGTTGGCCACTTGATGAAAGAAGCACATTTGATTCTAGTATTTCTACTAAAATAGTAGTATTTCGAGAATATTCTACTTGTAGTCTAAGTTTTTTCATATCCTACTAAAATCTTTATCAGTGGATAAAATTAATAGCTATTTCAAACATTCTTCTTGAAATATTCACTTTTTTTCACTTTTATTGCTTTGTATAAAAATAGAAGTTTAAATAGTAAGTAGTATTTCTGGAATAATCTTTTAGTTTCAGATTTTTATATCAGTTGCAGCATCACTACATAGTATAAAACAAAGTCGCTTTCTCTGTCCCTATATCCCTATGTATGCTTAAATCTTTAAAACTGCGCAACGGATTTTGATGCGGTTTTTAATAGATAGAGTGATTCAAGAGGAAGGTTTATATGTATAATACACTAGCAACTCACCCCGGCTTCGCACGGGTATTTTCCGATACGACACTGATGCTTAATTAACCGTGCGAAGCCGGGGCGGGCCGCTAGTAACCTATAAACCTAGTATATTTGTTCAATGATTCTACTTCCAAAATTACTTCTGAAGCAGCACATTCATTGTTTTATATATTTTACTTAAGCATTCGAACACAACTATTGTTATCAGCAAAAACAATAGTTAGTAGTTTTTCTAGTAGAATCTTGTTCTAATTTCAGTTTTTGTTCATTCACCGTATCCATTACTCTGACGTCAGCGGTGCAATCATCTACAATCTTCTGGAAAAGCTCATCTGAAAGCAAAATTATATCTTATTACGAGACCGTACCAGCCTCTAATGTTCCCACTGCAGACACCGGCCCACTCTCGATAATTGAGAGTGAATGGGCTCTGATCTACCGCGGGAGCTCAATCCGGATTGGTAGATGTCACATGTCGTCGAATTTTTGGTTCTAAGACATGCCGGTTTCCTCGCGATGTTTTCCGTCACCGTTTCGAGAACGTGGTATTGCGCGCATAAATATTTCAAGTGAAAAATCTCATTGGTGCACGTGTGGGTTTGAACCAGCGACCTTCAGATTGATAGTCGGCGTCTGTGCCCTGGGCCACCACGCTCTCTAATTATTACGAGCAATTCTTGTATATTTATTTCGCGTATCTCAGAAACGGCTCCAACGATTTGATGAAATTATTTATTTAAATAGGGTTTGCTGTTTAAGTTTACCTGTATAATTGTATTTCTTATAAAAACACATATTTATAAATATAATTTTTTTTTATAATAAATTATTCTTAAAATGTATACAGCGCCATCTCGTTATTTTTTGTGGTACTTGATTGGTAATCTACTGTTACTTGAAAAATTTACAATTTCAAATAAAACGAGCGAAGCTCGATTCCCCACTATGCTACTTAATTAATTGTATTAAAAGCAAAAGATTCAGTAAATTATATTTAGATCGTAGTAAAAATCCTGCTTGTATGTTTTTTCTAAGTACGTACATAATTTCGACCACCACCAACAAGGCCCTGTGGCGCAATGGATAACGCGTCTGACTACGGATCAGAAGATTCCAGGTTCGAATCCTGGCAGGGTCGAGTGGCTTTTTGCGGTTTTGTTTTTTATTTTCTTTCTGATTTGTTGTTTTCCGTTGTATTTGAAGCAAAATATATCCAAATGCTTTTAATTTTTACCATCAATTTGTACCATCTTTTACATTTCACTTTTTCTTTTAGAAAGTGAGAATCGAATCTTTTGCATACATAAATGTTTGTTCTGTCTGTGTTAATATGTAGTATATGTATGTATTTACAAAATATTAAGTATTCTATCAGATCTAGTTCCCATATTACAAGCTATGCTTAGTTTGGGGCCAGATGGCGCTGTATGAAAAATTTCCATGAATATTTATTCAAGAGGTTATATGTAGTACTAGCAACCCGCCCCGGCTTCGCACGGTTAGTAAAGCATCAGTGTCGTATCAGAAACTACCCGTGCGAAGCCGGGGTGACTTGCTAGTGTATTATACATATAAACCTTCCTCTTGAATCACTCTATCTATTAAAAAAAAACCGCATCAAAATCCGTTGCGCAGTTTTAAAGATTTAAGCATACATAGGGATATAGGGACAGAGAAAGCGACTTTGTTTTATACTATGTAGTGATAGTGATCCCTATATCCCTGTATGCTTAAATCTTTAAAACTACGCAACGGATTTTGATGCGGTTTTAATAGATAGAGTGATTCAAGAGGAAGGTTTATATGTATAATACACTAGCCAGTCACCCCGGCTTCGCACGCTGGCTGCAACTGGACGCAAGCTGGGTCGGGTAGCGAATTTATAATATTAGTTAGGAATACTATATCTCACCTACGTTTTCACCAGTCTTGCTCGATGTAAGAAAATGTCCACAAAGTCCTTGCGAGTAAGTACCCACTATGTCCTCTGGTACTTCTCTCTGCACGTAGCCGTCGTCCAGGAGATCTTTCTTGGTACCACAGAGGTATACCTTGCACTCCTGGAAACGAGCAGAACAGTGCCATCAAGAATACCACAAGTTTCGAAGGTTTTTTTTAATACTGTTTTATAAATTTTAAAACTACAACAACACACTCATACCTCTGCACTAGGATTCCCTGTGTCGCAGATGGCATGGACAAACACAGAAACACAAGACAAACACCCAAGACCCGAGAACAAACTTCATGCTGACCACACAAAGTGCGCCCCGGCCGGGAATCGAACCCGGGACCCCTCGCTTCGAAGGCAGGGTATCATGGTTACGATCATTATTATTCGTGTTACCGAGATATTTATCGTGATTTGTGTTTTGTTGACTCCCGATATTTCGACGCAGTTACATGCGTCCTGGTCCCGGGAAAACTGTTTTGCCCATAACTAAAATAATACTATTTTGGTTACGGGACGAGCTAAAGGTCCCCGCGGCCAAAGTACGAGACTCAGACTCAAGTCGCACCCCGTTGCGACCTTCACCGTAACTAAATGCGACTGCACCAATATTTGAACTTGTGTACATGTGTGTGTAAAATTTGACGTGTCCAAATGATACTTGAGATCTAAAGGAATAAATGAGTTTCACTTTGACTTTGAACGTGAAAATGAGTCATGGTTTTTCATGCGTGCAGGCGGCGTTCATCTATTTACACGATATACGATTTATAACGTTGTATAAAAAAAGAAATACAAAATATACGGCTCCGTGGCTTAGTTGGTAGCCCTGCCTTTGAAGCGAGGGGTCCCGGGTTCGATTCCCGGCCGGGGCACACCTTGTGTGGTGACCATGAAGTTTGTTCTCGGGTCTTGGGTGTTTGTCTTGTTTCTGTGTTTGTCCATGCCATGTGCGACACAAGGAATCCTAGTGCAGAGGTATGAGTGTGTAAACGTTTTAACGTTTAATATACCTCTTCTACGACTCTCAGTTCCTGCATCCAATGTCTAAGTCTTGCCCAGGAGGCCTGGGATGACGGCTCGTAGCATATAATCGCCGCGTGCGCACCGCGGTAGTATATCCTTGTCATAGCTTCATATCTGCAAACAAGTTAATACGAAAATGTAAAAATCTATAATGGTAATGAGCTGATGATCAAACTGAACAGATCTTCTTAAAGTACTAGCTGACCGGGCCACGCGTTGCTGTGGCTAACGTTTTTGTAATTGTGACTGTCAAATAATAGACAAATAATTTGCAATAAAATAATATTGCGATCATAAATTGAGATGTGAGCTATCCTATCTTTCAAGTTAGATCAAACTGCACACGGTGTACAAATTTGATTAAAATCGGTTAAGTAGTTTAGGAGTCCATCGCGGACAAACATCGTGACACGTAATTTATATATATTAAGATAGAGCCATCTCAATCGCGGCAGATTTCCAGCAGAAAGAACTGTACCAAAATTGATCCATTCTTTCGGTGCTACGATGCAGACACACAGATACTCACTACCAACTTGCCACACCCCTCTTTTTCGTCTCGGGGTTACAAAACAGACGAGTGAAACAGAGACAGAAACAAAATTGCGTATTTTGTTTTCCTGTCTGTCCCTTTTCTTCGCCCGTTGTATACTATTATAATTTGGATGTTTCTCTTTTTGAAATGAGGCGAGAAATAAATATAAATGATTGTATGGAAGCTGGTTTTCTGAACTCAGTGTAACATACCTTTCACTACCGGCTGTGTCCCATATACCAACATTGATGTCCTTTCCATTAGAGTGCATCCGTTTTGCACAAAATGCTGCACCAACAGTCTGAAACATTGATTAAGAGTCATTGTGAACAGTAAACAACTGTGTGGAATAATTACTAGTAACAGAGGATTTAATGCAGAGCTAGCGCGGATAAACCATGGTGTATATTTTTGTAATTTTTATGAGAATTCAATCTACATTACCAGTTCATTACTTTACAAGTGTTCACCCCGCATCTTTACCCCCATGGACCTATACACTGTACAAGGTCCTGGCCAGGGCACCAAATATAAACATTTACACACTTATACCTCTGTACTAGGATTCCCTGTGTCGCAGATGGCATGGACAAACACAGAAACACAAGACAAACACCCAAGACCTGAGAACCCTCGCTTCGAAAGCAGGGCTACTACCATCTAAGCCACAGAGCCATCATTTTGTAAATGTTTCTATTGTAGGAACATTGTATCAATCATAAGTGAGCCCTTTCCAACTCGCCCTTGGCCAATTTTTGGGTGGATTTGCTGCAGTGGGCAATTTTAGTGATGACTTGAGCATAAGCTGAAATATGGCGCACTCGCCACGTAACACGACTACTAGACATAACTACATGCCCAATCAAGATAATTAGAACATGAAGTTTATTCTCAAGACTCAGGTGTTTCTGTTTGTGTGACCGCCACAGGAAATCGAAGTTCAGGAGTATAATTATGTAAGTGTTTGTTTATTATCTATATATAACGAGCAGTGAGTGATAAGTAATGTAATAACCAGATTTAAGAAATGAGGGTAATGGACACTGGGAATTTTAATGATAACAGAGATATTATTACACAATTATCTGTTTTTATTAGTTTCCAATAGTCCAGTCTATACGCTATCTATCTAAAAACACAACAAATAACTGGCCTCACAGCTCAATTGGTAGTATCTCCTTTCTGCGTTCTGAATTACAGGTTCGATTCCCACTCAGGATATTTATGGTATAAATTTTAAAACTTTATGGTTTTGAACATTATTTTTCCAGTTACTGAGATATTTACCATATTGGGAGTCAACAAAACTCACTAATCAGGGTAAATATCTCAGTAAATAATAATAAATAAACGTTTACACACTCATACCTCTGCACTAGGATTCCCTGTGTCGCAGATGGCATGGACAAACATAGAAACACAAGACAAACACCCAAGACCCGAGAACAAACTGCATGCTCACCACACAAAGTGTGCCCCGGCCGGGAATCGAACCCGGGACTCCTCGCTTGGAAGGCAGCGCTACTACCAACTAAGCCACGGAGCCGTCATTAATACGAATTATAACGAATGTTTATGTGCAGAACATACAATATATTACGTACTAGTGAAGCCCCACAATGTACAAACTTTAGCCTTTATAATTTAGGTGTGATTACAATAGCATCCGTAGGCTGAATATAAGGCTTAACTTATAATTATAGTGTACATGCTAATTGCAATACTAAGAATCATAGATTCTAAAGAATTAGATGGTTACTTTTTTTATGGGGGTGGATTCTGGGTCTGCCTATTCTAAGGTTTAACAGCCAAACAATGCATTTATTTCATTGATAACACAAAACATTACTATGAATCAGTAATAATTTAATAGCAACTTCCGCGCAATAAGGTTGAACATCGTTTGAGTTGTTAAGTTTAAAATATGTAGTCATGTGATAGGAATTACTTACGTTTTGATATGGAATATCTGGATTATATCGACAGTTAACGAATCTTATGACTAAACTAGTTTTCCCTACGTGTTCACTGCCTAGCAGCACTATTTTGAGATCACATCGGCTCATTTTTATACATAAAGATACAAAGTTTAATTATGATGTTTGGTTTTGAATCCACTTTGGTAAATATAGACTATTGTGACATATAATATATAATAGTTGTCTAAATCAATTATTATTATATAATCAATAGCGCAAGAAAACTTTTATTTGAACATTTTCTTTGTTTATCAAAAAACAAATCAACAAAAAAAAACAACTCGTCTTTCTCAGTACAATGTTGACTTACCACTGACATGACATCCAGCAGATACGATGACATCTGACAGAATGTATAGCTTATGACAAGTTACCTCGGACAAAGAATAAGTTTATCTATTCAAAGGGGGAACGCTGCCAGTATCTTTGGAACCTTGCCTAAAGGGACTCCTTTTAATAATATATGTTAGTTCTTATAGTATATTTTTAAGATTTTAGTTTTAGATTTATTATTGCTTGTAATGTGTAATCTGTGTCTAAATAAATAATTATATTTTTGACATAAATAAACAATAAAAGCTTATGACATAGAAGCCATATGTTAAGGAAGTGAACATAAACAAATGCTTCGTTTATTTTGTGAACAAATTATTAACATAAAAGTAGCAATAAAACTAGGTATTTCAAAACACCCAAACAATGCCTACTTTGAAATGTTAGAAGCGTTACCTGAATAAATACATCAGTATCACATCAACACTCTACTATAAGGTGAAAGGATTCAAACTGCGCCCTGAGGATCCTACCTATCTAAATAAATAAACTGAAGAATTTACCACGTTTATCCCTTGAAGTAATATTATCTATTCTGTGCAAAAATTAAGAAGGTTTTTGAACGAAGTCATTTTCACCTATAGTGTTGCCATATTAGATAGACGTCCTGTCAATAAAGTAACACTTAATGAGATGGTGGGGCGTCGGGCGATAGTGTTTCACTTTTTTGTAGAAATGACAACACGTCTGAGTAACACGATGACAGTTCTATTACTACTTAATTAACTTTACACACTACAATAATAAGTATGTAGTATGAATTCATTTGTTTTGGGTATTTACGAGCGCAATTCCTTTCAGTCAGTTACATTATAGCGTGCGTAATTTAATTTGCACAGATTAAATCAAACAGCAACGTCATTTTCATTAGTTATTTGCAATCGGTTTAGGATTTTATTTAATTTAACAAGATGTTAGGTGACTTTATCAGTATAGTTTTCAAGAATGTTATCATATATTTTTTCTACTTTCGTTTTTGTTTTATACGTATATTTTATCAATTCCTTTAGGTAATTTTGAAAATGCTACATTTTGAAAGTCGTGAATTAATAGTAATTCCCCGTTGACTTACAATCGTGATATTTGGCAATATGCAATGTCTTACAGAACAAATAAAATGGAAAAATCTGAAACTTTAAATTTGTTACTATGTTATTAATTACAAAATTAAGATTTTCAGATTTAAAAAAAAATCAGGTTACAAAAAAATACATGAAAAAAAACCTACAAGTTTTTGTTTTGTCCGATTCGCACTGGTAGGCATCTTATAATTAAGTAAAATATGTCTTCAACAATCTTTATAAAGCCAACCTTTTTATTTTGTTGTTTGTTATAGCGATCAAACTGAGATTCATTTTAATAATCATTCAATAAATTTATAATGTTTAAATTAAAATTTGGTATGTCCTATAATACATGAATGATGTCAAGGGCAATTTTGTCACAAAATTAAGTACTTGTGATGAATAACTTTAACCGTTTACGCAGCGCACGCAACGAAAGCTCTCAAAAGGAATGTTTTTTCCCCGTTTTTGCAATACTTTTCATATGTGATCCTTTCCTATTGGTTGGTCGTAGCGTAATATTAAATAGCATAAATTCTTTCACGATAAATGGGCCATTTAGCACAAAAATATTTTTTCAATACCAACCAGTAGTTTTTGAGATTACCGCGTTCAACCAAACATATAAAAAAACTCTTCACCTGTTAATTAATAGTATAGATAGAGTAAGTAGTATTATAATGGCCAAATAAGTAAATGTTGGCAAATATTAATATATATTTTACTACGTGGCTTCGCACGGTTAGTAAAGCATCAGTGTCGTATCAGAAACTACCCGTGCGAAGCCGCGGTGACTTGCTTGTGTATTATACATATAAACCTTCCTCTTGAATCACTCTATCTATTAAAAAAAACCGCATCAAAATCCGTTGCGTAGTTTTAAAGATTTAAGCATACATAGGGACATAGGGACAGAGAAAGCGACTTTGTTTTATACTATGTTGTGATTTATATCAAAAAATAATTATATTTGACAGTAAAATACCAGTCTTAGTTGGTTTGCGAAAGTAGGATACTCTATGTATTAGCCCTGACCGAGTTGTAAAGGCCTCGCTGGAGAAACTCATAATGTTGGTGAATAGTGTGCTATTGACAACTGGGATCCGACACTTATCCCATCTCAATAATAATAATAAAATATTCAGCAACATTACGTACCCCGCCCGGATCGGGCATCTGCTAGACTACATGAATATTGGCATAATAGAAATAGATTTCAATTTGTTACATATCAAAACCTACCTTGTTTCCAAGTAAGCTCTTAGAATTCTACGGAAACAAAGATTTTTGACGTTTGGCTACAAGAACGGTTGTAAATACCATATTTGAAACGTGAAAGTTTGTGAGAATTTATGGATGTGAGTTTTTAACTACTGCATGGAGTTTGATTGAAACTTTACAATAATACGAATATAGCTCATACATCAGAATTGATCAAAATAACACAGACATTCTTTTAGATTTTGTGTAAATTGGCCAAATTGTGTAATTGTGATAAGTAAGTCGGAAAAAAATCTATTACCTGCGAGCTATTTTGGCGTGCGGTACAAAAACTATAAGAGTTACACGAATTGTGGAATTGTTTATCCTAAATAGTTCTACAAAAAAGTTTGCAACGGTATAATAATATTATATATCTATCTTGTATGTGTGAGCTATCATTACCAAAATTAAATAGTGAACCATAATTAAATGCAATAAAATTTGTTACTTGATGTACGCAACTGAAATGTACTTCTTCACGCATAGACCGCTGTACCGTTTTAGATGAAATTTGGTATCGAGGTAATATAAGTCCAGGGGAAGGAAATATAATAGCTTTGGATACGGAAAACATCCATAATGAGGGTGATGGAATTTACTATGAGAGTGCGATTATTATTGATAGATCAGATATGGTTAATCTAGATGGACGAAGTCGCAGGTAGGTGCAAAAGATAGTACTTAATTCATACATAGGAATATACTTTCAGACCAAATTTATATAGGTGTTTTGTATTTAGTCTAGCCAGACATCGACATAATCATACCTTTCAAGCATGTATGGAATCCGACGGCCGGTACAATGAACCTGCAGAAAATATTTTAATAATGCGATGACGACATTTTGTTCCTAAAATCAATGATCACACTTTGGTATATTATCAGTTATTGTAACTAAAAAAAAAAATATATTCAAGTGCATATTTGCCGGGCTGATTTTTATTTCATTTTCTTAACTAATTCCTTTCGATGACTACAGCGCAAGCGAGCTTAAGTCCTTGATTATTTAAAAAAAAACTTGACTTGACTACGAGAATGCAGTACCTATGGTTGTCGATAGAATAGAGTACGTAAATGCTCTATGCACACAACCCCTAACGTTTATTAGAAAGATAGTATATTCTGAAGAGTTAAGGTTCAATTTAGATTGTAGTCTTGATTTGGTCTGGAGTGCACACCACTGCTAGTATTGATTTTGAATTTCATTTTGTAGGTCAAAGGTCTACGCCTGCTTATGAGTTGAAATACGGAAATCTTAATTAAATAGAACTTACATATTTGGTATGAAATTTCTTTGGAACACCTATACCTATAGCAACACGTCAACGATCACTTTATATTTGGCAATAAACGTAGAAATTCCAACGAGAAAAGTATACTTGACATTACCAAAAAGGAAATATCGGATTTTGTACACATTCTAAGAAAACCTTCATTTATTAATTACCCACCCATCATCATCATGTCTATAAATGCGCATTGACGTCACATAATCATTAAATACACGAGATAGGTTGAAGCAACAAAGACAGCATAAAAATAAAACCCTGAATGTTTTTCTATTTACGGACTCACTGTACCTAATAAACCTGATCAAAATATACCAAAATAAAGGATAAAGACCTGCTCAAGGAATTAATTCTTAAATTTTGTTATTAGGTGAATAAAAATTAAAAAGAAAGATCGTGTCAAAACGAGATGGAAAACAATATATACAAGGTGAAGCCACACAAAGGAATAACCTCGAGCAAACGATAGCACGTATGCCGATAACGAAGTCAAGTAGGTAATAATAATGCCAACTCAACGGTCGACCTACCTATAACTATCGCTTTGGTGCACTGTCTTCCTCTGAACTCTTGTCCCACACCCAGACCGGTGTTGCTCGATTAATATAAAAAAAGATAAAAAAGGCAAGCAAAATAATTAATTAAAGATATAACGACATATTTCTTAATAATTTTAAATGTTTTTGGTGATACAATTCAATTAAATAATCACACATACTGAATTTTAGATAATTTGAGTATAATGCTACCAAATCATATGGTATGACATACATACATAATACGAGTAATTAGGATGCATTATTCTTATGTTTAGCTATTTCTATATTGATTTTCTAAAACATGATAAATAATTAAAAAACACCAAAATTCAATGATAATAGGACGTATTGTTTAATTAGTAACCATGCGATTCCTCGAGGGAATCATTAGATAATACGTAATAAATAAAATAATTAAGTGGGTAACTGATCATGAATAACTTTACTACGGGTATACCAATTATTTGTGATAATGTTTGTGTTTAAAATAATCACAATGGTATTATAACAAATGATACTTCTATGAATTCATCTAGATTCGTTCGCCTGTAATAAATCCTATTGTATTACCTACTCTGCCGACTTTTCAACTTGTCCCGATAGCCATAGAGTGTTGCCATCACCAAAATACGTCTCTCCTTTTTCACCATTTCATAGGCAGTCGCTTACCCAATGCACTTGAAATGGACGTCGCCTCATTTCGTTTTGATTCCGCGAATTTTGTTTATATCTTCGATGATCCGCGTTCAAAACTTTTGTAATCACTTTTAAAAGCTGTCCTATAGCACAATTATGTAGTGCGTGCATTTATATCCATACCAAATCGTGTCTATTACGTATTTTACTTAGTTTTACTCCGCACCTTGCTTCTACAAATTGATTTCGTTTTGTGCGTCCCGAAGTGATTTTTTGGAAGCGTATTGTTATAATCTCTTTCTTGTTAATCGTTTATGTTTTTGCGTTGTAAAGTTGTATTATATTTTTTGTTGTGTAAGTTTTCAATAGTTCTAAAATATTGGTTTGGCCAAAATGGTTTCTTGCTAAGGTAAGTTGGTACATACGACGTTTTGATACTAGAATGTGGTTTTACAGCTTTCGTAGCGTTCAGATAACGAATAATTACTTTCTGTTAATACTTTCGTAAAGGCGCCCGATGGGGATTCTAACAGGATTCTCTGAAATGTAGGATAATTATTATTTTTACAAGAATAACCACACAAGAAAGACTGCTCCAGGTTAGTTGGTAAACCTGGAGTCTTGAGTTCGATACCTGGCTGAGGCAAACATCTGTATGATGGGCTTGAAATTTGTTTTCAGTCCTTAGGTCTGCAAGTATTCTGTGGGTCATGCCAGCTGCAACAAGACATCATACAAGACATGCATATTTATTGTATAGTGTTTGTTGTTGTTTTTTTTCATCATAGATTTTAACACAAATCTTGTGGTAATGTTTAATTCTTACATAAAACCTACTTTGTAGCAGTAGACTGTTTGGAACAGAGGGTTGAAATGAATGTAAACTTAATTATGGCAAATGCATAGAAGTGCGACAACAGAGGAAGAGAAAAAAAAATGTAAACTTAAGAAATAAGACTAGCTAAAACATGACAACTAACAGTAAATCGACATATCTGTGTACATATAATGTGCCTAAGAATCTCTTGTGGCATTATTCATTGACAAATATGTGTTATTTGTCTGTGTAAAATTTGACATGTTCAAACGTTACTTGAGATCTAAAGAAAGAAATGTGTGAGTGTTGTGGAAGTCGACTCGACAGGCTGAAGTTTTTCAGAATATGTTTTACTTCAGATGTCTTAAAATGCAATTGGTAGTAAGGAAGTGTGCCGTAAGTGTGAGTATTTATAGTGGATACTCAATTGATACAACCTTGTGAAAGTCTATGTTTAGGTGATCTGAAAAAGGGGGGACTTAAGGCTCTGGGAGATGCCTTGTTGAGGCGAAACACATGTTGATTCTATCCAAGCCACCTATCCCCAAACTAAGGATAGCTTGTACTACGGGAACCAGATTACAGAGAGAATGCAGTTGTTTTTTTGTTACATATTACATTAACACCAAGACACAGAAGTGACATTTCTGTTTAGTATTTGAAACAATTGTTTGTACGACGTACGAATCGAACCCACAACTCACAGTACAGCAAGCAGAGCTGCTGCCAACTGAGCTGGCCACTTTGAATTAATGAATCTATTCTATACCCGAGACTGATAGGTTCTGATTCACCAGAGGAGACGCTGAAACAGTGCTGCCAACAACAACCCAGAGTCCTTCTCCGATATATAAAGGAGTTGGGATGGCTGGGGTAGGGTTTAGTTAACAATGGGGGACAATGCACAATACACCCCTATTTGGGACGTCAGTGCAGGCCTAGTCACCCCCACCCAGAATTAGAATTAGAATTATACCCGAGAGGCTCTGCCTAGCCTATTGGTAAAAAGACGTGAATCTATGAACATATTTACAAAATTAACTTGAGTGGTCTCTAAACAATATTGATTGGAAAAATGTAATTAACTAAATTAATTTTGTTACGGTTAATATTGGTAGAGTCGGTTATTGATTACCGTTCTATAGAACTCATCATCTATGGTATAGGCTAGTTTGAACTTTCAATTGGATAGGTTTTTATATTGCCATACATGTACAGGAGAAATATAATAAAATAATTGTGTACCTACTTTTGTACTTATATTACTAGTCACTTAATAGCAATGGTAGCTGGAGGCATTGTCACACTGCTCATATTATATTACTTAGCCGTCATTTAATGGCAGTGTGACCAAGATGCTGGCAGTATTGCCACATTAATATACTTGTCTTGCAAATTGTCACTTGATGGTTGTGTCCATGCTGGCAGCATTGCTACACTGCTCATATTATATTACTTAGCCGTCACTTAATGGCAGTGTTCCCAAAATACTGGCAGCATTGCCACACTAGATGTTACTGCTTACCAGAGCTCAGTATTTTGGTCATACACGGACTCTAAGGCACTCCAAGAATCTTTCATAGATATAACATAACAATTAACGAATTAACAGTCGAATTAACAAACTCCTATTTGTTTAAGTCGATTGGATATTTGCTATTCACGGTTTCTCTGATGTGATTTTGTAGGTGCATATTTATTAAGAAAAAGTGACATGTAACATTTTTTTGTATATGTCTAAATCTGAGATATGACTCTCATACTGAAGTTTGAGAAAACTTATAGAATTATATAGCGTTACGCCCATTACGATGAGACGGTGATCATGTGCTTGTAATTTCACCAGCACCTGCACCTTTATACTGGAACACAGCAATGTGAGTGTACCACTGTTCAGCGGTGGATTACCAGGTGTGGTAGCCGTACTGCTCCGGACGAACTTGCCACAAGTTCTACTGCTACTTTGGGTTGCTCCTTTTGCATCACCTGTAATATTTATTTATTTTAAAAAAAGATTTTTAAGTTGTTTTATTTGTTTTGTTTCAGTAAGGAAAATAATAGTTTTAAGAATTAAATATGGCTGTTTGTGAATCAAGTCAGCTGGAGTCTGGTCTCGCTCGGATTAAAAGGGATGAGAGCGATGACACGAGCCAGGAAAGACCCTGTAAGTACCTTGTTCAACTTTTTCTATTCGTGGCTTTGGGGGGGGTCCAGTTGTTCGCGTCCGTAGGTGTGTACCCTTTGATTCTCTTCACATACCCCCCGCTAAAGGAGCAATCAAAAGTAGCAGTAGTACTTTTGCCAAGTTCGTCCTGCCAGGAGAGGTACTGCCATCAGTACAGCTGGAATCTGCCGCCAAGCAGTGCTCGCATTATTCTTATTTCTTGCTATTTTTTTGGCTATGTAAGCCATAATTTTTGACAAAACCAAGTGTTCCGTAGGTTCCTAAGGCCGAATAAATGAGTATTGAGTTTTACTGTGTTCCGGTAGAAGGGTGCCAGTGAAATCACATGCGCATCAGACGTATCATCTCCGTCTCGGATGATGGACGCAGCAGGATGAATCAGTGTAAGATCCAAATCTTATACTGAGTCGCATTGTAATGGGCGGGGGTCGTCACTTACCACCAGGTGGGCCCTCAGCTCGTTCCGTCACTAAGTCACATAAAAAAACTTATGTCAACCTCACCTACAAGCTGGTTCCTCTGCTGATTAACGAACGAGGCTCTGACGAAAACTTGCCAAGACGCACTGGCTAGCGAGGCGTAGGCTAAAACCTCCTTTGATAAGAAGTACCAATAAATCACGGCCCTCGATTCCCAGCCCCGTATTCCTGATTCTGGCAGTCCCATAGTTACGGCGGGACAGGGGGTGCTAAAAATCTGGAAGCCGGTCGGCTCCCACTAAAATAACCCTGACCTGACCATACGAACAGTTGAACGGTTTCTAGGACTGCAGGTTGAACTGGATCATTAAATGGAATGTAATTGGGCTATCAGTGGAGGGAAGTCAAAATACTTTATTGCTGTTGAAATCTTAAAAATAATTTGAAAACGTCACTTTTTTTTAAAATAAATATGTACTTACAAGATCATGCATATTACGGAGTTTGACAAAACGGGCGATCTCTTTTACCGTGGTCATGAAGAAATGGAGGGGTAGGATTTCTTATACATAAAATATCTTCATCAATATTGAATATCAAGAGCATATCAGTTGGTTCTGTTAAAAAAAAAAAAAAAAAAAAAAAAAAAAAAAAAAAAAAAAAAAAAAACTGACCACGCTAATTAAGAAGTAGATGAATTCACGATATAACCAAAACTTTAAAATAATTTCCATTTCACTGTTATACTATTTCGATTTAAATCGGCCTGCGTAGTGGTTTACCAAATTTACCGACAGATTTTTCATTTGCCGACAGATGTTTCATTTACCGACAGATTTCTCATTTACCTACAGATTTGTCATTAGATAGTTCTGATGAGAAATCTGTTGGTAAATTTGGTTTAGGTTCGCGAAACAGCACAGGACAGAAACTAGTGAACTATCTTGATTACAAACACTAGTTTGAAATCAATATATTTTTCCGTAAACGAATTTCGGGCGCGTGACATATTTTTTCTAGTTATTTCGATTTGACCACCAAACTATTGAACCGATTTTAATAAAATTCCCACGGGACCAATTTGAAAGCATAACCTTTCAAATAAAGGGGGGGGTAACGAACATGAAAAGAAATACAGCAGAACTGAAAACCTCTGTGAGGCGGTTGAGAACGGGTAACGGAACTCAAGTGGAGTTTGCGAGGACACTTATGTTAACGTGCCCGCTGAAGTTACGAAACGCTCAGTTTAAATTCCACTAAATGGTCACCCATCCAAATATTGACCGGCAGGAAAGCTTAACTCAAAGAAAAGTCTGTAAAGAACATCTAGGCAAGATTCGTTGCTAGCGCTACCTAGATAAATAAAAGAAAAATTGTATTTGCAAAAAATTGCAGTAGAATTTGTGGTTCGTCGAAGAACTGCCACCACACCTGGTAAGCGGCCAATGCACCTGCTTTTGAGTTCCGGTGGTTCCGGAGGGTGTGGGTGCCGGTGAAATTATAAGCGCATAGGCGTTGCCTCCCCGCGTTTCTGTCTGTGACATTGTAGCTCGTAAACGAAGTTTTGTTCTAGTGTTCCCGCGATATCGACCGCGTGAATTTTTTTTTTAGCGTGTTATGTTATAATATTAGCTATCTGCCAGTGAAAGTCCCTTCAAAATAGGTCCAGCCGTTTCGGAGATTATACACAACAAACAAAAATAAATAAAAATGTATGTTATAAGTGCCTTATATACTTTCAAAAGCTGTTAGTTTAACAGTTCAATTTTACTTACACATTTGTATAGAGTTAGTTAAAGATTTTTTAAGTTTTTTTTTTTATTTTTCTAGTGCCAGCCGCGCTTCCCTTAGCGGTGGACTACCGCTCCCCTGTGTCCCACTTCGTACCACCGGCGGTGGAGCTATACGCCGCCAGGCAGAAACAGGAGCAAGTTAGCTCTGGTATGTTTTTTTTTTTTCAAACTATTTCCAAAGCAGGTTATCAATTCTGTTGTTCGTTACCGGAACCCTCTCGATTTGGAGCAGATGCGTTGCCTTTTTTTTTTACATGGGGTTTTTTACGTTTACGTATCATCCCTACGGGGGGGAGGTATTTCGGACTCAGCTTGTAAAGCTGAGTGCCACTACCTACTAAAACCCCATGATGATCTCTCTTGACTACGACGGGAATCGCGATATGCATACATCCGCGGCCCCGTCAACGCCACGGTCCGTGTCGGACGGACCCGCCTTGGGAGGGGAATACCCCCTCATTCGGCCACACAGAGTGATGCCCAGGAGCATACTGGGCATCCAACTCTCGGGAGGACATGTTCTGGGGCGCCGGATGCCCCCGAAATCCAACTTCCACCACCACCACCCCAGATCCTCCCGAAGGAGAGATACGTTACCCCAACTCTCCGGCATTACAAATGCCGGAGAGTTAGGGCAACCTAACTCTCCATCGGCGGCGCCTGCGCTGTGTTAGCGATAGGCGGCTGTCGTTTCCGACTTGCCTTATTGGAGCGGGGGTACAGGCCTTACCCCCCGCTATATGGTCCGCTTTCTTTCCCACTGCAGCACATAGGCTGCAGGGGGGCTGCAGTGCAGCTGCCGGCCTTATGGCCCTTCTGACCGCAGCGGTGACAATCATCGCTGCGGTCAGAAGTCCACGTCGGACTTGCACTGGGCCTTGACATGGCCCAGCTCCAGTCACTTGAAGCACCGGCGAGGTCTTGGATCCAGGATCCGGACCTGCGCCGCCTCCCATCCGACATCGACTCGGCCTTTCTCCCCGATTCGTTTGGCCGCCGCTACGGGGCACCGAACAAAAGCGGTGCCCATACCCCCTCGGCCCTTTTTAATTTCGCCAACATTTCGTATTTATTTCGACACAATTACACATAGGAACAATACGGCACGAGTATATTCAAAACAATATTAATATTATAAACAACAATTATAAACAATATTATAAACAACAAAACGTGTATTGGGTCCCTATGGAACACGTGCCGAAAAAAAAAATCTGCTATCAGAAAGTCCGAAACGGCTGGAACGTCACAATCGTTCCAGCCGTTTTGGAGATTAGCCGGAACAAACACACAGACAGACAAAAATTAAGTCTTCTTTTTTATATAAGTACCTTAAATACTAATTCATTTACTAAAAAGCTGTTATTTTGACATTACAAAATGTCAATGTTATGGAATACATTGATGTTTGATTTATGATTTTCATTTTTTTTTTATTCCGCAGCGGATTCCAGCGAACCCGCTACCCCGGCGAAGCGAAAACGCGGTCGCCCCCGGGTCGATAAGACCAGCCCGGAGTATTTAGCCAACCTAGCGGCTAGGAAACAGGCTAGGGAGATGGGTATGTTAAATGCATGTGATGTTTGGGGCTTGACATAACTAATGTTTCGATCATTTTTAGTCTAAAAGAACTCTTGTAATCTGTTTGAACTAAGATGTCGTGGTTTGCATTGTTGAACTCAAAATTAATCAGTCCCAAATCTGTTATTCCATTGGATTAATCTGGTATTCCATTGGATTAATCTGTTATTTTATTGGAATAATCTGTTATTCCATTGGATTAATCTGGTATTCCATTGGATTAATCTGTTATTTTATTCGAATAATCTGTTATTCCATTGGATTAATCTGTTATTCCTTTGGATTAATCTGATATTCCATTGGAATAATCTGTTATTTTTTGAAAATTAATATATGTACTTACAAGATCACGCGTCTTTTACTAAGTAAGCAACTCGACCCCTCAAGTTTGGTGTGAACAAGTAACCAAACTTGGGGGGTCGAGTTGCTCGCGTCCGTAGTGAGAACCCTACACGTACCCCCTGAGTGGTGCTAAAGTAGCAACTAAAAGTAGCAGTAGAACTTGTACCAAGTTCGTCCGGAGAAGTACTGCCTCCACACCTAATGATCCGCAGTCAAGCACCACCCAGGGGTACTCGTAGGGATTGAAAGGGTTCTCATGGGTTCATAGTATGTTTTCTTTAACATACGAATGGGGAAATTAGAATTTGTTTGTTTGAAAACGATCGAAGCATAGTTATGGATGCCCTTAGTAATATTTCGTATATTAGTAGTTTGATTTCTATTGTAGGTAGAATATAGTTAAATGCATCGTTGCTTTTGAAAATGTCATAGATTGTGCCAATGTCTTTATTCTATCGATTCCGTTAAGTTATTTACGAATATTCCATAAAAAACAACAGTGTACAATAGATTACCGTGTCAATATCAGGTTTTGTCAGGGTTGGAACAGACGTAAACTTAATAAAATAAGATTAGCTTAAACATAAAACTGACTGTAATTTGACATATCTGTGTGCATGTAATGTGCCTAAGGAGCTCCTGTGACACGTTATATACTCACGAATATGTTTACTTGTGTGTGTAAAATTTGATGTGTCCAAACGATACTTGAGATCTATAGGTATAAATGAATTTGAGTTTGAGTCAGCTGTGTTACTTTTGGCCAAACAATGTTGCCATGGTAATCAATTTCCTGTCATTTGTTAGTTTATTATAACGATAACTAGATATTATAATCACCAATAGAAACATTGCCCATGTTTCTAATCTATTGGTGATTATTTAGGAGCATGAAAATGTTTGTTGATTTAAGTATATATATTATGATTTTTTTTTTATTGTTATCGTGATGTTTTGTCATGTCAATACGTTGTGTCGGAAAGTAGTAAATGTTCCGACACAACTTAATGTTTGAATTAAAATTCAAATCCGTTTCTGTCTCAAACTTTCACATACAACATTTTGTTGCATTTGATATTTTTAGTTCAAAAATGGATAACAGAAAAGAAATCATGATATAAATTTTACAGTTGTTTAATTGAATATTCTAATGGAATATCAGTTCCATTAGAATATAAAAAAAAAACAAATTCAAAAATTATTTATGGCCATAATTACGGCTATGATTATTTTCAGCAACAAAAAGCTGTTCAAATAATTGGAAGCAAAGAATTTTATGAGATTAGTTTGTTTTTAATTCGCATAGTAATACGCTTATTCTAGTTACCGTTAGAAAAAAAATTGCCGTCACGAGATGCCCGGCAGTACATGACGACATAACACACTGTCGTTTGCCGTCACGGCATACGAGTCTGTTTTACTGCCAATAGACATCACGCGGCAATAGATCGCACTCTTATTAAAACAAAGGACCATAAACGAATTTGTGGCAAAATGAGTTGGGTCAAATAGCGACCTAATAAGAAATTTTTACAACCTATTATTGTAATTAAAAGGATTTTGGGTTGGGTCGTTGTTTTATTAAGTGTGCGAGATGTTTGAAATGAAAAATCTCCCAGGTATCTATAAGGTCACTGATCTTATACTTAGGTCAGTGACCTTTGGTACATTGATATATTGGCTCATACATTTCTTGATTCTTTTTATATTTATACACATTGACGTTGAAATATAATGAACATTGGAGACTACTGGCTGGAAATTGATCCAAAATTGTCAGATCCCTATGATATTATTTACTAGCTGCGCCTGCGGTCGGATTTCCTACGGGAACCGTACATGTTTCCGGGATAAATAACCTATGTGCTATTCCAGACTATAATCTATCTCTGTGCCAAATTTCATCCAGGTCCGTTCAGCCGTTCTGGCGTGATTGGGTATCCATCCATACATACAAACATTCGCGTTTATAATATTAATAGGATTCTTTTGATTATTTTATAAGCCTTTAAATCGCTCTCTAGCATAAAATTGCAATTCCTGAACAGGTGATAAAGTTCCAAGTTCCATCATTATACTAATAACGAAATGTCCATTTGTTTAAGCAATAAATATCTTGAATCTTGAATCTATACCTCATTTGGGTGAAAATTGAACCCATGAATGACCTACTCGCGGAAGTCTCAATAATTTTCGCGGTCCCGTTGCATTTGGTTGAAAATTGAACCCATGAATGACCTACTCCCGGAAGTCTCAATAATTTTCGCGGTCCCGTTGCATTTGGTTGAAAATTGAACCCATGAATGACCTACTCGCGGAAGTCTCAATAATTTTCGCGGTCCCGTTGCATTTGGTTGAAAATTGAACCCATGAATGACCTACTCGCGGAAGTCTCAATAATTTTCGCGGTCCCGTTGCATTTGGTTGAAAATTGAACCCATGAATGACCTACTCCCGGAAGTCTCAATAATTTTCGCGGTCCCGTTGCATTTGGTTGAAAATTGAACCCATGAATGACCTACTCGCGGAAGTCTCAATAATTTTCGCGGTCCCGTTGCATTTGGTTGAAAATTGAACCCATGAATGACCTACTCCCGGAAGTCTCAATAATTTTCGCGGTCCCGTTGCATTTGGTTGAAAATTGAACCCATGAATGACCTACTCGCGGAAGTCTCAATAATTTTCGCGGTCCCGTTGCATTTGGTTGAAAATTGAACCCATGAATGACCTACTCGCGGAAGTCTCAATAATTTTCGCGGTCCCGTTGAAAGCACACGAAGTTCATTATAATTCGACGCCAATAGCCTTCAAAATTTTAGCATAGAACTTTTATTTGTTTTTTCAATTATTTAGCACTGCATCCCCGCTTGTTATGCATGTAATTCCAGCGGCCATGATGAATGCCGGCCGACCCCAGGAGGCCCAGACCCCGGGGAAGAGGAAGAGAGGCAGACCTCGTATTGACAAAACTAGCCCGGAGTATTTGGCGAGGAAACGTGCTAGGGAATTAGGTATGTATCTGTAGGCGCTCATGGCCGTAACGAATGTTCTGGAAGGCATTGCGAGATACCGATTGCAAAAAAATTGTCGTAATTTAAAAACGGGTCAAAGATTGATTGTTTTTATTGTTACCCACGGATAATTATTTGGATTTGGATCTCATACACAGTCGCATGCATTACTGTTATGGGCGAGGCTCACTAACACACCTTTGTTATATATTTTACCAATAGTTGCGCCTCGCGTTGTTACCCGCGGTTGGACTTCCTACCGTACATTTTTCTGGGATTACAAGCCTATGTGCTATTCCAGACTATAAAATATCTCTGTGCCAAATTTCATGCAGGTCCGTTCAGCCGTTCTGGCGTGATTGAGTAACAAACATCCATCCATCCAAACATTTACGTTTATAATATTAGTAGGAAGTAGGATAACTATATAATATATAATACATGCATATTAAAGAGAAAAGCCGGGAATTTTATTTATTTGTTTTGTTGTCGTTACAAGCGTTTGTTTTAAAAATCGAAAAAAAACCGACTATACTTTAATTCCTTATTTGTGCCCTTTTTAAAGAATTCAACGGAATTAAAGTATTGACTTTGACTTTGAAATGGTATGAGCGGTGTAGAGTAATTTTCGCAGTTTTCAAACCACGGTAATTTCAATTCCGCAGGTATGTAATTGTTTAATAAGTTTTTCTGTAGTGCTTGGTAGTGTTTGTTATTTGTAGCTATACGCTAGTAGTTTATTTGTGATGTTGAATGGATCAGTATTTAATCACAAAGTGATTAGTGTTACTTTATTTCGAAAAATCTATGTCTATGAAAATTGCAATGTCAAAAATTCTGGGTCTATTTTAAATTTGAAAATAAAATAAACTGATTTCAGTACTTTTATTTACATATATTACTACCGAGTAGAATTTCTTCATGATGTTTCTATGGGACTTTGGAGGTACACTCAAATTAAAAATAATCATGCGAATCGGTACACAACTGCAGAAGAAATCGCTCGGCAAAAATTAAAAAAAACAGCCTATTATAACTTCTTTATGTTTTTAAGTCGGGTAAAATCATCCATACGCTAACTCGGCTTTGGGATTTCTTGTGGTCAGCCAATGTAGCGGAACGACATCTTTGGGACAAGTTTTAAACCTATGAGGTCGTTCACTAATCACGTGACGTTATTAGCATCTATTTAACCTCCCCCCATCCTTGGTGAGATTTTAGAAAGAAAGAAAAATATTTACAAAAAAAAACATAAAGAGGGTATCCTGAAAGTTATAGAAAACAACTATGCATGTCCTCTGGTGTGGAAGCTCACCCAGAGGACAAAATCTGTTTTACTTATTAGGTACTAACCCCTAGCCTTAAGTTTCTAACACGTTTGGATCTAGTTGTCTGAAAAAATAAAATTATTATTATTATTATTATTATTATTAAACAACAACAACAAGCGATACAATTCATACGATACACAAACAGTAGTCGGTATTAATTATGGTCCAAGTAACAAGATTTTCGGTGTTAATTAAATGATGGTTTATGTTTGGCAAATAGGTTATAACCTTTTGGGAGGGTATACAATAATATTGAGGTTATGAGCATAAGATGCGAGACATACAACTATTAAGTTAATAATTTTTTAGACAACAATGGGCGAAGAAGAATCCCAGGAAAGCAAAATACCTAATTTAGTTTACTTGGATGAAATATTTTTACCGGAATGCGCGACGCGACGCGATCGTATGTATGTTTGACTCCTTGTGGCGCTTTGGAGACCAAGCGCATCGGCCGATTTTGACAAATTTACGTCAGTTGGTCGGCGACAGATTCCAGGTGTGGTGGCAGTTCTTCGCCAGACTTGGCACAAGTTCTACTGCTACTTTTGGGTGCGCCTTTCGCGCCACCTAGGGACACGTGTAGGGATTCTATAGGTACTTTCCTATCGAGGCGGGCAACTATATCAAACCCCAAAGTCTTAATTTTGTAGAAAAATAATTATCAAAATATAGTTTTTATTTAAAATTAACTTGTTAATTTCTGTCTTGCATTTTATCGTGTTTCTTTTCTTCTGCACTTGCATTTGTCTACATTGTCACCCTAATGATAGATACTTATTATAATGTAGCATGATTGTTTATAAGCAGACCTCTGTAGACCTCTTTGCTGATGTCCTGGTTTCAGGCCCCGTTACATACAATTTTGCATCCATATTATTTTTACAACACATGTGTTTGTCCTCAGAAGCTCTTGAGCGGAAAGCGAAGAGAGAATATAAGCGACGTACGACTGGCGGTATGTAATTTTTATTATGTATTTATATTAAAAATAAAAATAAAACCACTAAATATAATTCCTGGTTTTGGAAGGCTTTTTGTTGATAACATTATTAATATAAATTTTAAAACTATCATGGTTATGAACATTATTATTCGTGTTACCGAGATATTTACCATGATTTGTGAGTTTTGTTGACTCCCGATATTTCGACGCAGTTACATGCGTCATGATCCTGCGTCGAAATATCGGGAGTCAACAAAACTCACAAATCATGGTAAATATCTCGGTAATGTCCTTGACGAGCAAATAACAAGTAATCCATTTTCTTACGTGTTAATGCTTTGCCCAACTAAATCCATTTGGAAATTTCATTGACAATCCAATTGAGAGGCATTTACACCTGGGTTTCATTGGGCCCTAAGACTTTGATTTGGTTGGGTGCTAAGTCAAAAGTCAAAGAGACTCAAATGGGTGCTAAGACACTTACGGGAACAGTTGTGCCTAGCATAGATTTTCTGCTAAAACATTTAGACCTGGGTTTGATTGAAAGTCATATAGACCAGGATTTTATTGGCTGCTATGCCTAAATGGCCTGGTTTAGCCTGATAGGCTTGTAAGTCGTTTAGTACTAGATTTGATTAATTGCAAAGCATTTAGACTCGGATTTCATTGGCTGCTAAGTCATTTAGGCCTGATTTTAATAAGCTGCTAAGTCGTTCAGACTTGGATTTAATTGGGTGAAGTATATATGGAAACGAAGAATACACTCCGTAAAGCATTTATAATCCAATGGCAGATAAATGGTTTGCCATTTGAAATATTATGTAAATAAAATAAAACTTTGGTGTGGAAACTATTTTATAATAAGACTCTTTGTATGCATTCTGTAAAGAAAATGTAAAAAAATAAACACTGTGGTAAGTTTTAAATGGTATATTTTAATGAATTAGCCCTTAATTCAAAATAAAAAAAAATATAAAAAATCAAACTATCATACTACTTTTCTTTGAAAGTGTTAATTAGTTAACAACGGAAAGTTCAATGTTAAAATTGACATAATTTTTATCCATGTAATGTTCTTTATGGAATGCATACAATTATCAAAAATCATTCATCATTTCCATTTACGACTGCAATTTTGAACGGTCTAAAGTAATTAGTTAATTATTTCAACTAATTATATAATTAGTTCATTATATGAACTTTTTACTTTCGACTCTTCGACTAGTCTCTTTATTAAGCTACAAATATAACTCTTTCCATGGAAAATTCGTTTATCAGAAGTGTAGCAGAGGTGTACTAAATTTTACCTGTTTTAAATTATGGAGGCAGTTATATTTGAAGCTTAACAAAGAGACTAGTCAAAGAGTCAAAAGTAATTAGTTAATATAATTAACAAATTATATAATTAACTAATTAGTAAATATAATTAGCTAATTACTTTAGACCGTCAATAATTGGAAAGTTATATTTGTAGCTCAATGAAGAGACTAGTCAAGATCCATCGTCCATTATTCACAAGCAACACTTTAAATTGTTTTATGAATTAGTCTTAAATTTAAGCTTAATAAGTTTAATTTGTACAATTTTCATTAATTATTTAAGACAACATACATTGCTGAGTGTTGCTTGTTTTAACATGTCACTTAACACATTGTGGTTTGATATTAACACCACGAAGCAATGATTGAATTTGTGTGAATAACAATATATTTTTATAGTACATATTTTGGACTTTTCGAGGCGTATAACACGTTAAATATAAAATCGTATATCTTAATGGGGCCATGGAAGAGTGCATCTTTCCCGTAGCCCCAGCATAAAGGCGCCGAGCAAGAACGCCAGGGCGGTTTTAGTTGGATCACGTCCTTCCTCGGTATATGTAGGTGTTTCCACCCAGGAAAATAAAATATACCCCATGACCTACAGTGCAGAAAGCAGGCAGTTCCAGTTGGCAGTTGACCTACTGCCAACTGTAACTGTGAGGCTAAACCAAACCCAAGCCAGACCTAATTATTAAAACAAGTATTCAAACAGGTTCAGCAGTTTACCATGAGTTAGTTAGCTATTTAGTGACATTTATATATAGTTTAATAGACGCCTCGAAAATTGCCAAAATGTGTACAAATTGTCGCCGTGAACGCATTACCTGTTTATGTTTTACTGATAGGTGAGAGCCTTCCGCGCTCGCCAAAAGTCTGTTTCTAAGCCATCAAAGGCCAAAACCATTTTCGTTTTAAATAGCAAAATGACATAATCTGTTTTTATTAATGTTATGTTCTAAGTTATTTTCATTAAGAGCTTAATTTTGCGTTAGCTACAAGAAATTTATGTTATACTCGATTTTATGGTAATGCGTTAGGGTCGATAATGTAACCGCTACTAAACACCACATAACCAGCTTTTTCACCGCTTTAGTGAAACCCATGGGCAAAATTAAGCAGTCGCTCAAGCGGCCCCAGCCGCGTGGCACGAAAATGTTGTCAGTCGGCACGAAAATGTTGCCAGTTGGCACGAAAATGTTGCCACACGGCAAAATTGTGCGGAAAATACCCCAAAAGTCGGGAAAGTTGACCGCTAAAATAGCGACGAGAAAAATTGGCGATAAGACAGTGTTGATCAGGAGAAATTCTAGAATGTCGCGGGTTAGGAGAAAAGGTAATTTGATTTTGTAGGTGAACGTAGTATTTGAATGCATGGTAGTCGAAATGGGCGAATATTTGGAAACTAGATGGCGCCACGGTCGTTTACCTTAATAATGTCATTGGTTTAAACTATGACAGTGAGTTTTATTCAATGGCGTCAATAAGGTTAGCTTAATCAGGGCGCTATTGAGTTGCCAGATTTTAGTCCCACGTGTCGATTTTTTTAAGATGGTGCGAGGGAAATTTTATTGTAGCTGGTATCACTTTTTATAATTTGATAAAAAATCTGTAAAATAATGAAAGGCATGTCGTTTTATAATATATCATTTTTTTTTACTCTGGCATTAATATGTGGTTTTTTATGTTAAGTTTCGCCATATTTGATGCATGTTTGAAGATTTTGTTGAGGCATTTTTTATAGGCGTGATATATTTTCTTCGAAATACAAATTGAATGACGTTATTATATTTCAAAATAATCATTGCATGTTGCTTTCTACATTGATGGATTAATTTAGTAAAAGTTTTGGTTGTAGTATGGCTTACTATTATAATTACAATAAAGGTCCTTTTAGACATCTTTCTATGTCACTCAATAAGAAAATACAGTGTGAGAGGGACGGATATGTCTTGAACAAGGTTTGCTAGTTAAGTTTTGGAAAAATATATGCTTGCGTTATTATGAAGACATTGAGTTGAAGGATATAAAATGGCAAAAAGTGTCTGATTTAAATAACGAGAAAATGGATAATATTTTCATACTTAATTTTCGCATTGAGGGGTGGAATTCTTTGGTGGTGGAGGGGTGGGTTCTTCCATGAAATTTCTATGGAACCAGCTTGGAAGTTAAGGTCAACTAAATCAGCCCTATCAAAGGTTAACCAAATCAACCAAAAATTATCCAAATCATTCCAATTATCCAATCCAAATTAGTAGTATTTGATATGTACATATAAAAACAAAATTTGAATTTAGAGTCTATAAGTAACAATCTGGAAATAATCCTCTATTGACTTCTCCTTTCGATACAAAAAAGGTAGTATAGCATAACAAAATTTTACTTCATTGGACGTATGTTTACAGCGCTAAAATCGATCAATTAATTTGACACACAATGACTAGCGGTACTGTGCAGGCAGTGGGGAAAATTAAAACACGGTGTGCTGCGGAGCTTTCAGTGTTTGAGAACTTTCAGCTCTCATTGAGAGCGTTCAGCCCTCACCAAAAGCCCGCGAAAGTTGCCTAGGCCCTCTGCGGCCAACAACGAATAGTCCTGTCAAAAGAAAGCTTTGATTGAAGAGTATTTCATCAATTGTGGACCTATCATAAGCTTTAGTTTGTCTTTGTGTCCGGTAGATAGAGCCACTGAATATTGAGGCGTTGTGGCTTTATGTTTATCATGATTATTATCAGATTCTGGTGCGTCATCTTCCACCGGAGACACCACGCCCCGCGTGAAACGCAAATACACCAAGCGGACGCCGAGCGCCAAGAAAAATGACGGAGTAAGTAGTAGTTTTTTCAATTTTTACCCACTCATACCACTGCACTAGGATTCCCTGTGTCGCAGATGGCACGGACACAGAAACACAAGGCAAGCGCCCTAACAGCATGCTCCCCATACTAAGAAGCCTTGCATATTATATAGATTATTTACATACAGATATTTTGTCCAGAATTCGACTACGGAACGAGTGAAAGGGAAACGCGGCCGCCCTCGAAAGGATCAGATGAACGCTATGAGACAACCAGAACCTGGCAGTGAGTTCATTTTAATTATACAATTTATAATTTTAGTCTCACTAATCCGGCACTTCAGTAGTCCAATACATATGTGAATAAGTGACGGAACGAGCTGAGGGCCCACCTGGTGGTAAGTGGCGACCCCCGCCCATGACAACAGTAATGCGACTCAGTATAAGATTTGGATCTGATAATATCAGATTCCAAGTGTGGTGGCAGTACCTCTCCGGACGAATTTGGCACAAGTTCTACTGCTACTCTCGCATGTTTCGAAGAATTATAGTATGTAATGAAAGTACTGCCACCACACTTGGAATCTGCCACCAAGCCGTAGTGCTATTGCCGCTTTATTGTGTTCCAATGGAAGGGTGTGGGTGCCGGTGAAATCATATGCGCATGATACGTATCATCCCCGTCTCGGGTGATGGACGCAACAGGATGAGTGCGACTCAGTGATCCAAATCTTATACCGAGTCGCACTACTATTGTCATGGGCGGGGGTCGCCACTTACCACTTACCATTACATACATAAAAGAAAGATGGCGCTGTGTGGAATATACATGAATATTTATTTCAGAAATTCGTGTTCGAAATAATCTTATGCCGGTCAACAATGAGCCGATTTCATTGGACAGCGACGAAGAACCAGACTTGGGTAGGTGTTGGGATTCTAGAGGGAATGGGATTTTAATTTTGGAGTCACGTACTCCGTAGGTATTGCTAAGGGGTACTGCTACGGAAGGGTCTCAAGACGGTCTTAAAAAAACCGGCCTAGTGCGAGTTGGACTCGCGCACGAAGGGTTCCGCACCATTGTATACTACGGGGTACTGCTACGGGAGGGGTCTCATAACGGTCTTACACACACGCGCACACCACACACGTACATGCCACAAATACAACAATATTACCTATTTGAGCACTCAAATAGGTTAACTTGTTTTTTGTATATTACCTATTTAATAACATTTTTAAACCACTTTAGTTTAAAGTGTTTAAAATTTAGAATTGGAACTACCGAACACATGCAACGGGGGTGGGCGTTGATGTCTGCGTACAGTTTTAAAACAGGCATCATCGTTTTTCCAAATTTTTTGTAATCCATTGATCCATTGTATCCATTCCTCAATAAACTATATTTGATATAATAAAAACGCAAAAACATGTCTGTTGTACGGGAGCCCCACTTAAATATTATTTTTATTCTGTAACGGGGAGCGGCGCGGTGCCCTGTCAAACAGAATGCAGCGCAACGTCATAAGATTTACTTTTAATAGATTTTATGGCACCTTAAATACTTTCGAGTGTCAGCCATTACATCCCGTAGGTATTTGGATCCCGGCTTGATCGTCCGCTGCACCCACAGGCCTTGTCGATACCGAAACGCAACGATAGCGCGGGCTAAACTACAACTAGCGCCATCTAGTTTCTTCATTTGGAAATAAAAAAAACACGTTTTTGCATGAGAGCCCCCTTAAATATTTATTTTATTCTGTTTTTTTTTAGTATTTGTTGTTATAGCGGCAACAGAAATACATCATCTGTGAATTTCAACTCTCTAACTATCACGGTTCATGAGATACAGCCTGGTGACAGAAAGACAGACGGACAGCGGAGTCTTAGTACCTTATACGAGTCTCCTACCTTCGGGTACGGAATACTTAAATTATATTGACTTTGTATGATTTTCCTAGGTTCCCCAGGAGCTGCCTCGGATTCCCTGAGTCTCGATGAAAATTTACGGGCCTTGAGACATATCCATGAGAAATACGCAAACATAGATAAGGTATTGTATGGTAGCTATGAGTACGATGCACGACGAATACGCAAACATACATAAGGTATATTAGGGTAGCTATGTGTACGATGCGCGAGGAATACGCAAACATACATAAGGTATATTAGAGTAGCTATGTGTACGATGCGCGAGGAATACGCAAACATACATAAGGTATATTAGGGTAGCTATGTGTACGATGCGCGAGGAATACGCAAACATACATAAGGTATATTAGGGTAGCTATGTGTACGATGCGCGAGGAATACGCAAACATACATAAGGTATATTAGGGTAGCTATGTGTACGATGCGCGAGGAATACGCAAACATACATAAGGTATATTAGAGTAGCTATGGGTACGATGCGCGAGGAATACGCAAACATACATAAGGTATATTAGAGTAGCTATGGGTACGATGCGCGAGGAATACGCAAACATACATAAAGTATATTAGAGTAGCTATGGGTACGATGCGCGAGGAATACGCAAACATACATAAGGTATATTAGGGTAGCTATGGGTACGATGCGCGAGGAATACGCAAACATACATAAGGTATATTAGAGTAGCTATGGGTACGATGCGCGAGGAATACGCAAACATACATAAGGTATATTAGAGTAGCTATGGGTACGATGCGCGAGGAATACGCAAACATACATAAGGTATATTAGGGTAGCTATGTGTACAATACAATAGTTTTATTAAAAGCTTTTATTTATGTGAATCAGTGACGGAACGAGCTGAGGGCTCACCTGGTAAGTGGCGCCCCCCGCCCATAACAACAGTAATGCGACTCGGTATAACATTTGGATCTTACCGAGTCGCATTCATCCAGCGTCCATCACCCGAGACGGGGATGATACATGCGCATGTGATTTCACCGGCACCCGCACCCTTCCTGCTTGGCGACAGATCCCCACAAGTTCCACTGCCAATGCTATTTAGCCATTGCATCAAAAATATTGTTGTATGTTGTACAGGACGACATGTACGCGACCCATATGCTCGCGGCTAACTTCAAGAAACCACCCATGGACGGACAACGGATCGACGATGACGTCATGTCTATTAGGAGTGAAGGTAACTTTTTTTTTATGAGTATAAGTGACGGAACGAGCTGAGGGCACACCTGATGGTAAGTGGCTCCCCTCGCCCATGACAACAGTAATGCGCGCGACTCAGTATGAGATACAAATCTTTACTGAGTCGCATTCATCCTGCGTCCATCACCCGAGACGGGGATGATACACATGCGCATGTAATTTCACCGGCAGCCACACCCTTCCACCGGAACACAGTAATGCAAACACTACTGCTTGGCGGCAGATTCCAGATGTGGTGGCAGTACCTCTCCGGGCGAACTAATGAATGAATGAAAGAATGTCTCATGGCTGATAACTAAGCCCAGTAATTATTGCTTTTGGGAACAGTTTCGTTTGTCTGTCTGACAGTTGATGTGTTTTCAGGCGGTTCGGGCAGAGGGTTGGACAACAGGGTTGAGAAATTGGAGGACAGCTCGAACTCCGACTCTGAAAGCACAAGTTCCGCATCCGGTAACGTCACAACTGTCACATCAGTCTCATCTGTCACAACTGTCTCATCCGTCACAACAGTCTCATCCGTCACAACAGTCTCATCTGTCACAACTGTCTCATCCGTCACAACTGTCTCATCCGTCACAACAGTCTCATCCGTCACAACTGTCTCATCCGTCACAACTGTCTCATCCGTCACAACAGTCTCATCCGTCACAACAGTCTCATCCGTCACAACAGTCTCATCTGTCACAACTGTCTCATCCGTCACAACTGTCTCATCCGTCACAACAGTCTCATCCGTCACAACAGTCTCATCTGTCACAACAGTCTCATCCGTCACAACAGTCTCATCTGTCACAACTGTCTCATCCGTCACAACTGTCTCATCCGTCACAACAGTCTCATCCGTCACAACAGTCTCATCCGTCACAACAGTCTCATCTGTCACAACAGTCTCATCTGTCACAACTGTCTCATCCGTCACTACTGTCTCATCCGTCACAACAGTCTCATCCGTCACAACAGTCTCATCCGTCACAACAGTCTCATCTGTCACAACAGTCTCATCTGTCACAACTGTCTCATCCGTCACAACTGTCTCATCCGTCACAACAGTCTCATCCGTCACAACAGTCTCATCTGTCACAACAGTCTCATCTGTCACAACAGTCTCATCTGTCACAACTGACTCATCCCTCACAACTTTCGTATCTTTAAACGTTTACACATCATCTGTATGTATCTATTGCACTCATACATCTGCAATAGGATTCCCTGTGTCGCAGATGGCATGGACAAACACAGAAACACAAGACAAACATCCAAGATGTCACATGTCGTCGAATTTATGACTTTGACATTGGTGCTCATGTGGGTTTGAACCAGCGGCCTTCAGATTGAAAGTCGGCGTCTGTACCCCTGGGCCACCACGCTCATAAACACCCACACAATAAACTGCGTTCACAAACTCGTCTGGGAATCGTACCCACGACCTGCGCGGAACGCAGAGACCAGTTCGCCAAATATTCACAGATCTCCGTCCAGACGGCTCCGTGGCTTAGTTGTAGTAGCATTGCCTTCGAGGGGTCCCGGGTTCGATTCCCGGGGCACACTGTGTGGTGAGCATGAAATTTGTTCTCGGGTCTTGAGTGTTTGTTTGTTTCTGTGTTTGTCCATGCCATCTGCGACAGGGGATCCTAGTGCAGAGGTATGAGTGTAAACGTTTGTCTTCCAACAGGCAGTACAAGTTCGGGGTCTTCTTCATCGTCGTCTTCGAGCAGTTCTGACTCCTCGGGCAGTTCTGACTCCGAGTCGGAGGCGGAGGGCCAGCGGGATGCTGACGTCATCAACAGGTGGGAACTCAAACTCAAACTCATATTCATATTCATTTATTATTCACCAAGGAATTAATTATAATACAATAAGGTTTTATATATATATCCGCCAAATCCTTAACAGGCATGTGAATATACAGAAGTTTAAAAGTTATATTTAACTGCGCCCCGCGGTTTCACCCGCATAGTTCCCGTTCCCGTGGAGAATACGGGGATAAATTGATTTTATTTTTTTCGTTAATTTTCCAATGTTTTTAATAGTTATTCTGCTATTCGGGACGGAAACAAATTCAACAAATCAAAAACCATGGCAATCGGTCCAGCCGTTCTCGAGTTATAAGTGTTGTAACAAACACGACTTTCTTTTATACTAGCGACCCGCCCCGGCTTCGCACGGTTAGTAAAGCATCAGTGTCGTATCAGAAACTACCCGTGCGAAGCCGGGGTGACTTGCTAGTGTATAAACCTCCCTCTTGAATCACTCTATCTATTAAAAAAAACCGCATCAAAATCCGTTACGTAGTTTTAAAGATTTAAGCATACATAGGGACATAGGGACAGAGAAAGCGACTTTGTTTTATATAATACTATGTAGTGATATATAAGATACTAGCTGACCGGGCCACGCGTTGCTGTGGCTAACGTTTTTGTCATACGATATTATAATTAGCAATAAATTAAAATTGCGACTATAATTTGAGATTTAAACTATCCTATCTCTCAAGTTGGATCGAACTGCACATGGTGTGCGAATTTTATTATAATCGGTTAAGTGGTTTAGGAGTCCATTGAGGACAAACATTGTGACACGAGATTTATATATATTAAGATGTCAAATTTAAATAATTAATATGTCAAAAGCAATGTAAAAAAAAGAAGAATAGTAAAAAAAATACTCATTTATTCCTTTAGATCTTAGTAAACGCACGGTTAGGGGTTGAATTTCGCTCGGGATTTTGATAAAAAGCGTACACACCTTTAAAAGAATTGCTAACCTATTAGTTTTTTTTAATGTGAGTTAGTGACGGAACGAGCTGAGGGCCCACCTGGTAAGTGGTGACCCCCGCCCATGACAACAGTAAGACGACTCAGTATAAGATTTGGATGTTACACTGAGTCGCACTCATCCAGCGTACATCAACTGTCACTAATCCTTTTATAGTGATACACACTAACTTATAACGTTAGTGTGTATCTGGGTGTCTGTCTGTGGCATCGTTCTCCTGAACAGATGAATAGATTTTGATGTGGTTATTTCTGTTTCAAAGCTGACGTCATCGGAACCCTCACGTAATTCTCCAACACGTAATCTGGACGATTGATCTGGACACGTAAAAGTCTATTTTTGTCCCGTTTTTTTTCATTTTGTCCCCTGTTCCAGTACGTACGAAAGTATCGTAGTCTATTTTTTTCCCGTTTTTTTTCAATTGGTCCCTTTTTCCAGTACGTACCCCACGCCCCCCTGGGTGACCAGCCAGACGGAGGGCCAGTCCTCGGGGTCGGAGTCCGAGGACCCGGAGCGGGTCGCCGACCCCGCGGCGGTGACGTCACACGACGAGATCTCCGAGTCGGACAACGAGTCGCCGGACAAGAGTTTCCAGTGCCACATATGCCGCAAATGGTACTCCACCAGGGTCACGCTCAAGTGAGTTACATTGATAAAAAAATTTAAAACTATATTTGTACATTATTCATAACATCATATTAGTCATGCTTTTCCGTGCGCGCAATCGGCGTTCACGATTGAAGACGTTATCACGTAAAAGATCTTATAAGACGTTATCACGTCAAAACAACTATTTTCAACTATTATTATTATTCGTGTTACCGAGATATTTACCGTGATTTGTGAGTTTTGTTGACTATCGATATTTCGACGCAGTTACATGTGTCATGGTCCCGTCCAAATATCCCACAAGAACACAGTAACGCGAGCTACTGCTTGGCGGCAGACTCCAGGTGTGGTGGTCCATTTAGCTTCGCTTTAGCCGGGTAAATAATCTGACTTTGGTGGGGACTTAAGAGGGAGCCGCTCGTTCCAGGATCCACCGGCGGAACCACCAGCGGGGCGGCGGGGGTGGCGGCGGCGGGAGTCGAAGCCGCGTCCGCGCCGATAGGTACGAGTGCGATATATGCAGCGACACCTTCCCGCGCAGAGAGAAACTCTCGCAACACAAGTATGTATATGCTTTATTTTATTAGATCACAAAATCCACAGATAAATAAATAAATAAATAAATAAACGTTAACACACTCATACCTCTGCACTAGGATTCCCTGTGTCGCAGATGGCATGGACAAACACAGAAACACAAGACAAACACCCAAGACCCGAGAACAAACTGTCATGCTCACCACACAAAGTGCGCCCCGGCCGGGAATCGAACCCGGGACCCCTCGCTTCGACGGCAGGGCTACTACCAACTAAGCCACGGAGCCGACGGAGATGTTTAATGAAAATCGGTTCAGGCGTTTCAAGGTCATCCTTACATACCTGATGCATGTCCTCCTTTTATACGTAACTTTTTTTATATTAATGTTTATAAGTGACGGAACGAGCTGAGGGCCCACCTGATGGTAAGTGGTGACCCTCGCCCATGACAACAGCAATGCGCGCGACTCAGTATGAGATACAAATCTTTACTGAGTCGCATTCATCCAGCGTCCATCACCCGAGACGGGATGATACGTCTCATGTGCATGTGATTTCACCGGCACCCACACCCTTCCACCGGCAGATTCTAGATGTGGTGGCAGTACCTCTCCGGACGAACTTGGCACAATTTCTACTGCTACTTTTGGTTGCTCCTTTAGCACCACCCAGGGGGTACGTGTAGGGAATCAAAGGGTACCCACCTACGGACGCGAGCAACTGGACCCCCCAAAAATGGAGGAGGTATGTCCGATACCTAATGTATGTCTGTCTGATAAATGTTTTTGCTGTTTAGGGAACTGGCACACCGGGGCGCGATGACCTTCCGCTGCGACGTCTGCTCCCGCCGGTTTGAACGCGACGACGAGTTGCAAATACACGCCGATCTGCACACGAACGACGAACGCATAGGTACGTACTATACAAAGACACTGTTCACACGCACACTACTACAAACATGCATGTGTGCGTATGTATAAAATACTAGCGACCCGCCCCGGCTTCGCACGGTTAGTAGAACATCAGTGTGCGAAGCCGAGGTGAGTTGCTAGTGTATTATATATATAAACCTTCCTCTTGAATCATTCTATCTATTAAAAAAAACCACATCAAAATCCGTTGCGTAGTTTTAAAGGTTTAAGCATACATAGGGATATAGGGACAGAGAAAGCGACTTTGTTTTATACTATGTAGTAATAAATATTCATACACTACACTAACCAAAAACATACATGTATGTAAGTAGCAGATATATAGTCAATAATTGCAAATAATTCAATTAATGTGTACTCACTTAGTTCCACTCACGTAGGTAGGTAGGTAAATGAATTTGTATAGACATGTCATACAAATTTATTTAAAAAATGTAAAGACTCTTAATAGCATGCTTTGTTTTGCAAACCTTAGTGGTTTTTTTAAATGCTATGCTTATTTTAATTTTATATTCAAACCTTATGTATAAATAAATAAAAAAAAAGATAGAGAGAGAGAGACAGAGAGAGAAACATGCGCACGCCGCACGGCTTACAATACAATAACAACTTACTATAACAAAAACTGTCGTTACAACTTTTCGTGAGAATATTTTTCCGTCTAGCCCCCTTTCACGACGCGCGATAAGGAACTTCGTTCCAAAACCAGTTGTATATTATAACAAACAAACAACAAACAACGTTAACACACTCATACCTCTGCATTAGGATTCCCTGTGTCGCAGATGGCATGGACAAACAGAAACACAAGACAAACACCCAAGACTCAAGAACAAACTTCATGCTCACCACACAGTGCGCCCCGGCCGGGGATCGAACCCGGGACCTCGCTCCGAAGGCAGGACTACCAACTAAGCCATTGTTCCAGGGCGATGCGGCCAGTGCAACAGCACGTTCCCTACGTACGAACAGTTGAAGAGGCACAACACGACCGTGCACGGCGCCTCGCCGCGCGCGCTGTCCCCCTCCGGCTCGCACGCGTGCGCGCACTGCGGGAAGCGGTTCACTCATGTGCACTCGCTCACACGCCACCTGCAGAACCACGCGAAGCAACTGTACCGGTGCGTCGTCTGCAAGGTAATGCGTACTTACCCTTTTGGAGATGGGGGGGATCTCTCTGGGATTACTTGCTTCCATACAAGTCTCTAATGTTCCCACTGCAGGGACACCGGCCTACTCTCGATAATTGAGAGTGAATGGGCTGTGATCTACCACGGGAGCCCAATCCGGATTGGTAGATGTCACATGTCGTCGAATTTTTGGTTCTAAGACATGCCGGATTCCTCACGATGTTTTGCATGAATGCGCATGAGACGTATCATCCCCGTCTCGGGTGATGGACGCTGGATGAATGCGACTCAGTGTAAGATCCAAATCTTATACTGAGTCGCATTACTGTTGTCATGGGCGGGGGTTGCCACTTACCACCAGGTGGGCTCTCAGCTGGTATTGTCACTAATCACATTAAAAAAAATAATTAAAAGTATATTTTTTGAATTCCAGGCTTCCTTCGCCCGGGCTGATCAACTGGCCCAGCATCTCAACAGCCACTTAGACAACTACAAACGCCTCAAGCCCTGAATACGTCGTAGATTAACCACTAAAATGGTGCCGGAGCGCAAGCTGTTGAAACAACTGTCAAAATTATGTGAACACCTGTCTAAGCTTCTGTCAAAACCATGAAATTATGTTTGAACGTGTGTGAAAGTTATGGAGATATCTGTTTGAATGTCGAAATTATAGAAAAATTTGTTTAAACATCTGTCAAAGTCATAGATAAATCTGTTTGGATATCGAAATTACAGAAACATTTGTTTAAACATCTGTCAAAGTTATAGATAAATCTGTTTGGATATCGAAATTACAGAAACATTTGTTTAAACATCTGTCAAAGTTATAGATAAATCTGCTTGAATGTCTATTACAGAAACATTTGTTTAAACATCTGTGAAAGTTATGGAGATTTCTGTTTGAATGTCGAAATTACAGAAACATTTGTTTAAACACGTGGAAAAATCTGTTTACTTTGTGAAAATGTCTGTCAGAACTGAAGAAATCTGTATAAATATCATTGGGGTAATCACGATGGGCCAATGTGGGGATGTGCGATGATGATTGGTTTGCCTAATCGATTCCAATAGACATCGATTATTGATCACACAGCGATCACCAATTAATAAAATTAGGTTGGATTGCTGTGTGTTTGTCTCGCACATTCTTCTAGACCTCCGAATGAGTTATCAATTCGCTTGTATTTGTTACCTCAGAACTGCGTTGTTTATCAATCGATTTGTTTTTTTTTTTATTTGGTCCCATATCAAAGTCGGTTCAATAGTTTGGTTGTTGACTCAAAATAATTGGAAAAATATTTTTTCCAATATATAAAATAATTGGGAGAATATTTTTTCCAATATATAAAATAATTGGGAAAATATTTTTTCCAATTATTTTGATTCAGTGTCAGTCAGTGACTTATCTTTGCATTTTTTCTGTACAACGATTTGTTAAAATGATAGGGTTTTTTTCGAAGTCGATTTTTTAGATTTTTTTTAAATCAGTCTCTTGTATTTTATTCGTTAGGACATATGTCATATTCTGTGAAACTTTAATTTGGCTGGCTTTCAACGGTTCAGAAGATTCCCTTTAGAGGTAAGACAGCATAAACAAGTGAATGATTCAAAAATCGACTAACATTCATCTATATTTCGGCATTAAGGGTGACAGTTTTATTCGAAACCTCTATGGTGCTTCTAGGTACTTATAAAATAAAAATAATCACCAGAATTGGCATAGGTATCGCGTAACAATCACAATTAAACATGCAAATTGAGAACCCACTCCTTTTTTAAACGACTTTGGAGGTTCAAAATTTCGCCCCTTGATCGATTAATAGAGTATTCACTTATTTTAAACGGACATACTGATAATCAGATTAAAAAGACATCGAATTCATATTCGATTAATCGGATATGACATCGATATTAATCGATTATTCGATTATCGGACATCTCTAGCGCATTGGTTCAGCGACTGGGCCAACGTGTACATATGCTGTAATTATATAGAGCCTGTTAACGGCCACGCCCTATAATCTACTAACAGAATACTGGAGATAGATCACCATAGCAACGAAGTTATTTATCAAAACTCTCCATACATTTTGATGTGAAACATGACTGCATACTGGAGCGCGATGCCGTGTTCAGTCACTCTTATGCCGTCACGTATCACATCTGCGGAGCATCCCGTGACGGCCAACATTTTATTATAATAGTATTAGTTGCTTTCCCAATATATTTCCAGTAATCGGTAGTTGAATATAGAGTTGTATTTAGCCGAAATAAATGTATCATTTTTTATAGCCGACATCATAATTAATTAAGGCAGTGTTTTATCACAGTTTTTATATACATATGTCAGTGTTATAATGTAGCTTAAGGCAATGCACACACCATTTTGTAAATAACACAATCGTGCATAAAAAATGTTTGACAGTTTACGAAAAATATTTGGATCTGTACGATTACATAACTTTTGAGTGATACGATTTTGTATCAATTTTAAGGGACTGAAAAAGGTTATAAATACGGCTGCTTTTTTGTGTGTGTTTATCGCACTACTGCCGAAGAAATCGCCAGTAGTTGACGGTTACGATGATAAAGGATATTTTAATATGATATGCTGTTTCTCCGAGGTGCCATAGAAGTTTCATCAAGAAATTCCTCCTAAATCGTCCATTGATCACGTGATAGGTTTTAGCAACTATTTAACCCCCTCCCCCCTACGTGGTGAGGTTTTAGATTCCTCCAAAAAGTCACGTGTATTCAATGGTACACAGTGTATTGAAATTTTCCTAATTTTATCCTTGAATTCAGGTGTAATGTGATCGTTTCATTTTGCGAAAATCATGCGCTTTAAAAATACAGGTTTAATTTGATTGTTGCCTGGCAACTGCCAGAAATCGTGCATTCAACTAAAATAATAAATACACGTGATATCTTAATATATTCCCCCCTCCTTGTGATATTTCCTGATCTTTTTCCGTACCTCCCTTTTCAAGCTTCACTTGATTTATGAATGGTTCTTATGTCAACGTGAAATGGACATTTTGCATTGAAATCGATGGGAATTGTTTCAATCAAAAGTTATGTAATGTTTTATTTTTGTGGGCATTGTGAAAAGACTCACTCTAGAGGGTTCGGAACAGGAGTGATTGTAATAAATACCACTACATATACAACGAAACTGTCAGTATTTTGTATATGTGCATGTAACGTGCCTAAGGAGCTCCTGTGACACGTTATATGCTCACGAATATGTTTAATTGGAAATTTTGACAAAACAAATCATACTTTTTTTTAATTGGAAATTTTGTCAGGCCTAATGCTATTTTTTGTAATTGGAAATTTTGACTGGCCAAACGATACTTTTTTTAATTGGAAAACATTTTTTAATTGGAAATTTTGACAGACTAAATCATAATTTTTTTATTTATTTATTTTAATTTGGGAAAACAGTTCAATAGTACATCTAAATAATTAACTATAACCAGTAATTTATCCACTATCAATTAATATTGCAAATGTAATTAAAAATCTCATGATTTTTAGCGCCCGTCTGAGTTTTAAAGTATAATAATGTGGCGGCTCCGTGACTATATTGGCTATCCTATTGTAAGTGAAGCAGCGAAGGCTCCGAGGCCCAGGGGCATAGACGCCGACTTTCAATCTGAAGGTCGCTGGTTCAAACCCACACGTGCAACAATGAGTTTTTTCACTTCAAAAATTTATGCGCGCTATACCACGTTCTCGAAACGGTGATGGAAAACATCGTGAGGAAACCGGCATGTCTTAGAACTAAAAAATCGACATGAGATATCTACCAATCCGGATTGGGCTCGCGTGGTAGATCAGAGTCCATTCACTCTCAATAATAATAATACGATTTATTTCTCTCACAAGGTTAACAAGTTAATACTAACATTTTTCTATTTTATTTTTCAACCACATTTGTGAAAGACAGATGTAGGTTAAAACCTGTAGTACTGGTCACCAGGCCCTCCCAACCACGGCCGATTATCGAGAGTAGGCCTGCAGTGGGAACATTAGAGGCTGGCGCGGTAGGCAGTGGTGAAATTGGCCCTAGGCCCTCCCACCCACGGCCGATTATCGAGAGTAGGCCTGTAGAGCCTGGCGCAGTAGGCAGTGGTGAAATTGGCCCTAGGCCCTCCCACCCACGGCCGATTATCGAGAGTAGGCCTGCAGTGGGAACATTAGAGGCTAGCGCGGTAGGTGTGAAATTGGCCCTGAACTAGAGTGGTTTTTTTTCGCCGTGTCCACAAAATTCTGCACTATATTGTCACGCGTTTTATGTACGACAATAATTATGCATTTCTGCACAGTCGCCTCTGGATTTTTTTCATCTATGTATTCAAATTTCTGGTTATAATGTACGCTGACTGTACGACGCTTTAAAAATCATTTGGAAAATATGTGAATACCCATTTTTACTATTAAGAAATCAATTTTAATGTAGACATTATGACTTATTATATTTTATGAATTGTATTATAATGATGGTTTTTGCTGTTCTTTATTAAGAAATTCTGTTGCAAATAGGTTTTTTTTGTTTATTTATTAAAAATGGATCAGAATTAATTAATCATATGTATTTCGCCGATTTTTTTATTTTTATTTTTTTTTATAAATTGCTGTAATATCAACTCTGCAATAACTGTTAGAGTCGGATACGCTAATCGCCCGAATAACTAACCGTATTGTTAGTGAACACGTATATTTAATCTGTTGGTTAAACTAAAATTGTTGCCTCAGCCAAGCAGAAATATGACTTCCCTTAGTTTATAAATTTTAAAACTATCATGGTTATGAACATTATTATTCGTGTTACCGAGATATTTACCGCGATTTGTGAGTTTTGTTGACTCCCGATATTTCGACGCAGTTACATGCGTCATGGTCCCGGGCAAACAGACTTACTGCGTCTTCTTCTTATCGTGTCAATGTTTCTTACAAACTAAATTATGTCGTTTTAATACAGCGTCGAAATATCGGGAGTCAACAAAACTCACAAATCGCGGTAAATATCTCGGTAACACGAATAATAAAATTCCCTTAGTTTAGTTTGACATTACGGACTTTGTTTTTAATAGAATTGAACGCGCTTTAAATAATTTGACATATTGTAAAAAAATATATGTTTTTACGACAGATAGTCAATTTCACTAATTGTTAGATTTTATATATAGATAGTTAATCTGGTGGCGTGTGTACCAAATTATGGTTGACAGGTAAAAGGGGTCAACTCCCACAATGGTGGGATGAATGTCGAAGTCTGAATGTCGATCGATCGACATTGATCTTGTTGAGAGGTTAGAAATTTTCAACTGATAAGAATGAATGTACTTTGGCATCGCCAAATGCCTGGGCGAATGACCATTTGTTGGTGTTTGTTTATTAAGGACCATTCGAGATTATTCATTGCGAGTGAATGTGATAATCATTGTTGCTAGGAGTTTGTTAAAGCCCTCATAAGACTATTGCAAATCACTGATCTCTATTTGTAGTACACTGATAGGCTGTCTGTTGTGTCTGTGCTTAATTGAGTGACACTTTGGCGCTGTAAACAGATACGAATGTCCAAGGAACTAAAATGTTTTGATGGTTTTATGTATCACAATTTACAATAGACAAAGTGTACAGTAAAAATTGATACAGTCCTACAATTAATATAAAATTAATCTAGAAAAAGTTATTTTAAATTGTTCGTTTACTTCGGCAGCCGCAGAGACAAGATAAATTGACAGTATCAGTTTGAGAGATAAAACGTTTTAATCGCAAAAATCGTAGAGCATCCTCTAGTATTTTATTATAATAAACTATGATCAGTCTGATATGGTATAAAAATGATTGCAAATGTTTTATTATTGCCATTTCTAAAGTAAAATAGGGTTTGATTCTTGGCCTTGAGCGATGAACATTTCGTTTGATCCCGGGTATTGGGTCTTTTGTTTGTGTTTGTCCATGCCACCTGCCTAGATTTAATTAAAAAATAATTTAAATGGGATACTTTTTTTAATCTGTGACAGCATAGAAATGTCGGATAAATTATGTTTCGGTCCATATACAATACAAGAGGTCAGTGAATACAAATACATAAAAAAACAATATTTTAAGTCGCCTTCTATTAAAATTACACGTAAAAATATTCTCGAATGGTTCTTTTTTAAGTTAAATATTATACACGTTTTTTTTTGAAATTTATGCGAAGAAATTTATCGTTTCGCTTTAGTAAATATAAATGTAAGTTCTTATTTAATTAAGGCACTGAAATATAGGAATATTGTAATATTTAGGGGCATTATTCCGATAATGCATCTCGTGTGCGTTCGAGATTCGGATCTACGTTGGTCGGGCAGTGAGTTCAAACCTTGACGTTAAGATTTTGTAATGAAATAAATAATTCTAAGGTTGGAACTTACTGTCGAATGTGAAATATTATAACATATAATATTATTTAAATTATGACTAATTTTTATATTTTATATAGTGGTGAATTAATTTTCGCCTGTCAGTTTTTCGTTTTAGTCCTATCTAATAGGATAATTCCTCGGAATTGAAGATGATTCGCTTTAAGGGCTGCAGTGAGAAACCTTCTGTATCTGTTCTTTGATCCTAGCGAGAGCCTTTAGATTAGCTGTTATATCCTTGTCTTTGAGTGACGGGAGCAATGCGATGAGACTTGGGTTGTCTCATTCGGTAGGGAAGGACCGGAGTCTTGTTGCTGTTATTTATAGGCGGCTGTAACTACTTAACATCAGGATGTTATTTCGTCCCATATATATAGATGTTGATTATTATTATTTTTATCAATTTTGTAATAATTATAATATTTTTAGTGTATAAGTCACTTATGGTACATGGCGGTATCATATGTATGGCTAAGTGATTCTTAATCTACGGGCTCTGTCTCAAAAACGTTAAATTGTATTGTATGTATCTATATTATTTAGACCAAATTTCTAGATAATTTAATGCCCTAATTTTTTTGCCATCGAGTTAAAAAATCGGTATTTGCGTCATTTGGCCTCCGAAGTTATTATAACATAGAATCTCGTACACGAGATTCTATGAGACTTGGCTAACTTAAACTGATGAGCGAACTTAAATAAAATGTCGAAAAAAACACATAATACAAAAATACTTTATTGTTCATCAAGATATATAAGTAAAAGGAATGTTATATAATTATATACATTGGGCGGCCTTATCGCTTATAAGCTATTTCTTCCAGGCTACCTTTGGACGGAGATATATACCAGTCTATAGCTCATTGTCTTTAACTCCGAGTTTTATCCTTTTCCACGTTATATGATTGTACCATTTGTAATTGACGGCAAGGAAAGGAATTTATGAAATTTTATAAGTGGAATGTGTTTGCTATAAGCAAAGCGTTTGGGAAGCAGCGTGTTTCGGAAAATTTTTTTTTTTTTTGTTAAACGCAATTTTTTTTGTGTAGAACGAGATGCGGCTGCAATATTCTACGTTCATAAAAGTCAAACTCATTTATTCCTTTAGATCTCAAGTATCATTTGGACAATTTTACACACGCATGTACACATATTGGTGAGCATGTAACGTGTCACAGGAATTCCTTACACATTAAATGCATACAGATACGTGTCACATCGAGTTTTTAATAGAAATCAATTTTTATATATAATATTATTTTAATTAAAAATACATAAAAATGTTTCCCCATTCATAAATTACATGTAAATAATTGATTTAGATTAAAAAGGTCGATGGACGTAGTAATTTTGCAGCCGGTTCTTAGACAATCTTAGACATTTATTAAAAGCAGTAGACAATACGATGTCTGTCGGTGTACTGTCGTGTGTTGAGTAACATGCTAACAACCTTTTTGGGTAGCTTTGAATTTTGGAGTTTATGCCTTTTAGGGCAATTTTGAAGAAACTAGGTAGGTATGATACGCTCGATGTGAGAAAATATATTTAAGCTTACTCTAGCAATCCTCCATTTTTACTATAAGTTGATTAGAAATTGTTTTTTTTTTTATCATTATATATCGGAACATGTAAACAAAAGTTGATTATGCCCTAAGAGGTTGTTAGCTTATTACCAGTAATTAATTCGGTGTATAATTAGAATATGGGTGAAAAAAATAGGTAATAATTGTTGAAATAACATCAATCAAGCGATTTTGCCCTCATAATCATAATTACAATAGTTATCAAAAAGCAGAGTTCAATATTTTCAACACTTTACTCTTATGAGTGGAATTTCTTCATGAAATTTGTATAGGACAACCTCGGAGATCTCTACTATAATATTAAAAAAAAGGATCATCCGAATGGTTGTCACTTAGCGAAGAAACCACCTTTGTTAAAAATCTTTAAATCTAGAATCTAGCCGTTTATAACTATATTCTATTTCCTAGTTTTCTATACACACTTGCTGGTAACAAGAAAACAACGCGAAGAAATCATTACATTTTAGGTACAAGTATTTAATTTTACCTCCCAGCGTCCCACCAGTGGGGATCATGATATGCCACTGGTGGGGCAGTTGGTCGGTTTTGGAATACCCCATATCCACCTCGAGTATATTTTAGTGGTTAATAAGGCCCAAATTATAATGTTAAGAATGCTTCCCTTCCTTCTTTACGTGAAATTGGTTGAACTGTGAAATTGGTTGAACTGTGAAGTTGGTTGAACTGTGAAGTTGGTTGAACTGTGAAGTTGGTTTTGGGAGAGTGCAAGTTTCATAGACACAATCTATTATATTATATTAATATAGAGTTTTATTTAATTATTGTCTTTTATTTTAATCACTATTAACCACTCCTTTTTGAGTCCATCTCGTCCGTGGGAATACCCTCGGGAGTCTACACGTGCCCCCCGGGTGGTGTGGACCAACCCAAAGTAGCAGTAGAACTTGCCATGTTTTTCATACCACCCTTAAGTTTTGAGGAAAAATAATTATTTGAAGACAAAATATGACGTCGAAAATCGGCCATCTCAGTTTTTATAATTTTGATACAGCCTGTGTCACTCACAATTAAGACAAATTTAACAACTCTAGCTAAAATCCATCAAACCGTTAGCTACAGAGTTCAAAGAAATATACATATTTCTACACTTGAAAAACAATCCTTCTGGCGCAGTCGAGTTAAAACTACCGTATGTGTATTGTATATGTAGGTAATCTGAGAGTATTCTCGGTCTAATCTCGCATGTTCAAATTAAATTTCTCTCAGATTTAAAGCAAATAAATATTTATTATTATACGTGCATACCAAGACACAACAAACATTTATGTTCGTGTTACAAATGCTTGTTCTGGGTGGGAATCGAACTCAGAACCTAAAGCGCAGAAGGCTACTACTAACCGAACGAGGCCAGCCAACGCATTCATGTAGATTTTGTTATTATTTTCATTAAACTAATTAATTTCTGGAAGAAAGGATTTCCCTATGTCCCTTATCAACCTGTATGCAAAATTTCAGGATGATCATTGTGCGAATGTGCATTCATATTATTAGTGTAAGGTTTGGAAAATAATTGGGATTTAGAAAGGGTTAAATAAAACTACATATTTTCCCATTTATTTTATATGTTTTTGCATCATCTTATATACTATGTCATATGTATGTGTATTAACTATTTATATCTATAGGTAGGTACAGAGTACATTTTATGTTAACTGGTTAATATTTGATTTTTAACCTTTTCCATTAAAATTAAAACAATAACAGTTGACAGTGGCTGAAAAAACGTGTTTTTAATATTATGTTCAAACTAGTCAAAACTCATTTGACGTAAATTTCGTTTTGTCAAAATAATCACAGTTTTGTGAAATCATATTTTTTTATTTTAACAAACTATGTTTGTGTTTTCCGATATTTCAAAGTCGTATTAATCTTAAAATCAGTAATGTTCTTTTTTATATTTTAAAATAACAAATCGGCTTTTTGAATATCCTAAATATTTTTTTTTCAACCACATGCCTGTAACCGTCATAGACAAAAACAATTTTTTTTTTAAAACACGTGAATACAACTTAGTCTCAACAGAACAGACAAGCGAAAATACTTAATTTTAAATACTTAACATACTATTTTCATTTAAATCTAATTTCCACTAAATTATACATAATAAATAAACAGGGGGTAGGTATAAAAATTAAACTAATGAAATAAACTGACGCAGTTGAATATTTCAAATAAAATAAATATAGAACGAAACTTTTGTTCTGGCCTAAAATTTAATGTTTAGCATTTAAATATAGCCATGGCTAACGTAAAATAAATTATTTAAAACTTAATTTTATTGTTCATTATAACTTTTAAGAATAAACACAGAACACGGATATGTTTTAATGACAATACCAAGTGTTCTGAAATGTCCCTACAGTTAATAAAGAATACGAATATGAGAGTGACTAAATCGTACCATTTTGGCAAATTTTTCGTAGATCTATATAGAAATATTAGAATTGCGTCAGTTTATGTACAAAGGTGTATAGCATATACCTTAAATACATCACATTCATGATATAAATATATAAAGTCGCAAGGGTAGATTAGTAGATACAAAATTTGGGAAGATAAAAATCACTAACTCTTTCTGGTCGTTAAGTTCGAAACATCACATTCATTTTGAAATAAAAGCTCAAACATGTCTAACAAAGTAATGTGTGCGTTTAGAAGAATATTGAGCAAATTAAAAACAACCAAAATAATTCTTAAGTACTCTACTCTAAGACAACACCCATGGACGGCCGAAAACTAGAAAAAAAAACAATGTGCATGTCTGTGGTTCCGACTCAGTATCTCACTCTCCACGGAACTAAAATTACGATAAATATTTATCGTCAAAAATGTTCTAGCGGTTTACGAAACGAAAGATCTACTACACACCTATTGCGTTATTATTGCTGTGTTTTTTTGTGTTTGAAATAAAAATCGCATTATCTCGCGCGAATCTCATTCACAGGAACATCAAAATGTAAACAAGGAATCTACAGTGTCACTAGATCTACAAAACAATTTCTACGATAACTTTATAGTAAAATCAAAGGTCTTTCATACTACGATTTTTATTTCAAACACATTATTATATTAGATATTGCTAACAATGTGTGAAAACAACTAGACACATTTATTCAGACATTTATAGATAAACATCGAAAAGTCTACCATCTAACTTGAGTCAGCAATTTCGGTTATTATATCAAAGTTCATTTCAAAATTGACACGTTCATCATTACATACACGATTTTTTTTGTCGTGTTGTCACATTTTAATATTTTGCACACACAGTGGCACAGCAATTATCTCTCATTTTTAAGATTCCTAACTCAATTGTTAAAATTTTCTGACTCCAGTTAGAAAAACAATAAAATAAAAGTTACTAAAAGACGAGGATAGAAAATCCGTTTTACATGTTTCAAAAAATATTTTTCATTATATTTTAAGAGTTTGTGTACAAAAACAATAATTATGTCAAGCATGCGACTTGTCATGGGTATAATTTATTATTCGATACTACAACACATAAAATATCTAGCTTGTACTACAAACCAAAGTTACGCTGTTTTTGAACAAATGTAACTTCATGCGTCATATATTTGTTGTAATTAACGCCGATAAAAATTCGTGACAAAGGATTTTTTTTAACTATGGTAATAGTTCTTTGGAAATATTTTTCATTCAATTGCATTTTTATTGTTGTTTGTTCAAAAACAGCTGTTTTTTTTTTCAAATAAAATGTCACTGAACGGACTATGCACGTCTAATCTATGTTCCTACAGCTTTGAATGCATCTCTAGGTTTATAATGTTTAGAATGTCACACATTCAAATATTTTCAACTTTATGAAAGTTATTATATTCAAAAATACATGTTGTTTGTATTCACATATTTCTTAAATTCAATTTCATTCAATTTGAAATATAAAATATTAAAAAAGTAACTAAAATTGTCTGTGACTTATCTTAGACTAGCTGCGCCCCGCGGTGTTACCCGCGATTAGACTTCCTACGGGAACCGTACATTTGTCCGAGATAAAAAGTAGCCTATTTGCTATTCCAGACTATAAACTATCTTTGTGCCAAATTTCATCCAGGTCCGTTCAGCCGTTCTGGCGTGATTGAGTAACAAACATCCATCCATACTTACAAACTTTCTCGTTTATAATATTAGTAGGATATTTATCATTATTCGATGGGGACTGGAATTTGACAGTAGCACAAAATTTTAGGCTATCTTTGCAGCTATTGTTACTATTTATTTGTTTTCACAAACAACTTAACAACTTAACACTTTAGTTATTTAAATTTGCCAATACTTTTGAAGGCTAAACCAAATAATCTTCCGTCTTGTTCAGTTTTGTCCAAACGAAAAGAGACAACAATATGAGAGCTATATTAGTTTTCACTTTGGTTGACATCAAAATTGCCAATGGATTGATGCCAATGGAATCTACCGCAAAATGTGCAAAAGTGAAAGTATATATTGTATTAATTTACGTTACATAAATGCATTCAATGTTGTAGGATGTCCTTAGAATCGCCCTTATAGGATTATTCACATGTTATTGGTGTTATCATTATAATTGAGAAAGACGGTAAAGTCTAAAATAGAGAAAAAATCATACTATTTGGCACTTTCTGCATTAGAAATTGTAGCCTCTTAAAATGTATATATTATGTAAAAATTAAAAATGTGTTTATATTTACTTTTCAAAATGGACTCAAATCGGATTCATCTGTAGAAAGTATGAAGAATAGTAAGAAATGGTGGGGATATGTTCAAATTACTATTTTAAGTCGTACAATTTCTAACACAGTGACGTGATAGAGAAAGAAATTGATAAATTTTAAGGCATTCAAGAAGAGTTATCGTAATATACATAGCATACCATATTAATTTATAAGTCGAGGACTATACAAAACATTGGTGTTATATGGGACTTAATAATATATACTTACGATTAATAATATAAATCAACAAAATCATATTAAAGAAAATTAAAAACAAAAAAAATTTAATAGCCTATCTAAAGTTCGCTTGTATATAATATAATTAATATAGTATCTTGAATTTCCTAGCTAAAATTACACCCCATTTTATAATGTGGGTTATATATGCTTATATCTAGCGTTATATTATGGAATAAATGAAGCGTCTTATCACTACTCCTTAAGTAACATACTATATGTTGAAGGAAGATTAGCAATAAGAAAGGCATCGACCGTCGGCGCGAAAACTGCGGTAACCCACACATTGCTAAAAGTGACGGTCGCCAGTTACCTACACGTTACATATATATCTTACTTTCTATGGATAAATAATTTTAATCACTACTTCAAGCGGTTATAGGCATAAATTATGTTTTTTTTTCACTAATAACTAGCACGTTTAACCTAGATTTGACTATCTAATCGTTTGTCATATTTTTGATAGACATTTGAGGTCGTACCTCGGAAACGCCTCAAATATTCACAGAAAAAGGGAAAGGTCAAAATAAAACTCACTAATAAGTCTTTTAGATTTAAATTTGTAACATATCAATAGAGAATATCATTTTATGTGATTATTTGAAGCGTTTTAATTTTAAATTTTTTTAGATTGACTGAATGACCGAATTGACACAACGATTCGTCCCTAGCCGGAAAATCAATTTTTAATATATTTATTATGTATATTATAAATATCTTAATTGTAATCTCTAGCGATATGTCTCTCAAGTTTCACTACATGCCCAAATGAAATCGAAAAGACTAAATAGAAACAATCAAATAAGCTACGACAGACAAACTATAATTCGTACTGTTTCGAATCCCTTTTAATTTTCTGAATGTGTAAAATAAAATAAAAACTCGTAAGACAGAAGGCATTTTCTCATTGGAAAGTGTTTTTTACCAATGCAGAAACAAAACAGATTCGAAACAGCGTTATACATTAAATATAATGTATAAAATACACATTTACAAAATATTATGTCCAATCGGCACCGTAGACACGAGAGCCATTAAAAAGTCTCAAAAAAGATGATTTCATAGAACTATATCTTCATTACTCTTTAAGAACACTAGCTCACTTTTGAAGGATTCGCACAAAAGTTTTTTGGTATAAATAAATTAAATAAATAGCCGAAAGATGGAAAAGAAAACCACGCGACAGTTTTTGTTGAGAGAAAACAAACGAACACACATTTCCTCTAGCTACAGTAAACGATTATATTAATTACATTATATCTACCGCAATAAATATTTTTCTTTTCACTTAACCTCCTATTCAATATATAAACCTAATTTTTACTACTTTTCGGTATTTTTTTTTTCATCAAGTGTATCCGTTAATATATAGACACAACCTTCTTTTATAACAGTAGTATTATATTTATGATTTCGTTTAAATATGACTTTTGGCATTGTATCTCACGGAGAAAAGAAGATATATCACTGTTAGTGATCGATAACTTTATCCACGCCGTTTTTTTTCTATTTTTTATTTACTTCATCGCCTCTTGCTTCTATCCGCGGCTGATAAAAAATGTTTTAAAAAAACTCACTCTCTGATGTGACCTAACCCCTATATTCCTACTAAACATTTTTCCAAAAACTACATTTTTTTCCACTAATCTTATCCTATCTTGTGCTATCAGATGTTTGGTACCGTTTGCCACAACATTTTTCCAAAAAATGCCTTTTCACCGAAAAATCATCGCAACCGTTTTGGCCCGCGTGTCAACTGATATTATCATCTTAAAAGTAACTTAATCTAAACATATCTACCAATATCCTAAAATACAATCTAAATTTATGTTAAACGCATTCATTATGCATGTCATAAGCAGCGTTATAAACTAAAACTTTCGTTATGACTCACATTTATTTCGAAATCTGTGTCATTTATTTACTCGTATCGATTTTTTTTTAATAATTGGCTTACAGCCATTCTCCTCCATACTCCCGACCCATCGCTGCCATGATAAAAAAAATATAAGTAAACTAAAATATAAACTGTTCTAAATAAAATATCACATTTTGAAACTTTGGCTTACATAAAACCTAAAGCCCACGAGACTAGACATCTTAACATTCTCAAGACTAGAATTTCGCCTAATTTAAAATAAAGTATATATTAAAATAGTTTTTAATACTTTCAGGAGTAATAGTTAGCTAAATATAATCCGCCAATAGTTCCCGCCAATAGTCCGCTAAAAGTTTAAAATATTGGCTTCCATTTCTCGCTCTTTCTTAGCTATTACTCCAAAATGTAATACATCCAGATAAAATGTTTATACACTTAAGTATCTTGAAATATATTAATTATTATTAATATTAAAATATTTTAAAATATACTTCAGATATAATCGTTTTATTACTCGAAAACACTCGAAAGAACAATTCACAGTTTTAACGTAAAAAGAATAAAGTGAATTAATAATTAATATTTGCGTTTCCGAGTAACAAACATATTGTAAATAATGTTTGTCTTATTATTTGCCAAGATTAAACATTTTTAAATTTAATAAGTAATTCTTAAAGCAAGATGGCGTCACATCTAGCCCCTAATGGACATAAAAAAGAAAAAAAAATGAAAAAAATATTTAACAAATTGTGTAACATTGGCGCGTGCATTCTAATCATTGCAGAACTTCCGTTTTTCTAAATAATATGAAAGCAATTAAAAATAATATATACACAGACTGAATATAGCTCTAACATGAAAATTGGGGTATTTTGAGCTTAAAACAGGGTGAGTCAGTCACAGTAAAATAGAGTCAAGCACGCCAATGTTATGGTAACTTGAGCCAAAGGAAAATACAACTAAATAGGTTAATCCATGGTTAAACTAGTAAAAATATCAAAATTTACTGTGGGTTTCCACGACGAATACTCAACAAGCGATTATTTCACAACTTAATTGTCAATTGCATTGCAACTTAATTGTCAGTTTTGTTATTTAGTTACAATGGGAACGATTATAGCTAGCTAATTTACAGCATAAATCGCAAAATGTTTGGTAGATTTTAACAACAAATCATAGATAAAGCTCTTGTTTTTGTTTGTCTATGGATTTGCTTGATCGATATCAGCACTATGATATCTATCTATGGAAAATTGTATGTTTTGTGTCTTCCGTCCGAAAAGAATGTGTTTCATTATTTGTATAAGCGTTTACTTTATGTGAATGCAATTTGCGTACAAAATCATTTCATATTTTGAATAAACTTTTTACATCCTTTCAAGTTTTTGACAGTTGTTTATATCAAACGTTTTTGATGTTGCGTGACTACTTGTGTGATTTGATATCACAACGAAAGTTTTTAACAAGTTTTTATAGATGTTCCGTGAATGGAAACCCACTGTTTAAGAAACTTGAGCTAAACATTAGCGTACCACTAAGATTAACCCAAGGTACGTTACGTATACATCGAAACTTAGGGAAACTTGAGCCAAAACATATGTATACATATAATATTACTTACTTCAAAACCTAAACCTTGTACCAAACCAATAAAGTTAACCATGGCTTACAAACGATAGAGATTAATCAAGTGAAACACACACCAACGTAGAGTAACTTGAGCCAAAAAATATAAGCTAGTTGAACAAAGTATTGCTAAGTACAGTGTTATGTTAAATGAAGGTTAATCAATTTTAACAATTAACAAAAAGTAGAGTAACTTGAGCCAAAAATATAGTCAAGTATACAACCCGTTGTCAAACAAAGGTTAATAAACTTTAACACTAATACGTAGAGTAATACAAACCAATACGTTTACAAACAAAAATATCGTTTAGAGTAATTCAAACCAATACACAAACAAAAAAATAATTAAATATAAATCACCAATGGTTTACGTGTGAAAATATTAAAAAAACCTAGGGGTAACTTGTGCCAAAACATATAAGCAAGTTTAAGTGAGGATAACCCAAGGTTAGATCATGTCGGATTCCCTCGTCACGCAGCAGAGGTCGGGCTGGGGGTATTGACCTCACACGAGCAAGCTCGGAGCCAGCCATTCATCTTCACCGATCTGTAATGAACAGAAAACAATATGACTGATATAAAAGTCCAAAAAAAAACCGCCTTTGACATACCCTATTTCTCGCATATAACGTATTATATAATCATATATCGTAACAGCAGCCCCAAGCAACACTTAACAAATCACATAGTGATTGTTTGGTACCGTACCGTCTAATGTCCCCACTGCAGGGACACCGGCCTACTCTCGATAATTGAGAGCGAATGGGCTTTGATTCCACGGGAGCCCAATCCGGATTGGTAGATGTCACATGTCGTCGAATTTTTGGTTCCAAGACATGCCGGTTTCCTCACGATGTTTTCCGTCACCGTTTCGAGAACGTGGTATTGCGCAGATACATTTTTCAAGTGAAAAAACTCATTGGTGTTCTTGTGGGTTTGAACCAGCGACCTTCAGATTGAAAGTCGGCGTCTGCGCCCCTGGGCCACCACGCTCTCTCGTTTGGTACACTTGACCGGAATCAGTTGTTGGAGCACCATCAGTGAATAGTTTCAAAAACTTGACAAATATTTGAACAATTAAAACAAGTGATATGCACGCATCAGCTCAAGCTGCTAGATAGATAGATATAAAATAACATAACTCATAAAAAAAAATACTACACAAGTAATATGAAACAATGGGCGGTCTTATCGCTTTAAAGCGATCTCTTACAGACAACCTTGGATGGACAAGAAGTAACGGAGTGCATTAATTAAGAATAATAATATAGTACACTCTATTATTTCAAAAAAGATATATCCGAATTGGTACACAACGGGCGAAGAAATAAGTTACAGGAAAGCAAAACATGCCATTTCGTTGGATGACATTTTATTCTAGGTATTTTAATTTAATGACCAAACTATAGAATCGATTTTAATAAAATTTCTATGGGACCATTCTGAAAGAATATTATGCCAAATAAAAAAGTTTTTTTAAAATCTGATGTACCAAAAACAATCGAATTGATAACCACCTCCTTTGGACGTAGGTTGAAAAAAATAGACCAAAAATTTTTGTAACTTACGGGCTGTACTTGAAAGTGTTGCACTGGATAGTGCAAGACTTGCGGCTGCGACATGGCGGCGACTCCGCCGACGCCGCCCACGCCGCCCACGCCGCCGCCCAGCGCCCAGGGCAGCTGCACTCCGCCCATGCTGAAAAATACAAGTTTATGAGACAAATGTGACAGAAATGCATAAAAATCAGATGTTAAGTGGGTAGTTCCGCTTTGAACAACAGCAATACGACTTAGGTCCCCCCAGATCGAAGTATAAGACAGATCCAGTTGCTCATGTCCGTAGGAGAGTACCCTTTGAATCCCTAGTACCACCCAGGGTACACGTGGTGCGAAAAGGTAACTGAAAGTAGCAGTCAAACTTGTGTCTTTGTCTCAAGAAGTACCACCACATCTGGAATCTGCCGCCAAGCAGTAGTGGTTGCATTACTGTATTCCGGTGGAAGGGTGTAGCTACCGGTGAAATCACATGCGCATGAGACGTATCATCCCCGTCTCGGGTGATGGACGCAGCAGGATGAATGCGACTCAGTAAAGATTTGTATCTCATATTGAGTCGCGCGCATTACTGTTGTCATGGGCGAGGGTCACCACTTACCATCAGGTGGGCCCTCAGCTCGTTCCGTCACGCATTCACATAAAAAAAGACAGAGACACAATAAAAATTTATAACTAATCTTCGTAGTAGGCTAAGAAACTGAGAGAAGAAACTCACCCCATATACTGATGATGGTAATGAGCGAATTGTCCGTAAGAGTAGCCTTGCAGTGCGGCGGCCGAGGGGGGGGCGGCGCCTCCCAGCTGCTGAGGGTACGCCCCGTACCAGTAGGAGCTCGCTGGCACCGTGCTAGCTGTGTATGCGGCGCCGAATGGGCTGTAAGCTGCTCCTCCAAGCTATGGACAAAACACACGCTCAAGCAGGAATCTTCTATTATTATTACCTAAGATCTGGGTGACCGATCTTCGCTGTTTTTTTGTAAGTTCGTATTTTATTTGAAACTAGCTGGCTGTTACCCGCGGTTGGACTTCCTAAGAGAACTGTACATTTATCCGGGATAAAAATTAGGCTCTGTGCTATTCCAGACTATAATCTATCTCTGTGCCAAATTTCATCCAGGTCCGTTCAGCCGTTCTGGCTTGATTGAGTAACAAACATCCACCCATACTTACAAACTTTCGCGTTTATAATATTAGTAGGATTATAATTTTTTTTAATTAACAGTAGAATACCAATCAAGTACCACAAAAGTTGACGAGATGGCGCTGTATTAAATTTTCAGCGTAGTCAGTACATAGTATACACACAACACACCGTTAATTTATAATAAATTACTCCCATTAATAATATTACTGAGATTAATTTGCGCATTGAAATATTAATAAATATAATAGCTTTTAAAATTATCTAAAGGTACTTACTTAATTGGAATAACGAAATAAATTAATTATTCAATACATTTTTTGGCATCCATTAGTAGACTCTACAGAGATTTATTAATTAAAAATGTATTGTTTGTAATGGTAATTTGTAATTATTAATATTAAAAAAATAAAGACAGAATTATTAATGATTATATACTAAGTGATTGTTTGTTGAAAATCGAACATGAAAATTTTAATATAGGTGCACATTGAATATTTATTTTGGAGAAAAAAATAAAACCGCTTGTGGCGTGGCTTCCTTAGTTCATGAGACCACTTTCATGCCGGTCAGATGTTAGGTGGGTGACCATTTAGTGGCACTAATACTGAGCGCTTCCGTGCATGTTTGATACGTTAAAATGTCGGTCCCGGTCCATGTCGGAGGCTTTCGGGCGGGTTGTAAACTCCGACAGCAGAGTTGGCCGCTTACTCACACGAAGGGAGAATTTCTTCAGCTCAAGAATTATAATTCAGACCTTGGAGCTTTGACCTTTTTACTAAGACGGCTCCGTGGCTTAGTTAGCCCTGCCTTCGAAGCGAGGGGTTTCGGGTTCGATTCCCGGCCGGGGCACACTTTTTGTGGCAAGCATAAAGTTTGTTCTCGGGCCTTGGTGTTTGACTTGTATTTCTGTGTTTGTCCATGTCATCTGCGACACAGGGAATCCTAGTGCAGAGGTATGAGTGTGTAAACGTTTATTATCATTATTATTTATAAGAAAGCGTGATCTTATGCAACCGCCCGCACCCTCGCAGAACAACCCGTTTTTTGTTTCGATGTACTGCAGCTGTCTTTAGGAGGATGCTGACTGTGGATGGTGACTGGACGCATTTAGATGAATCACCACTTACCATCAGGTGGGCCCTCAGCTCGTTCCGTCACTTATACACATAAAAAAGAGAAGAAAAAAGATTCGCACCTGCCCCTGCGCCTGCGCATTGTTGGGGTCCCCAGACTCCTTCCCCCAGGAGCATTTGACCGGCTGGCCGTTTACATCCGTGTTGTGGACCGCGACGATAGCGTGGGTGGCGCTCTCCTTGGTAGAGAATCTGAAACAAATAGGATCGAGGTCACTGCCCCGTATGGCACTGAAAACCAGTGCTATAGCAGTATTTTTACTGATCTCTCTGGTCGATCCTTCATGACTGAAGATCGCGATCACCATGTACAGTCAGTGTTCGTGAGTCGTCTCCGTCGGTTTCTGTCTGCGGCCATCCGGACTACTGTCTCAAACTTAGAGTGGCCCTCTTTGAGCTGGTCTGACCACAGCATTGGAGATCTTCCCCGGGACCACTTGCCTTTTTACTGATATTATGGTGTTATTCATTATTATGGCGTGCCATAATTTACTTATTCCTATGTATAAAAATAAATAAAATTGAAGAGTCTGTTTGTTTGTTGTTTCTAACAGCTTTTTAACTAAATTTATTAAAAATATACAGGGAATATATAGCAAAAAACGATTTCTTAAATGTTTGTTTCAGTTAACCTCGGAAACGGCTGCACCAAATTCTACGATACTCCACTGACAGATAGCTGATGTTATAAGGAGTAACAAACTATTTTTATTTTCTTCCGAATTATTGTATTCTCATAACTCGGTGGGAGAAAATCTGAGTCGTATTGCTGTTGTCATGGGGCAGGTAACCACTTAACATCAGGGCCTTCAGCTCGTCCTATCACTTGTAACATAAAAAAGTGCCGTGATGACGTTTATCGATTAGAGACAGAGAGACAGAGAGAAATAATGAAATCCAGTCAAAACCCTATAGAACCATCAAATACCGACCTGACGAAAGCGTATCCCTTGTCCTTGAAGACGCGTATCTCCTGGATAGTACCGAAGGGTTGGAAGGTCTTCTGCATCAGCTCCTCAGTCAGGCCAGCCGTCAGACCTCCGCAGTAGACGGTGCAGTTGGTGGCCGAGCTTTGCACGTATACCTCATCGAAGGTCAGAGGTTTCGAATTCACTGGAAGAGGAAAGATCTGTTATGTATTTGCACCACTTCATTTTTAACTGACTTCATCAAAAATTTGGTTATCAAGCTGAAGAGTTTGTTTATTTAATCTCTGGAACTAGTGGGATTAGAATAAATATTTTGAACCACGTGAGTTACAAAGTTTCTATACTCTATGGTGCTATGGCTGGCCTTATTCCAATCAAACAGCAGTCAATTTGACTTGTACGTCAAAATTGTGTCATAATCTGTGATTATGTCACAGCAATGATACTTTAATAACTTTTATTTTTTGGAGAAAGTTTTACCTACAACATGTCGCTACCTTGGCACGTTCCTCTGGAAGCGCTACCCAGCCTCAAAGAAAAGCCAGCAACACCGCAGCCAACCCTCCTAAAACACTACTGCAACCTGGATATCAATGATCACCCATGCGAGGAGTTGCAGACAGCCCTCATGTGTGAGATTGGCATCAATAATCGGGAACCAGTTACAATACAAAGACTTATAGCCTCAGGACTGACTGTGGCTCGACTCAACATGAGGGATTTGGAGCCAGACGCATGCGCCCAACTCATCCAAAGCATCCGCCAAGCAGTTTACAACTATAGCGCTGAACTAGAGTACGTTTATCCTCTGGCTTTGATAGTAGATGTACGAGGGCCCGATATAGTTACAGGAGATTTGAAATCCGGACCAAAATCTACTGTCGAGCTTGTACTAAACGGTACTGTAAGACTTACTACTGATGCTAGCTGGAGAGAATGTGGTACTGCTGATTGTTTATATGTAGGATACGACCTATTGACTGAGCTGCAGCCAGGAGATATAATTTTTATTGATAGTCTATCACCAGGGAAGATAAGGTTGGTTGCTGTTGAAATTGGTGATGATTCAGTCGAGTGTAATATCACAGCCGGCGGAACAATAGGAGCAAAAATGTGTGTCAGAATATCCCATATGCCTAGGGAGTTTGATAACGTTGGGAGAGGTGACAGCAATCAGTCTATATCGTGTAGTGATTCATCTCAGCTAGCTTTTGAGCATATGGAAGAGCAGATAGCTTGGGCTGTAGCGTCAGATGTAGATGCAGTTCTAGTCCCTAACACACAAACCGTCCAAGATATCAAGCATGTCAAAGATATTCTATCCGAAAAGGGGAAACATATCCTTGTTTTTGCATGCATTGATACAGTCCTAGCAGTTGAGAACATCGACGAAATCATCAGTGAAGCTGATGGAGTTTTCCTTGATCGCTGCATTTTATCAACAGACCTACCTGTTGAGAAAATCTTTATCGCACAGAAGATGATTTTAGCGAAATGCACCGAAATTGGTAAACCTTGTATTTGTAAAGCGGTCATCAACGAGCAAATACCAACTTTATGCGTAACGGATATAGCTAACTTAGTAATAGACGGAGCAGATGTCTTATCGCTGGAGTTACACTACGATTCTCCGCTGAACAAGTTTTCGCAGGTATGCGATTCAGTTAAGATGGCCGAGCACTGCTTGGCAGCAGCAGCTGTCATCAGCAGACAGGCAGAAAACATAATCTGGCAGCCGCGAATCTACGGAAACGTGTCTCTTACAGCAGCTCCTCTCGCAGACCCAACGAAGGCAATATGTGTTAATGCTGTGGAACTTGCAATGAGATCGAATGCTGTAGCTATAATATGTTTAACAAACTCTGGACGTACTGCGAAAATTCTTTCACATGCAAGACCTTATTGTCCAATCGTGGCGGTAACTAGAGCATGTCATACAGCAAGACAATTGCGTTTCTGGAGGGGCGTGAGAGCAATGCATTACTTTGAAGTGGGGAAAGGGAACTGGGCTGCTGAAGTGGACTGCAGGGTTCATGCGGCTTTGGACTATTGTAAAGCGAAGCGGCTGATCAAGGCTGGTGATGCTTACGTGGTGGTAACTGGATCCAGGCGAGGGGTTGGGTATTGCGATGCGATTAGGCTTTTGTACGCCAGCGCCAGGGATACGGTGGTTGTCGATTGATATGAGTTTTGTGTTTTAATTACAATTGGAATAAATGTTTTCATTACATACTGAGTTGTATTTTTAATACATACGGTTGTATTTTCAGCAGACTTCCAGAGGATATAAAATCGCTTGTATTTTTTATATGTTTGTTATCTTTCATTTTCCAACCGATTTGGAAAATTCTTTTGTTATTTATTTACTTCTGGGCCTCGCTATCTGCGGTTAAACAGTTATGAGACGAAAAGAAACATCTGAGAGAAGTTGTGTTTTTGCAAGTCATTAAAAACAATTATTTCACTGTTTCGGTATAAAAAGCCTATATGTTAATACAGGTGATGTAAGAAATTGGACAACTGTCAGTATCTCTATTCTGACATAATTTTTGAATCTCCCTACTGTGTTCTGTATTTACTTTTCCCTGTTTCGCAGATGGCATGGACAAACACAGAAACAAGACAAACACCCAATACCCGGGAACAAATTTCATGCTAACCACACAAAGTGTGCCCCGGCCGGGAATCGAACCCGGGACCCCTCGCAGGCTACTATCAAGGCAGGGCTACTACTAACTAAGCCACGGATCCGTCTATAGTCTATAGCCATTAGAAAACATAAATATTCACATGCGCAAAGCTTAGAACGTATCTGGATTTGAACCGACGCCCAAAACCCCTCAAGTTTACGATCTAGCCAAAGCCAGATACAAAGACCAGTTCTCACTGGCGCACCGGAAGTCTCTGTATAAACGCGACCCGAAGAGGAAGGAATTAAGGCCAGACCGGAAATTGCTAGTCAGCTCGCTGTATAGAGCTGCTAATACCTCCACAGACATTTGTTATATTTAGAGGTAGAGAAAATAGTTAGGCGTCGTTGTAGGGTACATTTTTCTCTTCGATCTACAATACTAAAGGTTACTTTATCCAAAGGTCAAAGTCAAAGTGAAAAAGTATACTTCAGTTGAATCACGGCCGTTGAATTTCGTTGAATTGACGGCTTCTGCGAAGCGAGGGTGGACCCCTCATGTATTAACAATACACGAATTTCATATTTATCGCATTCCATACTATTTATTATAATAACGTGCTGCGTCGTCAATAAACAAAGAGAGAATGATTAAAAGAAATTAAAGCAATAGTACTCTTCATAGAATTAGAGACTAGTCTTAACAAGTTACGACATGTTTAAATTAAGGCGGAATTTCGACATTACTTATGAGACACCCTCTGTATTTGAGGCAAACACTTATATTTTTCAATTATAACGGTAATGACGGCTCTGCGGCTTCCCGAGGGGTCCCGGGTTCTATTCCCGGGACACACATTGTGTGGTGAGCAGGAAACTTGTTATCGGCTCTTGGTTTGTCTCGTGTTTCTATGTCCATGCGTTCTGCGACACAGGGAATCCTAGTGCCCCCTGCACTATGAGTACGTAAATATTTATTATTAATTTACATCCAACGGTGGTTATATCAACTCTATGAGACGAGCTTTCCCAAATTACGCCCGGGGCTCTATTCAAACGTTAGAATTATCTCGAACGGAATAAGTTTTTAATCCCGACGTAAAAGAGGGGGTTCAAAGATTCTGTCTGAGGCATCATACGTCCATAATGAAATGATAGATAATATACTCATTTATACCTTTCACAATAGATTTCATAATAAGAGGATACCAGCTTTTATAGTAAAAGTTTAAATAAAACCTATGTAGTGGGAAGCTGGTGCCTGCGATAGGTTTGAAAAACCTGTGTTACAAATCACCAGGCCCCATTCCGCTGATTAAAACTAAACGCAACAGCTGAGCGGCAATTATTGTTAGGAACAGAGGAAAATAATCTAAGTTAAAATTATAAATAAAGGAAATAAAATAAAAATATAAAAAAAGAAGCGAAATCGATACCTATCTAAAACGTTTTTTTATTTTTTATTTTAATGAATGACGGAACGAGCTGATGGCCCACCAGATGGTAAGTGGTGACCCTCGCCCATGATAACAGTAATGCGCGCGACTCAGTATGAGATACAAATCTTTACTGAGTCGCATTCATCCTGCTGCGTCCATCACCCGAGACGGGGATGATATGTCTCATGCGCATGTGATTTGGTTGTTCCTTTACCACCACCCAGGGGGTACGTGTAGGGAATCATAGGGTACACACCTACGGACGCGATCAACAGGACCCCCATAATGTATGTGCATGTGCATGTAATGTGCAAGTAGAAGTGTGCGTAAGAATGTTTAACACCACCAAATCTATAAGCCATAATTTGTGCCATCCGGCCCGTTAAAAAAAACACCGGGGCAGATGATACTTGATTTGTGCCATCCACCCCGTTAAACGATGGGATCGCTGCCACCGGGCTCGATAAAACAATTTTTCCCAACTGGCCCTTTAACGGGCGGGACCACCGGGCTCGTTGGGATCGACTCCACTTTTCCGCTTGGTGATGTTCCAGGCGTGGTGGCAGTTCCTCTCCGGACGAACTCTACTGCGTCATATCGTATGAATTACCCCCATTATAAAAGTCCGAGACGCAATTAAAGTGGGTGTCTAATACTTAAAATTTATTATCGCCTTTGTTATGTTTGGTATACTGAAGGATATTTAAAGCTTAATATTTAAGAAGTTTTTGCATTTTCAACCGACTTTGGCTATGCGGCTTGACGGCTCCGTGGCTTAGTTGGTAGTAGCCCTGCCTTCGAAACGAGGGGTTCGATTGCCGGCCGGGCACACTTTGTGGTGGTGGTGACTTGCTAGTGTATTATAAATATAAACCTTCCTCTTGAATCACTCTATCTATTAAAACCGCATCAAAATCCGTTGCGTAGTTTTAAAGATTTAAGCATACATAGGGATATAGGGACAGAGAAAGCGACTTTGTTTTATATTATACTATGTAGTGATGGTAAGGCGTTTATTTCATTTGTTTGTATTCAAGCGAAAGTTATCGTGTAGACATATTTATTTATTTTACAATCTGACTGATTTTCAGGGGAACATGTTTCTCGCGTCTGTAGGTGTTCTACACGCATCCCCCGGGTGGTGCAAAAGAAGCAATTCAAAGTAACAGTAGAACTCGTGCCAAGTTCCTCCGGACCAGTACTGCCGCCACACCTGGCAATCCCGTTGCATGTAAATTTATATTTTGGAAATCTTAATTTATGTTTTATCTTTTGGCGTTTTTATTATTTATTTTGAATTTTGAAATGTTGTATGTATTGGTTGATTGGTATTGGTGATTTATTTGTTTTTTTTTTTATATTTTTGTGTAGATTCTTGGACATGTTTAATTTTGTATTTTGTTAATTAATGCGTCCCGCGGTTTTCCCAATTCAAAAGTAGCCTATGTCCAGGATATAAAGTTATCAAAAGTATTCAGGATATTAAGCTATTCTGGTACCAAATTTCATCTAAATCCGATGAGCCGAAGGAAGGAAGTGTACGAGTTACAAAAATACACATAAATACAAACTTTCGCCTTTACAATAATAATAATTGTTTATTTTTCAGATATCCAAATGATCCGTAATATTAGTAAATCTTATTATTTAATTTTCTTAGTACTTACTTCCTAGAATATGAAATTGAAAAATCTATTATTATTAATAAAATTAGTATGATTAAAATGCTTTTAGCGTTAAGCCCACCTTTTGGGATATATTTTGAATATGTGCAATAAAGTCTCAAATAAATAAATATATTATGAGTTTTATACTTACACTCATTCTTCGGCGCTGGGGGTTTCCTGGTAGCCCAGTTGGTGCGGATAGATCGGGAGCCCAACCACTGCCCGTTCATAGACGTGATAGCAGATTCTGCCTCCTAAAACAAGAAATAATTTCCGTGGCTTAGTTGGTAGTAGCCATGTTTTTTTTTTTCTTTTTTTTTTATTCGGACAGAGTGCCACTACCGACTAAAACCCCATGATGCTCTTGACTACGACGGGGCTACGGGAATCGCGATATGCATACATCCGTGGCCCCGTCAGCGCCACGGTCCGTGACAGACCCGCCTCGGGAGGGGAATACTCCCATTTGGCCCCTCGGAGTGATGTAGTTGGTAGTAGGCCTTCGAAGCGAGGGTTCCCGGGTTCAATTCGGGGCACACTACATGTGGTGAGCATGTTTGTTCTCCGGTCTTGGGTGTTTGTCTTGTGTTTCTGTTTGTCCATGCCATCTGCGATACAGGGTATCCTAGTGCAGAGGTAGTGTGTAAACGTTTATTTGTAAATTTATTTTATATATAGGTATTTTTTATGTTTATGGGTATGTACATAAATTGTTTATATTTAAAAGACCAATTCTGATATTATAAATTTTGATATATTATAATTATACCAAAATATTCTTGTACGCTTCAAAAACTCAAAAAGTTTTACACCGATTGAGCTAAAATTTTGACACGATATACAACCCGCTTCAAAGATTGTTTTTATGTATTTATCGCGTCAGTAACATACCCGTATCTGTAAGAAAACAGGTTATGTGCCACCACGAAATGTGGCAGGGTACAGCGTTCGTTCGCGTATCTCCAAAACGGCTCTAATGATTTGGATGAAATTTTGTGTCTAGATAGAGTTTTGCTGTTTAAGTGTACCTGTATAATTGTATTTCTTGTATTATTATAAACAGCACCATCTAGCTCCAAACTAAGGATAACTTATACTAAAGGAATCAGATAACTGATAGAATTATGTTTCCAATCGACTTCAAATAGTGTGTATTTTTTTTTCGAAAATTCGAAAACTATTTCCTAAAATTAATATATAATAGGTTATCCTTTAGATTCTCAAAGAAATGTGAGACCAATAGAATATTTTGTTTAATCAAAATAATTGGAAAAAATATGTCATTTCAGTAAAAGAAACTTCGTATTTAGCTATTTAGCCCGATGTAAACCGATCTGTACCGTACCAGCCTCTAATGTTCCCACGGCAGGGACACCGGCCTACTCTCCATAATTGAGAGTGAGTGGGCTCTGATTTACCACGGGAGCCCAATCCGGATTGGTAGATGTCACATGCCGTCGAATTTTTGGTTCTAAGACATGCCGGTTTCCTCACGATGTTTTCCGTCACCGTTTTGAGAACGTGGTATTGCGCACATAAATTTTTTCAAGTAAAAAAAACCCATTTGTGCACGTGTGGGTTTGAACCAGCAACCTTCAGATTGATAGTCGGCGTCTATTCCCCTAGGCCAACCGAACTGTACCCCGCGAGAAATTAAAGGAAAGAAAGTTTTGAAGTAAGTTTTTTTTTAATCAGTCACTCATTTGTAGAACAACCATCAATGTTCACCAAAAATGCTTGTCCTGGGTGGGAATCGAACGTATACTAACAGCGTAGAACTCAGAGCTACTAACTAAGCTGTGACGCAAGCTTAAAACGCATAACCGTGTGATACCGTATCGATTTTGTCGTATCGATCGTTCACAATTGGTCTCTCCCACGTGCATTATTGAATAGGCAAATGTCTAACGCTTATTGCACTTTGCGTTATTAGTTTTATAATATTTGTACCTTATAATTAGACTACAATAATTGCTAGGTATCTGCTGAATTACTTGGAATATTGCTACATTTTTAACAGACTTATGAATTACAAGCTCTGCTTAGTTCGGGGATGGGTGGCGCTGTGTAAAATCCAGAAACTTTTATTTATTTATTTTGAAGACAATTCAGACCCACGTTCTTGAAAGTGAGACTTGGACTTACACTAAAGGTTCTACCACTACTATTATTCAACCATTCAACCATAGCAACCCGTTTGCAATTATTTTTATATTTATATTTTGTCATATAAAAAAGATTGTTCATTTTATTTTAAATTTATTATGAATTCGTTGTAATCATAGTTTTTATTTCTTTGTTTTTTTTTTAATGTAGTTCTTTATTAGTAACGTGTAAATGTTATTTACTGATAAATACATATGACTTATGAGCCGAGTCACTACCATTACTCACAATCAGTCAAAGATAGTATAAAACACAATATAGATAGATAAACTCTTAATATAGATAGATAGATAATTTTTTATTTGTTGTTATTTTTTTCCTTTTGTGTGTTAATGTGTATTTCATTGTTGTGTACAGTTTGTGTGAATAAATGTCTTCTTTCTTTCTTTCTCTTTATTGTTCACACCAGACATTGTACAGCAAAAACAAATAAAAAAAGAACATATAATTGGTGGCACAATGGGCGGCCTTATCGCTAAGAGCGATCTTTTCCAGGCAGCCTTTGGATGGACACGATTTTAACAAAGTAAAAGAGGAGGCGGTGTCACAATAATATACTTACATGTACTCAATATACTTACAGATTTTTTCAGAAAGGAGACGAACCCATATCCTTTTGATTTGAGAGTCTGGGGGTCCCGTACCACCCGGCAATCCCTGGAATAAAAAAAAAACATATTATGACATGTAAATTTTATGTCTGTTGAGAGAGTAAGTATTTTTTCTTCAAGTCCGAAGTGAAACTGTGGCAACTTATAAAATAGGCCGATTAAAATAAGCCAACGTATAAAATAGGCACAACAATAATATAAAATACAAAGATAAGACTTCTCATCTTCGTATTTTTTATTATTATTATTCGTTAGAGCCGTCAATTTATGAAGATCTTTTCCAGACTTTTGATCTGTCACCAGTACATTACCTAATACCCCGAGGCGGGATTTCAATTACTGTAAAATGATCTTGTAGTAATAGTGAAACACTACGAAGAAGGCCCTATTGTCTTCCACTTATCTACTCTACGACAAGCAAAATAACTTGTTATATTGTATAACATCGCAATATTAACAAGATGTAACTATAAGTATCGTGGTTAAATGGTTCGAGAACGGGATCACGCGCGCGTAATGAAAATAATCCTTTTACTTGAATGTTTTTCCTATGGAGGGCTGGATAGGGTTTGAACAACCACCAAACTTAGTAATGAGGACGCGTGATGCTTGACGAATATATAACAGGAAGAACCCTTTTTTAAGAATTCATTGGATATAAAGATTTAATAATTTAACTTGACCTTCCCCTCCCATAGCCCAAAACCCTGGTCATCAGTATCTAGGCCACAATCTATCGATTAAAACGTCACTTCAATTATTTTAATGCACACCAACATTTGGGCTACGGCTTAGATTGCAGAGGCCGCAGTGACAGCGGCCGCGTAGCGTAGCGAGAGCGATTTATAATCTAATCTAATCTATAATCTGGTAGTAGCCCTGCCTTCGAAGCGAGGGGTCCCGGGTTCGATAGCCGACCGGGGCATACATACATATTGTGGTGAGCATGAAGTTTGCTCTCTCGGGTCTTGTTAATGATTATTATTAATAATGATTAGTATTTTTTTACATCTGAAAATCTTACCGAAATAAATTGTTTCCTTAATTGGTACTAATTTTGATATGGTTTTACTATCATTTAGAGAATCTTATTACAAAAATCTGATAATTTGAAAGACTTCTAATGAGGTCGTAAAAAAATTTTTGGTCGCTAACATTGCTAATGGTTAAACCTTACGAGATAGATTACACACTTTACAACCATGCGAAGCCGGGGCGGGTCGCTTCTGATATAATCGTAAAATATTCTTTGAAAATTAAATTAATATAAAAATGTACATGATACGTGGTCAAGTGAATCCGATGGCCATGCAGAGTTAATGAAAACTCCCATTTATAAAGTAAATTATTGAAATTGGCTCGCCAAAGGGCTTCCGACGAAACCAATTAATTTTCGTTTGACGGATTATTTTCGCAGCGTAATACGTACTTCGATCAAAAATAAACAATGGTTTCATTGGGCCCAGCGAAAAATGGAAATTGGTATTATCTTTAGCTCTTACGTTCACGTTAAGAAACTTTTCGCCAGGTTTTTACTTGGATACGTGATCATATTTATAATGATTCTTGGAGATTAAAAAAAGGATTATAATTGACTAAAAAAATAAAAAAACTGACCTTAGTAGTAGTAATCCCTTAATTCTCAGCAAACAAAAAGTCACAGGATACCAAAATACGCAATTTGGTCATATTTTTGCAGTTTTCATATAAAAAACCAAACTGTTGAACCAATTTTGATTAAATTTCTATAGGACTGATCTGAAAAAATCCTTGGTTCATCCAAATTGGTTGATAGATCACGGAATTCTGTGGTAAAAAACATGCAACCGAATTGATAATCTCCTGACAAGTGACTTCGCAACGTTTCACCAGTCAAAGAATAGAATAAAATAAACACATAAATATTAATGGACATTTCACACAGCGCCTAGCCCATACTAAGCATAGCTTGTAATATGGGAACTAGATAACTGATAGAATACACATAGTACATTTTTTCATCAACATTTATGTTCGATGTAACCCACGACCTACAGCGCAGAACAGACCTACTACCAAATTAGCTATAAGGCCAGACCGGATGAAAAATGAACGGATGAACTGTTTATTTATTATATATATTTTATCATTAAGTTCCTATATGGACTTGTGCTAAAATAAATGTTTTATCTACATACCTAATCTTGCGCCTTCTGTAATCTTTATATTTAAAAAATAACCGTGCAAAGGAAAAAATTACGAAGTCGCCTGTACTAACACCAAACCTCATGGCATGATGCCAAAGTAGAAAACTCCCCATACTTTTATGTTCTGGCAATCTTTTTCCGCGCTGGCAAGACTCTTTGTCTCGGAAATTGTATTAAGGTTCTATTATAGAATATTTGGTTAAGTTACGCGAAACCCTGAATGAAAGATATAAATTTTTATTCACAAGTTGATGTTGAAAATACTATGTCTATTGTTGTAAAATTTCTATGATCGTGTCAGGGATTGATAGCCCTATAAAAGCCTACGACATGGCTTAACCAAGATCGGCAATACCGAGGTCTTCGAAGCACAGAAGCGTTCGTTTCAAACGCTATTTAACGGTCACCGATACAATTACTGACTGGTCAGAAAGTTGCTTGACTATCTCGTTTAACTGTTTATCATGCTGATGCGTAGACCAATTTGACCATAATTAAGTAATAGTATATGTATGAAAATACGAAACAGGTATTTTCTATACGATACTCTCAATTATTATTTTGAATTCATGATATAAATGAGTATTTCTGCATCCTAGTTAGGCTTAAACGCGAAATGGTCATTTCTTGATTCATTCAATTGGAATTTCTTGTAAGACTACAGACAGACAATCAGCCATCAAAATAGACACCCCTTTTAATCGTGGGTCGTGATGCGTGATAAGAAAGTTGGTTTAATATTAAATAATAAACAAAAAGTACTTACGATATTTCGCCGAACGGCGCAAACGCATCTCGTAGACTCTGCGTTTCAATCTCAGGGCTCAAATCCCCGACGAAGATGTGGTAATGCTCTGAAACAAACAAACAAAACAATTAGTTTATTTATTCATAAAATATATATAAAAGCTTACAGATAAAAATTGCCAGAATGGTAATATGAAGAAATATAATTTAATATACAAACAAAAGCTTACATATAAATTAATCATACTAGTATAATTATACTAAAAAATTATTATAGTAACAATATCTAAAATTGAAATTGTAAAATTAACAATAATAGTGGTAGATAATTAATATTCAATTCAATTAATTTTATTTCATACAATTTATGGTACATATATGTTACATTTTAATAATAATAATAGAAAAAATATTTAATTTTATTTTAACTGTGGCTAAGGATGATCAGTGCCGGAAATAAATTCCTGCATTGATCACCCTCTGCCCAAGACATTCCCACAGCGGAGAAGTCAAACTCAGAACAGTCAGAAGGATGTTATTGTGAGTGCCTCATATTCGACTCATCAGGGATGCAGTTAGATATTGGTCTAAAAATTTAAATATAAAATCATAACAATCTAAAAATGTCGGTGTATGGTATACATAAAAAAAAACATTTTTAAAATTTTGTCTGTCTGTTTTTTCCGGCTAATCTCCGAAACGGCTGGACCAAATTTGACGGAACTTTCACTAACAGCTAGAGTCTAAACTTTTAGTCGGTGTTATAAGTAGAAACTTATTTAAAAAAAATTAGTACCGGGCAAGACTTGTCAAATTAGTTAATCGATAAAGTTGATTAAAGTTGTCAACGAATACGGAACCCAATAACTTTTTAAATCTAAATATATATTATGCATTTTAATTCCCAGGCATATAACAAACATGTATAATATCTTAGTCACACAAATGCTTTTCTTGAGTGAAAATTGAACCTACGACCTTTTTTTTTTTTTTTCCGTGGGGAAATGCACTCGCATACCGCCCTGCCACGGGGAGACAGAGCGGTTATGTGGGACTAGACCCACTAAAACCCCACGGTGTCCTCCTCTGCCGCTTAGTGGCGGGAACACGGGAACGTTACACACCATCCGCGAACCCGCCGCGGCTGTCCGTTTCCGGACCCATCTCCTTAGGCATCTACTGCCACTCCTCTGTTTGCGACACGCCAGGACACATGGCGTGTCGCAACCTCCTCGTGGACCAGGTCAGCGAAAGGGCGTCAGACGACCCCGTGTCTAGACGCCCTAGGTCCCCATGCGACGGGTCAGATCTGTGGCCCCGTCGCCTGCCACTACGGCCGCAGAGGATAGGGAGAGCGGCGCCTCGCAATACCGACACTCCTCTTCCCCTGCGGCCCCACCGCGTCAGCCATCCAGCGGTGGCGACCCCGCCGTGGCCGCGGAAGGTAGGGAGAGCGGCGCACCGTAATACCGGCACTCCTCTCCCGCCGCGGCCCCTAACCTTCAGCTGCGGTGCTGCCCATACAGCACCGCAGCCCGCCTCAGTTGCGGTGCCCCCCATAAGGCACCGCCACCTACTGTGCCGCTCCTATTCGGCTTAGAGGCAAAGCCTAAAGGAGCGGCCCTCCCGGGTTCCTCTTAGCTTCACCGTGGGGGACCAGGCCACGGTTACTAAGCCCCCCCGCCCCGACAAGGCGGGAACCCACGGGGGGGTGAACCTACGACCTGCAACGCAGAAGGCAGAGATACTGAGCTGTTATGTCAAATTATTTCAAAGTAATTTTCAATTACTTATTCCAAATAAATTCACCAACCAAATTACAGATAAAAACCGTAAAGATTTAGAACATATGTCGAGAAATTTATTATGAAAAATAGCAAACAACAATTTCTAAGAAAAAGGGTCTTGACAGGTGAATATACAGACTGGATAAAATTTTATTTTCCTTAACGGTTCTGTGTTTTATATTATAAAACTCTAAAAATCAGACAGAAAACCTAGTAATCGTTGAGAAAATCTACACAAATTAGATTTGCCCTTCCATCTCGGTACGCCCGTACATCAATCGCATCGTACAAATAACAGATCTAGGCGCCCTAGGAAATAAAATTTAAGAACCGAAACTAGGGCTGTCAAGCCAAATTTAATCTATAAAAATAAATAAAATTGAAGTGTCTGTTTGTAATAGCAAAATATCAAAACAGTTTTTTACTAAATGCAAGGCTTTACTAAGGCTGGTCTGATTTTCGTGAGATTTTCACTGGCAGATAGCTGAAGTATCGCTTCTTTTATTTTAGAAAAAAAAAAATAATAAAAGTAGTTAAATTCCACGCGGTCAAAGTCGCGGGAACTAGTAAAAGCCTAAAACATAAAATCTTTATCTTAATTTTGAACTGTATTCGTGGTTCGGAAGAAACGATAAGATGTTGCTTTTGGCTACTAATCATCAAGCCACAGCCACTGACCTCACCTCAGTAGCTCTGCCTTCTGCACTGCGGTCATGAGTTTGATTCCCACTTAGGACAAGCATTTGTGTGCCAAATATCAGTTATCAATCTAGTTCTCATAGTACAAAACTATGCTTAGTTTGGGGCTAGATGGCGCTGTATGTCCGTTTATACTTATTTATTCGCGTGGGATGGAAGCTTCGGCAGCACAGTTGGCCACTTACACGAATATAGCCGGTACCAACATTATAACGAGCTGTCTGAGTCACGGAAGCGACATCGTAACAAGTACTTCACGGCATGTTCTAATGCTAACTTCACACTCAAATTTGCCTACCTTGCCTACATTTTTTGTTTAGTAAAGAATTTTATACATTTCAATCTGTTACACCATCAAACTTAAGTAAAGTCAAAATAATTAAATTATTTTCTTCCCATGGAGGGGTGGTACGAACAAGCGCTAAATTGTTTATCACTATTTAATGCGGGATCTAGTGGTTTTCATGTAACCATTTGTCACGAAAATCAATCATTCATGCGACAAATACACATTGGTTAACCGAGATTTTCACGTCACAATGTCTACATTAATCTATGATACGACAGTTGATATATATAACCCCGATTACGTCTAAGTGAACTTGTTCGTGGAAGTAATTCCAAGAAACTTTCCTAGAAAGTAAATTACGAAAGATTAGAATTGCTTTGAAGATGTTAGCCAGTTTACTACGGCGTAGACATGCTACGGCGTAGGGATCTACTATTTTCGCATGCTATGGCGTCTATAAACTACGTCGTAGAGTTGCTACGCCGTAGTACTTGGAGAGCGTAGTGGTCCAGGGGCACAGACGCCGTCTTTCAATCTGATGGTCGCTGGTTCAAACACATGCACCAATGACTTTTTCACTTGAAACATTCATGTGCGCAATATCACGTTCTCGGAACGGTGGAGCAAAACATCGTGAGGAAACTGGCATGTTTTAAGCAAACATTTTAACACATATGAAATCTACTAATCTGGATTGATCAAAGTCCATTCACTCTCAATTATCGAGTGTAGGCTGTGACACCGACACCGCTTTGCAGTGGCTGTGTAGAACTCGTATAGTATATAGTATTATACAATAGTATACTAGCTGCGCCCCGCGGTTTCACCCGCATAGTTCCCGTTCCCGTGGAGAATACGGGGATAAATTGATTTTATTTTTTTCGTTAATTTTCCAATGTTTTAATAGTTATTCTGCTATTCGGGACGGAAACAAATCCAACAAATCAAAAACCATGGCAATCGGTCCAGCCGTTCTCGAGTTATAAGTGTTGTAACAAACACGACTTCTTTTATATATATAGATTTTATAGAAACCTCAAAAATTGTAGCCTATATGTTATTCTGATGTATAAGCTATATTGTGGTAAAGTTTCATTCAAATCCATTCAGTAGTTTTTACGTGAAAGAGTAACAAACATCCATACATCCATACTTACAAACTTTCGCCTTTATAATAGTAGTAGGATAGGGGAATATATTTTAGTTATTATATTTTATTTATTCCTAAACAAAAAAAATATTTTATTCAAACATCGTCTTGACCGTACGAGCCAGTGTTCCACTGCACCGACACTGGCCTACTCTCGATAATTGAGAGTGAATGGGCTTTGATCTACCACGGGAGCCCAATCCGGATTGGTAGATGTCACATGTAGTCGAATTTTTGGTTTTAAGGCATGCCGGTTTTTTCACGATGTTTTCCGTCACCGTTTCGGGAACGTGGTTATCGTCTTGACTAACATAGCGAAATAGAAACCAACCAAATCAATCCAAACCATTTCGAGTTTTTGCGAGACTATATTTATTTATTAGATATTTAAATTGCCATGTAAGTTTTAAGTGAATTCATACTAATAAAATAACCATATTTGAACATTGCAATAAAAAATTCTGATTATAATTCTTAATTGTCATGAATTGTCATGAAAATCGATTCTTAATTAGCAAACTCAAAAAATACAGCCAAACAGACTTTTCGTCTGTTAAAACAACTAAAATAAATCCGTTCCAAAAAGATGCCTCAATTTGCCAACCCTAACTCGAATATGTATGAGTGGAAAGGAAATATTCGAAACCTGCGAGTTAGAGCGAGACGACGTGTATCGTTCAATTTGCCGGATTGCAGACATTGATTGCATTATGGATTCAGTTACCGGTCCGCGTAGGGCTATCACTCACCAATCTGCAGTTCGATTTCTGAATGGCTAAGTGAAAAATTACTAGTAGAGTCCACTGTTTTTTTTTCTTATAACCGTCGTATGCTTGTGTTCTAAGCATACCACCCATCGGATGGTAAGCAATTACTGTAGCTGACGTTTCAATACCAAAGATAACACTCCAAAATTTTTACACTCACTCATACTACGAAACAATCATACTCACTTACATATTACACACAAATTATTTCTTTCAACAAACACACTTATCAATGCGTGAGAAGTTTACGATGAAATACAGTTCAGGTTAAATAGTTACATACATTTGCATTAAAAAAAATTGTTTCATACTTCATTTCCTTAAATTGTTAAATTTAAGGAAATGAATTGTTATTTCCTATTTGTTAAATTCTCCTGTAACCTATTATATTACGTTAATTTTTTATGTTCAATTGACTGTGTCTCCCTAGTTTTTAAGGGCGGGCACTGGAAAATGCGAGACAATTTTTACTTCTGCATTATCCATTCTCATTTAATTTGTAAACACATGTACATGCGGTCAATAAATAAATGTCAACCGCGCATTGCCAATCTTTTAAATATTTAAAACGCCCGTTTTGAAGAACCTAGTATAGTCTCCAGGGAAAATTTTTGAAGGGAGATTCCACAACAATATAAGAGTGTACGAGGGAGGAAGGTTCTGTGGAACCTTACGATACGGGACCACCCCGGCTCTAGAGGGTGCGGATGAATCTCCTGCGATGGCATCTGCGGTGATGGGAAGTAGGTATGTTATTTTACTTATATACAAAATTTTTGTTTCAGCCTTTCGTTGTATATTCAACGTATAAAACAATTGTACAATTATTCCGTAACATTAGGAGCTTCCTTCTGCGCTGTAGATCGTGGAAAAGAATTTGTGTTTTCCAAGGTAGTATATGTTTCTTTTCCAAGGTAGTATATAAAAAAGATCCTGGAATATTCCTGATTGACGAAACAGTTATTTGATTCAATGTAACAATATTTTTTATTGCATTGAAAATTATGCTTTGAGCATTAAGAGTGCACTTACGATGGCAGTACTTCTACGTAATGAAATTAAGTTCTTCTGCTATTGGACATGGATCCTCCATACATTGGTTGTTTTTTTTATGTGAAAAAGTGACGGAACGAGCTGAGGGCCCACCTGGTGGTAAGTGGCAACCCTCGCCCATGACAACAGTAATGCGACTCAATATAAGATTTGGGTCTTACACTGAGTCGCATTCATCCTGCTGGTCCGGATTTCACCTGCTGATTTCACCGGAACCCACACCCTTCCAACGGAACACAATAATGAAAGCACTACTGCTTGGCGGCAGATTCCAGGTGTGGTGGCAGTACCTCTCCGGACGAACTTGGCACAAGTTCTACTGCTACTTTTGATACTACACATCAAAATTGCGCACCGGATTTTGCTCATATATTATTGTTACCTGATGATTTCGTAGCACTTTCATGTCAGCTACTGTTTGTCTGGTGATTTGTGTGAAGCCACAAAGAGGAGGTAGCAACAAATAAACAAAAAGTCAATTATTTTTCTCATTTACTTAAGTAGGTTTTACGCTGGTAGCGTTTATTTTTCTTCATTATTACGGTTATACGATTCTCATAGGTCTGACTGAAATAAGAGCATTTATATTATTTCTGAATTCAGAAGTCTAAGCTTAACTTAATGTAAAACGAAACTACATTTATTATAAAAATACCTTAGATAATTAAAAACAAATTAAAGTAGTGCTTTTGTTTACAAATGTTTCAATACAACCTCCCAGCGTCTATGAATTACAATCTATACTAATATTATAAAGCTGCTATGTTTGTTTGTTTGAACGCGCTAATCTCTGAAACTACTGGTCCGATTTGAATGATTCTTTCAGTGTTGGGTAGTTCATTTATCGAGGAAGGCTAAAGGCTATGTTTTTTTTTTTTAAATTAGGGATCCTTAATAAAATTGCTATTTTGTAACACAAGGTGTAAAATCGAAAACCTATTTTTGGGTGCGCTGCAAAAACTATTGACAATAGAACAAAATGATGTACTACGGGTTTTTAGATCCCATTAAGACCTACAAAAAAGTCCGCGAGAACATATATCTAGCTATCATGGTTTAATCACAATAACCGATTTTGAGTATCAAATTTGTACACCGTGTGCAGTTTAATCCAACTTGAAAGATAGGATAGCTCACATCTCAATTTATGATCGCAATATTATTTTATTGCAAATTATAATATCGTATGACAAAAACGTTAGCCACAGCAACGCGTGGCCCGGTCAGCTAGTTCTTGTATAATATATATATTGGAATGAAATTTTGTGTTATATAGGGTTTTCCTGTAATATTAAAGTTTATCTGTTACATTGTATTTCTTGTAAAACGCATATTTTTTTACAAAAAAACGTTTTTATAGTGTATATTTATTTACACGTAAAAAAAAATCATAGGGTCTACTTATAAAGAACAAAAATGTATAAATTACAACAGATTTTTTTATAGTGAATCAGTACAGCGCCATCTCGACAATTTTTGTGGTACTAAAACGAGCGAAGCTCGTTCGCCCAGGCACTGTTATTTCAAAGATATATCGCATGTTCTGTGTAGGGTGAATCTGAATTCACTCTGGCATAAAATTCAGTAGCGCGTGACAACCATAGCCCAGCACCGAGGCAAGCTTTTAGCTCCAAATTAAATCTCGCTTCATATGCCTATGACGGCTCTCAGACCAAATACAGATTTGCGTAATAAACTCAATTACGTACTAGTTAATAAGCCATTTTACTTAGAATACTAAGCTGTCTTCTATTATACTTATATACAGGTACTACAATTCAATTGGTAGTACTCTTTCTTCTTGCGCTGTATGTCGTTCGATTTCCACTCACGACAAGCGTTTGTGTGACGAATAGATGTTTGTTCTATGTCTAAACTATATAAGTATTCTATCATTCATCTAGGTTTCATAGTACAAACTATGCTTAGTTTAGGGCTAGATATCGCTATGTGAAAAGTCCGCGAATATTTAATTTACTAAATAACCTAGGCTAAGTTCATCCGGAGAAGTACTGTCACACCGCCAGACAGGCCGTCAGTTTGAGAACCTCTTTTCGTGACGTCGGTTCAGAACCGGGTTTCAGAAAGAATGAATCAAATATAGTTTTCAAATATAGTTTATTGAGGAACAAAGTAACAATGGATTACAAAAAGTTTAGAGAAACGATGATGCCTGCAGATGTATTAAAACTGTGTCGCAGATATCAACGCCCACCCCCGTTACATGTGTATGGTAGTTCCAATTATAGAAAGTAAGCTAAATTTTAAACATCAAACAAATTTAAACTAAGGTTTAATAATGATATGAAATACGTAATATACAAAAACAAATTTGCGCGCGCGTGTTTGTGTGTGTGTGTGTGTGTGAGATTGAAATAAAGATTGATTGAAAGATTGATGTGGATAGATTGGATTAACCGCCAAACATTCCCACAATAACGGAGTATTACTGTATCACAGTCAAATTAGGTACGGAAATCCAAAAAAAAAAACGCAAGGCAAAGTAGTTTAAAGAATTTCACTTTCAGAATCCCGTGATTCTGAAAGGTTTCATAAACTGGGTGGGAGGTTATTGGATAAAGTTTCCACAATAACGGATGCATCCCAGTCAAATTAACAAAAAAACTAAAATCCTCCATTTAGAATGATAATACTACCATTTCCGGAATAACGGGTTAATATCAGACCTCATCAATCTCGCAGGGCACAGATCCATAACAACATCCAATTTCCCATAATATCTGCAAGTTGAGCGAAATTTTCTTTTCATCGTTTCGTATATTGGACGAGCGATTCCTTTAAAGTGAACAAAGAGCGTACCTTCATTTTTAAAAATTGTTGCTATGAATTTTTATTTCAGCTCAAAAGGAATATTTTTATTTAATATAAGCAAACGTCTATTTTTAACGCTAACATGTAATGCAGTCTTATTACTATGTGTTCATACTGAAAGGAGGTAATATTGGTCTCACAATTTAGTGCGTTGGAGGTTGTTGTATTACCATGTATTAATAAGTTTTTGTAAGCGACTAAAAACTTACTTCTATTTTTCGGGATAAAAAGTAGCTTAAATGTAGGGTATGAGTTACCTTCAAAACAAATTTCTTCCAAATCCACTCAGCCATTGAGCAATGAAGGATTAACAAACATGCATACAGACTTTTTCGTATTAATAATATTAGTATGTCAAATCAACAACAAAAAAACAACGTTAACAAATTCATACCTCTGGAATAGGATTCCCTGTGTCGCAGATGGCATGGACACACACAGAAACACAAGACAAACACCCAAGACCGGATAACAAACTTCATGCTCACAACACAAAGTGTGCCGCGGCTGGGAATCGAACCCGGGACCCCTCGCTTCGAAGGAATGTTTGTTCAGTGTGTAAATATATTTAGAAAAAAGTATTATATTAGTAATTTATCAGTTATTTAGTTCCATAGCAAAAGCCATGCTTAATTTGGGGCAGCTGACCGGGCCACGCGTTGCTATGGCTAACGTTTTTGTCATACGATATTATAATTTGCAATAAAATAATATTGTCATCATAAATTGTGATGTGAGCTATCCTATCTTTCAAGTTGGATCAAACTGCACACGGTGTACAAATTTGATACACAAAATCGGTAATTGTGATTAAATCATGATAGCTAGATATATGTTTTTGCGGACTTTTTTGTAGCTCTTAATGGGATCTACAAACCCGTAGTACATCATTTTGTTCTATTGTCAATAGTTTTTGCAGCGCACGCAAAAATAGGTTTTCGATTTTACACCTTGTGATACAAAATAACAATTTTATTACGGATCCCTAATTTCGAAAAAAAAAAACATAGCCTATAGCCTTCCTCGATAAATGGACTACCCAACACTGAAAGAATCATTCAAATCGGACCAGTAGTTCCAGAGATTAGCGCGTTCAAACAAACAATCAAACAAACAAACACTGCAGCTTTATAATATTAGTGTAGATTAGTATAGATTATTTCCTGCTCTAAATTGTAAAATTTTAGGGACACATACTCGTACTCTGAGTCCCAAGACACAAGCTTCAAGCTTAGTTTGGGATTCTATGTTTACTGTGTTAGATCCTTATTTTTGCTAAATAAATTATTCTTATTCTTACATAAGTAAAAGAAACAGGATTAGTCACGTGCCAAATACACATAAAAACAAACAGCTGAATTGTGTACATTTCGATTAAAAATAAAAGTAACATGCCCAGAATTTATCATTTGTTTTGCCTATTGAATCGAACGCAATACATTTTTGGTACAAAAACTCACTTTGTTCGTTTTCACTGGCCTTACTAATACAAGTCATGCGAATTAATGTAATGATACACACCTAGATTACTAAGTAATTGTATACACAAACTGTAGGCCATAACATTTACAAACAATATACAGTGAAGGCTCCATAGGTAAGTGCTGCCTTCGAATCGAAGGGGTTCGATTCCCGGCCGAGGGACATTTTGTTTGGTGTATGAAGTTTTATCTCGGATCTTTGGTGTTTGTCTTGTGTTTGTGTGTTTGCATAGCAAAGTTGGTAGTAGTCCTGCCTTCGAATCGAGGGGGTTCGATTCCCGGCCTAGGCACACATATTTATTTTAAAGAGTGTCGTTCCCTGGTATTTTATAATTTAAGGGTAATAAAGTATTTTGACTTTGACTTTGACCTTCAAAACAGAGGAGGTTGTCAATAAAAATTATATTGTGTAATAAAATAGAAAAACATTTATTTTGATAAAACAGTGGATAATAAGTAGGTGACAGAAATAGGCAGGACAATAATAGGTGTAAGAAAAAAAAACAAAAAAATATTTTTGCCCGGGATCATGACGCATGTAACTGCGTCGAAATATCGGGAGTCAACATAACTCACAAATCATGGCAAATATCTCGGTAACACGAATAATAACAAATAAAACACAATTAATAAGAAAATTAAAAGCATGACATGTTAATCTCACGTTCCCAATTTCCTATCCTTTGTCACTATCAATATCTTTGTTGATCAAGGTCAAGAGGTACCTGCCATATTTACCCGATTGCGGCGACAGGAGGGTTATGATTTAATTTACCCTTTTTTATTAGTTATTTGCGGTCGACTAAGCCATTATGCTAATTTTAAAGCACTTCATTACTTTTAGTCAGCCTCATTAGCGCTAATAGCCAATTTATGTTGATGTGAAACATATATTGGCGCGCCTCGGCAGTAAAACCGACGAATATGCCGTCACGGCAAACGTCATGACGCTTTATGCCGTCATGTTGCACATCTGGCGTATCGTGGCGGCTAACTTTTTTATGTTATTTATTATGTTATTAATTATAGTTCCAAAATTTAAGTGTGTATTTATATCAAAATATGAATGGTATCAATTATTAACTTAAACTTATTGTTAAAGCAAATAATTTGTCTTGTCTGTTTCTAGTTTCTTATTTCGTGTTATTTTTTAGGCATCATTTTTGACAAAACCAAGTGTTCCGTAGTTCCTGAGGCCGAATAAATGAGTATTGAGTACACGTTATTTGCTCACGAATATGTGTACATGCATGTGTAAAATTTTACGTGTCCAAATGATACTTGAGATCTAAAGGAATAAATGAGTTTGACTTTGACTTTGAGTATTAGTACTTCTCCGGGCGAACTTTGCACAAGTACCTTAAACAGAACTGTCAGTGGCTGTATACAGCTGTAATTTTCCGCCTAAAAGCTCGCCTACCCATCAAGCCATCACCTGCATTACGTAGATCTCATTTTGCAGTAATTTATGGAACCAGGCCACGCTGTAGCGCGTGATGATACATAATGCATAAGGTTGCTTTTAGCTTTACAGTGCATCATTATGCAAATACTGGCTAATTTTAAACAGGGAAACAGTGAATAATATTTTTTATCAAATAAAAAATATTTGTGGATGTTTCGTACCAATTTAGGGTAGGGGTTGGAACAACTTAATCTATACAAATCCTACTAATATTATAAACGCGAAAGTTTGTTGCTCAATCACACCAGAACGGCTGAAAGGACCTAGATGAAATTTGGTACAGAGATAGATTATAGTCTGGAATAGCACATGGGCTACTTTTTATCCTGGAAAAATGTACGCGGGGTGCAGCTTGTACGATATACTAAAGAGGCTGATAAAAAAACACACTTTTATAAACTTTTGTTTGTCTGCGTGTTCTGGCTAATCTCCGAAACGGCTGGACCGCTTTTAATGTACTGATGAACATGAAAGACCATCATATATTATAGCTAAGAACCATATCGACCACGTCAGCTTTCAAACAGTAGAAATTGTACTAAAAACGGTCCATTCGTTTGGTAGCTACGAGGTCGATAGACACACAGATACACTACAAACTTTTTTGTACTATGTACGATACATTATAAAAAAGTTATAAAACAAAACATGTAGAATACTATACTCATTTATTAGAAGTTCAGCGTCCGTAGGTGTGTAACCTTTGATTCTCTACACGTACCCCCTGGGTGCTAAAGGAGCAACCAAAAGTAGCAGTAGAACTTGTGCCAAGTTCATCAGGAGAGGTACTGCCACGATATCAGGAATCTGTCGCCAAGCAGTAGTCGCATTACTGTGTTCCGGTGGAAGGGTGTGGGTGCCGGTGAAATGACATGCGCATGAGACGTTTCATCCCCGTCTCGGGTGGTGGACGCAGACGGGATGAATGCGACTTAGTGTAAGATCGAAATCTTATACTGAGTCGTATTACTGTTGTCATGGGCGTCACTTACCACCAGGTGGGCCCTCAGCTCTTTCCGTAACTTCCACACATAAAGAAAAAAATGTATATATATATATATATATATATATACATATTATAAACCCTTTTCAGATCATTTTATCAAGGAATTCCGAAAAGTATAAATAAGCTTGAATCCACATAATAACGATTCCTCTGAATTCATGAAATAAAAAAAAAAACATGGCTTTACCATAAACCTCTCACAAATTGACATGACATGTTTGATGCTTTGTACTCAGGTCGTCGACCTATATAAGTACATACGAAAAAAACGCCCTAATTAAAAAAAATTAACGAAATCACGCACGCCTTTCACGAATTACTGGCGACCACGGAATTTGATTTACTTATGATTTCATTAGGGTTCCGCAAAAATAAGGGTCTTCAAGTATGTTTTTATGATGTAAAATTTGGGTTCACGTATGTTTTTGAGGTTTTTAAGGGTTGTATTTTTATGTGGGAAAGTTACGTAAAGACCAGATGGCCTATTACGAGTTAAACAGTACCCCCTGTCCATAACAACAGCGGGACAATTTGGGTTCCCTTTTTAACCAACTTCATAGAAAAGTAGGTTATCGATTTGACACGTACGTATGTAAAATCATTGGAACTGCAATATATTGACATATTATAGGATATTAGGGCTTTCAAACTAATATATAAAAAGATTTTGGTGTATGAATGTTTGTCCAAGCATTTCTCCGAAACTATTCCGAAATTGGATTGTGACGATTTTTTTTATTTGCTTACATTTATTTCAACTTAGGAAACAGTGCAAGTTTCATTAAAATCGGTTCAGTGGTTTTCAAGGTGTGAAATATGTGAAAGTGTGACGACCTGGCTTGTTGATACGAGCTACCGGTGTGGTTATCTTCGCCAATTGCTCACCAATTTGAGCGATTTTTTTATTATTTAATAGGGTGTCCAACGGCGATAGTTCCATAGAATTTTAATGGAATAAATTTCACGCTAAGGGTGAAAAATATTTGTATGAAAATTCACGATAAAAAAACAAATTGGGGAAAAAGACAAGTGCATTTTTCTATGGGAGTTTTGTCACTTCTTAGCTGTCGTTTGACTGAAGAAAAACGACTGTTGATAAAATAAGCATATTTGTTTTTAATACATGGTAATAACGTCATATAAATTGTTTCTATCTTTTCTCTGCATTCATATACGAGCATTTTCAGTTTTTTTTAATGTAAAGATAATAATATTAAGCTGTATACAGAACCACAAATGGAAAAATGAACTCTCGCTTAACCCTTCACAGCTATCGCGCGCACTTCACTAAAACTCTGTGGCTGGTAATTAAAAATAGTTTATTTGTTTCTTGTTACTCATACTGCATAAAAGTTACAACTTTTAATCATAATTTTGTAAAAAAATATGAATATTTATGTTAATTACACAAGCTAACCTTAGTTTGGGGCTAGACTGTGTGTGTGAAATGTTTTTGAATTATTTATTAAACTTTTCACTTTTTCGTTAGTGACGCAGAAAAAGAGCTGAAGGCCCACCTGATATCAAGTGGTTACCACCACCCATAACAGCAATACCTATCACGAGTAGACTCAAGTTGCGTCACATTGCGCTCTTCACCCGAGACGGGGATGTATTATTCCCCTATACTTTCCGCACCAGCCTCTAATGTTCCCACTGCAGGGACACCGGCCTACTCTCGATAATTGATAGTGAATGGGCTCTGATCTACCACGGGAGCCCAATCCGGATTGGTAGATGTCACATGTCATCGAATTTTTGATTCTCACGATGTTTTCCGTCATCGTTTCGAGAACGTGGTATTGCGCACATAAATTTTTCAAGTGAAAAAACTCATTGGTGCCCGTTTGGGTTTGAACCAGCGACCTTCAGTATGAAAGTCGGCGTCTGTGCCCCTGGGCCACCACGCTCTCTCCCTCTCTCTGCCTTTTCATCAACACCATATTCCTGTGTTCCTGTGGAAGGTCCTGGTGAAATAACAGACAAATTATCTCCATCTCGGGTGACGGGTGCAACAGAGAGGCAACCACTTATTAGGAAGCCTTCTGCCCGTTCCATCACATTAGTCACAAGTAAAACAAAGACCAGGCAGGCGCTCTGATTCCCTCGCGAGTGATTCCACAGACAATGCAAGTACCTAAACAACTTACAAACTTCAAAAAAGCCATTTAAACTTTGCATTTCTTCCAGGTATTCCCTGGAGAATCAAAAGAAATCCTTAAGTGTGGGATGTTTGTCGAGAGTTCTGTACATTTTGTTATATGTAATTATTTCAGTACGATGGTTTACGCTGTCAATGGATGTGGAAGGATATAAGACAAGAGGTAGGCCAAAGAATAGATGGATGGATTGTGTGACAGATGATATGCGTAAGAACGGAGTGAGTACTGATGATGTCTGACAGAGGGGAATGGAAGAAAAATACATGTTGTGCTACCCACTTAGTGTGGGATAGTGATGGCTCCGTGGCTTAGTTGGTAGTAGCCCTGCCTTCGAAGCAAGGGGTCCCGGGTTCGATTCCCGGCCGGGGCACGCTTTGTGTGGTGAGCATGAAGTTTGTTCTCGGGTCTTGGGTGTTTGTCTTGTGTTTCTGTGTTTGTCCATGCCATGCGACACAGGGAATCCTAGTGCAGAGGTATGAGTGTGTTAACGTTGTTTTTTTTGTTTTTGTTGTTGTTGATAAGGGGATAGATGATGGTTTACGCTGTCAATTGATTGTGGCTGGCCTCACTGTTCAGTTGGTTGGTCTGCCTTCTGCCCTGTAGTTTGTGGATTCGATTCGCACCGAGGGCAAACTTTCGTGTGACATACATAGATGTTTGTTCTGTGTCTGGGTGTTAATCACACCTACCTATATGTTTATATACCTTACTAGCTGACCGGGCCACGCGTTGCTGTGGCTAACGTTTTTGTCATATGATATTATAATTTGCAATAAAATAATATTGCGATCATAAATTGAGATGTGAGCTATCCTATCTTTCAAGTTGGATCAAAATGCACACGGTGTACAAATTTGATTAAAATCGGTTAAGTAGTTTAGGAGTCCATCGCGGATAAACATCGTGACACGTAATTGATATATTAAGAAAGATTAATAAACATATAAGTACTTGATCCTTATTTTAACAAACAAATATTCACGTTCGAGGTAGGTTTAGCTCCCAAGGGTTTCTATAAAAAAGTTTTGCGTTCCTCAAGTCGGAAGGCAGGCACACAACCCTAAAATCCCTAAACAAATTTACAATTGGACCGTGTAATTTCCCAAACGTACATCCGTATTAAAGTGGACGTCTATTGTCACTCTTGTTTCAGTTACAATTCTGGTCTAAAGGGATGAATAGAATGATTTAATTTTTGTATTTTTGACTCCCGGCATGAAGTCTTGGGTGTTTGTCTTGTGTTCTGTGTTTATTCAAGCCATCTGCGACGCAGGAAATCCTAGTGCAGAGGTATGAGTGTGTAAAAGTTTTACTTTATCTTAGATTTGTGAAGCCCTGCCTTCGAAGCGAGGTGTTCGGCTTCGATTCGGGAATCACTTTGTGTGGTGAGCATAAACTTTTTTCGATGCTATCTGCTACAGAAAATCCTAGTGCAAGTTTATGAATGTGTAAACGATTAATCAATGGTGTTTAAAAACGTAATTTCATAATGCATTCAATTAATAATCATGAATTTGTAACAAATTAATATAATATCCCAAGATGTCCATTGTAAAAAGATTGTCTTTTTTGGGATCCAGTGTCTCTTGGACATCTTGACATTTGTCCATTGTGCATGACATTTGCATACGTTTAGCATCTTGAGAATGGTACCAAGCTACCGATTGAAAGATTTAAATTATGTATATTATTTCCTAATTAATATTATAATTGAGAAAGTGAGTGTTTGTTTAACAAACTAACTTTTTTAACAAACTAGCTTTCACGCTTAAACCGCTGAATTGATTATGATGAATTTTGATACAGAGATAGAAGGGAGCCTGGAAACAGACATAGGCTTTGCTTTTTATTGCTAAAAAAATAAAGGGGGTGGGGTGAGGGGAGGGGTAAACTTTGCATGAAACAACCGGAATTCGTTGACAAAATCTAATACTAATCACATCTAATTTCACGTATCTCAGAAACGGCTCCAACGATTTGGATGAAATTTTGTGCTTAGAATAGGGTTTTGCTATATAAGTTTACCTGTTTAATTGTATTTCATGTAAAAACGCATATTTTTACAAAAAAAAAAAAGTTTTTTATAGTTAATTGAATACAGCGCCATCTCGTCAATTTTTGGGGTACTAAAACGAAGCTCGGTCGCCCAGGTACTCAACAATAATGCGCACTACTGTGTTCTGGTGGAAGGGTGTGGGTGCCGGTGAAATTACATGCACATGAGAAGTATCATCCCCGTCTCGGGTGATGGATGCTGGATGAATGCGACTCAGTGTAAGATCCAAATCTTATGCTGAGTCGTATTACTGTTGTCATGGGCGGGGGTCGCCACTAAATACCAGGTGGGCTCTCGTTCCGTCATAAAAAAAGAACAAGCACAATATCCACGACGAGCAAATTATTTTGTAATATCTGTTTAAACACCAAAATATTAATAAGAAATAAATATGTTTTTATTTGTCTAAGCTTTGACCTTATGGTGAGGAACTTTCAAATAAGAAGCTTGCAAAGTCCTTCCCATAAAAATAAAATATCCTAGTTATTAGTCTTTAAGAGTTTATCTTAATCGTGGATTTTTTAAGATTAAGCTAATCCTTGGGTCTAATGGAGAGATCTCTATTGTCGTATTAGCTTCAACCCAGTGGGTCCACTTCACTAAGTACCACTCAGATACAAATCCTTGAAAATGTTTTCTAAATGATAAAGGCACAGTGTTAAAGTAAGTTATTTATGACTAACTGTTCCCTGTGGCTTGATCCGCGTGGTATTTAACATTTTTTTTGCGTGGAAACGTGTTGTTTTTTCTTTTTCTAATATAAAAAATAGCTATTCAAAGGAAAAAAAGGGACTCCTTTTAATATAATAATATATTTTAGTTCTTATATTATATTTTTAAGATTTTAGTTTTAGGTTTGTTACCATTACTATGTTTTTATTATATGTTAAATAAATATTCTATGATACTCTATAACATCAAGTATATTTATGACAAAAAAAAAATATAATAAAAAAATGTTGATTTTATGATTTTTGCACTTAGATGCTGATTTTTTGACATTACAAATAGATGCTGCACTTTCTTTTATTTATTTTTTGTAAGATTTTAGTTTTCATTTATGTAATAGTGTTTTTTGTTTTCTAAGTTTTCAATAGTCTAGTTTTTGCCAGCATTTAAAGATTATAGTAATACGTACTAATTTTGTAATAGGTTAATAATATTATCTACTTAAGTCGTAAGTATAATATGATGAATATTTAATTGAGAAAAATGAGAAAAAATGTATTTTTGATAATTGCGTAAAAACTAAACTACTAGAAAATGTTATATTACAATATAAAAATATTAAAAAATAAATTTATCCATGTATTATTTTAAAAATAAATTATCAGGAAAAATAGCTGTCGCGGTATTCTGTATATAGGTATATAAAATATATAATATAATGCTTATGATCGACTAGTATGGCGTGACGGCACGCGGATGCAGCATAACGTTATCTTATGCCGTCATGTTTCATATCTGCGGGCGGTCCCGTGACGGCCAACTTTTAATAAAATTTTATTACTCACAGATTTCAGTTGAAAAAGTCAACCAAAAACTTACTTGATTATACATTAACATTAGAAAACTCAAGAATTATTTAAATTTAATTTTTTTCAGCATAAAACTTATTCTTAAGTTTGTCCATCGTCCTACTCTCTAACTATTATTTTTCTGCTTCAAGAATAAAATCTAAATTTAATGAAATATCTTTTATAAATTATGCTCTGGGCTTAACATAAACTTAAGCACTCAAATTGAAACCTGAAAGAAGTCAACCATCCTACTACTATTATAAAGGCGAAAGTTTGTAAGTATGGATGTATGGATGTATGGATGTTTGTTACTCTTTCACGTAAAAACTACTGAATGGATTTGAATGAAACTTTACCACAATATAGCTTATACATCAGAATAACATATAGGCTACAATTTTTGAGGTTTCTATAAAATCTATATATATAAAAGAAGTCGTGTTTGTTACAACACTTATAACTCGAGAACGGCTGGACCGTTTGCCATGGTTTTTGATTTGTTGGATTTGTTTCCGTCCCGAATAGCAGAATAACTATTAAAACATTGGAAAATTAACGAAAAAAATAAAATCAATTTATCCCCGTATTCTCCACGGGAACGGGAACTATGCGGGTGAAACCGCGGGGCGCAGCTAGTTAAATTAATAAAACTCTTATCTGAATATAATTTTACTCGTCTTAATCATCATCATTCATTTATTCACTTTAGAACACAATGGACACTTAGTTTCGTTAAAATAACAGTTTTGTAGCTGTACATAAGTCTTGTCAAATATGAGAAAATATCTCTCCATGTAATAAAGGATGCTATGGATCAGGCTTAGTGAATTTGCTGTTTTTATGTAGCGGAGTAATTGTAGTGGAGGTAACCACTTAACATCAGGTGATTACTAAAATTACATTGATTTTCACCGTTAAATAATGTAATTTTGGAAATTAAGTCTTTATTATAATTTCATTTTATTCACATATTTTACTACAATATTAATACTGTTTATATTGTAGTAAAAATGTTTTAAATGTATATACGTACTTTTAATTATACATTTAGTAATAAGCTGATTTTAAAAATACCAAACAGACACTTTTATTTATTTGTATGTTTAGATACTAAGGGAAGAGATTTTTTATGGTTTTATCATAGAACTATCACTATCATATATCAATATATCATATCTTAGGGTGAAGCATAGGGGATGAAAGAATTTATTCGATTATCAGTCACTTGTTTTAACTTATTGTTAGAGTACAGAAACCTGTTTTTTATCCGACTACGGTGAAGCAAAAAGGAGGTTTATAATTATTTACCACACGCTTTCTGATTATCTAACCTTTATAAAAGAACCTTATAAAGGCAGCATCTAATTATTATAATTCATGAGTTAAACTCAAGTATTAATTTCAAGTCATGAAATTAATAGTTATTCACATATTTTATAGTCGGGAAATAGCTTGCTAGAACTTAATACAGGAAGCTAATAGGATGAACACCGGAAATCCTTCGCTAATAGTCAGGCGAATGCCCATTATTGAACATTGAAAGCGGTAAATTATTTTAGCAGCGAGATATATTGCTAACATAATGGCTAGTGATAATTTCGATTTTGAGTCAACTGGCTAGGTGGCGCTGTGTGTAATGTCCATCACTATTTCATTTCATCAAAATATATATATTTTTGAAAATTATTGAAAATGCGACATGACTTTTTGTAAATTTTTTATTTTTTATTTTTGGTAATGTAGACGTAATATTATCTTTATTTTTAATTAACTAAGTATTATTTTAATGAATTTGCATGCTGTTAAGCAGAAACATGGCTGTGTCTTAATTTATATTCTAAACTGTCATCTTTGTAACCTATTTTTCGCGAATAAATGATTTGAATTTGAATTTGAATGACTTGGTAAGTATATGAAAAATGTTAAAAAATATGTGCAGGGTAGGCAACGCACCGGCAACGCCACTGGTGTTGCAGATGTCAATAGGCGGTGACCACTTACCATCAGGTGGGCCGTATGCCTGTCTGCCTATACTTAACATAAAAAAAGGAAAAAAAACATATAAAAGGGATAAAATTATCCATTTTAAAATAGTCAATTAAGTTCAACATTTAGATTTTTAAATTTTTTGTTTTTAAGGATCAATAGTATATTCGTGTAGTAGAGCGTGGTGGCCCAGGGGCATAGACGCCGACTTTCAATCTGAAGGTCGCTGGTTTTGAATTTATGTGCGCAATACCACGTTCTCGAAACGGTGACGGAAAACATCGTGAGGAAACTGGCATGTCTTAGAACCATAAATTCGAAGACATGTGACATCTACCAATCCGGATTGGGCTCCCGTGGTAGATCGAAGCCATACTCTCAATTATCGAGAGTAGGCCGATGTCCCTGCAGTGGGAACATTAGAGGCTGGTACGGTAAGTATATTCTACCAAAAGATGCGAATTAGATATAAAGTTGAATGATAATTGCAATCAATTTTTATAACAATCTTGTTTGCTGCTTTTCCGTAATCAGCTTTTAGTAATTATCACTATATTTTATACAAGCTAGGTGTACAGCGTTGAAAAATTAAACGATAGGAAAAAACTAACTGTGATTTTTGCAAGTGACTAAAAAAAGGGTGCCTTTTAGAGATAAAAAGGTCCTACCTTATGTACGAGCTACCTTCATAACCAATTTTATCCAAATCCTTTCAGCCGTTGAAGCGTGGAGGAGTTACATTACATAGAGACAAACTTTCGCATTTATAATATTAATACTCATACTCATTCTCATATTATTTATTTGGCCTTAGGAATACTACGGAACACTTGGTTTTGTCAAAAATAATGGCTTACATAACCTAAACAAATAACAAGAAATAAGAAACTAGAAACAGACGAGACAAATCACATGCTTTAACAATAAATTTACAATAATATAATTTTAAATGTCATAATAATCAAATTAAATAGGTTATTAAATTAAATTAAATTAAATTAAATTAAATTAAATAATTAATATTATTTTGAACACGTTTATACATATTAGCTGCGGCCGCGTGTTACCCGCGGTTGGACTTCCTACGGGAACCGTAAATTTTACCGGGATATAAAGCAGCCTATGTGCTATTCCAGACTATAATCTATCTCTGTGCCAAATTCCATCCAGGTCGGTTCAGCCCCATACATTCGCGTTTATAATATTATAGTAGCATTTTAAATGATGTAGCGATCTACTGACCTACTTACTGAGGCGATATTATCTGTCTATAGTAAAAGCAATAAAAGTCAAGGAGACCAATCGTATTAAATTGCGCCCGTCACCCTGTCAGAGATGAAAGCGTGTGGTGTAATTTCACCGGCACCCATACCCGTCAAAGGGTAATGCGAGTACGTTAAGTACTTGACAGTGGGAGTTAGGATCGTGCATACGATAGTAGAAGATTGCCAGTTTAAATATTTAAGTAACATTAACTTGAAATTGAAGCCATGGCAACATTGTTGGTTTATTGGCAGCGGTTAATGCAAATATACAATTTTATGTGATGAGCATAATGTTTGTTTTTAAGCCTTGGCTGCGAGACGAATTTCTAGTACAAAGGTGTGCCCTCAGCAGACGTTTACGATACCAAAAATTCCAAAGGTAAAAGCACTTTCAGGTTTTTTCTAATATTCCCAATTTTATGGGAATCATCACCATCATCATTCATTTGTTCACTATAGGACACAATGGACACTTAGCTTCGTTAATATAACAGTTTTTGTAGCAGCTGTACATAAGCTTTGTCAAAATGAGAAAATATCTCAAAATAATCAAATTGTATCTATATAAGACTGTAAGACTTACAATAAAATAGTTTAATAAATAATTTGATTAATAATAAATAATTGAAATAAAGAGAATGTCGAAGTTAATAAAAATAATAATAATAATTGATTATTTAAGCGGCTGTAGAGAGGCTTTGTCATGAAATAAACAATGTAAAGAAATATAAAATAAATACAATTCAATCTTTCTCTTTTTTCTCTTCCAATAAAACTCTAAACTAATTTGTACATAGCCAAATTAGTCCAACTAATCAGGTGATACGCTTACTAACGAGTGTTTTCACTTTATTAATACTCGATGCATAAAGAGGAGTGTTTACAACCCGTTTGACCGCTATGTCTGTCTGTCTGTGGCACTGTAGCTCTTAAACGGGTGAACCTATTTAAAAGCAGGGTTTTTTCTATTTAAAAGCAGGTTTTCTAGCCGTCGTTCTTAGACATATTTATCAAAATCAGTTCAAGCATATAAAAGTCATCAGTTCACCATTACGTTTTCATTATTTCGTTTTACGAAAATATTAAAAAGTCAAATGTTCAGTATTTGAGTTTTTAATATTTTCGTAAAACGAAGTTGTTTACATAGATAGATTATCTTCAACAGAGAATTGGAAAAATTACAGTACAATAAATTTCTAGCTCATTCGTAGCGTTGAGCCGCGTAGTCCCACCCCTACGGAGTCACGAGGGGGCTATAACGAGGCCATCAGCCTGTCCGAGCGGTGACCTGTTTCCTAAATGTTTTTTTACGCTCCTGGATGTGGAAGGTTTAAAATAAGCACGGCCCATCTACGTCAATTTAAAAAGAAAATAAAAATTCGTATTTGGAAGCGGCGAGTTAAAATTTTTCGAAAAAGATTACGGCTCGAAGGATTTATCTAAAACACGTATAACCTTCTTGATCTGTGTATGAAACTTTTTATAGGTTAGTGGAATATTCTTTGGGTAAATATCCATAGACTTGTGTTTTCTTGTTACCAAAATGATAGGATTATAACTGCGGGCCTATTTCCAACTGAAATTGATAAGATTGAGAAAGAAAAGAATAAAATTATTTATATACAGAAAGATCATTGCCATTTAATAATAATAATAAAATACTAGAGCAAGCTTTACGAATTTTCATATTGTAGAATAGTTTAGTAGAAAATGCATAACCTTTTTTGAGTACTTGAATTATTTTTGATTGATAAGTTGTTTTTTTGTCATATGTTAGGTAGTCTTTTAAAATATACACACACAGTTATACACTGATATCCAGGTTCATATTTAAAGAGTATTTTTTAATCTGTGACTAAATCTCTAAGGTTCGTAGCTAATTTTACACATATTCAGTCACGTGGCATGGTGGTTTAGGGGTACAACCACAAGGTCACTTAAATACAGTGTATCTATTAATTTAATTCGTTTAACTACGCGCCTTGTACTACGGGTAGGTACTTTCATACATACTTGTAGTTTGTTGCCCTAATACTAAGATCTGTCAATGTTACATTTTATCAATTTCTTTCCTCAGACAGAGATTTTTTTATGTCTTGTTTAAATTTTAACACTTCTAGATACATAAATAAATTATCGCAGCTTTGTAACATTATATTTATGTGGCGTTAATAAAACGCCGCATAAAAAGAATATCCAAGGTCTTCCCAAAGAAAGAAGTTGATAAAATGTCACATTGACAGATCTTAGTGGCGCCAAACAGCAAAAAGTTGTCATAGCCAATGAAAACCTCCTTTACAAAAACTCCACACATTTTAAAATTGTCTATGAAAAGACTCCGATAAAGACTTCTTGCCACAGATATGTAACAAAAGACGAACGTAGTCGATATCTACAAATGTAGGTCGATTAATATTCCATCCGTGTTTACACAATGCCCCTCAATCAAAATAAACAAACCTACATCCATCTTGTTGTTTTGGTCTGTGAAAGAAAACATTGACAACCAACAAGCAAGACAGAGTACTTAAAAAAAAAACAAAGGAAGTTAAAAAAGACGAACACAAAACTTCCCGCTCACTGCGATGTAAATGTGGGGCGCAAGTCATGAGAAATATCGCTATGCTCTTACAGTACTTTCTAGAAGGCTTAGTTCTTAGCTTAGTAGCCCTGCCTTCGTAGTGAGGCGTCCCCGGGTTGGATTCCCGGCCGAGGATGTGGGGTGAGCATGAAGTTTGTTCTAGGATCTTGGGTCTTGTGTTTCTGTTTAACTATGCCGTCTGCGACATAGGGAATCTTAGTGGTATGAATGTGTAAACGTATTTTTGATTAATAAATTTTTTTCATGAATAAAATAAAATTAGTGGAATTTTCACATTGCTTCATTTAGCCTCACTAAGCATAGCTTGCACTATGGGATCCAGATTACTGATAGAATACTTACTAAACTAGCAACTCGCCCCGGCTTCGCATGGATAGCAGAGCATATAATGTCTAATTTTTTTTACTTTCAAAAGTTCGTAGCCCATCTCATCGGGTTAAATTATATAAATAAATGTTATTCCACTTAGCGAATTTTTAATGTGTTTGATGCTTGTCTTGATGTTCTTTACAGATCATATCAACAAAGCAACTTTCCGGTCGGTCAGTACTTGGATGGTGACCACTAAATAACAAAAATTGCTTATTTAAAGTAATAAGATTTCAGACAATTTATACAAAACCTTAAAACACCTAAACCTTTCTCGTTAATCAATCGGTACATTGGTGAAAGCTTTTTAAGCTTTTCGCATTCAGACAGACGCGGGGAGTTTGTTTTATAATATGTAGTGATACTTTTTAGTAGTTGCGCGTAAGAAACATTCGTTTGTTATGCAAATGATGAGCGTACGATAGATCGTAGATCGTAGATCGGATTGGATTCACAAATATATACAATACAAACCTCTTAGATTTAGCTAGAGCAAAGATTAGATGATTTACAATATGACATATTCCGACAGACATTCACCCTGTAGCTAAACCAGAGCTAAAGTAAAAAAACATAATTTCCACTGAATCATAAAAAATACTCGGCGACACATACAAAACACATGCTTAAACAATATATTATTTTTCTTTAATAAAAAACTTAATTTGGCTAAGCTCCGAAAAGCTTTTGCCTTACGTCATACCAAAGACAACGGAATTCTTTCTTTTACTCTCCGAGAAAAAACGTAATCGAAATTATCTAACACAAGGAAACTTGAATGTCCCTTGAATGTTCATATCTTATTAATAATGTTGTTATTTGCAAGAGAACGCCTGGAGGCACAAATTATAATAGAATTTTGGTACCATTCTTAGGTAAATAATGTATTTTTCTTATGATAAATGCGGCACATAGGTTTCGTACAACCAATGTAATTAATACGGACAAAATAAAAGCATAAACAAGGATTCTGTCACTAATTATATTTGGATGTCTCATAAGTAATGTCGATTTTCATATGTGAAAATTCCTGCGCCTCAGTTTAAACATGTCGTAACTTGTTAAGACTAGTCTCTAATTCTATGAAGAGTACAATTGCTTTACTTTCTTTTAATCATTCTCTCTTTGTTTATTGACAACGCAGTACGCGATAATAAATAGTATGGAAGCGAATAATGTCTTACCAATACACGAATTTCATATTTATCGCATTCCAGATTACAGATTGGTCCAATTTTTTTTTCAAAATAGGTTCAATAGTTTGGTTGTTAAATCAAAATAACTAGAAAATATATGTCATCCAAGTAAATAAAATTGTGTATTTTGCATTTGTTTTAACTTTTTTTCGTCGCCCGCATTAAAGCGATTCTCTGTCATTTATGAACCAACAACCCGCGGTTGGACTTCCTACGGGTACCGTAAATTTTTCCGGGATAAAAAGCAGCCTATGTGCTATTCCAGACTACAATCTATCTCTGTGCCAAATTTCATCCAGGTCCGTTCAGCCGTTCCGGCGTGATTGAGTAAGAAACATCCATCCATACTTACAAACTTTCGCGTTTATAATATTAGTAGGATTTGGATTAGTAAAATTCTTCGTAACGAATACTGTTTGTTAAAACGTATTTTAAGTATGTATTTAAAAAAAAAAGTTCTATCAGTTATCTATTTCTCATAGTTTAGAGCTAGATGGCGCTACATCCGTGAATGTTTCATTTAAAATTAGTTAGTAATATTTATAGGGTACTTTTACCTTTTGGATACGGACCCCAAAAGTTACTCGTGTAAGGATGAAACAAAATCCGTTGTAAGAAACGATATTAAAATAGGCTACGTCGAAAAGTTTCGGAGTTCGGATATAAAATCTACATCCCATAAAAATAAGTATGGAAGTTAACAAGCCTCATCTAAGGCTCGGATTAAGGAGTTTTGTATTTAAAAAAGTTATGTCTTTAGCCTGTTTTTAATGTATGAATGAAAGGAAATACTTTATTGTACACCAATACAGAGAAATACATTCGTGACAAATAGAACACGTACAATGGGCGGTCTTATCGCTAAGAAGCGATCTGTTCCAGACAACCTTTGGATGGAGAGGATTGTAGCAAGTTTGATTGGTTGGCGGTACTTAAGGTAATAAAGTGTCACAGAAAGGTAATACTAATAACTATAATACCAATTTGCTTAATAGACAATAATATCATAGATATATTATATAAAATACATACAAATTCATACTATAAATATTGATATATACATGATACTATCACCTGTTGTTAAGTGATTACCGCCACCCATAAACAACGTCCTCTACCGAAGTATGAAAAGATCCAAGTCGCATCACGTTGCGTAAGTCACTTTGAAACGGGAATGTAATCCTTATTGATATAATTCCAATTATCCTTTATTTGTAAATAAATACCTATAGTACCACAGATAACTATAGTAATACCAGACACCGTATAAACATCTGTGACAGCAAGCAAATGATTGCCACAAAAGAAAATTCTTCCACACAGAATAAGAAAAACCTTCTTTAACTAACACGAGATTAAAAAGTTGCCAGAAAAGAAAAAAAATCACTATCTTAGATGAAAAAATAAAAGTCATTTGCCGCCAAAATACGTTGATTCTCCCAATATTCTATTTTCGAATCTCAAGATTTTAAGATCTCTTATTGGCGCCAATCACCAGCAATTGTCAGCGTAACCAAAGCGTTTTCCTCAAGGCTAGAGATGGGATGATTTAAGGAGCGAAATAATCGATATTCTTGTAACAAATTAAAACGCGAAAGAGCAAAAGACGAACTTTTATTAAACCGAATACGTGTGATTTGATTCGCACACTGAGGGTTAGTACTACTGATCATTTATTTATTATAAAAATTTGAACTCTCTGAAAATGTCAGATCGCTATATCTTGCTGTTAATACAGCTCATTAATTTAAAGGTCGAACAAAAACTACCATAGTTGGCTTAGTGATAGAATTATTTGTCACTTATGTACAGAAAAAGACTGAAAAGAGACTTTTAACAATACAATAAAAAATTTACGCCAAAATGTGACGAAATAGCTAACTATTTCGTAGCCATGTCAACCACTCAAAAGTTTGCATATCGTTGCTTCGAAAATACAAATTCTTGAGCACGTAATATCGTATCAGGGAAGATAGCAAGAAAAAGAAGCCACATTACATGCACATATTATTGAAGGATTGGTTACTTTTTTGAATAAAAGACATTAACTTATATATGTATGTAGTGGCAAAATCCATCGCAAACGAACACAGCAGAAGGATACTTGTCTTAGTTATAACCAGGATTGTTTATTTTATCGGAATCACCATCAATAGAACAAATACTCTTCTGCCATTTGCAATACTTCCGTGCTTCAGATAAAGTCAATAATGAATGTCAGAAGACTAATCACCACTCCAAAGGATCTTAAAATGTTTTGCTGCTACCATTTATTATAAAACAAATAATAGGTTCCATCTTTCTTTGTGTACCGAAAGTTTAGAAGAAATTCACTGCACAACGGAAATGTTTTGTTCAAAACACTAAATGAATACCTGGAGGCAAAATAAATTACTTTTTAAAGTTGCCTGGATAACTTTGGCTGCATAACTTACCTAGAAATGAGGTACCTATTTAGTATGCAAAGGAAGAAATATAAATCTTATTATTATATTATTACAGCCTTAATATTATGATGTAAGAATATAAAGCGAATCAGTTTGATCATCTGTAGCGGAATAAGACTTTATTGAAGCTACATTAAACATGACTCGTGAAAATTTACACACACAAATAAACATATTGGTGCGCATAAAACGTGTGACAGAAAACACATTATGAATAGAGAAAATTATACTAATTTTTCACGTTCTGGCTTTTGTTAAGATAATGTCTGTTCAACCCAATTATGTGGTGAACTTAATGTTAAAAACACTCAATAAATAAATCGGATACTAACTAATTATCAACATATTTTCAATGCTATTGAATTTAGAATGTGCATTCAGTATATATTCAGTCCAATAAACTAGATTGTCCCTTAACGTATAAAATGACGCAAAAAACTAAATCTGTTCTAGTTATTAAATACTAACAACTTACATATCAAGATTTTTACTACCATGGTTCATGTTGACTGAATAAATATTATTATTATTATAAGTGGTTAAAAAAGTAGAATATCATGTTTTTTGACATTGATATAGTTTTAGGATTGAACCCAGTGCCCCATTTTATGCATACATAGTTCCTACTAATGGCCATAGAGAATATGAAATTCAATTTTATCGATAGATCTCTGTCGATAGCATGACATCACTGTTCACCACAAGCGATTTACTGAATATGGACGCCATTTAGCCAATGCTACGCTCTCATTGGCTAATTCAAATAAGGAAACATTAGAGGAAACTATTACTCTCCGTCTCTTTCTTTTGCTTTCATATACGTGAGTAGAAAATATAGGGCAACATGATTTACTAAGACAATCTACGTTATTTAGAACTAGCAAAATAATTTGTTGGTCAACCTCAGCCAGTTGGTAGTAGCTTTGCCTTCTGCGCTGTTTATTTATTTATTTATTTATTTATTTTAAAGAAACCATCGGCACAAAATAACAGTTTAAGTGACAATTTAAAAACAACATGGCCATTTAAAGGTCCCTACTTATAGCAATACATTAGTTAGAAAGAGAAAAAAAAAAACAATAAACAGAAAGAAAAGCCATTAACGGTTCGCTCACAATCACATTATTACATATTTTATGCATATTATAACATAAGGTTAACACATACTATCAAAGCGCATGTCGACGGAAAAATGTATCGTACAGCTTATTTCTAAGTGTGGAGACACTGCAATTAAAAATATCAAGGTCATGCTGTTTACTTAGCTCGTTGAAAGTATTACTCGCGCGGTAAATAAACGAATTTTGGCGATATCTTGTATTAGCTGGTCTAAGATACAACGTATTACTTCTTCTATAAGTTCCGAGATGGTGCATAAAAATGGATTTTCTCAAGAAGTTGAGAGCAATCGACAGAAGAATTGACTAATCGTGATAAATACACTACGTTGGTCATGGGTTCGATTCTCTCCATCAGCACCCGCATTTAATCTGGTCTCATAGTAAGCTAAGCTTTGTTTGTAGCTAGCTGGCTTTAAAATTACAATTTGAGTCATTTAAGCAAATTTATTATAGAAGCATATCTTCTTACCCCAGGATAGTTGTACCAGAGAGCCTGTTAAATTTTATATATTATAAGTACCTACTGTACCAGCCTCTAATGTTCCCACTGCAGGCACACCGGCCTACTCTCGATAATTGAGATTGAATGGGCTTTGATCTACCACGGATGCCCAATCCGGATTGGTAGATGTCACATGTCTCCGAATTTATGGTTCTAAGACATGCCGGTTTCCTCGCGATGTTTTCCGTCACCGTTTCGAGAACGTGGTATTGCGCACATAAATGTTTCAAGTGAAAAAACTCATTGGTGCACGTGTGGGTTTGAACCAGCGACCTTCAGATTGAAAGTCGGCGACTATGCCCCTGGGCCACCACGCACTCAAAAAAATATCTATAATATTTCCGTACAATTCTTAAAAATTACTTGGAAAAGTCAATTTATTTTCAACTAGCTACCCGCCCCGGCTTCGCACGGTTAGTAAAGCATCAATCTCGTATCAGAAACTACCCGTGCGAAGCCGGCGTGACTTGCTAGTGTATCATACATATAAACCTTCCTCTTGAATCACTCTATCTATTAAAAAAACCGCATCAAAATCCGTTGCGTAGTTTTAAAGATTTAAGCATACATAGGGATATAGGGACAGAAAAAGCGATTTTGTTTTATATTATGTAGTGATAGTGATGTATAAGTACCTACTCGTACGTAGTCGCGGGGAACTGCTAGTCTTGAATTAAATATATTCACTCACCCGTATCTAAGATACGTCAAATAAATTCGGGGATATTTTATTATTACATTGACATCAAGGATAACGCTTTCAATGAATAAATACCAATAAATTTCATGCCAAATTAGATAAGTATTGTTTTAACGGCTCCGTGGCTTAGTTGGTAGTAGCTCTGCCTTCGAGGGGTCCCGGGTTCGATTCCCGGCCGAGGCACACTTTGTGTGGTGGCATGAAGTTTGTTCCCGGGTCTTGTGTTTCTGTTGTCCATGCTATCTGCGACACAGGGAATCCTAGTGCAGAGGTATGAGTGTGTTAATTTTGTTTGTTTGTTTAAGAGTTCCGCACAGAAACCCTGTTTCTTAGTCATTGATACATAAATGCGAAAGTTTGTCTGTGTGTTTGTTTTATTTCTTCACGTTTAAACGGCTAAACGGATTTAGATTAAAATTTAGATAAAACCTACTTAAAATATATAAGTAGATAGATAGATAGCTTAAAACTAGAAATCTTAAATAATAAAAAGGTGAGACAATGGGCGGTCTTATCGCTATAAAGCGATCTCTTACAGACAACCTTCGGATGGACAAGAAGTATTAGAAATGAGAAAGGGCATTGGTGCATCTATATAAAATCATACTATATTTTAAATATATAATAATATACTTACTTATGTAATCTAGATATCCGAGTAATGTTTTCTAATGACGTTATCACGTAAAATTATCGTCCGTAAACCAACTTTACAGACAACCTGTTTTTTTAGCGTAGTACCCGCCGTGTATCCTCTAGTCGGTTGATAAATGATTTCTGAGGTAACAATTCCTTTGAAAGTCGATAAAAGCGATGGATTGGAACTAATTTTGACAGGTGTTTTGCATAGAGACAGCTCCATTAATTTCTCTACTCCGATGCTATAAATACATTCACGAAATAAAAATACATTTCAAGTGGATTTTGCATAACACAGTATTTCAAAGGATTTAGAAAAACAATTCTTTTCTTTAAAATCTTGCCTTATCCGATATCGGAACAGATCTTCGTGATTGAACAAGCCAGGGGGGAGATTCGCAATCTTCAAATCGAGATATAAGTATAGGAACACAGCGCCATCTCGCACAAACTAAGTCTACTATGGCAATCAGATGATCAGATGACTCATGAAATACTTATAGAATTTTTTTGTAGATACATATTTCAGTTAAACTCAAAGTCAAAATCAAAAATCAATATTTCCATTGAATTCTTAAAAATTATAATACTTGACAAAAAAAATGTTCTAGAAATAAATATGTATAAGATCATGCCTTCTTAAAACCAAAGCGTTTATTCAAAACCCTAACCGATCCATGGGGAGAATAAGCAAGACACCCCTAATGAAAAGATTACTTTCTTTTCGCAAGCATAATTCCTTTTACAAAGAATACTTAAATAAAGAAAGTACGTTTTTCTAAAACGTTGTTTTTAAATTTTGTTTGTCGTGTAGCAGAGCGACATAACACCATGGAATTTTATTATTGAGTCCCTTTTTTATTAAATTATTCCTTATATACGATTTAAATCTTTGAATCAATTTTGATATATCAATAATTTTAAGCACACCAAAAGAAAAATGTCATGACAATCATTAAAATAATAGTAAAAAGACGAACAATGGGCGACATACTAAAAAATTAATATTTTCCAAGCAAACTTTGGATGAAAAGGTGAAAGTACATTCAGATGGCGGTGAACATTTATGGATATACTTTGATGATAAAAAGAATAAAATAAATATTATCGAAGAAGTATATTTAAAGTAAATAAATTAATACATAGTACGTATAAACACCCAGATCGAACAAACCTATGTTTGCCACACAAATATTTGTCCTGGGTGTGAATCAAACCCATGACCTAAAGTGCAAAAGGCGGAGTTATACCAACTGAGCGATCAGGACAGTCGAAACAAGATTTGTGTGTACTACTCAAATATGAATTGTAGTAAAGTACGAATCAAACAATTGAGTACCGCACTGATTTCTAGCTCGGCTGGCTTGCAGCTTACTGTACGAATTGCATCTAGTGAGCTGCATTTCCGAAAATTCTCAGTCGCAAATTACCTGTCTAGTCTAATAGTGTAGCGAAAAGATGAGATGACCCGTTGCTAAGTTATTTACACCGCCGACCAATATTCCTTACACTAAAAATTATCACCATCCAAAGGTGGCCTGGAAGAGATCGCTTCTTAGCGATAAGGCCGCCCTTACATTAAATTTGATATTGTAAGTCCACTCTGTATTTTATTTTGTTCATAATAATACGTCTGGTGTACAATTAAGTATTTTTGTATTGTATTGTAGAATGGAAGGGGATTAGGGAGGCTTTTGCCCAGCAGTGGGACTATGCAGGCTAATAATAATAATAAATAATTGTATTGTACACTCATCTGTTTATAACCAGTAATACAACTTAGGGTTTCTCTTGATTGATTAGGAATTTGCATCGCGTTGTGTCCAGCACCACCAAACGAGAAAACCGATGACACAGAGCAATCCCATATTAATTTATGCCTTTGAACGCAACGTTAACAAGGGTTGAGTGATGATGTGATGGGATATAAAATGCATAGACACTATTCTATGAATAACCTCTTGTCTATAGATTTCTATTAAAATGTTCAAAGAATAGTAATAATAGAATACTAGGGCAAAGTTCTTCGACTGTTTGCATGCTGAATGTGGAAGCAAATTGCTTTGTATTTTTACCTAGAAAAGGCGACGCAAAGCTGTATGGACCCACTGGATATCTGTCCATTTTCCAACACACAGGTCTGTTCCAAATAAGCCGTGGTTCAGATACGGAGCATAGTCTCGCTTACGTGATCTCAGAACATCTCGCATGTGATACGTGTCTTAGAATACATGCCTACCACATAAACAAGATAAATAAAAACGCCAATAAAATTCCAACAACGGATATAGCGATAAAACAAAATGGCGTTGGAATTTAAAGCGAGCCAATCAAACGAGAGTGTTTCCGCGCCAACTTTCCGAAAAGGTTTGTACCTAATGAAAACCTTTCTGGTAGTATGTCAAACTCCTTAGATAGGAAAAATTAAAAAAAGAACAATTATGAGTATGATTTTTTACAAGTAAAGCGTAGTAAAGCGGCCAAAACTCTGTATAAATTAGTTTTTCATATTATTCATTAAGGAGTGAATATAAGATCGACTTCATGGGTCTGGCATAGTCAAATAATGACCCAAAGACCCTTCAAAATAGTAAAGATTGGAAAAAAAATTAGCATGTTTAAAGCTCTCAGAGGCTCAAGATCGTTTGCAATAAAACTCATGCAATAGTTTAAAGTATCTTGCATATCAGAGTGAATCTGTCTCTTTTTAGACTTTGACGAATAAAATTCGACGAATTCTTAGATTTTTTTAAATGTTAATAAGTGACGGAACGAGCTGAGGGCCCACCTGGTAAGTGGTGACCCTCGCCCATGACAACAGTAATGCGCGCGACTCAGTATGAGATTCAAATCTTTACTGAGTCGCATTCATCCTGATTGCGACTCAGTAAACATTATACACACCTACGCGAGCAATTGGACCCCCCAAAATGTCTCTTTCTACTTTTTGTACTCTGCCTTTTGCGCTAGATTGTGAGTTCGATTCCCACTCAGAACAAGCATTTTTTGACAAATATAAATGGTTGTTCTGTATCTGGGTGTTAATACAAGCTATGGCGTCTTCAACGTACAAAAAACGTACAGCCGATAACCTCCTTTCTTGGAGTTATTAGTTCTATCCATAGAGCATTGTTTTCTAACCCAAAATGTATCATTTGTGTGAAATTTATCTCTGTCATGATCATAACCATAGCCAATAGCCGTAGGTTTCAGCGAGCCGTGTCTCTGGCAATTTCCCACTCAGTCTAGCTTACTGGATAGTCCATTGCTTGTCAGTAGAGCCACAAATTAATTTTTAACCAATTTAAAACAACTAAAAAATTATTTGAATGTTTTCAACACTTATTTCTTGCTCTTAAGAGGTACACATTATTATTTAAATAAAAAAATATCTCAATCAGTATGTAACGCGCGAAGAAAAGTCACAGGAAAGCAAAATACGCATTTCCGTTTACTGATGACATATTTATGCCAGAGTATTGAGATAAGAAACATCAAAAAAAAAAATACATCCGGATTGATAACTTTTTAGTAGCAGTAGAACTTGTGCCAAGTTCGTCCGGAGAGGTACTTCCACCACACCTGGAATCTGCCGCCAATCAGTAGTGCTTGCATTACTGTGTTCCGGTGGAAGGGTGAGGGTACCGGTGAAATCACATGCGCATGAGAGGTATCATCCCCGTGGGTGATGGACGTAGCAGGATGATGACTCAGCGTAAGATCCAAATCTTATACTGAGTCGCATTGTTGTCATGGGCGGAGGTCACCACTTACCACCAGGTGGGCCCTCAGCTCGTTCCGTCACATATTCTCATAAAAAAAACCTTGGGAAGTCTAAAATCGGATTCGCTAGTTAGAGCATGCTTGTTAGAGCTCCAAGAAAATCTCCAGCCATAGTTACCGAGCTTTCTGCTTCAAATTTATACTGTGTCCATAAGCCTACGTAGGTAATATCTATGTATACTGCGTTATTTGAAACCTAGTTAGAAATGGCTTCAGGGCTAAGCTTCTACCATATATAGGCTGTATATAAATACGACCCAGGTTATCCTGTGCCCTAGGTGTGAATCGTAAATTTTTCATAGTTATTCACTGGTCTTCACGATACAGGCTTGCCTAATGTAGACGCTGGAGATTTTTTGTCTGTAATCAGTTATTCGGAAGCTTAAGTAATTTTTTACCAACATTGTATTACCTTTTTTTATGTGAGTAACTAACGGGACGGGCTGAGGGCCTACCTGGTGGTAAGTGGCGACCCCCGCCCATGACAACAGTAATGTGACTCAGTATAAGATTTGGATCTTACACTGTCGCATTCATCCAGCGTCCATCACTCGAGACGGGGATGATACCTCTCATGCGCATGTGATTTCACCGGCACCGACATCCTTCCACTGGAACACAGCAATGCGAGCACTACTGCTTGGCGGCAGATTCCAGATGTGGTGGCAGTACTTCTCCGGACGAACTTAGCACAAGTTATACTGCTATTTTTTGTTGCTCCTTTGTTGCAAATAAATATTTTTTAATTTGTTTTTTAATATTAATAATGCGAATGTTTGTCTGTATGTTTGTTAGTCCTTCGCTCCTCAACGGGTGAACGGATGATTTTTTTTTATGAAGGAAGCTCATTTACTTGAGATAATAGGCCATAAGGCTACTTTTTAGCCCAAAAAGTTGCTGTATTATAAATAAAAATTCAATACCTTCACCCCTTATTTCTGTCCCGGAAAACATCACTACATAGTATAAAACAAAGTCGCTTTCTCTGTCCCTATATCCCTATGTATGCTTAAATCTTTAAAACTACGCAACGGATTTTGATGCGGTTTTTTTTAATAGATAGAGTAATTCAAGAGGAAGGTTTATATGTATAATACACTAGCAAGTCACCCCGGCTTCGCACTGGTAGTTTCTCATGCGACACTGATGGTTTACTAACCGTGCGAAGCCGGGGTGGGTCGCTAGTATAGTATAGTAGTATCATATACACTTCTCGTAAACTATTGAAATGCACCGCGCAGCAATATTGTAATGGGCTTACAATATAAAGTACAATTTTGACAAACCCTTAAAATGTTATACTTATTCTAACATTATTAAGTCAATTACTTAATTTCATCAAGGATTCTACATATTTGTTCTTTGTTATGTCGTCTGTTTATTATTTCAAATACAATATTAATTAGTGGATGTAATTAGTGTAAATTTCGCTTCAATTGAATACAGGACGGTGCGGTACTGAAAATCAAAATGGCGGCCGTCACACAGGAGTGAACACAAGAACATCCTGTATGTAAATTATGGAGCGTACCGCGCTTCGTTAGCCGATCCTTTTGCTCGGGAACACTCTGTATAAACGATAAGATATTTATGGAAATATGTGTGCATGTATAGACAGGTGTTAACATATTTATTTTTGAAGAATACTAGTTGATACTACGCTTATAAAAGGAATCCAGTACCAGCCTCTAATGTTCCCACTGCAGGGATACCGGCCTACTCGATAATTGAGAGTGAACGGGCTTTGATCTACCACGGGAGCCCCATCCGGATTGGTAGATGTCACATGTCGTCAAATTTTTGGTTCTAAGACATGCCGGTTTCCTCCCGATGTTTTCCGTCACCATTTCGAGAACGTGGTTTTGCGCACATAAATTTTTCAAGTGAAAACCTCATTGGTGCACGTGTGGGTTTGAACTAGCAACCTTCAGATTGAAAGTCGGCGTCTGTGCCCCTGGGCCACCACGTTCTCTAAAAGGAATACATTTTGTGCCTAATGTATTGTTTTAATGGTCTAAAACCATTTTCGCATTATTACATTTTTAGTGAAACCAGTTTGGGGTACATCGGTTGGATGGTTTCAAAGTCTATAATGGACATAAGTAGAAACAATTTTTATGTTTTATGCACACCTGGAATCGGTCGCAGTAGTGCTAGCATTACTGTGTACCGAAGGAAGGGTGTGGGTGCCGGTGAAATCACATGCACATAAGACGTCTCATCCCCGTCTCGGGTGATGGACGCAGCAGGATGAATGTGTATGATCCAAATCTTATAAAGAGTCGCATTACAGTTGTTACAAAAAAATCACATAAAAAATAAGTTACCATTGTTTGCGTTGAATTAGTTGTACGCACAATAGTTGTTTTGACTTTTGTTGTAAATAAACGTTTACACACTCATACCTCTGCACTAGGATTCCCTGTGTCGCAGATGGCATGGACAAACACAGAAACACAAGACAAACACCCAAGACCCGAGAACAAACTTCATGCTCACCACACAAAGTGTGCCCCGGCCGGGAATCGACCCCGGGACCCCTCGCTTTGAAGGCAGGGCTACAACCAACTAAACCACGGAGCTGTCGACAAGCTTTATTCCTTAGAGTAATATATTTTTAACTAGATGTGGAAATAAATTGACCTTTAAAAACACATAAAAAACAACAGCTAACACCATTGGATGGTAGTAGCGACAGAAGTAGCGAGCACAGCTAGTTAAAAAAAATACTACACGTTAAGATAAGCCATGGAGGCGGCCGTGGGTGGCTTGAGAACTCCGACTACAGAGTTGGCTACATACATGAAAGAAGATCTTGGTGACCAATTAAGGAACGCAGCTAGCGCTATGCCATGGAAATCGTCTCGAATAATACGCAGTTATGACAACCCTTAATTTTGTATAGCGCAATTCTGCGTACCCCTAACATAACTAACCTCGCATAAGCCTCAAGTACTGAGCTTAAACATAAAAAATTCAACCTAAGGGCGAAAATATTCTTTCATCCCAAAATATACTTTATCTTGCTGCGACACAGATGGAGTTTCCTTGACGGAATCTGTCAGAATTCAAGTTTTCAGTGAATCTTATTTCGCGCTACTAGAGTTTAGATTAGCATGGCATAATACAGGTTTGTATACCTTTTCGCATCGGAATGTAGGGAGATAAATTTATCATGGGGGCGACGAACCGGGTTAACCGACATTGAGAAGGAAGGGTACGGTTCTTGCAATCGATATTTCAGTGGTTGCTACTAGTGCCGTCGATCCCGGGCAGGGATAAAGTTTTGTGAGAAGGGTTAAGTTTGTTCTCAGTTCTTACGTGTGAATATATGTCTATGCCACCTGTGACAAAGTGACACTTCACTACATAGTATAAAACAAAGTCGCTTAAATCTTTAAAACTACGCAACGGATTTTGATGCGGTTTTTTTTAATAGATAGAGTGATTGAAGAGGAAGGTTTATATGTATAATAACATCCATTAAATATTGGAAAAATACTGTTATTTTTGAGGTTTCTAATGTGATGTCGTGAATATTACATTTTTTCCGCTTACATTGCAAACGCAGGCTGAACCCTATGAGATTTATCAAAATAATGTACTAAGTATTATACACATTGAAAAGGTCTACAGAAAACTCCGTTATGGTATATGTCTATCTCTTATGGATATCCCACAATAACATTTTTTTGTCATTTACTTTTTACAACAAATAATGGCTGATTTTCGAAGCGATTTTAACCAATACAGCATTAATTCTTATCTAATTACGTGTGAATATATGTCTATGCCACCTGTGACAAAGTCACACTTTCATTAATATAACAGTTAGTCGCTCTATTTTTAAAGGGAGCCTTTGTATTTGTCTCATAAAAAGAACGAATAAATATATAGGTAATATTTTTCAATGAATTTTTTTCTCAAAGCGAGAGAAAGCGGTCGAAAGTATTGAAGTTGATCGTTTAATTAGTCACTGGTTTGAAGTATTTTTAACCAACGACGCTATATGAAAATGTTTTCACGTCAAACAAACTCTCTTTACCGTATATTTTTATAGTAAACTTATTCATTTTTTCAAAAGCTTTTTGGCTTCGGCCGCTAATTACACTTCTAGTCGATAGTCATATAATACAAACACAGATTCATATTTCCCTCGAATGGACCACGGAACCTTGCACCATGGGAACGTAGACAAGTCTAAACCTAAAACTTATTTATTCCTTTACATTTCAAGTACCGTTTGGACACGTCAAACTTTACACAAACAAGTAAACATATTCGCGAATAGCTCAGACTTATTTCAAACACTTTCCTTAAGTAAATTCTAGAATAATCCATGGGGCCAGTGAAGGTCCTTGTGCGAGCCCCAATAGAAAGGTTATAAAAACCCATTGCTTGGATGTGAACACATCCACATCCAAGCAATGGGTTTTTATAACAAGTTTTCATTTCATATGCATTGTTTTTATGCAACCAATTCTCGTAGCCCGATAGGGCTGAAATTTGGTATTCACGCATAAATATGATGACAGCAATATTATGGACCGCAAAACTCCTCAATAACTTATAGGAGCCATAGCTCGAAAGACTTGTTTTTAAAAGTAATTTTTAACTATTCAATTTTATAATTATAGTTTGTGCAAATACAACATTCTCAATATTATGAAGAATATCATTGTGAAAGAAACCGATATGTTACCAAGACATTTGTATTTTTAATACACAATATTGTAAATAAAAGATGGCCGTCACGAGACGCCAGGCAAATGTGAAACATGACGGCAAAGAGCGTTATGCCGTTTGCCATCACCTCATGAGTGGGATTTACTGCGATAGCAGATATTTCTTATCAAAAATTCAGCAAGCTACGGATTATTTGTTCATGACATTCAAACAGGCCAAGTAGCAGCAGAACTTGTGCAAAGTTTGCCCGGTGAAGTACTGCCTCCACACCTGGTAATTTGCCGCCAAGCAGTGGTGCACTCGCATTGCTGTGTTCCGGTGGAAAGATATGTTCATATGCTTGTGTTTGCCAGTACAATCACAAGCATATGAGACGTAACATCCCCGCCTCTACTCATACTTCGGTTGGGGAGGACCTAAGTCGTATTGCTGGTGTTATGGGTGGAGGTAAATTAACATAAGATGGTCTTTCAGCTCGTCTCATCACTATTTACATAAAAAAAGGTAAACATTTGGCTTTGTAATTGAGTACGCTTTATCCTTCGCTACGGTACCTCTAAATGGCAGGTGGCACTCTACTTTAACTCTGTCATAAATACAAACAATTATTCACAATTACCTGGTTATCAGAGCCATAATATACATTATTATTAACCATGTCATAGACTTAATGGCATGATAATTAAATTTAATATCTCACAACACACAACGTTATTATCTGGGAGAGACTGTTACGACCAAATGGCCTTGGATAAATGCTTCGTGACTTCACTAGATAATGACAAAAAAATATTGGCCGTCACGGCATATGTGAAACATGACGGCGTAAGAGAGCGAGACAAAAAATGCCTTTGCCTTCACGGATTACGACGGTTTGACTGCGAAGGCACCAGTAGATTTTGCTCATCAAAAATTTGTTATTTTTGGAACAAGTAATTTTACAAAAAAATTAAGTCCCTTTATGATTTTGTTCAATTATTCCCTATCCGCACGGTTGTACAGTACATGTGACGTTGATTCGTCTCTGTAACCAGCCAAATATATCTTTTTACGACATCAATACAAATCAATGAAATTTCCGGTTTTTCTCTGTTATCATATGCATGTATCATATATATGAATCTTCCGAAAGAAATTCTCTGATTGATGGTGAAAACCGTATCACAATCTGTTGCGTGGTTTAGAAGTAATTAGTGGAGAAACAGACGAATGAGAATTTGATTTAGGCATACTATTTAGAGATCTTATGTATTTAGAATACAAGTTATGCTTAGCTATAATTCCCATGAACTATATTTTATATAATATTAAAAAGCTAAAGCATGCAAATACAGGGGTCTAGGTGCCGAATATGATTTTGTCCCATTCGGTGTCGAGACCCTTGGTCCGTGGGGTCCTAGCGCTATAAGGCTTTTTAAGGAAATAGCAAATAGGTTAGTCGACATCACAGGAGACCGAAGAGCTGGCAGCTACCTCGGGCACAGAATAAGTCTAGCTATTCAAAGGGGGAACGCTGAAAGTATCTTCGGAACCTTGCCTAAAGGGACTCCTTTTAATAATATATTTTAGTTCTTATATTATACTATATTTTTGTCATACGATATTATAATTTGCAATAAATTAAAATTGCGACTATAATTTGAGATTTAAACTATCCTATCTCTCAAGTTGGATCGAACTGCACATGGTGTGCGAATTTTATTATAATCGGTTAAGTGGTTTAGGAGTCCATTGAGGACAAACATTGTGACACGAGATTTATATATATTAAGATTAGCTGACCCGGCCACGCGTTGCTGTGGCTAACGTTTTTGTAATTGTGACTGTCAAATAATAGACAAATAATTTGCAATAAAATAATATTGCGATCATAAATTGAGATGTGAGCTATCCTATCTTTCAAGTTGGATCAAACTGCACACGGTGTACAAATTTGATTAAAATCGGTTAAGTAGTTTAGGAGTCCATTGGGACAAACATCGTGACACGTAATTCATATATATTAAGATTTTTAAGATTTTAGTTTTAGGTTTGTTACCATTATGTTGTTATTATATGCTAATAAATTTACATAAGTATAATTATTCCAGATAATAATGGACTTAATTTTATATTTATATTTATTTAAGTAAGTTAAATAGCTCAAGATTTTGTTCCGCAGACTTACACGTGGCTCTAACCCGAGAAAATCCCCACTGACTTGAAAAAACGTTGCGAATTTCCAACGTAAAATATTTTTTAATTAGCAAACTATTCCCCTGGGTAGGGTTGGGTAGGTAATGTGGGTCACCCGTGTTATAATTAGTGGAATTTATGATGCCAACTGTACTGTCAGCTACAGCGTTTCTTTTTATTTCAACCCCGTTAAACAAAGGGTATTAATATGCCTTTAACTTTTGCCATCTAAACACTTATTTTTAGTAGATGCGCCGCGTTATTCTATTAGCTTTTTAACATCGGGTGTTTAAAAGTTAATATGAGACTATGGAAAAAACTATCAGAAATAGTGTTTTTTGCAATAACGACTTCTTTTTTTGTGGATAAAATATGTTAATTAATTTAGGATATGAGCTACCTTCATAACAAATTTTATCTAAATCCGTTATTAGGAACATATCAGTATTTTATCATATTATTATATCTAAGTCATAAAATTTCACATTTGTCAGTAGGTACACTTGAATACCCCATATAATTTCCTGTCCATTTGGTTGTCTGGAAGAAATCGCTTACTAGCGATAAGACCGCCCTTTTTACTGCTTTTTTTATCTATTGTAATAATGTTTTATCTATCTATCTATGTATTAGCCGTTGGGCCGTAACATACGTATGTATGTTCCTTCACGTTCAACATACTTTCGCATTAATAATACTATGATTAAAGGGGTTTTTTATCGCGTGATTGCGTAATGAGTCGCCATTACCACGAGCATTGCAACTCGGGTTGAAAACGTTGGAAAAAATTATAAGGTAATTACATGATTAAATCCCGTTCACTTGAATGTCCCCTGGTTCCAGCGACCTGGACATTGGTTATCTGCACTAAGTTACTAATAACGCCAATTGAGGTGGCAAAGTTTTGTTGCGACATAGTTTTATTTGATTTAACTGAAACATTGATTTCGTGATCGTGATGAAACGCGATAAGAAAAAGATCCCACTGAAACATTTATTTATAGTTTTATCTGGCGGATACCCGGCGTGTGTGTTCTAAGCGAAAAAAAATATTTTTTTTTTACCTAACGCTTTGTTTTATTGGTTTAAAATCATCTTTGCATTATTGCCTTAATGAAACCAGTTCGAGGCACATAAGTTGATTTCAAAGTCTATAACCTATTTAAACCTAACCTTTTTAGCCACGTAATTATGTATCTAACTTTTATCTCTTATTATGTCTATTGTGTCTTTTTAATTAGTGTTTTTTTTTTTTTGTTATTGTTATTGTTTCGTGTGCTAAATAAATGTTCTTTCTTTCTTTCACATAGGTAGATTTTTTGTGTTTAATATATTTGGATAGTTTGAAGGCTGCGAAATTGCGTAGTCTGTTCAATATGATGGTGATATCTTTCCTCTAAATGAATCTAATTTCAAAGCATGTATTTATTTACACAAAAATGTATGTATTTACACAAAAATGTATATAAAAAATCTTTGACGGTAACTGTTAATTCTTATATTATATTTAACATCTTATGTATTTACAATTATACTTGTACAATATAAACTTTCTTTATCTTTAAAACAGTAATTTTGCAATATGACTAAGAAAATTTGATTTCGTCACCCATTTTTGACTAACTTAAGCCAGACTAACACTTGTGTTATTGTAGATTACTGTCAATCATTTTATTTCTGTATTCATTAAAATGTCATGATAATCGGATGCATAGTTAAGGAGTGAAATCGTAACAAACAAACTCACATTTTCTTACATATCGACTTTATTTTCCACAGACTGTATTGTTACCATTCAAGGTAAATATAATATATATAATCTGTAGCCATCACAGAATATATGTGATGGCCACAGATTATATTCGCCATACCATTCACTCAGTATAACTAATTTATCTAGCTGACTGTATGTTACTTCGATTTTTCAACCCTACCCCGTTGCGTGAGCATAAAAGATGGTGTTGTATTTAACAAACTAGAAATTACCTCATTTCAAGCATTTCTAAAAGCATGTTTAAGGCCTGGGTCCGTATTCTCGGTTAAATCTCACATGATAAAGTCAATTTATTTATAAAAGATATGTTTTTTTTATGTTCTTAAGTTCGTCCGGAGAGGTACTGCCACCACATCTGGAATCTGCCAAGCAGTAGTGGTTGCATTACTGTGTTCCGGTTGAAGGGTGTGGCTGCCGGTGAAATCACATGCGCATGAGACGTATCATCCCCGTCTCGGGTGATGCACGCAGCAGGATGAATGCGATTCAGTAGATTTGAATCTCATGCTGAGTCGCGCGCATTACTGTTGTCATGGGCGAGGGTCACCACTTACCATCAGGTGGGCCCTCAGCTCGTTCCGTCACTAATTCATATAAAAAATAAATATATATATTCGACTATGTCAAACCCATTATGTCGATCTTACATTACACTCCTTATTGAATAATATTAAATACTATTATATAATATTATAATTTATATAAAGTTTTAGCCGTTTCACTTATAGGCGCGGCTAAAACCTGGTGAATAGCACCAACATCCATCATGTTAACTCTGTAAGAGTTAATCATTGTGGTAAAAAGACATGTTTCTCATCAGCAGGGCCAGTTTTTAATCTTTCTTGTAAGTGGCCACCCAAGACCCGAGAACAAACTTCATGCTCCCCACACAAAGTGTCTCGGCCGGGAAGAGCCGCCAATATTACAGACCACTTTGCAGGAACATATTCTAATAATTCACAGCGCTTTGAGTACAATCAAGCATTCTCTTTATCTTCAATGGCATATCCTATCCGTTATTATATATTCAAGGACCCTAATAGCCTCTGAGGTTCAGAGCAAGGTACACCTTGATTCAAGCCAATGGCTAATGGTATGAGTTATTAATTATGCAATTATTTAATTAATGATATTTATAAGTATTTCGGTTCAATCCCATTAGAATAAATCCGAAAATATGTTATAAATTTTAAAAATATCATGGTTATGAACATTATTATTCAAGTTACCGAGATTTCCCCGGGATCATGACGCATGAAACTGCGTCGAAAGATAGGCAACAAGACCCGAGAGTATGTTGTTGCTATAATATTTGTCCTGAATCAAATCATTAAGGAAATATTTATTTTACGATAATGTTGTGATATTCTTGCTACAATAGAATCCAGATAACTGATAGAATACTTAAGCATACATTTTTGTGTATACATACGAGTACTTATAAAATGTCTAATACCTTTAAACGAGCAATTCTTGAATATATATTTGGTGTATCTCGGAAACGGCTGCAACGATTTGGATGAAATGTTGTGTTTAAATAGGGTTTTGCTATATAAGTTTAACTGTTTAATTGTTTTTCTTGTAAACACGCAAATTTTTACAAAAAAAAAACAATCGTTTTTAATATTAAATTGAATACAGCGCTATCTCGTATATTTTGTGGTACTAAAACACAGGTACTAGTTATTAACAGACACAGAACAAACATTTATGTCCGTCAAACAAATGCATGTCCTGGGTGGGAATTGAACCCGTAACCTACAGCGCAGAAGGCAAAGCTACCTTTTGTTAGCTAGTCAAACCAAAATGACGAAGGATTGCAAATGCTAAACCCTTAATGTATGCATTCAACTTCGCAATGTTACGCAGACGATCGATATTTGCTGTCTCTCTCTAGCGCTTGTGAGAAGACAGGGATGACTGTTGTCATAATTAAAGATTAATAGCATAATCGAGGACGCTCCGTAAACGATTTGCGATGTTAACATTGTATGAATGAGTCGCAAATTTTGAGGTTTTGCATTTTTGTTGGCTGTCATTAACAGCTGAACCCTATAATCAACTAACATGACGAGTTTGATTGCTATTGCAATACTGTAACAATTTTATGGACATTTTGACAAATAACAATGTTGCTATGGTAATATATCTCCAGTAATCTAAAGTTAAGTAACGCTTACACACTCCTACCCCTGCACTAGAATTCCCTGTGCGGCATGGACAAAAACAAAACCACAAGACCTAATCACTTGTCTTCTACTCTTGTATTCGTTTGTCACCACAGCTTTGAGCTGAAAATCAGCGCTGTAACTTGTTGCAGCACGTGCTGAGCTCAGGGATTTTCAAGCTACCCTGTATGTGATAGCGTTCCACACATTATTTATTTCTTTTAATTTTTTATTTGTTGTGATTTTTTGCCTTTTGTGTGTTAATGTGTTTTTCATTGTTGTGTACAGTCTGTGTGAATAAATGTTTCTTTCTTTCTAATAAAAAATAAATAATAACAAACCCTAGCAAACGATGCTTTTGATGACCGTACAGCCCTCACTCAACGTCATGCATTCTTTTATATCTTAGCTATGGAATGGCATAACTAAATGTTGGATGTAGATGATAGATATGTAGCTACAGCATCAAACTGTATCTCCGATTTTGTTATCATCACTCTTTTGAATCACTTCACACTGTGGAAGAAAACTGAAATACGTATCCACGTCAAAATCGTGTACACTGAAACAATGGAGACATAAGAGACCAAGAGCGTGGTGGCCCAGGGGCATAGACGCCAACTTTCAATCTGAAGGTTGCTGGTTCAAACCCACACGCGCACCAATGAGTTTTTTCACTTGAAATAATTTATGTGCGCAATGCCACGTTCTCGAAACGGTGACGGAAAAGATCGTGAGGAAACCGGCATGTCTTAGAACCAAAAATTCGACGACATGTGACATCTACCAATCCGGATTGGGCGTGGTAGATCAGAGCCCATTCACTCTCAATTATCGAGAGTAGGCCGGTGTCCCTGCAGTGGGAACATTAGCGGCTTGTTCGGTATACTGAATAGTGTAGCAAAAATCAACGACACTTCCATACAACCCATAACTTCTTTACAGCTATTTTATTGCGAAGGTAAATATGAGTGATGGCTTTATGTTGGCTGTAAACAGACAGCGCGTTTCCTGTTTTTATATGTGTATAATTTGTAACACGGCGTTTTTGGTGAAGTTGAATAATGCGTTGATGGCGGTTCTACATCATTATAGCTTCAAGATGCGCGTTTTATAATTAACGGAATAAATAAACTAAAAAACCATAACTAATTAGTTAAAACGGCGGCTCCGGCCGCCGGCTTAGTTGGTAGTAGCCCTGCCTTCGAAGCGAGGGGTCCCGGGTTCGATTCCCGGCCGGGGCACACTTTGTGTGGTGAGCATGAAATTTGTTCTCGGCTCTTGGGTGTTTGTCTTGTGTGTCTTTGTTTGTGTTTGTCCATGCCATCTGCGATACAGGGAATCCTAGTGCAGAGGTATGAGTGTGTGAACGTTTATTTATTTATTATTTATTTACAATATTTATAAAAAAAAACCGTCTTCTTACTTTCATCCCTTATTTCTCGCCCTCTAATTTACCTCTACTATTTAAAAAAAGAATTATTCACGGAAAAACTAAAAAACCATAACTTATTAAATAAAAAAATCATCTCATGAACCGTGATAGTTAGAGAGTTGACATTTTCACAGATGATGTATTTCTGTTGCCGCTATAACAACAAATACTAAAAAAACAGAATATAATAAATATTTAAGGGGGCTCTCATACAAAAACGTGATTTTTATTTATTGATCGTTTTTGCTCGATATTATAGATAATAATGATACGGAACCCTTCGTGCGCGAGTTCAGCTAGTACTTGACCAGTTTTTTTTTTACATGGCAAGGGGTTCACCACCCCCTGTGGTATTTTTTAATCAGTCATGTTTCCAGTTATTATGATTTAAAAACCAAGCTATTGAATTGACTTTGGTAAAATTTCTATGAGACTAATCTGAAAGTATATGTTTTCAAATAGGAAAGTAAAAAATTTTCGAAATCGATTGATAAATAACGAAGTGCAGAGGTATCAAACAAAAGAAATTACAACCAAGTTAATAACCTCGTTGGATGTCGGTTGGAAAGAATTCACAAATACAGATTTATTCATATTCATGAGTAGTTCAAACGCATCTAATTAAAACTATTTCTCAAGTCCTGTTAATGGAATCCAATTAACTGCTTTTTACTTTAAAATCTCAGTAATAACATTTTGCAAGATGTAAAATAAACAACAAATTTTACAGCGCTTAATTAAATGTTTCATTTGCAGATTTATAATTACTTATTATAATATTTTTTTCGTTTTGTTGGAAAAAGATTTTTCATTTTATTCGTTTAAATTGTGGCTACACATAAATCAAAAGATGTATTTAAAAAAAATTCACTGAACGTTAAGGCGAAGCTTGCAGACACTCTTTACGGATCATTTGAGCAATCCGCCGGCCACTCTTTGGATGGGTGACCATTCAGTGGCATTTGAACTAAGCACTTTCGAAGTGTTCGGATATAATAGAATAGAAAAAACATTTATTCAGCACCAAGACAAAAAAAGGTAAGTTAAAAATAAACAAAAAACAATACAGTGTTGATGCTACCAAAATATGCGTCTTGTCCCGAAAAGGGGTTTGCCTCAGCATTTCCTGGCTAAAGCCGAAATGATAGCCTCCAAATTCGATTGAAAATACGCGATTTATTTCACAATGATTTTTTTAAAATTTAAATGCATATTACATGAACGCTATGACGCCGAAATCTTATATTTTTCTATGGAAAAGATCTCAATATTTTTGGTCATTAGTAGAGTTAGTTCCCAATAGATAAAAAACTCATGTTATCTTAACATTTAGAGTTGACACATTGGGTCATCCATATCATCCTCATTCTTCTTCATCAAAATTCCTTTCTTCGTCAGAAGTTCGTCCTTACATTCACCTTTCTAGTCTTCTCGATCCTTACATCTAGCACTCACCAAGTTTGTTATTCAGGTGCTGGTGTTGGTGGTGGTGTTGCTGGGGGATCTGCTGCATCAGCGCTGGATGCGGCAGCTGCAGCAGCTTCGGCTCCAGTTTAGTCGCAGCAGCAACAGGTATCGGCCCGGCATTTGTCATAGTTGTCATCGTCGCAGCCGGCATCATTAGGGTGGACATCGTAAGCATCTTGGGTCACTTTACAAGCCGCACGAAAATTCAGCACTCCATGTCGCGATTAACTGGGTTACGTAACTTTGTCTTTCGGCAGTCGATACACTTGACTTTTCGCGTGTGTGTTTTTTTACATACTTTTTCGGTGGGTTAATTAAATATTGGGTTAAATTATATCTACGTAAACTAATGCTGGAAGATAGCAATTGTTGTAGAGTTATTTTGTTAAGTTGTATTTGAAAGTGGAATGGTTATTTTATGAAGTCTAGTAAGACATTCAAGAAATAACCTAATTTGAATATCTGCTACTCGATGCGTGCAGAACAAAAGATTGCGTACAGATAATATTATTGGCTGAATTTGTGACCTTTTTTGATTGAGTTAGTATACCATTGATTTGTTTAATGTTATTATTAATGTTTTATATTAATGTTTTTTATTGTTTTTGGTTCATACATTTTGAAATTCATACGAGTATTTTTTCGAACAATTAATAGTACCTCATGATACAAGTGCAGTAAGTTGAAAATTACAGCCGAGGCGATATTGCTAAATACATGGAAGCAGAGGCTGTAATTATCAACGCACGTATGTCATACGACGTTTTATAACATATTTGCGAGGAAATAATTCACCAATACTTGAAGACATTTTCATATAAAAACAATACAGCGAAAAGAAAAAGCGCGCGGAATAATTTTCACTTCTTCACAAATTAGCGATGCGCGCGCATCAGCGCTTTTTAAATATTATTTCATATGATCTTCTAAACATTTGCGTATATTGCAGATCATAAGACGAAGACACACTAAGACGAACATTTGTATGTGTGTGAGTCTGTGTGTGTTGTTAAACCCTCACATTCAGGCTCAACGGATTTCGATAAAATTTACTACCAGCATAGCTTATATCCTGGATTAACACAGGCTACTTAGGATCCTGGAAAACCGAGGGTAACACCGCGGGGCGCACTTATTCATACTATATATCATACTAATATTACAAATGCGAAAAAAAATTACCGCTTGACCATCGCTTGAGGACGGCTTGTAAAAATTGGCTTTTAGTTGTGTTCGTAATTTTCAAAGCAAAATAAAAACGTTATGAAAAATTAATAAAATCTTGCTAAGCTCAATTCTTCTTAGAGAGGGCACAGACGTCGCTGGTTCAAACCCACACGTGCACCAATGAGTTTTTTCACTTGAAAAAATTTATGTGCGCAATACCACGTTCTCGAAACGTTGAAGGAAAACATCGTGAGGAAACCGGCATGTCTTAGAACCAAAAATTCGATGACATGTGACATCTACCAATCCGGATTGGGCTCTCGTGGTTAGAGCCCATTCACTCTCAATTGTCGAGAGTAGGCCGGTGTCCCTGCAGTGGGAACATTAGAGGACGGGGGGAGTCGAAGTCGTATTTCTTAAATTTTTTTTATCAGTCATTTATTTATTATGGCCTATATGACCCGATAGACGTTGTCCTATCTTAATAATTGCGATAAACGATATTCGCAGCGCATTCTGTCAATCGCTGACAGTTAAAGATTTAAACAACTGATAGTTATGTCAAACGCTATAAGGTAACATTATAAAGTTTATATTGTCAAAAGCATTAAGAAAGTCAATGTGGTCGTTAAATTTTCTTAAATTTTCCAATGTTGTCCGCAACTTATTGTTTCTTTCATAAGTAGAGATTCTCAATAACAAACACGAGAAAAAAATAATTAGCAAAAATGGCCCAGCCGTGCTACCGTGACCAAGGGAAGAGACTCATTTTTATATATGACTATTTAGGAAATAGAGACTGATTAGGACTATAATGACTTATTAGGAAGTATTGACGGCTCCGTGGCTTAGTTGGTAGTAGCCCTGCTTTAGAAGCGAGCTGTCCCGGGTTCGATTCCCGGCCGGGGCACACTTTGTGTGGTGAGCATGAAGTTTGTTCTCGGGTCTGTTGAAGTTGTTCCTGTGTTTGTCCATGCCATCTGCGACACAGAGAATCCTAATGCAGAGGTATGAGTGTGTTAACGTTTATTTTATTTATTAGGAACTCTTAGGAACTCACTATAATGACTCATTAGGGATTGATTAGGATTATAATGACTCATTTTTATATAGGACTCATTTTTATATAGGACTCATTTTTATATAGGGACTCATTTTTATACAGGGACTCATATTTATATAGGACTCATTTTTATATAGGACTCATTTTTATATAGGGACTCATTTTTATATAGGGACTCATTTTTATATTGAGGACATCCTATATAGAAAAACCAGTAATGCATACCTATAGGTAAGTAAAATGAGAGCTTATGTTAGTTTCCAACTAAATCATAAGATTCACTTAGCCAGGAGGGTGCTGAGTGCTTTTACTAGTTCCCATACCGGAGTACATTGGGATGTTAGTGGCGAAATGTCGTAACTCTTAATGCCTTCATAAGAATCTGAACAGGGAAGAAACAGGCGTATTATTTGTATTTTCAGCCGTAACGTTCAACCTTCCATAGGTTATAACTTTGATTTTAAATTTTTTATGTTTAAAGTCGGAACTCTGTCATTAGAAATTTCATCTAAATAGGTTTTTAAATCAAAAGTACCTAGGTTTTCTTTTCTTTCTTCTAGGTTTGTTTATCTTTTCTTTTTGTAAAATCATGTTTTAACTGAAATTATTAGTTTTTTAAGTAACAGTAGATTATAAATCTCGTACCACAAAAAATTACGTGATAAATTTATGAAAAATTATGTTTTATCTGAAATTAAATCATTGAGGTAACAGTAGATTACAAATCGATTACCACAAATATTGACGAAATAAATTTATAAAATTTTCAGCATAGTTTATTATAGTTTATTTTTATTATAAAAAACGTTTCTTTTTTGTAAATAAGTGCATTTTTACTAAAAATACAATTAAACAGGTAAACTCAAACAGCAAAACCCTATCTAAACACAAAATTACATCCAAATGGTTAAAGTAGTTTTTGAGATACGCGAAATAAATCACAGAAATTACTCGCGAATGGTTTAAGCAATTCGATGCTTACACAGAACAAAAAAAAAACATTCGAATCGATCACGCTATTTTCAAGTTTTAGCAAGCTGAAATGATTTTTAAAAAACCTAAAATCTATTCCAAATAAAATAAAGCGAGATGATCAAAAAAAGGCGGTATATTTTAACATACATAAATTTCAATACACATTCTATATATTTTCTATCCCGCACAAAACCGGCACACCCCACTAGTCTCTATATCGACTGGCTAATGAAAAACAAACATACCCCGAAATTGGTAGAACCGGTCGCTGTTATTGTTACGTTGAAAATACAAAATTCTCACTTAGATACACTTTTTTGGGACGTTCTATTTGGGATTTCTAGAGTAGATATATATACTTTTTATGGAACTAGAATTGGAAAATATTTATTTTGTGCCACACAATTTACAATTAAATTAATAAAAATAGTTAAACATAAAACAAAGAAAATCATCACTACATAGTATAAAACAAACACTTTCTCTGTCCCTATATCCCAATGTATGTTTAAATCTTTAAAACTACGCAACGGATTTTGATGCGGTTTTTTTAATAGATTTAATAGATTGTTAATAGATAGAGTGATTCAAGAGGAAGATTTATATGTATAATACACTAGCAAGTCACCCCGGCTTCGTACGGGTAGTTTCTGATACGACACTGATGCTTTACTAACCGTGCGAAGCCAGGGCGGGTCGCTAGTAGATTATGATTCCCTGTCTCGCAAATGGCGTGGACAAACATAAATTCTAGTCGAAGTCAGCCTAGATGTTCTTTGAATATCACATCGCACCCATTTCACCCATGACGGCTCCGTGGCTTAGTTGGTGGTAGCCCTGCCTTCGAAGCGAGGGTTTCCGGGTTCGATTCCCGGTCAGGGCAGACTTTGGCGGTGAGCATGGAGTTTGTTTTCGGGTCTTGGGTGTTTGTCCATGCCATCAGCGACACAGGGAATCATAGTGAGGTATGAGTGTGTTAACGTTTATTTAAATAGTATTTGAATGGGAATCGTTCGATCGGTTTTTGAGTTTTAATGAGACCAACGAACAGCAATTGATTTATACCTTTAAATAAATAATGTATAATATCTATGTTAGTATTTACAAAACACATGAAAAGTAGTATATTAGTATTTAATCAGTAACTTGGTTCCTATAGTACAAGTTGTATGTATGTGTGAGTATGTTTATCACACACAAACCTGAGTACCAGGACAGGTTATATCTTGGATCAACACATAGACTACTTTTGATTGCAGAAAACCGTATAGCCTAGCTAGTCTACACTATAATATTATAAAGCTGCAGTGTTTGTTTGTTTATTTGAACGCGCTAATCTCTGGAACTGCTGGTCCGATTTGAATGATTCTTTCAGTGTTGGGTAGATCATTTATCGAGGAAAGCTATAGGCTGTTATTTTTTTTTTTTCAAAATTAGGGATCCGTAATAAAATTGCTATTTTGTAACACAAGGTGTAAAATCGAAAACCTATTTTTGTGTGCGCTGCAAAAACTATTGACAATAGAACAAAATGATGTATCACGGGTTTGTAGATCCTATTAAGACCTACAAAAAAATCTGCAAGAACATATATCTAGCTATCATGGTTTAATCACAATAACCGATTTTGTGTATCAAATGTGTACACCGTGTGCAGTTTGATCCAACTTGAAAGATAGGATAGCTCACATCTCAATTTATGATCGCAATATTATTTTATTGCAAATTATAATATCGTATGACAAAAACGTTGGCCACAGCAACGCGTGGCCCGGTCAGCTAGTTGATAAATAAAAGGAAAGTGTTAACTCATCGCTTGTCAATACGTCATAGTGTGTAAACATTGAGGCTCTGCCTAACCTTTTGGGGAAAATGGAATTCGTTGTATATATGCAACTATTAACGGCAGTAAACGGAAGTGTGGCAGCATTTGTATAAATGCATAATAACATACCTTTGAAGAACTCTGCAACTATAATCTCTATAGTTATACAAATAACGTTCAAATTCATACAGCTATTTGACAGGCTATTAACGGCGTTATTGCAAATGGCCACACTGTGTCAACGTAATGTCGGTCAAAGAATTCGTATTTGACAAAGTTTGTTTAGTTTCGGTACCGACAGCAGAAAAAAAAATCTAAAACAAATGGCTGGTGTAAAAGTAGAACGGACCGACCGACTTTAATACTGTGATTCCTTTGCTTAATATCTATGGACCAATCAGGAAAAATAAAAAATTGGTATAAAAATAATCCAAATTGGTTTTTAAAATGCCGAAGATATTGCGTAACAAACATAAAACAAAAAATCTTTACAGTCTATTGAAAACCTCCTTATTTTTTAGTTGTTTTTGTAGTTACAGATCAAAACATACCTATAAACCTTTTGGATAAACAAAATCACAAAAAAACTGTCACGGACATTCCTAGTACTCAAATTATAATTCTTCTTTTTGGATAAGGGTTAAAAGAATCACAACATGTCCTGTCAAAATATTTATTTCAAAATCCAGCCTGTTTTGCCAACAGTACACCCATATAAAAGGGTGCTGGGTTTACATTATCCCAGAATTCTCTATGGGGATTCTGAAATTGAGGACTGCCGGACATTTGCCAAGAGGCTCTTTACGTCACAACTTTGTCACTTGTAGAAGATCTTAGCTTAGATTCAAATTATCATGTAAATAATGCGAAGGTTTGGATGTATGTGTATCTGTGTGTGTCAGGAGTAACACAGTATGTTTGTTACTCCTTCATGCTCAAACGACTCGACGGATTGGATTGACATTTGGAACTAGTATATCTTATATCATACGATACTTATCCCGGCTACTTATTTTTATCCAAAACACGAGAACAAACTTCAACTTCACCACAAATTGGCAATCGAATTCGGAACCCCTCGCTTCGAAAAGAGGGCTACTAAGCCACGGAGCCGTCTGAACATTCAATAATGGTTTCAATTTATTCTGATAAATATGGATGGTATAAAATTTTAACTTTCTTTATAGTACTAGATGTCCAGGACCTTTCAGAAACTGTAGCAGCCAATCCGTAGCTACCTCTACGCCCGTAGCTACCTCTACGCCTGTAGCTACCTGCTACGCCACAGCTGCTGGCTACGAACTGTGAATTATTTTTTTCGTAATTGAATTTTATGAATTTCGCTCGGCTCTCGCCCCGAGTTAAGATAAAACTGAATTTTTAAGAATAACGATGATGAAGTTTAATAGTAGAGTTAATGCAAAGTCAGAAACGTTATAATATGATAACGAATATGATATATAAGATGTATCGTGAAGATCAAAATATGTTATAATATAATATAGTAAGTAGCAGTAGAACTTGTGCCAGGTTCGTCCGGAGAGGTACTGCCACCACACCTGGAATCTGCTGCCAAGTAGTGCTAGCATTACTATGTTTCGGTGGAAGGGTGTGGGTGCGGGTGAAATCAACTGCGCATGAGACGTATCATCCCCGTGTCGTGTAAGATCCAAATCTTATACTGAGTCGCATTACTGTTGTCATGGATCGCCCCTTACCGCCAGTTGGGCCATCAGCTTGTTCCGTCACTTAATAACATAAAAAAGTTATTTTGTCTTTCGTTGTTAGGTTTTCTTAATCAGTAATGCGAGCACTAATGTTTGGCGGCAGATTCCAGGTGTGGAGGCAGTACCTCTCCGGACGAACTTGGTACAAGTTCTACTGCTACTTTTGGTTAGTCCTTTAGCAACACTCAAGGGGTACTACTACTATTGTAAGACTAAAATTGCTGGTCTATTTCATAAAACTACTGAGATTAACATATTGTCAATGACTTAACAAAAGTATAATAATGTAGTAGGTAATTTTAATGTCTGGTTCATTAAACCCTTGAATAAATTTTAATAATTATTTGGGGTGCCATTAGTTTGTTTGGAAAGGTACCGTCGTATCATAATTATGAATTTATTGGTTGTTGTAAATGTTGGATTGAGAAATAACTCCATAACCAAATAGCTTTCATAAACTGGAGCATCCTATGTATAGAACACCAGCGCTTGCTGCCGTTGCTGCCTCAGCTAGAACCAGTTATTGTCAACACGCAGCTACTTACAGTTTGTAACCAGATATGTATTTAATTATTATTATTTATTATTATTTGACAATGCCCCTTTACAGCAGCTACAGTTGACATTTTACTTATTCAATGTAATTGTTATGAAATTTAAAATTATATTATTGTAAACTTATTGTTAAAGCATATAATTTGTCTTGTCTGTTTCTAGTTTCTTATTTCTTGTTATTTTTTAGGCTATATATTTTTGACAAAACCAAGTGTTCTATAGTGTTCCTAAGGCAGAATAAATGAGTATTGAGTTGATACTACATATTCAATTATCTGTGCTATTTAGCGGTTTTTTGTTTTTGTTGCAATTGCAAGTGATCCATCCAAAGCCCATTCGCTCTCAATTATCGAGAGTAGGCCGGTGTCCCTGCAGTGCGAAAATTAGAGGTTGGTACGGTATGTTTAATAAATTTATTCTGAACATGGATGTTAATATTTTATTGCATATAAGGTATTAAAAAAAAGGTTTTTTTAACTATTGAATTATTAATTTGCTATTGACAAAAAAGATCGAACCGTCGAATGACCTCCCTCATTTTGGAGGTTAAACAGAGATCTATACGAGAATTACTATCAAAGTCATAGTTTGTTTAACAAGTCGGACGAAACTTACATTTGAATGCGACATACAAACAGAATGCCTAATGCGGTGGCCATACTTAGCGAACGCAACGCGAACAATGACCAGTAATGCAATTTTAGTAGCAGTAGAACTTGCCAAGTTCGTCCGGAGAGGTACTGCCACACCTGGAATCTGCCGCTAAGCAATACTGCTCGCATTATTGTGTTTTGGTGGAAGGGTGTGGTTGCCGGTAAAATCATAGGAGCATGAGACGTATCATCCCCGTCTCAGGTGATGCGACTCAGTAAAAATTTGGATCTCATACTGAGTCGCACGCATTACTGTTGTCATGGGCGAGGGTCACCACTTACCATCAGGTGGGCCCTCAGCTCGTTCCGTCACTCATTCACATAAAAAAAAAGTTATAAGAAGGTACATTATATTGTATACACACCATATAATGAACAACCAATTTTGATAACTTCGTACTTATTGCTTTTCTAATAACCTATGCTGTGTAAATTTAGACCCATTTTTACCGTCCGTTTACCGTACCAGCCTTTAATGTTCCCACTGCAGGGACACCGGCCTACTCTCGATAATTGAGAGTGAATGGGCTCTGATCTACCACGGAAGCCCAATCCGGATTGGTAGATGCCACATGTCATCGAATTTTTGGTTCTAAGACATGCCGGTTTCCTCACGATGTTTTCCGTCACCGTTTTGAGAACGTGGTATTGCGCACATAAATTTTTCAAGTGAAAAAACTCATTGGTGCACGTGTGGGTTTGAACCAGCGACCTTCAGATTGAAAGTCGGCGTCTGTGCCCCTGGGCCACCACGCTCTCGCTCTGTTCTATTTTGTGTGCCCCGATAAGTTCGTTCGAAATAAGTTCGTCAGGTCTGGATCCACGGTAATGAGAGGAGAAGCAATTCAGCGCCATCTATTGAGAGTTTTTAGCTCTGTTTAGCTTTTGTTTTAGGTTATACCAGTTCTATGGTTACTTCACAACGCCGCGTTGGCCTTCTTCGTAAGTGGTCACTAGAGTCATATTCTACGACTAATGTCACAAACTCCTTTTTTATATTTACAACTTTTTTAAATGTTGTCTAGTTGTCTCTATTAACACGCTGTGACGCCCTATAATTGCGGGACCACTATTATGTAAGACTTTTTTCTATTTTAAGTTGTATGTTTAGTGTAACCTGTCTTGAGAGTCTTTATTAAATAAATAAACTGGGATCGTGACGAAAAAATTACAACACGAAAATTGTAAAGCTTCATCTACAATTAACAAAAACTATGTCACACAAATGTTTGTCCTGGGTGGGAGTTGAACCCATGACCAGCACAGAAGGCAGACTATCAAAGACGGCTCCGTGGTTTAGTTGGTAGTAGCCCTGCCTCCGAAGCGAGGGGTCTCGGCTTCGAATAACGGCCGGGGCACACTTTGTGTGGCGAGTATGAAGTTTTCGGGTCTTGGGTATTTGTCTTTCTTAATAAGTCCATGATTGTAAAATTAGTTTAGTTTCTGTATTGTTCATAGCCCAGACAACAAATATTTATCTATTCTATTCTGAAAATACTGGTTAATTTAATGCTAGTTTTCACCCAAATTTAATACAAGATACTCAATAATCGCTTAGAAGATTTTTGTGTGCAATTTCACACGGATAAAGTTGGATAACGACTTCGCAAACTATGCGGATAGCAACATGAATTATGCGTGGTAACTTTAGAACATAAAATTGTTGTCGACAACTATACATTATGTTTTTGTGGCTCTGCAAAATTAATCTAGAAGCTATAGAGGTAAATAATACCTAGATAAAACTATAACTAACTAGCTGCGCTCCGCGGTTGGATTTCCAACGGGAATCGTACATTTTTCCGGGATAAAAAGTAGCCTATGTGCTATTCCAGACTATAATCTATCTCTGTGCCAAATTTCATCTAGGTCCGTTCAGCCGTTCTGGCGTGATTAAGTCCAATCGCGGGTAAGATCGCGGGGCGCAGTAGTTTATATATTAATGGCTTTCTACATACGTTGTTTAACACTAAGTGCAGTAAGTTCATCATATAAATAAACTAGCTGCGCCCCGCGGTTTCACCCGCATAGTTCCCGTTCCCGTGGAGAATACGGGGATAAATTGATTTTATTTTTTTCGTTAATTTTCCAATGTTTTAATAGTTATTCTGCTATTCGGGACGGAAACAAATCCAACAAATCAAAAACCATGGCAATCGGTCCAGCCGTTCTCGAGTTATAAGTGTTGTAACAAACACGACTTTCTTTTATATATATAGATTTTATAGAAACCTCAAAAATTGTAGCCTATATGTTATTCTGATGTATAAGCTATATTGTGGTAAAGTTTCATTCAAATCCATTCAGTAGTTTTTACGTGAAAGAGTAACAAACATCCATACATCCATACTTACAAACTTTCGCCTTTATAATAGTAGTAGGATAAAGTCGTAACATTAAATATGTAATACTAGCTGACCGGGCCACGCGTTGCTGTGGCTAAAGTTTTTGTCATACGATATTATAATTTGCAATAAAATAATATTGCGATCATAAATTGAGATGTGAGCTATCCTATCTCTCAAGTTGGATCAAACTGCACACGGTGTACTGTACAAATTTGATACACAAAATCGGTTATTGTGATTAAACCATGATAGCTAGATATATGTTCTCGCGGACTTTTTTGTAGGTCTTAATGGGATCTACAAACCCGTAGTACATCATTTTGTTCTATTGTCAATAGTTTTTGCAGCGCACGCAATAATAGGTTTTCGATTTTACACCTTGTGTTACAAAATAGCAATTTACTTACGGACGCCTAATTTAAAAAAAAAAACATAGCCTATAGCCTTTCTCGATAAATGGACTACCCAACACTGAAAGAATCATTCAAATCGGACCAGTAGTTCCCGAGATTAGCGCGTTCAAACAAACAAACTCTGCAGCTTTATAATATTAGTATAGATTACTGACATTCCATTCTGTCATAATGGATAGGTTATTATGTGAATGATGAGGCACACAAGCTAACGGCTAACCTACCGACCTTACGACGGTAAGTGGCTACCGTCGCCTATAGACGCTAGCAACAGTTGAGGTGTTCTCAACGCGGTGCCTATCAGCCAACTCAAGTTGTAAATTAGCAAATTATAATGCCTTGAGCACTTGTCTGCTTACGAATGCGTCGAAACCATCAATCAATTAGAGACTAAGACAATGACAGAGCAAGTCTAGTGTACCATAGTAGAGACCCAAAACAATATTTCCAAAAACCCTCTTATGAAATTTATTATTCGTGTTACCGAGATATTTACCATGATTTGTGAGTTTTGTTGACTCCCGATATTTCGACGCAGTTACATGCGTCATGGTCCCGGGCAAACTCATAAATCATGGTAAATATCTCGGTAACACGAATAATAATGTTCATAACCATGATATTTAGTTTTAAAATTTATACCTCTCATGAAATATCTTTTTAATAATTGATTTCCTTAGCCGATCACTGTATTTATCTAAGAGAGAAATTACCTTGATTTTTATTAACATTAATAAAGATTGATATCAAAATCTTCGAAATCTAATTATCCGTCTGTCATCATTTATTTTACATCCACAGAGGAATTTCTTCATGAAATTGGGACCTCGGAATACGCCCTAACAAATTGAATTGTCTGACTTTCAAAATCGAAATGACCGTTATTACTTTACAACTAAACTATTGAACTTATTTTGATTGAATTTCTAGTGGACCAATCGATAAGCATATCCTTTTAAGAAATAAGACAGTGGCACTTATATACAGAGGTGTCGGTAACGGTGATGGTAACAGAGTCACGAGTTCAATGACTTTTCCCATCTCAAAAAATGCCCGACGCGCGTAAAGAAGTTTTCACTTCAAAAAAAATTTTCCTTATCTGTCAATAAAAAAAAAATAGAACTGAATAGAACCTTCTCCGAAACATGATTGAAAAAAAAAAGTTTTTGCGGGAAGTTAATAACTAGTGATACATAATCGTTCTAATGGCAGAGTGGTATGGAAGAGCATTTCTCCATAAAAAAGTCTAACCCAATAACCATACATTTGAATCGAACTTTAGATCGATAAAAAATCGATCCAAAGAAAATTCGAACAACACAAATCGAATTGAAGATCGACCAAAAAATCGATTAATACTTGTATAACTATTAACCTAATGCACGGTAAGAAAATTCGTACTCAGCATTTCCAATAAAACAAGATTTATGATGTAACCAACTGAGGCACTCCTTCATGGCTGGAACCGGTGCCAGCAGCGAAATCAAAACTTTTAACTGATTCTATCGTCAGAACTTTCTCCGCGCTTGTCAATAATTAGACTAGTTAGGCAACGGTAGGTATTTATAACTTGGCTTAACTAGGCTCCGTGCGGATCTTTAGTCGATAAATTCGTTGTATGTGCCAGATTTGGATGGGTGTGGTTACGGATGAAATACAGGAGCATGAGACACCACCGTTTGACAAGACAAGCGTATCGCGATTTGGGTACTACCCATACTTCGGTAGAGGATGATCTGAGCCGTATAAATACTGTGGCAACCAAACCCACAAATTGTATTCATAATATTGTTTTACGTGATTCAACGTGTTAACTTGTAGATAGTTTATTTCTTATTCTGCTACTAGACTACTCTTTAATCGATTAATCGAAAACCACTGTCAAATACACGAGAAACCGATTATTGTCTATTGAATATCAGTTATTGTACTTATGCATATCAGACATCCCTAATATATTGGCCCAACTACTTGCATTACAGATTCTGTGGTCTATCGTATGAATTATGCTATTATATAACTAAAAGCTATTAGCATAGAGACCTGATTCTTTTATCCCTTTCGTAAAGGCTGGACAGCAATCTGAAACAATAAAAAAATATTGTGTCAAAATTTGTCATTTATATAATTCACCATAAATAATATGACATTAAAATCAGGCATCTTAATAGAATATAATAGAATAATTTTTATTTTAGACTGCAAATGAATCCATAAAATTGTTAGTAAACATATCCTTATATTGTACTATGTTAGTAATCCTCAATGAAATACAATATTATTATTTTGTTTTGGGCAAGATGAATAGCAGCAATAGAATCTTAATAACTTTTTTCATAATTTTTTGATATGGCAATTGTCACTCACAATGAAAGTGACACTAACACACCTCGAGAGGTGGCCTGGAAGAGATCGCTATTAGCGATAAGGCGCCTTGTGACATTTTTTTTGTGTTTCTTTTAATTAAATTTTTATCATGTATCTACCTAGATGTACAATAGAGAGTATTCATTCATTCAAGCCGTTTAGGCTCCAGAACGTGCCAAAGAAATATGCATATTGAAAATACACAGTTGCCATAGTTTTTATACTTCTGCAGGTAAAATCGTTTCCATTTTGTAGAATACTAGCGACCCGTCCCGGCTTCGCACGGTTAGTAGAGCATCAGTGTCATATCAGAAACTACCCGTGCGAAGCCGGGGTGACTTGCTAGTGTATTATACATATAAACCTTCCTCTTCAATCACTCTATCTATTAAAAAAAACCGCATCAAAATCCGTTGCGTAGTTTTAAATATTTAAGCATACATAGGGATATAGGGACGGAGAAAGCGACTTTGTTTTATACTATGTAGTGAAGTGCCTTGAAACAGTTCCAAATAAAGATATATTGTTATTATAAAAAAAAATAAGGGATGAATGTATTGACGTCGGATTTTTCAATTCAACAACCGAAATTCTAGTTAGTATAGCTCGAAGGTCCACCATAATACACCTCTATACACAAATGCTATTAAATATAATATTAGGCAACAATCACACACCCTAATACAAACTCAAGAAATTGCAAACTCCAATCGTAAATATTGAATGGCGTCCAAGACGGACGTTAAACCGCCAATTCACGATTTAATCCCAGATATTTCTAGTTTGGGTTCCATTCATGTATTTTTTGCTGAATTTAATACCTCTCTTTAGAGTCCTGTGAAATTTGAAACCTTAAAATGGTGTTAATTTGACTCTGTTTGACAGGTAATCCCTGTTAGGGCTTTTTGAGTGTTTTATAGTTTTATTTTGTATAATACTTTGGTTGGGTTTTATTCAATAAATAAAAATAAAATAAAAAATATAATATTAAATTTATTGGCATAGCATTATTTAATGTAATATATTTATTTAATCTTTTATCAATTATATTGTATTTTTATATTTTACTTATGCTAATGAATGTTTGTATGCTCAAATGGCAGAGCCTAGTGATCTATATCCAAGCTTTGCTTAGTTTAGAGCTAGATGGCGCTGTGTGAAATGTCCACGAATATTTATTTATTTTCATCTTTTTTATTCCTGTTTAGAGCTTAATTACTCGTACATAAAGAAATAAAATAAAAAAGGCTTTTAATCATTAAAAAAAATTAAATTAAAAAATCTGAAAGTTAATCTATACTAATATTATAAAGCTGCAGTGTTTGTTTGTTTGTTTGTTTGAACGCGCTAATCTCTGGAACTACTGGTCCGATTTGAATGATTCTTTCAGTGTTGGGTAGTCCATTTATCGAGGAAGGCTAAATTTTTTTTTTCAAAATTAGGGGTCCGTAATAAAATTGCTATTTTGTAACACAAGGTGTAAAATCGAAAACCTATTTTTGCGTGCGCTGTTTCCACGGAAACGAGAAAAACGCGGGTGAAACCGCGGAACACAGCTAGTTTGGAATAAACAAAGGCGTCATAGTTTTAATTATATCTTGTTATATCCTAACTAATATTATAAATGAGAAAAAAAGTTTGTTTGTTAACGCTTTTACGCCTAGACCGCTGAATCAATTATGATGCATTTTGATAGATGGGACCCAGGAGAATGTAGGCTACTTTTTATCACTTTGTAGGGGGTGAGGTAGGGGGAGGCGTAAACTTTGTATGAAACAACCGGAATTGGTTGACAATATTAACATTAACGCGACCGAAGATGTGGGTTCTTTTATTTTTCTTTGATTTTGTGACGTAACGAGCTGAGGTAAGTGACGACCCCCGCCCATGACAACAGTAATGCGACTCAATATAAAATTTGGATCTTACACTGAGTCGCATTCATCCTGCTGCGTCCATCACCCGAGACGGGGATACGTCCCATGGACATGTAATTTTACCGGTACCCACTCCTTTCCACCGGAACACAGTAATGCGAGCACTACTGCTTGGTAGATTCCAGGTGTGGTGGCAGTATCTCTCCGGACGAACTTGGCATAAGTTCTACTGCTACTTTTGGTTGATCCTTTAGCACCACCCAGGAAAGTGTAGGGAATCAAAGGGTACACACCTACGGACGCGAGCAACTGGACAAGAGTTTTATAAATACTGAAAGTATTATGATTATTTTGTTGTAAAAAAATTACTCGAATTCGTTTAATTTGTTGTACTGTATTATAAAAAATGTTGGATCCCAGTTTCAGAAGTTGGACTCGATCTTAACCAATACCCTACATGAATAGAGATTCATTTAAAAACCTTTTCCAAACGATACAGTCGTCAAAAGAGTTTTACGGGTACGTGCGTACTCAGGGTAGATTAAAATAAGGCTTTTGAAGAGGTTTTCAAAATGCAACTCGAATAAAAATAATCGTCTGAGGCAAAGACTTTTATGCTATAAACGCGCAGTATACAGTTTACTCTTACTTTAAGACTATAGAGAGGTGGCACAGCCAGGGGTAATAGATCTGAAGGTCGCTGGTTCAAACCCACACGTGCGCCAATTAGTTTTTTACTTGAAAAATTGATGTACCACGTTTTGAAACGGTGACGGCAAATATCGTGAGGATACCGGCATGTCTTAGAACCAAAAATGTGAAGACATGTGACATTTACCAATCCGGATTGGGCTCCCAGAAATCAGAGCCCATTCACTCTCAATTGTCGAGAGTAGGTAATGTCCCTGCAGTGAGTATATTAGAGGCTGGTACGGAGATTTAATTTATAATAAACGTTAGGTTTGAACCTTCAGACCTTCAGATTGAAAGTCGTCGTCTGTGCCCCTGGGCTACCATACTCCATTCAGAATCAAATATACTTACCTACACAGTTTACTAACAAAGCAAACTGTCACTGTTGAATATACGAGTTGTAGTTCACGTGCTGCAACTCCGTGTGGAAATTCTCAGTACTACATTACGCGTACTCTATTATATAGTTAGTCTGTGGTCTGTATAATCGTTGTATGTCCGAACCTCGTTCCATTATTGCACGGGAGGGACAAAATGTTTGCATGAATTACTTTTTATAACAACGTCCTTTCGGGCCGGTTATAGCATTTTTAGCTTTACCGCATGTCGTCGACGTGTTTTCAAATAATTGCTGAAACGATCTAGACAAAATCATGGTTGTATTGCATTTTATGTACGAAGTCATGATGAAATAAATCATAATCTATATTATATAATATTATATCGCCGCACGCTCTCACCACGGTGCCACAGAATACCAGCGCTGTATCAGTCCACTGACGCAGCACATGCTGAGTGGTTACCTATTCTGTTGTTACATATTCTTAAACGTGTAATTTTGTTTTTAATTTTTAAGTGAGCCCTTATAATGTGATGAAAAATAAAGTTTTTTTATTCTATTCTATAAAGGCGAAAGTTTTTTTGTGTGTATCTTTGTTCACACTCCTTCACGCTCAAACGGCTCAATGGAACTGGATGAAACTGGGTACCAGGATAGGTTAGTGTAGTGTGTCCTTAGGATGGGTAACCACGGGTTACACCGCGGGGCGTAACTAGTTATATATATCTATTTGTATTGTACAAGTTTATGTATCTTGTTTTCTTCAACGCTTTGAAGGTCTTTCAATGCCCGTGGGTCAATGCAAACACAAAAATAAATAGTGTACAAGTTGTGAGGGTTAAAAAAAACTAATTTTTTTATGGTTTTGTCTATTTTTTATCATTAATACAATACATTTTATCTATTGGTCCCTTAGTAAATACTCAATATTTTTTAAAAACTTAACGGGTTTGTAATTTTTTAATACCACAGACGAAAAAGATGGGTAAAATACTTCGTGTGTACAAAAATACAAATATCTTTATTAAAAAACAGAACATTATTTTCAGATCACTTGTAACATTGAATCCCGCACTAGGGCTAGCCTATATCGCGGTTATCCGAAACCTAGAATTACCAGATAAATTATTTTTGAAAAAACGTGGAATGTTATGATTACTACTAATCATGCTATGAAAATTTTAAAGATTGCTCGTTATATTCGAGAAATAGGTTCTACTGTAAGAAAAAAGAAAGAAACATGCAATATAACAAATTAAAATAAATATTTGTACCTATGCTACAGGCACTGTGCACTTTCGTGTGTATCTGTGTGTCTGTTTGTGGCACCGTAGCTCCCAAACGAATAGACAGATTTTGATGCGGGTTTTTCTGTTTGTGATGTTGTGGTCGATGGTTCTTAGCTTTAATTTTAGGCGTTTGATTTTCATCAGTACATTACCATAACCCCAAGGCAGGGGTTTTAACATTTTCGTAAAATGAACTTGTTTTATTTTTTATTAATACTAATATACTTTCAGATGAATCCCAAAGATCATCATCAAAGTACATCTAATATTTTTGGTTATTCAATTGCGTATTTGTTTTCCTGTGACATTTTTCTTTGCTCTTTATCGTCCTACTAGCTGCGCCCCGCGGTTTCACCCGCATAGTTCCCGTTCCCGTGGAGAATACGGGGATAAATTGATTTTATTTTTTTCGTTAATTTTCCAATGTTTTAATAGTTATTCTGCTATTCGGGACGGAAACAAATCCAACAAATCAAAAACCATGGCAATCGGTCCAGCCGTTCTCGAGTTATAAGTGTTGTAACAAACACGACTTTCTTTTATATATATAGATTTCTTACAAATATCAAATAGTCATCCATACGTCATTACATAGCTGTCATTATACGTCAATTTTGTTATTCCAAGTCTGATTCTTTTTTGTTATACCACGTTTTATAGTGACTGACGTTACATGTCAAGTCACACGGGAATGATGTCGAACGGGATAAAAAGTATCCTATGTCCTTCTCCTGGCTCTAAACTACCTCCCTGCCAATTTTCAGCTAAATCGGTTCAGCCGTTCTTGAGTTATAAGTGAAGTAACTAACACGACTTTCTTTTATATATATAGATTTGAATGTTTATTTTAATAAATGATAGAGTGTACCCCCGAGGGGCGAAAAATAAGGGATGAGAGTATTCAAATAGGTTCTTCGATTTTTTTATCATACTATTATTAATATTTATTAATAACACAGGTGGACAAACAGACAGAGAAATAGGACGATAGAAGTTCTGTTTTTGCCAATACTCTGAAAGTGCCTCGATTCTGCATGAAAACTCACCTCTTCTATTTCGTTGTAATATAAGCCCATAGGGTCACCTAAGGCGATCTCACCCCTACCGTAGTACTAAAATAATGTTTTTATGGCGGGAAAATCGGTTAGGGCCGCCATTTTACCTGGGGTCATATTTACGGAAAAATATAGTGAGACATCTAATATTATAGCATTTACTTTCTATATTAAAACTATCTGTACCGACAGATGGCATTTGCGCAAGTGGTTTTGTGATTGGTTGTTTCTTTCTTTCTTCTTTCATGTGACTAGCGATAAGGCCGTTCATTGTGCCACCAATTTTAATTAATATTTCTTATTGTTTTTGCTGTACAGTCATTTCTGGTGTTAACATTAAAGAGTTTATCTATCTATCTGATATTAAGTGATTACCTCTGCCTATAACTTATAAAAATACACATCAACCGAGACGGGGATGGTACGTTTCATGAGTGTAATTTCACCGGCGCCCACACCCTTCCACCGAATCACAGCAGTACGAGTGCACCACTGTTCGGCAGCAGATTACATCTAAATTAAATTAAATGAATTTGGGTGGTGCTAAAGGAGCAACCAAAAGTAGCAGTAGAACTTGTGCAGAGTTTGTCAGGAGAGGTACTGCCACCACAACTGGAATCTGTCATCAAGCAGTAGTGCTCGCATTACTGTGTTCGCAGCAGGATGAATGTGACTCGGCGTAAGATCCAAATCTTATACTGAGTCGCATTACTGTTGTCATGGGCGGGGTTGCCTTTTACCACCAGGTAGGCCCTCAGCTCGTTCCGCCACAAATTCACATAAAAAAGTCAGTAAAAACGATTTTTCTAAATCGGTTGATAAACGCCAGCGATATGTAGTAACAAGCACACACAAAATAGAACCTCCTTGAAAAATTTATTCACCAAAAAGGTTGTCAATTCTCACCTTTTTGTAAGATTGAGGGAGGACAAGTAGGAGCTTGTACCAAAACTGTTTACCCGACAAAAGTACCTTTGGGGCGCATAAGAACCTCCTTCTAAAGGCTGAAATATGAATTAAAGCACTCCAGTACCTATAATCTATAAGCATATATAAACTTGTGCCCAAATTACAATATTTGAACATGTTTTTGCGTTTTCAAACCCAAAGGGAGGAAACCTTATGTTGGCTACAAGGCATTGTTGGTAGCTACCCTGCCTTCGAAGGGTTCGATTCCCGGCCGCGAACTTTGTGTGATGAGTGTTTGTAGTGTTTTTGTGTTTGTCGATGTCATAAAAGTTTTTCAAACTAGGCATAGCTTGTACTATTGGAACCAGTTAACTGATAGAATAATAGTTTTTTTTTGTTGGAAATACAGACAAATAATACATATTAATATATATATTATACATAGATGGCTCCGTGGCTTAGTTGGTAGTAGCCCGACCGGGGCACACTTTTTGTGGTGAGCATGAAATTTGTTCCCGGATCTTGGGTCCATGCCATCTGCCACAGGGAATCCTAGTGCAGGTTTGTATGGGTGCGTAAACGTTTATTTATATAAATAATACAATAATTGAGAGCGTGGTAAGAGGCGCAAACTCCGATTTTCAATCTGATGGTTGCTGATTCAAACCCACAAGTGCACGAATGAGTTTTTAACTTGAAAAAATTATGTGGGCAATACCACGTTCTCGAAATGCTGAAGGAAAATATCGTGAGGAAACCGGCATGTCTTAGAACCAAAAATTCGAAAACATGTGCCATCTACCAATCCAGATAGGCCTCTCGTGGTGATCAAAGCCCTTTCACTGTCAATTATCGAGAGTAGGCCGGTGTCCCTGCAGTGGGAACATTAGACGCTGATTTGATGAATACATATTAACAACCAGATACAGAACACACATTTTTTTCTTATCAGCTTGTCCTTAGTGGCAATCAAACCCACACCTACAGCGCAGAAGCCAGCGCTACTACCAACTAAGCTAGAAGGCCAGTCAAAATGCAAATAATGTTTCCATTTTATTTCTGTCCACAGAAATTAACAAAAGCTATCCAGTTTCTAATATCAGCAACCATTGCTTATTTAGTTTTAAAACTTCTGAAACGACATAGCCACATACAGTAATCTACTTTATTACCGTTGCTTGCTCGCTCGCACTCTTCAGTTTAGACGGACTTCGACCGTGTTCCGTCTCTTTCTGCTAGCGCATGCGTGTTGCGTTCGGCTTTGTCTGGAACTGTGAATTGTATGCGGACTTGTTTGATACCTATGTTTCATTCATGAATTTTATTGAAAATTTTAGCAGTTTTTCTAGAGAATAAACAGCAGGTCTTTGAGGAAGACTGTTAAATTAGTTTTAGAACCTTTCTGCCAGGCTTGTATTCGACATGCTTAATATTAGGGTGTCTCATAAGTAATGTCGGTTTTATATGTGAAAATTCCTACGCCTCAATTTAAACCTGTCGTAACTTGTAAAGACTAGTCTCTAATTCTATTTCTAATCTCTATTCTTCGAAGGCCTTAGCTTAAAGCACGTTTTAGTAACCTTTGGATGGAAGATGGCGTACGAAGCTGTGTTTTTGGAAGTCATAAATAATATAAATATTAAAATATATTGAAATCAGTTTTCATTTGAAAATATCACGTGACAAGTAGATAATAATATAGAATATTTGAGAATCAGTTTTTTTATTTATATCTTCTTTTTATTTCGTGTGAGTAAGTGGCTAATCCTGATGTCGGAGTTTTGATGCCGTCTTAATTCCAACATGTGGCATATGGCATTTTTTCTATAATATAATAAATGATATACATCATCTATTTAACGAATAATTCAGCGAATAAACATACTACGAAGAACTTACGAGTTGAGAACGGCCTCCTTTTTGCAGTCGATTAAATACAGACTCAGGTGTTAAGACGAAAATGTGTTACACGAATATTTCAGTAGCCAACGCGAAGTTAAGACGTTACGGGGAAATGAGCAAAGTTTAGATGTTTACACCAATTTTTTTCGCGTGGAGTAACTCGAAAGAGGTTTAGTACCTACTTTGATGGACTGGGAAATGGTTATAAATGAGTTTGCACCGACTTCCAAAAACTTTACAGAAAAGAAGTTCACAATACGGTTTTGTTTTATTTTTAACTGACAATACCGAACGGAAAAAAGAGGTTCTCAATTTGTCGGATTTAAAAAAAAATGTATTTTCACCGCTTCCTCGAAGATGCCTGAACAAGATGATTTGGAAAATTGAATTGCCACTAAAATAATACTTATAGTTAATACTTAGATTAAACTTAAACTAGTGTCTATGCAGCCTCTGACATAAGCTATAAGTAGGTAAGTCTACCAAAGTTCACCCACAAATTGGCTACTTAACCCCTGCGGCCTACTTTTGGGGGGAGATCAAAGTTTACTGTAACATTTTAACCGATTGTAACGAGGACCGAAGTTAAATTACTTGAAGATCTTCGTGTATTTAGCGATATCAATTAAAAGGTAGCTCCGTGGAAGGGTTTTGCTAATGTTGCAGGATCGACGAAGCCGTATATAGAAAGAAAGAAAGAAAAGAAAGAAAGAAAAAATTTTATTCTCGCAAACTGTATACAACAAATTACAATACATAAAAATTAAAATAACATTTAAAAAAGAGAAACAAAACGGCCTTGGCGGAACGCTGCCGTATATATATGGCAGATATCTGGATATGCCGCTATATCTGCATATCCAGATATCTGCCGTATATCTGCATTTTTATAGATGGAAGGTAGTTAATTTTGGTTATTGTCTTTGATTCTTGCTAGTCTTTGATCTTTGAGGTTTCTAATCTCTGTTTTCTTTTTTTTTATGTAATAGTGGGCAAACGAGCTTGCGGACCACTTGATGGAAAGTGGTCACCGCCGCCCATGGACACCTGCAATACCAGAGGCAACGTCGATGCGCTGCCGGCCTTTGAAATGACGAAAAATAAATTTCGTTTAAATATAGAAATACTAGCTTTTACCTTCGCTCGCATTAATGATGATTTTGCCTACCAATTCCGGTACCATGCAAAGTTTACCCCTCCCCTCACCCCTATAAGTTTTAAGCAAGAAAAAGGAGCTTATAATAAATCCGGTAATCTCTATATCAAAATTCACCATAATCGATTCAGCGGTTGAGGCGTGAAAGGGTAACAAACAAACTCACTTTTGAATTCATAATATTATGAGTAGTTAGGATTTTTTTTAGCAAAACATAATTTTTATTCGCCAACTTTAATAAAACCGCCTTGAAAAGACAAATCGCTGGAGACATGAGTCAAATTAACTAGTTCGTAAACAGGATCTCGATCGCGAAATGAATGGAAACCTTTAGCGGTTCTTACTGGTTCTTCTCCCTGGAAGATCGGATAGGGCCTTAAAAAACCCCAAACTTCTTGGTAATAAGAACTGGTGATAGAAGAATAGGTACAAGACCTACATATTTATTAAAAAATGTAACGTTTCCAAGACACTTTTAGGAATACGATGGAAATTAATATTTCTTTTTCTTAACTGGCTACACACACTGAAACAGACTAGCCACTAAACCTATAACATGTTTGAGTCGGCGGTAAAATGTGAGTGCATTTCAGAAAGCGTTCGTAGTTATAATAATGATAGAAATACCGAACAGTAATTTTCGTTCTGAAATATCTTAATACGTTTCGTAACGGGACCTCAGGGGTCACAGGTCAAAGGTCAAAGGACACGGTTCATGAAATGTTTATAGAGAGCACTCGAATTCTATACTGTTGTAATATGAGTTTTAGTAAGGTGTCAGGCATAGACTATAGTCCACGAAAAGTGACTGATTTAAAAGACGAATAATTATTGCGTCTAATCCCTATTTTTCGCCGTTAGGGGTAAAACTTTCCACCAAATTTCTATGGGACTATTTGGAAAGAATACTTAATCAGATTCAGATTCAGTTTCAGATTATTTATTAATAACAATAAGTTACAGGTCAGATACGGTAATCACTACATAGTATAAAACAAAGTCGCTTTCTCTGACCCTACATCCCTATGTATGCTTAAATCTTTAAAACTACGCAACGGATTTTGATGCGGTTTTTTTAATGGAAAAATGGATGGATGTTTGTTACTCAATCACGCCAGAACGGCTGAACGGACCTGGATGAAATTTGGCACAGAGATAGATTATAGTCTGGAATAGCACATAGGGTACTTTGGCACATATAAATATTTATGGTCATATTTCACACAGCGCTATCTAGCCACAAACTAAGCGTAGCTTGTTATATGGGACCTCGATAACTGATAGATACTTAAATAGTATTTTTTTGTAAATACATACTTATAATACACATTAACAACCAGACAAAACAAACATTTATGTTCGTGACACAAATACTTGTCCTGGGTGGGAATCGAACTCCCTCCTCTGGTAGTCATTTGAAAAATACATCTATACTAATATTATAAAGCTGCAGTGTTTGTTTGTTTGAACGCGCTAATCTACTACTGGTCCGATTTGAATGATTCTCTCAGTGTTGGGTAGTCCATTTATCGAGGAAGGCTATGTTTTTTTTTTCAAAATTAGGGATCCGTAATAAAATTGCTATTTTGTAAGACAAGGTGTAAAATCGAAAACCTATTTTTGCGTGCGCTGTTTCCACGGAAACGAGAAAAATGCGGGTAAAATCGCGGAACACAGCTAGTAATAAATAATAGGTAGGACAGTAACAGACCTATTTCTGTCACTTGTCAAATTATACCTACTTATGTTGTGTCAAAATAAATATTTTCTATTCTATATCTATATTATTGACAAACGACTCCGTGGCTTAGTTGGTAGTAGCCCTGCCTTCGAAGCGAGGGGTCCCGGGTTCGATTCCCGGCCGGGGCACACTTTGTGTGGTGAGCATGAAGTTTGTTCTCGGGTCTTGGGTGTTTGTCTTGTGTTTCTGTGTTTGTCCATGCCATCTGCGACACAGGGAATCCTAGTGCAGAGGTATGAGTGTGTAAACGTTTATTTATTTTTTATTTTTTTTTTTAACGTTATATGTTACGAAAAAGAAACAACAAAACTAGGTCTTTGAAAGTTACATTCAAAAAGTCCAAAGTCGATTTGTGTTACAAAAACTTCAGTAAGCATAACCCCCTTTCCCAAGTCTGTATAAAAGAGATATATCCGACGGTAAGCGACGTAATTTTCATTACTTTGTTTGATAAACGAGCACGCAATCGGTGCGTATTACACTTGCGGAGACTATGATATAGTACAGGTAACTTTTAACAGACTAATAATAATAATATAATAATAAGTTTATTTTGTAACAAAAACAGTGAAACTGCAGGAGAAAAATACTGTGTCGCACTGAAAACCGGGGTGTTGTATGTTTGACGGCTGCCTGTCATTTTTGTGCAAGTAACGTGCTTAAGGAGCTCCTGTGACACGTTATATGCTCATTAATATGTTTACTTGTGTGCGTAAAATTTGACGTGTTTACGATACTTGAGATCTAAAGGAATAAATGAGTTTGTCTGTAGTCTTGTGTACAAATTCTCTGAGGCGATGTATCAAGATATTTTAACGATATATTGTTCTCTGTCAAAAGTGATTGACTTTTTAGACTTGAAGAAAGAAGGAGGCTTTCAATTCGGCTGTGATTATTTTATTGTATTTTATCCCGCGTTTTGGTCGGCAAGTGTGGACCGTTTCGATTGATTTATTTTTATTTCATGGCGATTTCTTGACGTTTGCAAACGATACTTGAGATCTAAAGGAAGCAATGAATTTTTAGCCTTGTTGCCCTGGATAGTTATGTAAAATTTCGTCTTACTTGTGCAAAATAATTCATGAATCAAGGCAATGCTTTGTCGAAGTCTAAAATATACTTTATCTCTGAAATATTCTTAGAAATACTTATAACTTACTCATCGCTTACCTAGCTAAACGTCGTCCGCCCCCACAATTAAATCCTATACATAATATTAGCCTTTACAGAACCTCTTATTACTCATACGGGTGCTACTCCAATTAAATAAAAGTACCTGGGCGACCGAGCTTCGCTAGTTTTATCTGAAATTATAATTTTTTCAAGTAACAGTAGTTTACCAATCAAGTACCACAAAAAATACGAGATGGCGCTGTATTACATTTTCAAAAACTTTTTTGTAAAAATGCGTTTTTATATAAATACAATTAAACAGGTAAACTTATATAGCAAACCCTATCTAAACACAAAATTTCTTCCAAATCGTTGCAGCCGTTTCCGAGATACATGATATATATACAAGAATTGCTCGTTTAAAGGTTAAATTAGAGTTCAGTAGAGTTAACTCGGCACGTTTTTATTTATGGCATAGCTAATAATCTATCTCAAAGTTTTCAACCCGCTGAAGGCCTCTGACATGTCTTATAGAATAGCCGGAACCGACATCTTAACCCGCCAAAGCACGGAAGCGCTCAGTCCAAATGCCACTATACGGTCACCCATCCAACTTCTGGCTGGAGAGTTGCTTAACTCAAATGATTTGTAAAGATCCAGGCGAGCTTCGCCATGAGCGTATTTACCATAGGTAATGCCGATGAACTGGCTTTGATGTAGAAATAAACCAGCCGTTTGTAAGACACATATCGAAGCTCTAGGGGAAACTGGAGAGGGAACGCGGAGGGGGGGGGTCGAGAGAAGCGAGTGGTGGAAATTCATCCAGGTGTTTCGGATGGAACCTGGTTTTACAGTGTATGGCGTGTGGAAATCAGCCTAGATGAACAGACTAAACAGTTCCTCCTAAAACAGACCATAGAGTAAACAAAAAGTCGTAATACGTAAATGTTTTTTGTAAAATTGAGGCCGTTGCCCCCTCGCATAGCATAGCATAGCTAACTATGTAACGCTGACTTTAATTGTCGCGTTATGTCGACACGCGAATACTTTGCTGTCACGAACTTTCGTTCGAAACGTTTGGGGTTCCGCGGTGAAATATCTTCTTTTACTGAGAACCCCAAACGTGACGGAACTAACCGATGGCCACTCTGATGTTAAACATTATATTTTTTATCTACGAATGACATTTATATGAGCTCTTTGGTTTTTATCTTTTTAATATGAAAATATTTTAATACGAAAGGATTAAATATTTAAATTTAATTTAATTAAAAAATTATTATTAATAGGGCCGAGGCAAATTTATTTTTAATTTTATTTTGGGATTGGCACGAGCTGAGGACCCACCTGGTGTTAAGTGGCGACCCCCGCCCATGACAACAGTAGCGTGACTCATTGTAAGATTTGGATATTACACCGAGTCGCGTCCATCACCCGAGACTGGGATGATATATGCGCATGTGATTTTACCGGCACCCACACCCTTCCACCGGAACACAGTAATACGAGCACTACTGATTCCAGGTGGCAGTAACTCTCCGGACAAACTTGGCACAAGTTCTACTGCTACTTTTGGTTGCTCCATTAGCGATATAAATTTTTTTTTTCCGCTTCGCAAAGACTTCAGTTTGCCCGGGACCATGACGCATGTAACTGCGTCGAAATATCGGGGTATAGTCAACAAAACTCACAAATCATGGTAAATATCTCTGGTAAATAATAATGCTCCATTAGCACCACCCAGGGAGTATAGGGAATCAAAGGGGCACCTACAGACGGGAGCAAGCATGAAGCTTGGTCTTGGATCATGGTATGAGTTATGCTATGGTGTGTACCTACGCAAAACGTGACGTAGAAAATTAAATTATAGAGTTATAAATGCGTTTCGTTAATAAAGCAAGAAAATCAATTCTACGGAACCAACATGTTTTTAGGAACTGGTGCTTGTCACAATTTCTATACGAGTGTGTTTTTGCTTTGTTATATTATAATTAGCGGGTTTCCAGTTCAGCAGAGTTCGTTATCGATTAGTATTATTTTATATGACTTCCGGTAAGCTGCTTATTTCCGTTGGGATTGGTTACATCCGGTCAAATTGGTGACCTCTTGTGACTTACTTGATCTAATGCACCCCGTATATAAGTTAAATGGTTTCTTAATTTTGCTACTTAATAAGTCAGCCAGTAAATGAGATTTTTACATAGGCTTATGTTATTTTCTTACACCCTAGAATTCTGTGTGTTAGTATTCATTTTCGAATTTATCATTTGGGTGTTTAGAAAATTGAATTGCACTTTTTATCAGACTGTGCCAGAAAGAGTATATTTATTTGGCACGCTTTGTAGTATCTTGATGGTTTTTATCTTGAGAGGTCTCTTTAGATTTGTCTTAATTGCGAGAGTGACACTGTCTATATGAAAAATATATAAAGTAATTCATCTAGTGATAGGTTGTAGCCACTTAACATGGGAATGGATCTACAGTTTCACTTTCGAATCAATGGAAAACTTTGATTGGTAAGTTATGGCGTAGCTCCGTAGCACGTAGCACCGCTACAATCGTAGACCCGCGCGTTTCGTAGACATAGGTAACGATTGACTTCAAATCTCTGCCGCGCCGCTAATTATTGTATTCTTCTTCTTCTTCTTGCGAGTCAATGGTTATTATTATTATTTTTATGTATTTTATTTTTAATCTCTCGTGTAATGAGGGGTTTGCGCTATTCCGCGGGCTTGTGTCCAAACGGGATGACGCGTGAGGATATAGCTGGTCTTGTGTTATTGATTCAAAGAAAGAAATTTTCGAACTAATCTGCAAGTGTTAAGGATAGTGGCTTTCTGAAGTTGAATGAATTATTATATTGTATTGCAGGTGTCGTTATACTCTCATACAAAATAAATAATATGATTTTTTTTTAATTGGTGTATAGCGAAACACAAAAGCCTTCATTTAAAAAAAATCTGTGGAGGTATTGTTTATTCAAGGCCGTGTCAGCGCGCGTTTATCCTGAGGCTGCAATAAAAGCTATCTAAAATGTATGACGTGTATAAATTCCCTTTGATGTAGCCGCGCCGGCGTCCTTTGATGTGCGGATTATGAGCTAGTTACGTACGATGATTTTATTAGAATATTTTATGAAATTATGAGATTGAACAGACTTGTTGCTTTTATTGTTTGAAAAATTACAGGTTCATGAGATGTTACATGTTTAAAGCTACGAGGAAAGAGAATGGTGGCGGTGCAATCCGGGCGTGTAGTTAAAGTAATCATAACTGGCCTATCAACTCAGTTGGTTGGAAGTCTCAGCCTTGAGCGATAGATATTTTTTTTTTTAATGTGATTTGTGATGGTACGAGCCGAGGGCCCGCCTGGTGGTAAGTGACGACCCCCGCCCATGACAGTAATGCGACTCAGTATCAGATTTGCATCTTACACTGAGTCGCATTCATCCAGCTGCGTCCATCACCCGAGACGGGGATGATACGTCTCATGCGCATGTGATCTCACCGGCACCCACACCCTTCCACCGAAATACAGTAATTCTAGCACTACTGCTTAGCGGCAGATTCCAGGTGTGGTGGCAGTACCTTTCCGGACGAACCTGGCACAAGTTCTACTGCTACTTTTGTGATTCATAGTGTGTTTGATTTCTACTCGAAGACAGTCATTGTGTTGAACTACGACTTTATCTGTCTGGGTGTTAATATGTATTATATGTAAGTACTAGCTGTGCCCTGTACGAACTATTATTATAAATACGAAATTTTGGATGGGTGAATAACTGGATTTTTTACTCAATCACGCCAGAACTGTTGAAAGGATCTGGACAAAATTTAGCATAGAGTGAGGTTACATTCATATAGACTTTATAATGGAAAATTTACCGTTGGTTCCTTTGTATTTTGTAAACTTCTATGTACATAAATTTGCTTGTTATGTAAAATCAACTTAATTTTGTTTCACCATGAAATGTAAAGCGTTAAACCCTCAAATCCTTGGCTTGTAACGGCAGCGCCAATGTGATGGTTGAACGGGGATGATTTGGGATTGCACATGTCATCGGATGAAGGGTTTCATTTGGGACAAGTCATAGGCGAAAACAGGATGGCGCAAAAATAATATCTTGTGATGTTACTTCCACCAAAATCACAGACGCATGAGGCTGTAAACCCTTATCAGAGTGAAAGGCGCGACTTAGGTATTTTCATACTTCGGTAGGGGAAAACCTTATATTTTTTTGTTGTTTATAGGCGGCGGTAACCACTTAAGGTCAAGTGAGACATCTGCTCGTCCTGTCACTTAAAGCACAGATGGCATAGCTACTGTCAAATGGGCTGTGAGGCACTATAATTTACTTGGCCGAAAACCCGTAAATACAGATTACCGATCTTTTTATAAGGTTGAGCAAAGCTAAACAAAAATAATGATAATAATTATACTAAAATGTGATTAACAAAGGCAAAAAAAAACCATTCTATTAAATACTTAGAATTTGGTAGTTTGTTATATATTTTTTTATTTATTATTATAAAGTCTAAAATATAACATTACAGATTTATCTAATGCGTTATACTAGAAATACACAATAAACATCAACTAATACACAAAGGAACATACATTAGTACAATAGATACATATAATATTAACATAAATCAAGTACACAAAAATAAAAACATGTTACAGAATACAATTTTCAAAAACATAAACAACATAAGAAAAATTTAAAACAGAAATTAATATATATATTTATATATAAATGGAGCCTAATAGAAAATCGTCACTCCTTGGACCACGCTTCATGTTATAAGCCGTTTGATGTAGGCAACTTTGAATAGTTAATAAATGCTACAGGGTGTATTTATTTTAACTTTGCCTTTGTTTGCGCTCTGAATTTGTAAGGCGCTCCGAACTTGATTGTTTATAGATACGGGGTGGGGTAAAATAATCTTATTTGCGATGCCAGTGTGTAAAATATAGGTATAATGCTTTCTATGTTTCTGTAGTGAAATGGTAAATGGAAATATTACTAACGTCTAGTTCCTATATTCAATTATCCGTGGTATGGTGGCGTGTGTGTGTAAATACATGAAACTTTTTGACATAGTGTTAACACTAAAGTCATCCTTTGAGAAAATAGTTTTTGTGGTTCTATTTTTACTAAAATGACTGAAAACTGGCAGATAAGTGCAAAATAAATGACAATCAATTTATAATATTAAAAAAAATATATTTTGCGGTTCATAAACCGGCTAACAGACAGTCTTTAAAAGGTAGAAAAGACAGACAGATAAGCAGATAAAAGCCTAGCAATTCTTTTATTCAACTAATGACTGTATTAGACAACGCATGACTGTATTAGATAAGGCCAATATTCTAATGGATAATGAAAAATCATTATAGTTAAATTTTATAATATAATATTGTATTAATATGGTATTGTTTATTGTAAAATTTATTTTTTGGATCAAATAAATGTATTTGTATTTGTAATTAATAACTAAAAATTATCTTTACACACTTCAAGTTTTTATCTAAACCGATATAAATTAATCATTGACATCATGAAAAGAAGAAGAAGACTAGAATTCCCTGTGCCGCAGGTGGCATTGACACATACAAACAACCAAGATACGAGAATAAACTCATCGCACAAAGTTTGTCTCGAGCGAAAATCGAACCCTAGATACGCAGCTTCGAAGGCAAGGCTACAATGCCATCGACTTGGTCGGTTTATTAGCTTTAATTAGAACATTTCATCAAAATCATATTTCTCTTTTATCTAATTAATTCAGACAGTGTTTTTAATTAATTTTAACAGTACGCCAGACCATTGCGCAAAATATACCAAAACTTCCTAAAGCATCCAAATTTCTCCCTAAAAATACTAAAGTATTCTCGTAACAAAACAGGGACAATTCATTTTCCAACCTGTTGAGGAAAGCGTGCCCGGAAAACAAGATGGCCGCTTGTCACTTTGACATTTGACAAATGTGGGTCTTAACCCTCTCCGGTCTACTCGTGAATTTGAGCTTTTTAGGACGATATTATGGCTCAAATTCTAATGGCAAATCGATCGTATCGACGGAGAATAGATATTTATTGATTGACATGTATAATATTATTTTATGCTGCAATGAATATAAATGACTCATAGGGGGGTATTATTTTATTGATATTTAAGGGTGCTAGGTGCGTTCTTTTGTACTTCTTATGGATTCGTACTGTCTGTCTGTCCTACATATAATAGGTACACACATCCGGTTGTATTTACAACACCTCACTGAAAATGGCGTCATTATTAGTATTAATATGTATTTTTTCTTCGCTCGTTGTATAGATATTTCTTTAGATATTTAGATATTTCTTTTTTAAATAATAGGGTGGGGTATTCAATTTAGAATTTATTGATTTTCAAATTAATAACTTTTCTTTTAAAATCGACGGAAAACCCTCATTTAAGTCTCTATTTTACGACCCACAGAGCATACCAAGTTATCGTGGCAAAACGTAAGTGATTTAACCAAATAACCCCATAAACGTAGGTAAGACCTTTTGTTATCGAACCAACTGAGCAAAGGGTGGCATACTAAATAGGAGACAACGATCACAAAACATTAAATTTCCCGCGAGATTATGAATTATCATCTGTAAGGTTTTACGCCAAAAAGAGGTTTATAATGCGAGATTTTATCAGAGTTTAAACTGAGTATTATGATAGAAATAAACTGGTAACTGTCTTAGATTTTCATTAACTCACTATTCTAGAATAAACACTGTAATTCATTATGTATTACGTAAATATGAATTACGATTTATCTATACCTTTAAGAAATATACGGGAAAATGCAAAAAGAAAAAGTCTTATTGATTAAAAAAATACTAAAATGTCGAGTATTGTAAGGCGAGAAAAATCGGTTTCGATTCCCGGCTGGTGAAAACTTTGTGTGTAGCTAGAATTTGTTCTCAGACATTTGGTGTATGTTTTGTGCAACCTTCGAAAGAAAACAATAATTATTTACGGATGATTTCAGAATGGGCTCACAACTTTGCCTTTTGCATTGCAATTTTTTAATTCGGTAGTATTTTTTTAATGTTTGCTAGTTTACCTCCTAGGGCACAAAATAAAGAACTTTTAGATCTATTTAATCAGTCAGTTATTTTATATTAAATTTCAATACAGTAAACGCAAAAAATTATGTAACAAACACAGGTAAACAAACACAAATAGAAAGTTCTCGCAGCATGTCCCCCGGCTAAGCTGTTTCTGATAACACGCTGTAGTCGTAAAGGACACATCGCTTTCATGTTCCTTTTGCAGTGAAATTAGTAATTATGTAGAATAATACGTTTTTGAAACAAATATATCTTAATATATAAAACGAAGTCGGGGTTCGAACACTCGAGAACGGCTGGACCGATGTTCATGGTTTTTTATTTGTAGGACCACCTCGAAAACACGCTCTGTCAAATTAAAATGAATCATTTACAATGGTTCACAAACAGCCAAGAAATCGAGTAACAAACAAAAAGAAATTATTGAATAAAACAAAAGGGGGTTTTATGTTTTATTTAATAATTTCAGAAACTGCGTGAAATATTACAAATTATGTATAAACATATAAGTTGCACATATTTTTGTAAGGCATTTATAAAAACCTGTAGTTTGATACCCCACTCTTAAGGTGATCATCATTATCATTTCAGCCGACAGACGTCCACTGTTGGACATAGATTTTCAGGTTAAACGGTCCTGAGCCACCTCCATCCACCGTCTACCCGCGACCTTATTGATGTCATCGATATAAAGATATACAATACATACATACGAGTATATACATACTGCCTGGCGCAAATTATTGAATAGACTAGCCTATTTCACAGTCAAAAGTTTACCTACTACAACGCGGTTTATTTACTAAGTGTAGCCTGTACAAAGCCCCTTCAAAACCGGTCCCTAAATTCGGTTTTTCCTCATAAGGTCATCCAGTTCAGTGGTCAAAAACAATATCATATTTTTAACAACGTTAATCTTTCATTTAACTTAAGTTTGGTGGCCGTCGGCGTTCCTTTGATCCCACCGCTTTGTCGGCGAGCTGAAAACTCTTTGAAGTAGCCGACAAAGTTGGTAATCGCACGTCTAGTTCAAGTTTTAGTTTCGATGGAATTATTTCAAGTAATTTTGATGGTAACAAGAGGTTTCAATGTACCTACATATTTGAAACAATTTTTGAATTATCTATACAAATGAATAAATTTTAAGTTGAAAGTAATTATTACAAAACAGCTTTTATAATGTTTATCTTTTTGCTTGTCAGTTTGTTCCGGATAATCTCCGAAACGGCTGGACTGATTCTGATGGGACTTTCACTGACAGGAAGCCGATGTTATAAGGAGTAACTAAAGATTATTATTCGTGTTACCGAGATATTTACCATGATTTGTGAGTTTTGTTGACGCTTGTAACTGCGTCGAAATATCGGGAGTCAACAAAACTCACAAATCATGTTAAATATCTTGGTAACACGGATAATAATGTTCATAACCATGATAGTTTGTAACAAAAGATAGTTTTATTTTAAAAAGAAAAAAGGTGGGTTTCACACAAAAAACACAACTAGATAGTCATACTAAATATCAGAAAGCAGAGCCACAATAAACTGAGCTGTGGGGCCATTTGATTTAGATTTGAACTCGCAAACTGAAGATTTAGTGCCGCCGATTGTATGTTTAATTAAAAACGTTTACACACTCATGCCTCTGCACTAGGATTCCCTGTGTCGCAGATGGCATGGACAATCACAGAAACACAAGACAAACACCCAAGACCCGAGAACAAACTTCATGCTCACCACACAAAATGTGCCCCGGCCGGGAATCGAACCCGGGACCCCTCGCTTCGAAGGCAGGGCTACTACCAACTAAGCCACGGAGCCGTCAAGTAATTATTTGTTAGGTCATCCGCCCTTACGCCAATTACCCGTAATATTCTGTGGAAATGTCAGCCCGGTTCAAAAGATACAGCCCTTTTAAGGCAGAACAAACAGACATTGATCACTCAGTTACTTCTAAGCGTTCAAGATCTGTCGTGGGAACGAAAACTTAATTTAATAACCTTTATGCTTCCATCTAAGAGTATCAATGAGTTCCATCTATCTATTTACTTATAATAAAACTGTAACAGGTCCAATTCTGTACATTGAAGATATTATATTGTTTTTGCATGGCTCTTTATAATCGATAATGAACCCAAAACTGACATTATTTTCGTTCTTTTCTGTCTATCTGTCTGTCTGTATCATGGCGCATCAAGTCAAAAGTAATGAACGAATTCAAATGAAATTTGGCATGATTTTTCTACTACGAGACTTTTTATCCCGAAATTCAACACGGTTCCCTTGAGTGAGGGGATGAAAGTAAAAATATGTTTTTTTGTGAGAAAGGAGTAACTTCAAAGATCCCGTAAATATTTCAAAAAGTAGCAGTAGAATATGTGCCAAGTTCGTCTGGAGAAGTACTGCCTCTACTTCTAGTAAGCTGCCGCCAAGCAGTGGTTTACTCGTATTCCTGTGTTCCAGTAGAAGGGTGTGGATCCCATGATATACGCTTGAGACGTAACATCCCCGTCTCGGGTGACGGGTGCAACTTGCAACTCGAATGCATCTCTACTTGGCGGTAAATTACCAGGTGTGGAGACATTACTTCCCCGGACGTACTTGGAACAAGTTCTACTGATACTTTATGTTGCTCCTTTTGCACCCAGGGGACATGATTAGGGATTCTAGGGGTATTTACAATATGTTCCCATAAACCTTATTTATACAGGTCATACGTAAACACTTGTGTTTAGCTCGTGCAAAACCGGGGTGGTCGCTTAGTCTTTCAGTATATTCCCTATGATAAATGCACACATTTCGTCTCCCATATATTATATTACTTACCACGATAGACTTCGCGCGAAATAATATACGAAAAATGAAGCTATATGATAAATAGGTGGTACTTAAGGGAAATTGGTTCGCTAGTTGAAATGGGTACAATGGGAAAGGAAAATATCTACAGAATCATTACTGTTTGGTCTCACAGCTCAGTTGTTAGCAGCTCTGTCGCTGTAAAATATATAATACGTACAATATATTTTCCATCTATAAAATTGTTAGTGTGATAAAATTTGCACGTGACCAATCTGGAAGCAATATTTATAATTATAATAATCATGAAAGAAAAAAAATTCTCTGTAAATTTATTTGTTTACCAGTTTGTTCAATTACCTGTAATTTTAGTGTTGAGAATAATAAAACAACTCATATACTATGCGAGAAATATAAAACAAATGCGTTAAAGACGCAAATTACAACATAAATGGACAATAGATAAAAAAAATCGTTGGTTTTTATAAAAATACTTTAAAAGTCCAATATTTTGAAAGCTTGGTTTGGTGCATGGTGTATACTCAAATCAGTCAGGAATGATGGACGTATGCAACCCTGTATAATATTTAGGTATATATAAAAAAGTTATAAAACATTGTTTATTAAACAAAAGATTTATCCATTTCCATATACAATATCTTAATTTGATCAAGTATTAAATATAGGTACCATTTAATAATACTTTCTTTTAGTATTTTTTAAAATTATAAGACATTTTGTTCCGACCCAAATTAACTGAATTTATATTTACAAGCCTTTGAATTTTCCCGGGGCAATCCACCCTTTTTATTAGCAAGAAAAAACTTTAGCGACAAGGAACAACACAAATCCCATCTAGATTTCGTTAGAGATACGTCAAATTACAGACAGTGTTCTGTGATTGATCAGTTTGCGTCAAGCCACAATATATTCAGCCTTTTGTATACTTTGTCAAACAGTCACAAAAGAAAAAAAAGAGAAGTGAAGTTTGTTACTTTTTATTTTAGACGGTAGTCCTAACTTCGAAGCGAGAGGTAAAGGGTTTAATTCCCGGCCAAGGCACACTTTGTGTGGTGAGCATGAAGTTTGTTCTCGGGTCTTGGGTGTTTGTCTTGTGTTTCTGTGTTTGTTCATGTCATCTGCGACACAGGGAATCGTAGTGCAGGGGTATGAGTGTGTTAACGTTGTTGTTGTTGGGAACAACTAGGACTAACTTAACAAAATCGATCCACAATTTGGTAAGAAACCGCTTAACAATCATACAAAAAGAGAACCACTTCCTTCTTTAAGTCGGTTAATAAATGTGCCAAGGTTTCTCTCAAGGCATTTCAGATATTCCATTAAAGAGATACCTACTTTTAATTGTTGATTCCCTTTGTATTGTAAAAGATGGAAACATCTCATTGTTTTTAGGGAAATTGTGGAGGAAAATTTCCGTTACGGAAAAATGATTTTGTGAGCTTTCTTGATCTGTTTCAAATGTTTTTTAAAGACTGCGTAATGGGGGTGTTCATTCAACTATGGTTTAATTGTGAACCGAATATTACAAAAATTTCGAATGTAACTGGAAATGTGAAAAAGATGTCGTTAGCTTTACGTGTGGTGTGTAAGCGATATTTTCGATAATAATGTTTTTTTTTTCAACCAATTTCCTGAGGATGTTTGCGATTCAGTTGATTTTTTTCGCTTTATTTTTATTACCTCAGATCTCCGTCATTTATGAACTGATTTTTTTTTAAATTTAAAGCTATATGCTTTCTGATTCGATACAATTTTTTTTTTCAATGCTTTCTCGTTAATTTATTGGTTAAACCAAAATAACTGAATAAAATGTGTCATTAAGTAAACGAAATTTTGCCGTCCCGTGACTTTTTTCTTTGCCCGATAAATGCTGAATAAAAAATTTTCTTTTTAAAATGGTAGTATTGAAGTCAATTTTTTCAGTCACTTGTTTTACATTGGGGTCATTGTGTTCTTTATCCTTTGGGTACTCTAAAAACAGAATCGATTTTCATCACATTAAATCATGGCGTTAGGTTTCAGGGAATCCGAAAATCTACCCCAGCTTAAGATTAATCGTCACCGCTTCCTCCAAAATTGAATCATAAATTGAACTAGAAATCCTGAATTTTCACAGATAATGTAACGGAATTATATAAGGGCTTTTGCCACGTTTAGAAATTAAATTATATTATCTGTTACTAGCTACCCGCCCCTGTTCCGCACGGCTGTAAAGTTTGTATACCATACAGATCTGTAGTATATCATTTGGTTTCAGAGATTTGGACCCCTTCTTGGGTAAAGATCTGCTCCATCTTCTTTCAAACTTCGCAATCTGTAGCTGTATGGATCCAATCCTTCCCAGCTATTTTTACGATACCATCAGCCCACCGTTTAAATGGTCTTCCAACATTCCTTTTGTACTTTTGTATAACATATAATAATACTCGTACAAGTCTGTAGTACATAATTTTAGTCTTATAAGGTTAAGCCAGCATTAGCTAGGTAAGCGCCGAAAATAGGTTTTTTACGACATCGTTATAAATCATTGAAATTTTCGGGATAAATTAAACTTCTAAGTCAAGGCAATCAAAAGGTATGACCGATTAGCTTGGTTTATGCCGCATATTTTACTCTCGCAAGGAAATCAACACCTAGAACCATGAAAGGTATAAATCCGAAAATGGTCATTTAGTAGTTTCATCACAATAAAAATAATAATAATAATTTATTTTTGAACCAATAAGTACACAATTAACACACATTTACAATAGATGATTTTTTTCTTTTTTTTTTACATAAGCATGGCCTGTGTTGCAATGTGATGATGGCGCGCAGGGCCTGCACTAAGTTCTAGACTTGTGTTGCGGCAAAGCTTTACCTTCCGTGAAGTAGTTGAGTTATATGGCCAGAACTGAGGTTTTTTGAGCATTATAAATATGTTGTGGTAATAAAAATAAAAAAAAATCTACAAGATACGTATTTTTTACGTATTTTCATGTATGATACCTACATGTTTGTTCGGATCCCTCGATGCACGAGTCCGACTCGCACTTAGCCGGTTTACTAACTGTTTTACATCACTACAGATGACCCTTTAAATTCTCTTTGCTGGAATATCAGATGCCGACGGATGCGATACAGAGATTCAGCACGTTCCTGGCTCGAAGACAATATTTGCCATGGCCATACTATAATCTATTTTAAACTACAATATATAACCGATTTTGATAAAAATTCTATGGTAACTTGTCTGAAGGTTCTAAATAATAAATTATTAAGCTGTTATATTGGAAACATACACTAAAATTTTATTTATTACCTTTTATTACGACCAAAATGCTGGGTTTTATTTTGGCCAGAGGTTAAGTATTGCCATCCAGCGTGGCAATGCTGCCAGCATTTTGGGGCCAACAAGCGAGGGCTTAGTTAAATATTTTTCTTTCTTTCTTTATATTAAAAAAGTGTTTATGTTCTTTTTTAATGAAATTTTGTTGTATCTCAAACTTAACTATGTATTTCTATTAATGAATACAATTTTATTTATTTGTATGGATTACGTTCATTATCAAGTATTTTCTGAATTCTGCATCACGCTCGTCCCAAGTTGACAATACTCCCCAAACTCCAAAAGGCAGTCTTAATATAAAAGTATTTCGACAATTAGCAATTCAAATTGAGTTTTGACAGGGAGCACTTTGCAAACTCTGAAGATTCAAACTTTTCTTAAGGACAACATGCTCATTTCATTTTTCAGAACTAATGCTTATGTCAATAAAATCCTATCCTAATTATATTATAAACGCGAAAGTTTGGATGTATAGATGGATGTTTGTTACTCAATCACGCCAGAACGGCTGAACGGACCTGGATGAAATTTGGCACAAAGATAGATTATAGTCTGGAATAGCACATAGGCTACTTTTTATACCGGAAAAATGTACAGTTCCCGTAGAAAATCCAACCACGAGTAACAAAGTGAAGCGCAGCTAGTAAATGAAAATAAATCAAGGATATCTCACACAGCGCCATCTAGCCCCAAACTAAGCATAGATAACCATAGGAACCAGAATATTGATAGATAACATCCTAACTAATATTATAAATGCGAAAGTTTGTTTCTTTGTTTGTTATGCTTTTATGTTGAACTGCTGAATCTATTATGATGAATATAGAGATAGATGGGACATTGAAGACGGTTATAGGCTTATTTCTCGCTATAAAATTATAGGGGTTGGGGTGAGTGATAGGGGTAAACATTGTATGAAACAACCAGAATTGGTTGACAAAATCATTAACGCGAGCAAAGCCACGGGCAAAAAGCCGCGAATCAAACAAACTCAGTAGCACCATTTGTGTGTCAAACATTATTGTCACACAAATGGTGCTACTGAGCTGGAATCAAACCCACGACAGAGCTGTTTTGGGGGCCCAGTTACCCACATCCGTATAAAGAATGGTGCTAAAGGAGCAACCAAAAGTACCAGTAGAACTTGTACCAAGTTCGTTCGGACAGGCACTGCCACTACACCTGGAATCTGCCGCCAAGCTACTGCGTGGCGGCAGATTCCAGGTGTGCAACTTTGGTCTTTTTATACTTAGGTAGGACAAAACCTGAATCGTATTGCTGTTTACAGGCGGCGGTAAACACTTATCATCAACAAAATTAAGTATGCCGTCAAGTTATCTCATTTAATCGCATCATAAAGGTAAATAAAATCGCAACATAATTGGTTTTCAAAATAGCTGTGGTCTGAACAGACCTTTATGCAGTTTTGTCAAGAAATTAACATGTTTTGATACTTGACCCAAATTACAGAATGTTTTGAGTTTCCGCTGTTTGCCGCGAAACGTTCCTGTAAAATGTTTTTTCCGTAAAACTCTGTGATACTAGGTTTAGTTAATGTTCATAGTCTAAGGGACTGATAAATTGACAGTTTTCGAGGGTACAACTCAACGATTGCCAACGAACGCGACACGAGTGGCGTCGAAATGAAATACATCCTTCAACAATATATCCTAACTTATAAATGTAGAACTGAGTTTATTTTTATTTGTTATTTGTTACGCTTTCACGACTGAACCGCTAAACCGATTATAAAAATTCTTTCACCAATAGAAAGCTGCATTATCAGCGAACAACATAAGCTATATTTTATTCCCGTATTTCCACGGAAACGGGAACTAAGCGGGTTACACCGCGCTATTCCTAACTATTATTATAAATGCGGAAGTGAGTTAATATGTTTGTTTCTTACGCTTTCCCGCCTCAACCGCTGAACCGATTATAAAAATTCTTTCATTAAATTAAAGATACATTATCAGCGAGTAACATAGGTTATATTTTATCCTCGTATTCCTACGGGAACAGGAACTACGCGGGTGAAACCGCGGGGTGCGGGCCGCAAGAATACGCCATGTAGAATGTATATTAGTATTATTTTAATGTAACCCATTTGCTCGAAGCAAACAAGCTGATACGATAAAAATGGTATAATACGGAACAGTATTAAGTAAGTAGTAAGTAAGATCATTGCTGTGAGGCAGCACGTATCTTCAAAAGTACATATTTACAGCACAGACTAAAAATTTCAGTGACTGCAATCGTCGAATTCCTGTCAAGAAATTTATTCAGTGCTGAATAAAAACTCAAAATCTACTGCACCAATTCCAAAAAAAACCTAAAAGCAATTATTATAATGGTACAATGTATAATGGTATAAACAAATTTGTGTAGCCTGAAATAAAGATTTATTACACTTTTATTAAAGACCATTTTAAAATAGGATCCTCCCTATTTTATGGTTCAGCAGCAGATGGACGGAGAGACGGGAATATAACATCACCTAAATCAGTAATATAAATCTATGCCTTAACCTATATATATGGCTCATAATTACGTAAAATAAATAGACATACCAAGTCACTCATTCAACCCAGACAAGTTCAAATATTTAATATACCAATCAAAAGCTTCAAATAGCTTTAATTTTACTTCATTTCCGATAGCGTATAAAACCAGCAACTACCATAAACCAAGCCCATTATAGTAGGACCTCGTTAGACAATTTTATAGCACAATCGACGGAAGCGCGCGAATCCCTCACGCGTTTGACAGCTGGCAGCCATTTTGCAAAATGGCGGAATTTCAGTCACGTACCACCACGCATTTTAGCCGGGACAAATCGTATACATTCAGATTTTCTTGTTATTTACGAGTTTTTTGAGGAAACAATTGGCTGGGATTTTCTTGGCTTTCGGTTCATACGATTTTGTTTTGAAAATTATCTCACAGACGATGTTTCTTGTCACGTTCACGACACATCTCCAAAACTTTGGCGTTCTGAAGAACTTAGAAATTTTATCACGACAGTCCAAAAATCTTAAGGAAACCTTAAAATTGATAATATACGAAATATAATAACATTTCGTAGTTATCTTCGTGCATATTAAAGTTGTATCCAATCGCAAGCGTGACGTAAAAATGCTAGCATAAACGGCTTATAGACGCAATTTTTATGATAAAATAAAATAGTTAAGAACAAACGCAACCACGATCTTTTTCTAGGTCGGTCTTCTTTTAAATTGTTACTTTTATATACTAGCGTGGTAAACCTATTCGGTTTGCCACGCGAGTATATAAAAGCTTCTTTTCAGCAGAAATCCATCTTACAAAAGATAATATTCTGGACAGATTTAAGCTGCCAACTCTGTAAGCGATTTTGCGGTCATTGGCTACAACCTCCCGCGGTGGAAAACCGTAGTGCGTACTAATGCCAAGACTGGGTACATCGCAAAAAATATCTGTTTCAGAAAGACGGATCATCTCCAAACTTTGTAACAATAGTTAAATATCTTATTTGGGATTGATAAAACTAGGCGTACGATATCACTGAGTAAATATGTGACTGATTTAAAAAATTTAAGAATACAAATTGAATACTGATTTTTGGAGGTTTTTGCGAGCGTAGCGGCCCAAGGGCAGAATGAAGCTGACTTCATTCTGCCCATTCTTCATTAATTCTGAAGGTCGCTGGATAAAATGAGATGAGATTTTCCATTGAAAAATGTATGTGCCCAATACCACGTTCTCGAAACGGTGAACGGTCTCTCCCGTGGTAGATCCAAAACCAATATACTCTCAATTATTAAAGCAGAGTCCCTGCAGTGGAACATTAGAGGCTGATACGGAAATATTTCTGACTTTAACTTGAGTTTGACTAACTATCTGCAGAACAGCAACTATCCGCGAAGAGCATCTCAAACTGTCTCCATAATTAGGCCCTGAACGATCAAGGAACGATCAAAGATATGCATCATAAATATTTGTGCCAATGCTTATTGACCGCATGACAGAAACCTATGGCGAACTGCCAGCGGCCATCAATTCTCATGAGAAAATGGCGACCGGACGTCCTGGCTAGCGCTCAAGTCGTATAAATTTTTGATGTAGCGAGGACGTTGGTGATGGTAACTGAGTGGTAACCCGTCTTTCACGCAAGGTCGTGAGTTTAAATCCGGGGTAGAATATACTAATGTAACGTATGTATGTAATAGACTGAGCGCAATAATTCGATATCTATAAAAATACATGGTACGCGTTGGTAAGTGTTTCATATTAAAACGGGGCGATATGATTCGATAATCATTTAAAATGATATTTAGTAAAAATAAATCTTATTTTATTTGGAAGAAACATTAAAAATGATAAACTGAAATGGGTAGGCAATGCCACAGGTGTTGTGGATGTCAATAGGCGACGGTAACCACTTACCATCAGGTGGGCCGTAAGCCTGATTGCAAGCTTAACATAAAAATATAAAAAAAATGTTCATGAAAGATGGAAGGAGAACGCTGACCAAATCGGTTGATAAATGTCAGCGAACTGCATTTTTCGTGTTCTCCTCAGCAAGCTCTTTCATTTGATACCCATATTGTGGTAGTGCAGAAAAAAGATCTTGCCCGCCATCTTGGATGATCCGCCATATTGGAATTAAATTGACGTCACATAGCTAAGCTTGCGTTGTCATCCAAAATAAGCGTGTACACCAAATTTCAGCTCAATCGGTTAAAGATAACTGATTTAAAATGCAGTTGCAAGATTCCACCCGGACAAACATACATTGCAAGCTTTTATTTAAGCTTGTAAAAAAATGCGGTCTATTAGAAACCTACTTTTCTGTAGTCTGTTGAAAAAAGGGATCACGCACGGTAAGTATTTCTTCCAACAGGGATTTCTTGCATGTTCTTCTATATAGGATGGGATTTGAATAAGCGCTAAGTTAAGTAAGAACACGTGATTTCGTAGGTACATATTCCCAAGTTGTTTTTGTTACAGCTGCGAAAAAATATTTTTCAATTCTACTTTGAAAGGGTTTTAGGAACAAAGGCTATTATTTTACAAATTTATGTTGAGATATCCATGAGATACGGCGGTTTTACTGAAATTACTAAAATAAATAACCCCTAGGGTACTTGCCCTAGAATTTACTAAAATTGCCTACACCACTGAAATTAATGTTTGTATAATATATTTTTGTAAGAACACTTATAATAGTTTGAAAATTGAGATTTTAATAATGTATAATTTGTATTCTACATTTATGAAGGAAGAATACAACTAAATTCTTAAACTCGTAAATTGTCTCTAGAAGTTGGTATTACAATTAACTTATAAACGATTTTTTTGAGAATGTACTCATTATTATCTACAGTTTAATAACAAACACTGTTTGGGTGCTGGGGAGACGATATATCCCCGTCTCGGGTGATGGACGCATGGCGATGTGACTTGGTTCTTCTCATTTAGGGGACCTAAGTCATATTCATATAAAAAAAAACTTATACCCCTGCACTGAGATTCACTGTGTCGCAGATGGCATGGACAAATACAGAAATACAATACCCACGCCCAAGATCTGAGAACAAACTTCATGCTCATCACATACAGGGCCCCGGGCGGGAATCGAACCCTTCGAAGGCAGGGCTACTACCAACTAAGCGACGGATCTGTCTCATTATTATTGTTATAGGTGAAGGTAACCACAAAACGTAGGGTGGGTCTACAGCTGTAAAAAAATACATATTAACACCCAGACATAGAATAAACAAACAGCACAGAAGCTTAACACCAACTGAGTTATGAAGCCAGTAAAATAGTCCATGAGTTTTCTGTTTACGGTGATTCATTTCCTTTTGTGAGTGTGGTTCTCTTAGTAGTGAGAAAATGGCATAGACATCGGATATGATTGTGGAATGGAATACCAAGTGTTATTCAGGTAAGTTGGCAAGACTCCAATGTGGACAGGTGTTGCCAACATTCAAGTATTATGGTTGTTGAAATACAGCGCACAAAATTATCTTGAAACTGGGCCTTCGTGGTAGATTTACTAGAAATAGAATCCTATTGTGCATGTAGTGTTCGTTGAGTTTAATTTCTGCCGCAAACGAAACCAGAAGGCATTTTAAACCGACGTCTAAAGGAATAGAATATCATTTCGTTGTATTTCCAGTTTATTTTTTTACCTCAAAACTCCGTTATGTATATACCAATTTGGAAAAATCTTTTTTTTTTACAAAAGATATGCTTAGTGTAGCAAGTTGAATTTATTAAATAAACGTAAACAATAAGCGTGTACACACTCATACCTCTGCACTAGGATTCCCGTATCGCAGATGGCTTGGACAAACACAGAAACACAAGACAAACATCCTAGACCCGAGAACAAATGCTCACCACACAAAGTGTGCCCCGGCCGGGAATCGAACCCGGGCCCCTCGCTTCGAAGGCAGGGCTACTATCAACTAAGCCACGGAGCCGTATTGTAAGTCAATAGTATAATATTATTGTAAGTCGACTGGCCTCATAGCTCAGATGGTAGAAGCTCTGCCTTCTGCGCTGTTCGATTCCCACCCAGGACAAGCATTTGTGTGCGAACATAAGTGTTTTTTCAGTGTATGGGTGCTAATATATATTATATTTACAAAAAAAGTACTATATGTATTCTATCAGTTATCTAGTTCCCATATTACAAGCTATGCTTAGTTTGGGGCCAGATGGCGCTGTGTGAAATATATTCATGAATATTTATTTATCATAAAGAAATTACTTCACGTTTTCAGGATCAAAATCAGCCTATTTGTTAATCCAGCGTATGAGTACGTTTATAACAAGTTTCATCCAAATAAAGCCCTTGAGGCGTCAAGGAGTAACAAACATACATACAAACTTTCGCATTTATTGTATTAGTTAGATTTACATAATTCGAACTTATATTATAAATGCGAAAGTGAGTTTGTTTGTTTGTTCGACATTCCAGGGTCCCCCTGGAGTCGGTTATGGGCTATTTTTTCTCTATCTCACTCTCGCTAAAAAGCGAAAACGCTTAAAACTTATATAAAACGTGTAGGATGAGGGAAGGTATAAACTTTGTATGAAGAAGAATTGAATTGGTTGACAAAATCAACATAAACGCGAGCGAAACCACGGTCAAAAACTACTAATTACTCTAATAATTCCAATCCGGATTGGGCTCCCGTGGTAGATCAGAGCCCATTCACTCTCAATTATCGAGAGTAGGCCGGTGTCCCTGCAGTGGGAACATTAGAGGCTGGTACGGATTTAACATTAATCTTACTACATATAATAAATGCGAAACTTATAAATGTTACCAGCCGTTTTCCGGGATAAAAAGTATATGTCCTCAGACTTTAATCTATCACTGTGCCAAACTTCAACCAGATCTGTTCAGTCGTTCTGGCGTGGTTGAGTAGTCTAAAACATTTATCCATACGTATGTATTGTATCCATACGGTGTATTGACTGCCTTTTCATATGCGAGCATAAATATTAAATTATTTAATTACGAAAATGTATAGTACATTGAATAAGTAAAATATCTAAATAGGGTATAAAGCTTTCGCTCAGTGTATAATAACTAATTCATATAATTATGTTTATTCTAATTTCCGCTGAGCGTTATCTGGTATAATTACTATTACATTTGATTAAAATATTCATTATGAGAATTATGAGTTGAGAGCGTGGTGGCCCAGGGGCACAGACGCTGGTTCAAACTCACACGAGAAATGAGATTTTTCATTTGAAAAATTTATGTGCGCAATACCACGTTCTCGAAACGGTGACGGATAACATCGTGAGGAAACCGGCATGTCTTAGAACCAAAAATTCGACATGTGATATCTTCCAATCCGGATTGGGCTCCCGTGGTAAATCAGAGCCCATTCACTCTCAATTATCGAGAGTAGGCCGGTGTCCCTGCAGTGGGAACATTAGAGGCTGGTACGGGGATTAATTATTAGTGTAATTAATAATTGAGGAACGAAACACGTAAGTAATTTTAAATTGAATATGAAATCTTGAGATTATAAAAGATACCACCCACGGCCTATAAGACCCAAGAAAATACGATTACCCGTGTGGGTGATATGTGAGAATGTGGTACAGATTGCTTTAGAGATCCGTAAGACCCAAAAGTACTGCCACCATACCTATTTTCACCAAGCATGGTATGGTGGCAGTAATGTTTCATTATTTTTCTGCAATCACAATATGATTGTGTCAATATATTGTATAATAGAAACACACACACAGACAATAGATAATATTGGCATTTTCATGTTTGTCCAAACGTTTTGTTTTTCTCGCATGTATTTTTTTTTCTTACATTTTCAACTTTTTTTAAATGTTGTCTAGTTGTCCCTATTAACACGCTGTGACGGCCTAATTGCGGGACCACTATTAAGACCTTTGATTATTTTAAGTTGCATGTTCAGTGTATCCTGTGTTGGGAGTCCTTATTTAATAATAAATAAATAAATATTTGATTCGACTTGTCTGAACTTGTCAAATTGAGCACTCCAGTGATGCCGGTGTATTCAATCCGCCATCTTGTCCACAGAATAATAAATCATGGCGTCCAATATTGACTCGAACAAACTGAATTTGTTAAATGTTAATTGAAAATAATCTTTACAATACAATACAATACAAAAATACTTTATTATATTTTATATATATATATTATGGGTGTGTGAATATGACTCCGCCCTTTCTCAACAGATGTCGTTTTTAGTATTGTTTACGTGTACTAATAAATGACCATACTTGTATTCGATAGTACTGAATGTCAGCTATCTAACGCATTTTATGATATTTGGTTGAAGTGTAAGCAACAATTGTTTTCACCTTTTCGAAAATGTCGGTTTTTATTCCAAATAAACGTCATTTGCGGGAAGTGTTATTACATTATTTTATTGCGAAGAAAACTGCAGCGGAAACTTATCGTTTGCTTGTGGAGATTTATGGTGAGCATGCTCCGTCTAATACAACTTGCAAGGAATGGTTTCGACGATTTCAAAATAACGATTTTAGTACTGAGGATAAAGAACATGGAAAACCACCAAAAAAATTTGAAGATGCTGAATTGGAAGCATTATTGGCGGAAGATTCTTGCCAAACTCAATCAGAATTAGCTGCAGCATTAAATGTTGATCGTTCAACTGTTGCAAAGCGTTTACAAATGATGGGAATGATTCAAAAAGCCGGTGACTGGGTTCCACATGATTTAAAAGAAAGAGACATGGAACGTCGGAAAACCATTTGTGAAATGCTGCTTCAAAGACAGCAAAGAAAAGGATTTTTGCATCGGATAGTCACAGGAGACGAAAAATGGATACACTACGAAAATCCTAAACGCAAAAAAGCTTGGGTGAAACCAGGCGAACCAGGCCCATCACAGCCAAAAATAAATATTCACTGTGCCAAGGTCATGCTCTGTATTTGGTGGGATCAGAAAGGTATTGTATATTATGAGTTGCTCAAACCCTCTGAAACTATTAATGGAGAAGTTTACCGACGACAACTAATGCGTTTGAAGCGAGCCATAGAAGAAAAACGACCAGAATGGGTGAATAGACATAACAAATTAGTTCTTCAGCATGACAATGCCAAACCGCATACCGCAGAAGTCGTAAAAAGATATTTAGAGGGACAGGACTGGGAAGTGTTACCCCACCCGCCATATTCACCAGACATAGCTCCTTCGGATTACCACCTATTCCGGACGATGCAGACAGACCTTACTGGAGAAAAGTTTACTTCATGTGAAAGTATCAAAATTTGGATTGACAACTGGATAAGCTCAAAAGACCAGGACTTCTTCCAGCAAGGAATACGAAAACTACCTGAACGATGGGCGAAGGTTGTAGCTGCAGATGGAGCATACTTTCAATAATTTTTTTTTTAATTTTGTAAGCGAACAAATGTGTTTTATTTTGACAAAAAGGGGCGGAGTCATATTCACACACCTATTACACCACACTTTATGAACAAATATAAATAACTTACTTGAAGACAAGTTAATGTACAATGGGCGGCCTTATCGCTAAGAAGCGATCTCTTCCAGGCAACCTTTGGATGGAGAGGAATTTTAAAGTAAGCTAGATTGGTCGGCGGTGTAAATAGCTATGGGGAAATTTCCCTAAACATAAAAACTTATAATAGTAGTAAATAAACAATACGTAACAACGTAACAATCTTTAACGATGGGAATAATAATTTTAAAACAATGATAACTTCTCTAGATGGTAATATATTAAAGAGAATTCGTTTTTTTCGTCTGTCTGCATTGGATTTTGAAAGGGTTTTCGCTATAATTTCGTGTTTTTTTTTTTTTTTTCAGAATGTTATAAAAGCGAACGTTTGTATGTCTGTGGGTGTACACACACGCACAGACATACAAATGTGTATATTTGCTCCTTCATGTTCAATCGGCTCAACGGATTTGGATGAAATATGGTGTCTAAAATAAATATTTTAATGAAATAAACTTTAATTTAGTTTTTATTTTAAAGGCTTGCTCAAATATTTTAACAGTTATCGCTATTTTTATAGACAACCCGCGTTTTTGCGGCCCCGTTAGTAGACAAAAGCCGGGAAATTTAATGAAGACGTAAAAAAACAAATTTTAGGAGCTTACATGTCGAATTCTGGCTATACAATATATACCTTACAAGATAGATCAAAATGATGTACTACGGGGATATATTATGATTTGCCTCACACACACTACAACCACGCGAAGGCTGGACAGGACTTTTTTCTATATATTTTCTACTCCATATTCCATAAAGGTTGGTCTTAAATAGAGAGCGTGGTGGCCCAGGGGCATAGACGCCGACTTTCAACCTGAAGGTTGCTGGTTCAAACCCACACGCGAACCAATGAGTTTTTTCACTTGAAAAAATTTATGTGCGCAATACCACGTTCTCAAAACGGTGACGAAAAACATCGTGAGGAAACCGCCATGTCTTAGAACCAAAAATTCGAAGATATGCGACATCTACCAATCCGGATTGGGCTCCCGTGGTAGATCACAGCCATTCACTCTCAGTCATCGAGAGTAGGCCGGTGTCCCTGCAGTGAGAACATTAGAGGCTGGTACAGTCTTAAATATATTCTCTACTCCATATTCCACAAAGGTTGATCTGAACTCGAACCTTGTGAACCTGCTATTATTTGCATGTCTCGTGCTACCCTCCCCCACCCCTCATCCCGTCACTACCCCTATACTGTTACATGAGATCGCCAATGGACGCCTCAAAGTTCTGACAGATAGTAGCGCATCGCGTTTTAAACCTCCGACTAAATAGAAGGGTTGAAACAACCCTCTTGTTTGTTTGACTGGCCTCGCGTCTCATTTGGCAGTTTTCCTTTTGCGCTGTCGTGGATTCGATCGCCGCTAGGACAAAAAATTGTGTGAGGAACATTTTTTGTGTTTGTGTTATATCCTAACTCGTAAAACACAAAAATAGTTTCTACCTATGTCCGTTATAGACTTTGAAACCATTCAAACAATGTGCCAAACCGTTTTCATTAGAAAGGCAATACGCCGGTTTTAGACTACTAAAACAATGCATTAGGCACAAAATGTATTTCTTTTTTTGACGTAATAGCATACACCGGGTATATGCTATTGTTTTATACATATTTTAGCTATATCAATATTTTATCTGTGATCTGGTTTTCATAGTACAAGGTTTGCTTAGTTTGAGTATAGATGGCGCTGTGTGAAATGACCATAAATGATTATTATTTGTATCAGAGTCCTCTTAAATATTTATTACTAGAAGCCCGTCCCGGCTTCGCGCGGGGTAGTGACATAACTACAATAGTTGGACATATGCTACCGCGGAGTTTTTTGTAGACATTATGATGTTCTTCAATATTGTTGTACATTATTTTATTCTATCGCTAATAGTTTCGGCAGCGCATTCGACGAAAGACATTTTAAGACTCATTTTTCCACACCTTCGGTTACATTGTTCAAATTTTACCAAGGATCCCTAATTTTTTTCGAAATGAAATGTAGCCTATGTCAAATTGGAAGAATGTAGCATTCAATTGGTGAAAGAATTTTTTAAATCGGCCCAGTACTTTTTGAGCCTATTCATTACAAACATACAAAAATAGGTACAAATCTTTCCTCTTTGTAATATTAGTGTAGATATTCTGTTTTTAAGTATTTGTTGTTATAGCGGCAACAGAAATAAATCATCTATGAAAATTTCAATTCTAACTATCACGGTTCATGAGATACAACCTGGTGACAGACAGACAGACAGACAGTCTTAGTAATAGTAATCCGTTTTATCCTTTGGGTACGGAGGAACCTTAAAAAGGGTAGCTCGGTCGACCAGGTGATTACAGGAACAGTGAAATCACCATACCCAAGCGCCATAGGGGTTTTATTCTAAACTGCGTGTCTATGCTCCCAACGTTAGCAGAGGTCATTACTCACTGGTCAACAGAAGTTGATGTCATATACGTAAGTACCTTGTATCACGCTATCCACCCTTACCGCGGCTACCCCTCTGCACCAATTAATTGGATCCTGCGTCGCTAAAAGATTTTATAGAATGAAAATGACGGGACGCGCTGACATCCCATCTGATATTAAGTGGCTGCTGCAGCCCATAAACAAAATTAATATGACTATAGCCCCTGAATATTGTATTTTTACAATATAATTATACAGGTAAACTTGTACAGCAAACCCCTATCCTAACACAAAATTTCATTAAAATCGTAGAGATACACGAAATAAATTTATATATGTATATAAATTTTAAAACTATCATGGTTATGAACATTATTATTCGTGTTATCACTCGGTCTGTTTGCTCGGGATCATGGCGCATGAAACTGCGTCGAAATAGTCAACAAGCCAGTCAACAACGGGAGTCAACAAAACTCACAAATCATGGTAAATATCTCGGTAATACGAATAATAAATATATAAATACTAATAGATATATACAAGAGTTGCTCGTTTTAATATATAAAATTTTTATTTGAATGTGTTTTAGATTGGTCCCATATAAATTTCTTCAAAATCAATTTAATAGTTTCCTTTCTAAACAATTTCTAACAGTCAACATTATGCGGAGTCAGTCCATTTTGTGTCTGCTAGGTTAAGTTTTTGTATAATATTTTTTTTTCTCTTTATTTTTTCTTGTTTTTTTTTCTATAATTATAAGCCTAGTGGCACAAATAAAATATTTTTCTTTCTTTCTTTCTTCACTACATAGTATAAAACAAAGTCGCTTTCTCTGTCCCTATCCCTATGTACGCTTAAATCTTTAAAACTACGCAACGGATTTTGATGCGGTTTTTTTTAATAGATAGAGTGATTCAAGAGGAAGGTTTATATGTACAATACACTAGCAAGTCACCCCGGCTTCGCACTGGTAGTTTCTCATACGACACTGATGATTTACCAACCGTGCGAAGCCGGGGCTGGCTAGTTCTAAATAAAAATAATTGGATAACATGCCATCCAAATAAACTGCGTATTTTGCTTTCCTGAGTATTTTTGTTCGCTCTGTAGACCTGTTTAGATTTCTCTCTTTTAAAATCGTAAGGTTTACCCCCTAAGGGCTAAAAATAAGGGATGATAGCATTGAAGTCAGTTTATCCGTTACTTTTTAATCAGTCCATCTTATCTTATTACTTTGAACGAGCAATTTATTTATTTCGCGTTTCGGAAACGTCTTTAAAGATTTGAATGAAATTTTGTATTTAGCGTTTACCTGTATAATTGTATTTTTTAAACAAACGCATTTATTTACAAAAGTCGGTTCTATTGTGTCTGAGCGAAGGTCGTTCGCCCAGGTACTTATATTTATATTACAATAGTATGTAAGTTTTTTTAGATCAACACATATATATAAATCTGCAATCAATTGTCCGAAAGAGGTTTGTGCTAAGAAACCGATTAAGTTTAATAAAAGTAAAGATTAATTGTACAAGTAGGAACAAGCATCGTCAGTAAATAGTAGGTATGGTGACGGTAAAACATCGTGAAGAAACCGGCATGTCTTAGAACCGAAAATTCGATGACATGTGACATCTACCAATCCGGATTGGGCTCCCGTGGTAGATCATAGCCCATTCACTCTCAATTATCGAGACATCAAACTCAAAGTCTAACACTTATAGTTCCGCAAACTTAGCGAAGCGCTAGTATCGTCGGCGCCATTTTGTATTTTGTGTATGTGGACCCCAGCCTCTACGGTGTGTCATCAATAATGCCAATATGTCATTGTCATGTCAGCGTATGACAAGGGGTGGTTTAGGTGGCACGCTTATTCGATACCTGACCAAAGTCGATAATCGATTTAAATGCATCGAGTCGCGTCATGAGTAAACAAGTTACGGGTAATTAAAATGATCGTATGAATTTTTTTTTAATAATTATAGAATAGTTTCGATATAGTTACAAAATATTAATAAAACACAAATTATTATGAAAAACGTTGATACCTCCAGGAGTAAAATACTGTGACGCAAATCAACTGTATATGGTCAAGGGTATTAAGTTCCACAAATAATATTTGGGTTAGTTTAACTGGCAGTTTAAATCCTAGAACCACAAAAAGAATTATTTTCAACAGACTGCCAAAAAACTGGCGTTTTTTGTTGGTACGTAAACGTTTACACTCATACCTGCATTAGAATTCCCTTTGTCACAGATAGCGCAAACAAACAAAAACACCCAAGAACCGAGAACAAACTTCTTGCTCACCCCACAAAGTGTGCCGTTTGTAAAGTATGTAAGTGAACGTAAAGTGTGTCAGCAGTTTATGAAGTTCCATTTATGAAAAAAAAATTAAGATTCGTTTTTAATTTAATAATATTGTGTTTTCTTCTTATATTATAAAGGCGAAAGTTTGTATGTACGTGTGTCTGTGTGTGTGTTGTGTGTGTATGTATCTGTTTAACGCTCAATGGATGATTTGGATGAAATTTTGCACCAGGATATCTTACATAGGCTTAGAAATGTTAGCCTATGTGTTAAAATGCTAGAATTTGGAACCACGGGTAACGCCGCAGGGCGCTGCAAGTAATTGAATAGTATGTAACTGTAACTATCATCAATTATTATACACACAGTATATCTTGTTATTATTTTGTTAATTATTTATTAAATCAAACTAAGTCTAAATTACAAATAGGCACAGTAAAACCGAGTTAGTTTTTAACTACTAACTACTATTCTATTGTGAAATAGATCTCATTTTAAAATGTTAATAGTGTTTTACAAGAAACTAGCTTTTGTTACTAAGCGTATTATGTTCGTGCTTTTGATTATATTTGAAAAACAAAGACATAAAATTAAAAAAAAAAAATACCACTGCTTCCAAAATACCATGGCGACAATAAGGGAGTAAACGCACGAATACAGTATGGATGCTAATCGCCAAATTGCGCGATTTTGATGCTGCAATCGATCACCAAGAGCGCGAACTCAACGTCGCAACCCTAAATGTATCACTAAAAAAACCAGCCACGCACTTGGTTGGGTTTTCTCACACTGAAGATGCCGTACTACCAAATGTATCAAATAATATTTTTTGGAATGTATCAAATAATATATTTTCAAAAAAAAAATTGACCCTGTAGAGCTGTTTCAAATGATTTCAAATTACCTTTCAAAGCTAGAACAGAACGGACAATGTAGACTTAATAAAAAAAAATATTCTTTACAATTGAAAATTTTCGGCTACGTAATACTCAAATAAAAACATATATTGCTGTAATTACTGCTATTCTAATGATAGTGAAGTTGTGTGCTTAAAAATATATCACAAAAGAAATACCAATACTTACCTTAATTTTCTTCTATCGCAAACATTTCTTCCCAATGGCGGTAAATTTATGAAAAAAACGTTTCAATTTGAACAATACATAAATATACCATGAAACAGTTCACGGACCTATTCTATTAAAATAATCTAATAGTACAAACTAGTAAGTAATATATTTCTAAGAAACATTAAATAAGATTCAATAAATACATTTAAATAATTTTATTGTCAAGCGAATAAAAACTTCACGGTGCTAATAAAACCGGCTAAACATAAAGTTCTTAATTCAAAAACTTAAAATTGGAAGCAAAAGAAGCGGCTATAGAAGTTTTAAGCTGCAAAAAAAATATAGTGCACATCAACATAAGCAAAATGGCCGATCCGCTCGGCGGGCTGTTGCACATAATACCTTTTTCAGCTGCGCTGTACCCCTTGCAAGGAACAAAGAAACCGTACATCTCCTCGTGTTTTCACAGAAATTACTACTCCAAAACGCCTAAAATACCCAAAATAACGTACTAAAACTAATACCACACAGTTTAGCAGAATATCCGATTGAATTCTCTGGAAATTCACTGATTAAAACACAATTTAATTCCCTTTAATCACTCGGCGAATTAATAATTCAGAAGCACTCTAGTAAAATCGTGTTTGTAAAGGGTTTGAATTCGTTGATTCGCCGAAAAAACCGGAAAAAGCCGAGAATTTTGTGTTTTTCGCAAAAAAGGCCACAATTTCACCGCGCTCTTTTGTTCTGAAGCCGCTCGGTAGCGTTCGATTTTCAAATTCCTCATTCAAATTTCTAAACGGAAGGGCATTCCGCTATATTATAATTATTATTTGGCGCGAAATATCTGTGAATTCGATTGTATTTTAGCGTTTTTTCAGCAATTTTTTTTATTAAATTTTTTTCACTGAAATATCGACAGTACCGTTCTCACGGAGCTAACGCGGCACACTGAATTCTGCAGAGGCTTGCGAGGTGGCTGTATGCATTGATTAGGCGAAACTAACTGCCTCTATACGTCCCTTTCTATCTCATGTATCTTGTATCTCGCTCGCTCAGCTGTCCAGTCGTTAGCAGCAACGAAATTTGGCTTCGCGAAATGTCTGTGGTTCTCAAATATTGTGTATAGTACTTATTGAAAAAAAAAATTATGATACAGTACACATGAAACAAATATTATAATAGATTCGATTTTTTTTGTAACAGTGTGGTTAAACTTGGCTTAATTAATTGATTCTTTAAGAACAATAGAATTATTTCTAAGAAGTTTGTACCTAATCTTTCTTTACAGCCGTTTTAATTAATACTTTTAATGAGGATCGTCAACACAAAAGTATTGTAGGTCCAATGATTAACATAAAAAATGTTTTGTTTAATTTTCACTACTTCATTAATTAAAACAAAGATGATAGGATAAATGAGATTCAGAATGCTAACTAATATATTTTTGGAGAGCTACATATTTCTGTTACAAGTAAAGATACGGTAAAATGATTCTAAACGATTGCTAATAATAATATCTTTAATTAGAAACATAATGCTACGGAATATGTTAGATTAGCGATAAAATTTAAAATAAAGATGGCGATGGCAAAATATTTCTTATATCATTAAATTGACGGGACGAGCTGAAGGCCCACCTAATGTTAAGTGGTCACGTCTGCCCATAACTATTGCAATACGACTTAGGTCCTCCCCGACCGAAGTATGAGAAGACACAAGTCGCATCCCGTTGCGTCCATCACCCGAGACGGGGATGGCACGGCTCATGCGCATGTGATTTCACCGGCACCCACACCCTTCCACTGGCACACAGTATTGCAAGCACTACTGCTTGGCGGCAGATTCCAGGTGTGGTGGCAGTACCTCTCCGGATGAACTTGGCATACGTTCTACTGCTACTATTGGTTGCTCTTTTAGCACCACCCATGGGGTACGGGTAGGGAATCAAAGGGTAATATTATATATTCATGGACATATTTCACACAGCGCCATCTGTCCCCAAACTAAGCGTAGCTTGTAATATGGGAACTACATAACTAATAGAATACATATAGTACTTCTTTTTTTGTAAATACATATCAAGCACTTATGTTCGCACACAAATGCTTGTCTTGGGTGGGAATCAAACCCACGGCCCTACAGTTCTAAAAAATAACAGTATTGTATTATTACAGTTATCTGGTTTCCTTAGTTAAAAGTCCATGAATATTAGATTTATTTTATATTATTGTATAAATAATTCTAGATGTAAGCCCCGGCTATAATACTGACTTTTTTCTTTTGTTTATGTTAGCTCGGCCCGGGGGTCCGTGAGCAAGTGGACCCCCCATCCAGTGAAACCTCTTTTTTTGTGGGGAAAACCTTTATTGGCACCCGCCCGCCCTAGACGTTGGACGGGTTATGCCGGATTCTTACCGGCTAAAAACCCCACGGTCCTTTCTAGACGCCCATTTCTGGCTTCGGGGACGGGCTACACTCTTCCGCGGCCCCAGTGAAACCCCTAAAGTTTGAGCACCACTACCCTACGCATTGATTGCAATAAACCATTTTATAATGGACAGTCTGCTGATTTTGACGCGAATGTACGGGAGGCCATTTTTTATTTGCTGTCATGATTGTAAGCTATGTATATAGTTTTAAGTATTTTTATGTATGGCACCGTTTTTGTTACCACACTTCCTGTCATTCCCAAGGTTGCCTTGAAGATATAGCTTTTATCGATCAGGCCGCTCATTATTCCATGTAAACTATATATATAGTCTGTCTATCACTTTTTCCAGCGACACTTCATTTAGAATTGCGGTTCACCAAAAGTTGTCTAGAAGAAATTGTTTTTATTGATAAATCCGTCAACTTTGATTGCAGTATCTAAGTTGGTTACAGTTTTGAAGAAATTGGTTCGATTCCCGGCCAGGACAGCCACGTTTGTGTGTTTTACATGAAGTGTTTTAATTAACGTAATTATTATTCTCGCTTGGGCTTCTGAAGTATGTGAACTATTTCTAAACAAAGGAGATGCTAAAAGTTTAAGTTAAATTCATATGGTATAATTAATATGTTATATTATTATGTGAAACGGGGGGGGTAAGAGTACCCTTTGTCTCTTAAGAGTCTGGGCATTGCAGGAACAGCCCACGGGTGTTTGTGTATGTGTCTATTTGATTTTAAGTGCTATGCATTATTTATAGCAATGGTTTTCTATCTAAATGATGCTTCACTTTAATAGAAAATGTCAGTTGAATTTAAAATGCTTTTTACGGCGTACAGCGTACGGTAGATAAAAATTTTGTGCGTAGTTGGAATGGCTGGGTTGAACATTAAAAAACATCGTGTCGAAAATGATTTTATAGTTCAGATTGAAGTTTGAGAATGCGATTATAAGTGGATAACCTAACCTTTAAATAATAATAAACGTTTACAAACTCATACCTCTGCATTAGGATTCCCTGTGTCGCAGATGGCATGGACAAACACAGAAACACAAGACAAACACCCGACCTGAGATCAAATTTCATGCTCACCACACAAAGTGTGCCCCGGCCGGGAATCGAACCCGGGACCCCTCGCTTCGAAGGGAGGATTACTACCAACTAAGCCACGGAGTATTTATTTTGCATACGTCGGAAATGGCTCTAACGAATTGGATGAAATTTTGTGTTTTAAGGTTTTATTGTTTAATGTCACCTATGTATTTGTATTTCTAAAAAAAATATTATATTTTTTTTACAAAATAGCGTTTTACAAAAATTACCCGCATGAAGCTCGGACGCTCCGTCTCTGACTCCTAATGGACTATCCATAGACCGCATTTTAGACTCTCCGTAGAGACTTCGTTTAAGTGCGTAGACTCTGCGTAGACCTTTTGTAGATCAACCGTAGCTCTTTCGTAGACTATCCGTAGACATTTCGTAGACCAGTAGACAAATATCCGTAGCCCTTGTAGACTAACGTAGATTTGCCTTACCCATAGCATTTTTATTATTTATTATCAAAGGCCTACGAAATATTCATAGATATTTCGTAGGTCTATCAATCAATCATATCAATTTATTTAAGAATAATTTTAAAAGAATGTTATTTGACAAATGTTATTATGATATTGACGAATTTTTGAATGATAAACTTTGATATATTTTCTTTTTTCCTGACTTGTATTTTCCTAGTTTAGTTTAATTTAGACTCATTAGTTTTAAAAACATAGATTTAGCGTGACTCTTTTCATATTTTGCACACCGTAATCGGTGAAATGGGTTGTGACAAACCAAAATGTACTACCTTGCATGCAATGTAATCTACACATATTTATGCAAATAAAATATCTTTATCTTTAAAATAACTTCCGTAGAGTTTCAGAAGACGTACGTAGACTATTGTAGACCATCCATAGATGTTACAAGACTATCCGTAGACTATTCGTAGACTTGTCGTAGGGCATCTATAGATCAAACGTAGCGTATCCGTAGACCTTTTTAGATTTATCTATGGTTTCCACGCAATGTTTTTCTTCAATCAATCATATGTACTTTAGATGCTTTCGCACGTTTCGTGCCAGATATCCTATAGACTCCTCCAGATATCCTCAAGACATGTTGAGATTTTTCAAAGGTTTTTTGTGTTTTTTCTACTTAAAATGAACCTACAAAGTCTGTATTACTTGACCCATAATTCGCAGCGGGGTGAAATTATGACAGAGTATATTTATAGTTTAGTGGATACCTTAATTAATTAAGATACAATCGGCAGTACGGGACCCTTGTGTTTGAGGCCAAAATCGAACGAAGCCGTTTTTTTCTTTGACTTCGAGTACCAAATGTCTCACAAAGTCCTATAAGTTATGTGTGTGTGTGTGTAGAAGTATTTGTGCCAGAATGGTGCGTATTTAATTATGTACAAACATACAGATTGTCACGGCTTGGTACGTGACGGTACCGACAGCAAAAAAGTCGTGTAACAATAATTATTTATCGGTATCTGGCAATATGTAACTGTTACACAACACTGTGAGCATGGATCTGTATCCTGCTCTGTAGGTTATGGTTCGATTCCCACAAAACTATGCTTATGAATTTATGTCATAAGCATAGTTTTTATTCTCTGTCTGGATGTTAATATGTATAATTTTACAAAAATAAGTAATGTATATGTATATTATCAGTTATCTACAATAGTTACAAGCTACTACACAAGCTCAGTTTGGTTCTAAATGGCACTGTGTGAAATGTTAAACTCCAACATTTATTTTTATTCTTCAAGTATCGTAATAAAAAGTATGACACAAATAGTAAAATAAAAAAATACTGGCCGTCACCGGCAGATGTGAAATATGACTGAATAAAAGAGCGTTATGACGTTTGCTGTCACGTCGAACAAACAGGAACCATGAAGTAGTGAAATGCTACTAATTCAGTTAAAAAATTTAATTGATTTCAAAAATCTAAAAATACGGTTTTCAATACTTATTACCTGTATTTAAACTCTTATTTCTCGACCTTAGGGGGTACACCGTCCCCCCTTGACGGGGCGGGGGGGCTTAGTAACCGTGGCCTGGTCACCCACGGTGAAGCTAAGAGGAACCCGGGAAGGGCTGCTCCTTTAGGCTTTGCCTCCAAGCCGAATAGGAGCGGCCACAGTAGGTGGCGGTGCCTTATGGGGGGCACCGCAACTGAGGCGGGCTGCGGTGCTGTATGGGCAGCACCGCAGCTGAAGGTTAGGGGCCGCGGCGGGAGAGGAGTGCCGGTATTACGGTGCGCCGCTCTCCCTACCTTCCGCGGCCACGGCGGGGTCGCCACTGCTGGATGGCGGACGCGGTGGGGCCGCAGGGGAAGAGGAGTGTCGGTATTGCGAGGCGCCGCTCTCCCTATCCTCTGCGGCCGTAGTGGCAGGCGACGGGGCCACAGATCTGACCCGTCGCAGGGGGACCTAGGGCGTCTAGACACGGGGTCGTCTGACGCCCTTTCGCTGACCTGGTCCCCGAGGAGGTTGCGACACGCCACGTGTCCTGGCGTGTCGCAAACAGAGGAGTGGCACTAGATGCCAAAGGAGATGGGTCCGGAGACGGACAGCCGCGGCGGGTTCGCGGATGTGTGTGCTACGTTCCCGTGTTCCCGCCACTAAGCGGCAGAGGAGGACACCGTGGGGTTTTAGTGGGTCTAGTCCCACATAACCGCTCTGTCTCCCCGTGGCAGGGCGGTATGCGAGTGCATTTCCCCACGGAAAAAAAAAAAAAAAAAAAAAAAAAGGGGGTACACCGTAAGATCCATTTTAAAAACAAAATCAACGGGCGAAGAAAAGTCACAGGGAAACAAAACATGCAACTTGGATTGGACGCTCACATGCATGACATATTTTTTCTAGTTATTTTGATATACCTCTCAAACTATAGAACCGATTTTAATACTATGGGACCAATCTAGTATCCTTTCAAATAAAAAAAGACTTTCAAATCCGTTGATAAATTCAGTAATTTAACAAACATAAAAAACATACAGCCGAATTATTGATAACCTCCTCTGAAAGTCGGATAAAATTAATTGTAGCTTGTTCTGCTAACGGTACCGAAGGATCACGACGCCAGCTATTATTTCTCCTATATACCAGTATTCTGCGCATGCTCTTTAGAATTTGTTTAGTCGCGTTCCAGTACTAATTCATTATTGCGTATCCTGTTTTGTGAAAGAAGGGTCTCACAGCTCAGTTGGTAGCTTTGCTTTTGTAGGTCGTGAGTTCGATTCCCACCCAGAGCAAGTATTTGTGACGAACATAAATGTTGGTTCTGTGTATGAGTACTATTACGCATTACCGGTATGTATTTACACAAGTGGCTGATTTCAAAATCGAAAAAAACCTACTTCAATTCTTTTATCCTTCAATCAGTATACAACGGGTGAAGAATAAAGTCACAGAAAAGAAAAATATACGATTTCTTTTACTTGGATGTCATAATTTTCTTCCAGTTATTTTGTTTTAACAACTAAACTAAAATTTTAGTTTGGGGCTAGATGGCGCTGTGTGAAGTTTCCATGAAATTGAATGGATTTCGGTCGTATGGAAAAGAGACCATACACTTCTTTCATACATGTGAGATTAGCAGTTATAATCTCAATATTTTTACTTGACGTGTATTGCTGGTTAATTCAATAGTTTGCAAATGGCTATGTTAACCCAAGGTTAATGGGTTGAGACCTATTGCAGACATATTGGAACGCATATAAATTAAAAATAAATATATTTTTTGTGATACGCTCTTTTACTTATTTTTTACTTATTAATACAACTTAGGGCCTCCCCAAGTCGCATTGGCGCCCGTCAATCGAGACGGGGATGTAACGTATCATGCTCCTATGATATTACCGGCCCCCACACCCTTCCGCCGGAATAGAAAGGGAATGCTCAGCGGGGATCAACACGTATGGTTTCAATATCTCTCTGGACGAACTTGACACAATTTCCAATGTTACTTCAGGTTGCTATTTTGAATCCCCAGGAGACACGTGTAGGAAATAGGGTAAATACACCAACGGACATGAGTATGACCTCCCAAAAGCATATATAAGTACGCACATAAGTACGTACATAAATTAACGCTATTTACCCGACTGCGCCAGGAGGGTAATGTTTTTCGAGCTCTGTAGCTGATGGATTTTCGTTTGAGATGTCGTTAGATTCACCTTAATAGTTCAAGTGACACATGCTATAAAAATTTTAACAATTAAAATGGTCATCTTAAATTTCTTCAAAAAAATTTCTTAGTCTAGCATGGTAACAAAATACAGGTTTATAGAAACGGCTTGCAAATATGTGAATTATGTGAAAATGTAACGGAACGATCTGAGGGCACACCTGGTGGTAAGTGGCGACCTCCGCCCATGACAACAGTAATGCGACTCAGTATAAGATTTGCATCTTACACCGAGTCGCATTCATCCTGCGTCCATCACCCGAGACGGGGATGATACATCTCATGCGCATGTGATTTCACCGGCACCCACACCCTTCCACCGGAACAAAATAATGCGAGCACTATTGCTTGGCGGCAGATTCCAGCTGTGATGGCAGTACCTCTCCGGACGAACTTGTCACAAGTTCTACTGCTACTTTTGGTTTATATATTAAATGGAATTTGTTATTTTGTCTTTCTCAATAATTTCTTGTTTCTAAAGGTTAGACAGTCTCCATAGGCCACTTTTCACCTTTATGGTACGCCATCGTGAAACGCAGACATGACAAATGGAAAACTGTTTATCTTGTAAATAAGTTATATTTACTATTCAAAATATGTTTGTATACATTATCATTGTTTTTATTTGAGGCAAAATTCTACAGTCAATATTTGTAATAACTATATAAGTACTTGTAAGTAAGTACTTAGAAGAAAAAAAACATTAAATCAATTAAGTGAACTATGTAATTGTTGTACGGCTGGTATTATTATTAGACAGGTGGTTGTCAAAGTGTCAATCAAGACAAGACAAAGTTTGTTGCGTCAGCTAGCAATAATCACTACATAGTATAAAACAAAGCCGCTTTCTCTGTCCCTATGTCCCTATGTATGCTTAAATCTTTAAAACTACGCAACGGATTTTGATGCATTTTTTTTAATAGATAGAGTGATTCAAGAGGAAGGTTTATATGTATAATACACTAGCAAGTCACCGCGGCTTCGCACGGGTAGTTTCTGATACGATGCTGATGCTTTACTAACCGTGCGAAGCCGGGGCGGGTTGCTAGTTTAATATAAAGAATGCAAATATTGACAGAATTTGTGTGGAAAGACACAAATAAATTAATGGTAAAAAGAAACTTTTTAATAACAAGCTTTTCGTGTGGTAGTGCAGAAAAAATAACTAGTCCGCCATCTTGGATGATCCGCCATATTGGAATTAGAATGACGTCACATTGCTAAGCGTGCATTGTCATCCAAAATAAGCGTGTATACCAATTCAGCTCAATCGGTTAAAGATAACTGATTGAAAATTTTTTTCAGTAACACCTTTCTCATCGAAATATCAAGAAATATTTGAACATTTATAAAGAATCTTCGATTTCAACGCAAGATGTTTTTCCCTCTACAAAAATTTGCAAACATTAAATGTTATTTTTGATAATATCATAAAACGGTTTTCCTTTAACAAATTAAAAATTCTGCTCGTTATGAAAGCGAGCCTGAAAAGGCATTAATATTTTTGTTTGGCGATATGGAAAAGGGGTTTTCGTTTTAGGGTACCGCAGAACAGTAAAGAACTCTTCAAACTCTATGTATAAACGATAAATAGCTGAAACGTGCATAGTCTATAAGACTAGCTAAATCATGAAAACCGACTGTAATTTGACATAAAACTATCTGTGTACATGTTACGTGCCTAAGGAGCTCCTGTGACATGTTACAATATATGCTCACAAATATGTTTTCTTGTACATGTTTATACGAAAAGTTTTTCGTACATCTTAATTTGACAATGTTTGTTTATAGTAGGTGACTCCTCTGATATCGCATGTTATAAATATTTTATTTTTAATTTCATCGTATTTCTCTTTGTTACGTTCCTATGCTTGTCTTCTAATCAAGACCATATCATGTTTAAGATTTGTTTTTGCGCGAAGATATATGTTATAGGCTATTATCATTTTAGAAAAATACTAAATATTTTTTAACTTTATAACATCAGCTGTCTGCCTGCCAACCGGTTTGAAGATTTGCTAGAACAAACAGACAGACTGACAATTTAAAATTTTTTTTTTTTTCATAATTTCCGCGCATGCTTTCAAATTTACAAACATTAAAAACAGACACTTCAATTTTATTTATTTGTATAGATTATCCAATATGACATTTTTTTCATTTCATTTCATTTATTTTCCACAATTTGGTACATATAGAACACTGTATCGTCAAAACCTAAAGATAAATATTACATACTCAGAATACAGACAAGATACCGTGATTCAGTTTGTAAATACAATAATCAAGCGCAATGTCAGTAATTAAAAACAACTTACTAAAAGATCATTACAGCTGTAGAGAGGCTACGTAGAGAGCCTGTAGAGAGGCTGTAGATATATATATATGTGTGTAGATTTAACGTAACCAATCCTTTTGGTTTCTACAGTAAATTACGTGAGTGTGTGAAGTTTGACATGTATAATCGATACTTGAGATCTGTAGAAATAAATGAGTTTGGGTTACAGTTTAAACGAGTTATCTGATGGTATATGGAACCCGTGATATTCTGTTTGGCTGTTTCTTGATTGCTGTTTTCTTTTATTCTGTCATGTTTTGAAACAATGCCCCGAGGAGATGTTAAAATCTCCATCGTAATGGTTAATGTTACGAAAAATGTGTACCCATACTAACAAGTATACGTACAAATCATTTATTAACATTGACGGCTCCGTGGCTTAGTTGGTAGTAGCCCTGCCTTCGAAGCGAGGGGTCCCGGGTTCGATTCCCGGCCGGGGCATACTTTGTGTGGTGAGCATGAAGTTTGTTCTCGGGTGTTGGGTGTTTGTCTTGTGTTTCTGTGTTTGTCCATGCCATCTGCGACACAGGGAATCCTAATGCAGAGGTATGAGTGTGTAAACGTTTATATTAATTAATGTGACAGTGTGTTAACAAGCAATTCTTGTATATATATATGTTGCAGATCTCGGAAACGATTTGGATGACATTTTGTGTCTAGATAAGGTTTTTCTGTTTAAGGTTGTACAACCAGTGTAATTTTATTTCTTGGAAAATATCGTTTTTTTTTTAAATCGCGTAACATATATATATAAAAACCATTCAGCCATATTACCATCCTTTTTTTTAAGTACGTTATAAAACCAGCTATTTAGGACTGATATACTGAGGGTTCCGTACCACAGATAAACTTTATAACTGTTAGTTGGGATATTCTGATAGAGTCTCACAGCTCAGATGTCAATAAGGCCGTAGGTTCGATTCCGGCCCGACACGACATTTTTGTGACGAACACAGATATTTATTTTTGTATAATAATATATTTCGAATATTATTAATATAATACGACTTGCGGAAGGTGGCTGGCAGAAACTGGATGCAAGGAGCCGAAGACCGGGCTCAATGGCGCTTGCTCGGAGAGGCCTATGTCCAGCAGTGGACTGAAATAGGCTGATGATGATGATTATTCATATGTTAAATGCGAAAGTTTTTCTGTGTGTATGTTTGTCACGCCTTCACGCCTCAATGTCTAAACTGATTTGGTTAAAATTTGTTTTGAATGTAGCTCATGTCCTAGATTAACACATGGGCTATTTTTTTTTGTTAATTGTGAACTGCACAAAACACAACTTTTTTAATTTTCACATCGTCTCATTTTGACTTTTTAACCGCGGGTAACCGTGGGGCGTAGCTAGTATTATAATAAAATGAAAATTAACTACGGCAAGATAATTAGAACCCAAATAATTAAATAACTACTGTTTGAATTCATAAAGATTACGTTTCAGTTTGACCCATTTTTGAAGTACATTAAACTTTAGGGGACTATCGGAAAACAATCCCCTAAACTTGACCCCTTGTCCCCCTAATTGGGGGGTGTAATCTAAGATTGCAATTATAACGTAAGAGGAGGAAGGGTGATTGTTCGTATAGTCATGAATTTTGCAGACCACCGGTTTGGGGTGTGGTTTCTTGGTGTGGGACAAGTAACGAGATCCACGTACCCCCTGGGTGGTGCTAAAGGACTGAACTAATCGTAATACTAATATCTATATCTAAATTAGAAGTTTAGAGGATAATTTCTGAAAGGTTTATATATGTATATTGCGTATTAGAGATTATTAATGAATTGGTATAAATTTGTCATGTGAAAAACTCATTGGTGCACGTGTTTGAACCAGCGACCTTCAGTTTGAAAGTCGACGTCTATGCCCCTGGGCCACCACGCTCTCTTGTCATATGATATTATAATATGCAATAAAATAATATTGCGATCATAAATTGAGATGTGAGCTATCCTATCTTTCAAGTTGGATCGAACTGCACCCGGTGTACAAATTTGATTAAAATCGGTTATGTAGTTTAGGAGTCCATCGCGGACAAACATCGTGACACGTAATTTATATATATTAAGAGCCGCAAAAAAAGCTTGACGGCTCCGTGGCTTAGTTGGTAGTAGCCCTGCCTTGGAAGCGAGGGGTGCACCAATGAGTTTTTTCACTTGAAAAAATTTATGTACGCAATACCACTTTCTCGAAACGGTGACGGAAAACATCGTGAGGAAACCGGCATGTGTTAGAACCAAAAATTCGACGACATGTGACATCTACCAATCCGGATTGGGCTCCCGTGGTAGATCAGATTCACTCTCAATTATCGAGAGTAGGCCGGTGTCCCTGCAGTGGGAACATTAGAGGCTGGTACGGATAAGACAAAAGCGTTAGCCACAGCAACACGTGGCCGGGTCAGCTAGTTATATATAAGTACTCGTATATACACTGAGGATATCTCGCTAGTTCTCATGCTTGATACCACGGGACGGTGAACACACCTTGATTTCCCAGCGGTGAGCGGCAGCGCCCGAGGCTTGTGGTCTGGGTCTCGGATCTTCCGAGAAGCCAGTACTGACCGAGAAAGTGTATCTCGGATAATTTCAATTAGATATTACTTTAAAATGCTAGGAACATCGTGAGTTTCAAGTCAAGAGAACCTGAAGAGGCTTATAAAACGTTCAAATGTAATGTACTCTTATGATTCTCATTCGCGTCATAATTATTTAACCAATTACAACCACAAAATTTATTTACAAATTAATTTTAAATCTACCTCCAAATGTGGAAGTTTTCTATTCAGTTGTTATCCGGCGTTTATGAACCGGATTTGAAAACTATTTTCTTATCTGAAGGGATATATTATATTGGTTATAGACGTATCATTAAAATCGGTTTTGTAGTTTGTTTATTAAATTATAACTGAAAAAAACGGCATCGAAGTAAAAGAAATTGCGTATTTTACATTCCTGTGACTTTTTCTTCGCTCATTCAAGATCAATTTGGATGTTTATTTTTTAAAATAATATGCTGTACCCCTGTGTTTATTTTTATTTTACTGAAATGGTCTTAACGCATCTTAATACCAACAAGTTTGGATGGATGGTTGTTACTCAATCACGCCAGAACAGCTGAATGGACCTGGATGAAATTTGGCACAGATATAGATTATAGTCTGGAATAACACCTAAGCTACTTTATATCTCGGAAACATGGCCGGTTCTACGAGAATCCATTGTTCCGGCCAACCGCGGGTATTGATTAAGTTAAAGGATAACAATTTGTTTCTATGAAATCTTGGGCGTTACGACCCTCTGCAGTCAAGAATCAATAAACCACGACAGATATGTCACAGGTTGTATAAATATTGTATCAGTCCTACAGATACCGAGTTGGTTTCCTCACGAGGTTTTCCTTAAGGAAAAAAGGCTGGATTCGAATCGACGACCTTCCTTCTGGGGGACCATGATGATCGCGTTCGAAGGTGAGTTTCCTCACACGTGACTTGGATGGTGCGAAAGGAGCCATCCAAAGTAGCAGTAGAACTTGTGCTAAGTTCATCCTGAGAAGTACTGCCACCACACTTGATAATCCACCGCCAAGCAATGCTGCATTCGTATTGCTGTTCCGGTGGAAGAGTGTGGGTGCTGGTGAAATCACAAGCGCATGAGACGTGACATCCCCGTCTCATAGCATACTTCAATTCTTTCTTCTTTTATTTCTCGCCTTTAGATGTTTCTGATCAGTATACAACGGGCGAAGAAAAAAGTCACAGGAAAGCATAACATGTAATTTCGTTTACTTGGATAGCATATTTTTTTCTAGTTCACATCGTTGGACATATGACGGAGGAAAGAGGTAACAAACAATCTTAATATATTTAAATTACGTGTACGATAATATTGCGATCATAAATTGAGATGTGAGCTATCCTATTTTTCAAGTTGGATCAAACTGCACACGGTGTACAAATTTGATACACAAAATCGGTTATTGTGATTAAACCATTATAGCTAGATAAATGTTTTCGCAGACTTTTTTGTAGATCTTAATGGGATCTACAAACCCGTACTACATCATTTTGTTCTATTATCAATAGTTTTTGCAGCGCACGCAAAAATAGGTTTTCGATTTTACACCTTGTGTTACAAAATAGCAATTTACTTACAGATCCCTAATTTTGAATAAAAAAAAACATAGCCTATAGCCTTCCTCGATAAATGGACTACCCAACACTGAAAGAATCATTCAAATCGGACCAATAGTTCCAGAGATTAGCGCGTTCAAACAAACAAACTCTGCAACTTTATAATATGAAAAAATATTTATTAAAGTTTGAGGTTTTGCGCAATAGACGTTGGAAGATCAAGGCAGCTGGTTGGTATGGAGGGGTATCATGGATTACGCGAACGTAACTCAACGAGATCGAACATCAGAGACAGTTGCGTGACGTGAAGCTCACTCAAGTTTACACAGTAAGGGATGGGAGTTTTATCGATAGACCATGTTGCTCGACTCTCCGTGGCTTAGTTGGTAGTAGCCCTGCCTTCGAAGCGAGGGGTCCCGGGTTCGAGTCCCGGCCGGGGCACACTTTGTGTGGTGAGCATGAAGTTAGTTCTCGGGTCGGTGTTTGTCTTGTGTTTCTGTGTTTGTCCGTGCCACCCGCACAGGGAATCCTAGTTTAAGAAAGAACCTTATAAAAAATATTAATAATAATCATTGAAGTATCCTTTATTGGAGAGAGGAGAACAAACTTCATGCTCACCACACAAAGTGTACCCCGGCCGGGAATCGAAACCAGGACCTCTTCGAAGGCAGGGCTACAATCAAGCCACGGAGCCGTCTAGGATAGTTGAATATGTTTTGAATATGTATGTGATATCGATGAAAAATACGTGCCTACCCACACCCATCCCTATTTTCAATGCAGGTGAACTTTATGTTAACTATCTCTTTAGAGCATCACTTAACTCTGCCACTGTTTTAACTACCTTACGCAAATTCAACCTAAACGATTCAGCTGTAGGAACTAAAATCGTCTAAGCGATATTCAACTTACTACCCTCTGTTTTTGACAAGATTTATCATTTATACATGAAGTTAGTAAACGAGTTTGGATCTTATTTCCAGGTGTTTAGGCTGAGTTTTAGCTGTGAGATTGTTAGTACTTTATAACAAAAGATGGTAAGTTCTAGAAGATTCCTTCTATTTAGGTTATTTTATCTGACACGTTAGCAAATGAAGCTTGTATTACAATCTACTGGAAATACTCAATACCACGTTCTCGAAACGGTGATGGAAAACATCGTGAGGAAACCGGCATGTTTTAGAACCATAAATTCGAAGACATGTGACTCTACCAATCCGGATTGGGCTCCCGTGGAGGTCAAAGCCCATTCACTCTCAATTATCGAGAGTAGGCCGGTGTCGCTGCAGTGGGAACAGGCTGGTACGGCACGGTGGAAATACGTAGGAAGCTAAGCGTGGCAGCAGTTTTTTTTTATGTTAAAAATGTGACGGAACGAGCTGAGGGCCCACCTGGTGGTAAGTGGCGACCCCCGCCCATGACAACAGTAATGCGACTCAGTATAAGATATGGATTTTACACTGAGTCGTATTCATCCAGCGTCCATCACCCGAGACGGGAATGATAAGTCTCATGCGCATGTGATTTCACCGGCACCCACACCCTTCCACCGGAACACAATTATGCGAGCAGTATTCCTCTATTATACTATTGCACTATAGTTCTACTGCTACTGTGTAGTGTGTGTGTGTAGTGTGTGGGTATCTGTGTTTGGCCAGATCCTATTACCTATTCCATACTCCTCTGAGCGAATTCGGGAAGGCTAGGCTTTGTACTTTCCTAAAAATTAATATGAGTTTTAGCTTATTTAACAGACACTGTTGTATTAGGAAAACCTGTAATGACAGATGTTAAATAAATAAATAAATGAATGAACGAATAAATAAATAAATAAATTTCAACATATTAATTTTGATTCATCCACTTTTAATTATAAGATAGTACCGACCTACATAATTACTGTAACAATACAATGTAACTAGCTGACCGGGCCACGCGTTGCTGTGGCTAACGGTTTTGTCATATGATATTATAATTTGCAATAAAATAATATTGCGATCATAAATTGAGATTTAAACTATCCTATCTCTCAAGTTGGATCGAACTGCACATGGTGTGCGAATTTTATTATAATCGGTTAAGTGGTTTAGGAGTCCATTGAGGACAAACATTGTGACACGAGATTTATATATATTAAGATTGTAAATTTGACATAACCAAGTGTTCACAAATGATCCTACGGTGAAAATAAATGAGTACGAGTATGAGTACTTACCTTTGTTCGCAGTTGTGATACCGGTGCTCACCATCATCGGCAGGGTCGCTGCTGAAGTCTGAAAGTTAAAATAATCTATCAGCGCCTTTCTTACTAAATACTTAAAGGACCTAAATTGTATAAGACGTAGCTATAATTTTTTTTTATGTGAATATGTGACTGAACGAGCTGAGGGCCCACCTGGTGGTAAATGACCCCCGCCCATGACAACAGTAATGCGACTCAGTATAAAATTTGAATCTTACATAGAGTTGCATACATCCTGCTGCGTCCATCACCCGATACGGGGATGATACGTCTCATGCTTATATGATTTCACCGGCACCCACTTCCTTCCACCGAAATACAGTAATGCGATCACAACTGCTTGGCGGTAGATTCCAGGTGTGGTGGCAGTACCTCCGGACGAACATGGCACAAGTTCTACTGCTACTAAAATCGCGGGTTATTCATATCACGGGTTTGGGATTCGATCATTCACTGTGATGCAGATGACATGGATACCTGCAAGACCCGTGTAAAAATATCACCCGATAAATTTTTGCGCCAGCCGGGTATGGAACCTAGAATCCTCAGGTTACAGCCAAGCCTACGGACAAATACGGAGCAGTATAAAGAAAATGTTATTGAAGTACGATTTTCATATCTACTGACTACAAAAATATTATTTTGATCGGAATAATATCTTTTCGTATTTTCGATGAGAATGGCTTTATCGGAGTAATAAGGAATAGAAGGATATTGTGGAAACTCCGGCTCCGTTTCCACTTAGATAAAAACACAGAAACACGTTAAATAGCTGTTTTGATCCAACTTCCAAAGGGGGGTCCAGTTGCTCGCGTCCGTAGGTGTACTCTTTGAACTAAAAGTAGCAGTAGAACTTGTGCCAAGTTCGTCCGGAGAGGTACTGCCACCACATCTGGAATCTACCGCCAAGCAGTAGTCGTTGCATTACTGTGTTCCTGTGGAATGGTATGGCTGCCGGTGAAATCACATGCGCGTGAGACGTATCATCCCCGTCTCGGGTGATGGACGCAGCAGGATGAATGCGACTCAGTAAAGATTTGGATCTCATACTGAGTCGCACGCATTACTGTTGTCATCATTGACAACAGTAGTTGGGGGTTGGGGGGTTTTTATTTTCGTAAAATGAACTTGTTATAAACTGGAGCCTGCCTAGTTGAACCAAGAAATTACTACTCTTTGTTTTATAATTTCACATTTATACAAGAACAACACGATATTTCGAATCCAGGATACTTGAAATAACAAATTCTGTACCAAAATATGATATTTTATAAAGGTATATATCGGTGATCGGTAACAGTGTATTTTCTTTAAAAATATTGTGAAAAGCTCCCATTTTGCCAAGATTTTAGTCTACCAGAAAAATATTTCTAGATTTAACTTGGAGATACGTGGAACGTTAAAAAAAATTTTAAATAGAAAAGTAAATTTGAAAAATCAAAAAACCCGACTTTTTATTGATTATTGAATCTATACAAATAAATAAAATTGAAGGGTCTGTCTGTAATATCAAAATAACAGTAATAACAATAACTAGTTTGCTTCATTTTACGAAATTTAAAAGTCCCCTACCCAGTGACTTTGGGTGAGGTTGAAACCGCTGAACCGATAAAACATGTCTTACAAGTACCCCCAAAATAAATACTTTTAAATAAACAGAGTCACTCCGGGAGTGCCGACAGAAGTGAAAACAAAAGCAGACTACACCACAGATACTTATATACAGAGGTCGGTAACGGTAACGGTAAGTGTCGCGAGTTCAATGATTTTTCCCTTCTCAAGAAATGATTAACGCGCATAAAGAAGGTTTCACTTCAAAAATTCTGCGGCCTGATCGGTTCACTCTTTTAAGAGCTACGATGACATAAAAAGACAGAAACACACACAGCAATCAAAGTCAATTTCAAAATACTTTCCCGTAACCGTAGCAGCCTCTAATGTTCCCACTGCAGGGACTGCCTACTCTCGATAATTGAGAGTGAATGGGCTCTGATTTACCATGGGAGCCCAATCCGGATTGGTAGATGTCGCATGGCTTCGATATTTTGGTTCTAAGACATGCCGGTTTCCTCGCGATATTTTCCGTCACCGTTTCGAGAACGTGGTATGGCTCACATCATTTTTTTCAAGTGAAATAACTCATTGGTGCACCTGTGTGTTTGAACCAGCCTTCAGATTGAAAGTCGGCGTCTATGCCCCTGGGCCACGCACTTTAATACTCTATTTCCATAGAATTCTTTAAAAATTACTTAGAAAATTCACTGTTTTTCATAACATCCCTTTTTGCGTCATGGTTATAAAAATAAATACACCTACAAGATGATACGTTCTTATTAGTGGGTTTAGCTTTTGTTCATCGTCGTAACCTTCATACATGAAAAAGAATTCCATTATGTACCGTGGTAATTAAGCAATAATGACCAAGAAACAATTTAATTCATAATATTCTGACATTCAAAGCCAGTTTTCCAAGATGGCAACTAACATGATAAGCTTTTGTTACCCTCTGGCGGGAACTGTTTCCATTGTACGAGGATTTTCAAGGATTTTATGTTTAAACATTTTGACTCTTTGTAACTGAAAATGTAGGGTAATGGAATTTATTATCAATCGATCATAGATATCAGTCATCAACCAATTTGGAAAATTATTTTTATAAAAACAGGTTCTATAGTTTGGTTGTTAAATCAAAATAACTGAAAAAAATATTATTATATTATTTGTGTGTTACGTTTTACCATGATTTGTGAGTTTTGTTGACTCCCGATATTTCGACGCAGTTACATGCGGTAACACGAATAATAATGTTCATAAACATGAGAGCTTCAAAAAAAAAATTTAAAAAAATATGTCATCCAAATAAACGAAATCGCATTTTTTGCTAATTTAAAAGTATTGTAGTCGGTTTTCTTTTTGATTTTTAATCTGTCGCTTGTTAAAGGTCATATAACACAAAGGCTACTTTTTACCTACTACCCTATTATCAGGTTTTTAACCCCGACGAAAAAAGGGGTATTTTAAGTTAGCTATGTGTATCTGCGGCACTGTATCTCTTAAACGGATAAACAAATTTGATTTAAAAAAAAAATCCAACTTCAATACTTTCAAATTAGCAAAATACGCAATTTCGTGTACTTGGATGAAATTTTTTCTAGTTTTATTGATTTAAAAAAACTAATGAACCGGTTTTTATAAAAATAATTTTCCATATCGGTTGATAAATTATGCGGAGGGATGAATGGAATATTATAAAACAAGTCTTAAATATGGATGTGGAAGGATATAAAACACGAGGTAGGCCAAAGAAAAGATGGATGGATTGTGTGAGAGATGATATGCGTAAGAACGGAGTGAGTACTGATGATGTCTGACAGAGGGGAATGGAAGGAACATACATGTTGTGCCCACTTAGTGTGGGATAAGGGCAGGAAGATGATGGTTGGTAAATGGCGTAGAAATCGGTGAATATACACCATCAAAACCTCCTTTTTGAAGTCGTTTAAAAAGCAGGTTTGTGGTCCTTCCTTACACATGTTTTATCAATCTGTCCAGCCGTTTCAACGTCATCAGCTTATTACCAGTCCCATTTTCACTCAACCGCGCAGCCCAGCTAGTATCTAGAAGGGATATATTTAATATATTTAATTTAATCGTCATTGTCTCATGGACACAAATCCCGGCATCCATCCATGTAGCCTAATAAGGGACCTTGCTAGCTTCAGGCTTCTTGTTACAACTTACAGGGTTCTGTAAAGCCACGTTCTCAACATTTGAACCAGACATATCACGTGAAATGAATAGATACACGCAACGCCTCTAAGACCCAAACTAAGGTACCATAAAATTTCAAAAAAGAATCCTTTCATGTAAAAAAAGAATTTTCGAAATCGGTTCATAAATGACGGAGATCTGAGGTAAAAAAAAAACAGCTGCATTGTCCTCCAAAGTCAGTTGCAAAAGGCATTGACGTTTCCAAATAATTTTTACTTTTGACTTTTCGTGACTGCCACACAAATTCTGCCAGTGTCCGTCAAGTGAGTAAACTTGGGTTGGAACAGACGCAAACTGCACAGTCCCTACTTCTTCCTGTATTAGACTATGCCGATGTATGCTACCTGGACCTTACTGAGGAGCAGCTCAACAAACTGGAACGATTACAAAATTTCTGCATTAGGTTTATATTTGGACTGCGTAAATTTGACCACGTTTCCCCTTATCGAACTTTACTGAAATGGCTTCCAATTCGGCTTCGTCGGAACTTTCACATTCTCTCTCTTCTTTATTCAATACTTTTCAACCCTTCTACTCCTCATTATCTCAAAGATAGATTTGTATTCCTCCACTCCTCCCACACCTTTTCTCTTAGATCGTCAGAAAATTTAGCCCTTCAAACGCCCGTGCACAGCACATCCTTTTATACAGACTCCTTTACTGTACAAGCTGTCCGATTGTGGAATGCTATACCAGTCGAAATCAGACGGGCATCATCCTTGTATACGTTCAAGGAACAACTCAAGCAGCACTATTTATCTATTGGTCATGTATAGTGTAACCCCATCTTTCATATATTTAATGTTATGCACTATTTTTCCTTGTAAATGTATGTTAAATTTTGTATGTATTAGGTAAATATTTATTAGTTTATTTAGAATTATATTATTTGTATGTATTAGAATTTTGTTAAATTGCTTTCTTTAATATGTCACTTTAACTAAAATGTGTACACCGCCGTCCTATAAAGCGTCACAAATGTTTAATTCCATCCAAAGGTTGTCTGGAAGAAATCGCTCTCAGCGATAAGACCGCCCGTTGTCCCAAATTTAGAATATTATTATTTTTTTTAATAAGCTACCATTTAAAATTCTGTTGGTGTACAATAAAGTATTTATTCATTCATTCATTCATTCAAACTTAATAAAATAAGATTAGCTTAAACATAAAACTGACTGTAATTTGACATATCTGTGCACGTAACGTGCCTAAGGAGCTCCTGTGACACGTTACATGCTCACGAATATGTTTACTTGTGTGTGTAAAATTTGACGTGTCCAAACGATACTTGAGATCTAAAGGAATAAATGATTTTGAGTTTGAGTATCAATAAATATTTGATCAGTGTGTGAAAGAATTTTGCCGGCGGAATAAATGAAAATTATACAAAATGATTCCTCTTAGCAGCAAAACACTTAAACAATACATGAAACAATTGGTAATAATTAACCGGAAATAAAAAAAATTGACTTTGGATTTGATTGACTGTTAACCAGTACAGAGTACCAGTAGAAGAGCGTGGTGGCCCAGGGATATAGACACCGACTTTCAATCTGAAGGTTGCTGGTTCAAACCCACACGTGCACCAATGAGTTTTTTCGCTTGAAAAAAATTATGTGCGCAATACCACGTTCTCGAAACGGTGACGGAAAACATCGTGAGGAAACCGGCATGTCTTAGAACCAAAAGTTCGACGACATGTGACATCTACCAATCCGGATTGGGCTCCCGTGGTAGATCAGAGCCCATTCACTCTCAATTATTGAGAGTAGGCCGGTGTCCCTGCAGTGGGAACATTAGAGGCTGGTGCGGTAACCAGTACGTTTTACAAAATATAATCGGAACGAAGCGGTTGCCCAGGATTTTATATTTTTCTTTTAATTATAATATCTCAAGATTAATTTAGTTCTTAATAGACTTATTTAAAATTACGTAAAATAAATGAAAGCTATTACAATTATTATTACACTAATTGCGCCCTGAGGCAACCCGCGGTTAAAAGTCAGAAGGAGACGATGGGAGAAAAAACCGGCCAAGTGCGAGTCGGACTCGCATACGAAGGGTTTCGTACCATTATACAGTACTAGCTGTGTTCCGCGGTTTCACACGCGTTTTTCTCGTTTCCGTAAAAACAGCGCACGCAAAAATAGGTTTTCGATTTTACACCTTGTGTTACAAAATAGCAAATTACTTACAGATCCCTAATTTTGAAAAGCCTATAGCCTTCCTCGATAAATTGACTACCCAACACTGAAAGAATCATTCAAATCGGACCAGTAGTTCCAGAGATTAACGCGTTCAAACAAACTAACAAACTCTGCAGCTTTATAATATTACTAGCTGACCCGGCGAACTTTGTTCCGCCTTAATGTCAATAAATAAGCAGATTTTTTTTTATTGGAAAAAATACAAAAAAAATTAAATTTCTACATCAATCATTCATAATTATTTCTGTATTTTAGTACATAGGTTGCTCTTCATTTAAGTACCTTGTGATACACGACATTTTTTGTTTTATTATCAGGCGCAAAAACAAACAACGCAGATGGTCTTCCGACCCGTGAACATGCCACGTATAATTGACCATGGGAAAAACATGAATGTTCTAGATTTAAACCACAAACTTTTAAGGATTGGCCTTGTGATTTGTTGATGGTCATGGCAAATGCAAGACGTATCGGAAATTGAAGTCTTTTAAATTCAAACGGCATATCGGTTGGGATCATCGGTATCCTCGGAATGAGAACTTGCTCACCTTTGAATTTTCCTATCATTATCGTAGCGTAACCTCCCTGCCAATTTTCAGCTAAATCGGTTCAGCCGTTCTTGAGTTATAAGTGAAGTAACTAACACGACTTTCTTTTATATATCTATATATATAAAGCTCGATTACCACTGACTCACTGACCTATTGACATAATTGTTCTCCCAGAAGGAGTCGAGATGGAGGGTGGGTATGTATGGAGATTGTGTAGAGAATCAAAATCGGGACGACAGAAAAATCTGAAAAGTGGCATTTTCTCAAGTTCCCCTGGGTACCCCCGGTGGATCTCGAAAAGTATAACACTTAGGGGGTTGGGCTCGGAACTAAACTTGACGAGGAGGTCGTGTTATGGGGGAAAATGTAAAAAAAAACATGGCTCCCGAACAAAAAAACGTGTCCGCCATACAAAATGTTTTCATCGAAATCTCCGCAATCCTCAGACTAAAGTCGTAGGTGTTCGACCAAATGTCATAGGGGACGCCGGGGGAAATCCGATGGTGGCGGTCAAAATCCAAAATTTAAGATTCAAAATGGCGGCCGAAAAAAAATTTCGCCCTACAAAGTTGAAATTTGGCATCCGGCCATATTTTTGGATTCCCTATCGAACTGCGTTTTTAGATTTTTGAAATATACCTCAGAAAGGGGGGCTCCCATACAAAGTGACCCTTTTTTTCAAAGCCCCATATCTCGCAAGTTTGAAGAGTTGCAGCGTTGCTGGGGAACAAAAAAATGTTTGTCTGCGCCCATTTAACAAAATGGCATTAAAAAAAATTCAAATTTTCAATATTTAAAAAATCCGAATTTTTTTTTCGGTCAAGGGGGAGTCTTTTTGGTAAAATTCGACTCGCACTTGACGACTTAGAAAATGACACTGACTTCGAATATAGACAGGTTATTTGTATGGAGTTTACATCTATTTTTGAAAATCCGATAAATGTTTCGGTCAAGGGGGAGTCTTTTTTAGTAAAATTCGACTCGCACTTGACGACTTAGAAAATCACACTGACTTCGAATATAGACAAGTTGTTTGTATGGAGATTAAAACTTATTTTAAAAATCCGAAACTTTTTTCGGTCAAGGGGGAGTCTTTTTCTTAAAATTCGACTTGCACTTGACGACTTGAGAAAATCACTGACTTCGAATATTGACAGGTTGTTTCTATGGACATTACAACTGAGGCCAATCCTACGTACGGATACGCTGAGGCGCACGGGGCGACCTATACAGGAGCGTTAGGACCGCGCGCTGCTTGCAGCGCGCGCACTGGGCGACCTATACAGGAGCGTTAGGACCGCGCGCTGCTTGCAGCGCGCGCACGGGGCGACCTCTACAGGAGCGTGAGGACCGCGCGCTGCTTGCAGCGCGCGCACGGGGCGACCTATACAGGAGCGTTAGGACCGCGCGCTGCTTGCAGCGCGCGCACGGGGCGACCTATACAGGAGCGATAGGACCGCGCGCTGCTTGCAGCGCGCGCACGGGGCGACCTATACAGGAGTGTCAGCGCACCACGCAGCAAATAAATATGAATAAGCCTATTATTTTTTTTCATACTGCACATAGATTTGACTTGAATTAATATTTTCTATTGAAAATTTGACAAAAATTTTAAGTTCCAAATAGACGCGCGCTGCTTGCAGCGCGCGCACCCACCCAACCTTCACCTCTTTACTCTTTGATTGGGTTTTAGACATGAAAAAGTTGCCTGTTAAATAATTATACATACTTTTTGAGGTTTTGAATTAAAAGTCCAGCAGCACACACGAGGCTCGCGCGCTGCGCGCAGCGCGCGCACGGGGCAAAATCTAGTTATACTATATAAAGCTCGATTACCACTGACTCACTCACTCACTGACCTATTGACATAATTGTTCTCCCAGAAGGAGTCGAGATGGAAGGAAGGTATGTATGGAGATTGTGTAGAGAATCAAAATCGGGACGACAGAAAAATCTGAAAAGTGGCATTTTCTCAAGTTCCCCTGGGTACCCCCGGTGGATCTCGAAAAGTATCACACTTAGGGGGTTGGGCCCGGAACTAAACTTGACGAGGAGGTCAAATTATAGGGGAAAATGTGAAAAAAAACATGGCTCCCGAACAAAAAAACGTGTCCGCCATACAAAATGTTTTCATCGAAATCTCCGCAACCCTCAGACTAAAGTCGTAGGTGTTCGACCAAATGTCATAGGAGACGCCGGGGGAAATCCGATGGTGGCGGTCAAAATCCAAAATTTAAGATTCAAAATGGCGGCCGAAAAAAAATTTCGCCCTACAAAGTTGAAATTTGGCATCCGGCTATATTTTTGGATTCCCTATCGAACTGCGTTTTTAGATTTTTGAAATATACCTTAGAAAGGGGGGCTCCCATACAAAGTGACCATTTTTTTCAAAGCCCCATATCTCGCAAGTTTGAAGAGTTGCAACGTTGCTGGGGAACAAAAAAATGATTTTCTGCGCCCATTTAACAAAATGCCATTAAAAAAAATTCAACTTTTCAATATTTAAAAAATCCGAAATTTTTTTTCGGTCAAGGGGGAGTCTTTTTCGTTAAATTCGACTCGCACTTGACGACTTAGAAAATCACACTGACTTCGAATATAGACAGGTTATTTGTATGGAGATTACAACTATTTTTGAAAATCCGAGAAATGTTTCGGTCAAGGGGGAGTCTTTTTTCGTAAAATTCGACTCGCACTTGACGACTTAGAAAATGACACTGACTTCGAATATAGACAGGTTATTTGTATGGAGTTTACATCTATTTTTGAAAATCCTTTAAATGTTTCGGTCAAGGGGGAGTCTTTTTTCGTTAAATTCGACTCGCACTTGACGACTTAGAAAATGACACTGACTTCGAATATAGACAGGTTATTTGTATGGAGATTACAACTATTTTTGAAAATCCGAAAAATGTTTCCGTCAAGGGGGAGTCTTTTTTCGTAAAATTCGACTCGCACTTGATGACTTAAGAAAATCACACTGACTTCGAATATGGACAGGTTGTTTCTATGGATATTTCAACTGTAAAAAATCAAGACATAAGACCGGCCAATCTCGCGCGCACGGGGTGACCTATACAGGAGCGTTAGGACCGCGCGCTGCTTGCAGCGCGCGCACGGGGCGACCTATACAGGAGCGTTAGGAACGCGCGCTGCTTGCAGCGCGCGCACGGGGCGACCTCTACAGGAGTGTCAGCGCACCACGCAGCAAATAAATATGAATAAGCCTATTATTTTTTTTTTCATACTGCACATAGATTTGACTTGAATTAATATTTTCAATTGAAAATTTGACAAAAATTTAAAGTTCCAAAAAGACCCACCCTACTCTCACTTCTCTTTCCCTTTGGTTGGCTTTTAGAAATGAACAAGTTGCCCATAAAATATTATTCACACTTTTAGAGGTTTTGAATTAAAAGTCCAGCAGCACACACGAGGCTCGCGCGCTGCTCGCAGCGCGCGCACGGGGCTAAATCTAGTTATACTATATAAAATTCGATTACCACTGACTCACTCACTGACATATTGACATAATTGTTCTCCCAGAAGGAGGTGAGATGGAAGGGGGGTATGTATGGAGATTATGTAAGGATCGGTCCCGTGACCCCCAGAAAAATCTGAAAACAGTCCCCCTCCATAGTACCCCTCAAAGTTCCCCCTCGGTTCTCGGAAAGTATCACACTTAGGGGGTGGGGCCCGGAACTAAACTTGACGAAGATGTCGTGTTATGGGGGAAAATGTAAAAAAAAACATGGCTCCCGAACAAAAAAACGTGTCCGCCATACAAAATGTTTTCATCGAAATCTCCACAATCCTCAGACTAAAGTCGTAGGTGTTCGACCAAATGTCATAGGGGACGCCGGGGGAAATCCGACGGTGGCGGTCAAAATCCAAAATGGCGGATTTTAAATTGCGGCCGAAAAAAAATTTCATCCCAGGAAGTTGGAATTTTGCATCCGGCCATATTTTTGGATTCCCTATCGAACTGCGTTTTTAGATTTTTGAAATATACCTTAGAAAGGGGGGCTCCCATACAAAGTGACCCTTTTTTTTAAAGCCCCATATCTCGCAAATCTTAAAAGTTAGCTCATTGCCGTAGAGGAAAAATATGTTTGTCTCCGTTCATTCTATAAAATGGCATTTAAAAAAACACATATTTTTACATTTTGAAAATATGTAACCGCCCCCGTTGGCAGTGAAGTGCGTGACGTCATAATCATGACATGACACCACAAGATGGCGGTTAGTGTCAAATTTTCGCTTATTTGAATTTTAATTTACAACGAAATTTAGTTTAGATGTTGTTGTTTCGTTCTTGTAATCATTTCTCACTAATATTCTCATGAAATATTAATAAAAAATCAGTTTGCTGTGAATTTGCACTATTATTACCAGGAAGCGATGAGAAAACAAACATTTTGTGTGAGACGTCAATAACTATAATACATATTTTTGTAATAATAAAATGCATGAAATACCTAAGGAGATCAAGCAGTGCCGGGTTGTAAGAGTTTGGATCACGATAAATGAAGAACTGGACAAATCTTTTATAGATTGGTATAGTTCCAAACTGAAAATACCTATGTGTTTTGGGTAAATTGGTACACAAGTGAAAACATACATTCAATGAGAGGTCCTCCCCGAGCCATGCAGAGCCCACTTGCCCTATTACTCTGGCCGGAGGATTACATTGTGTGAAATCAAATATATATATATATAGTATCAACAAAATGGATTTTAATGGATTGGAAGCTTGTGTCAACACCAGTAAGTTCATAATTTAGCTATTTGTATTTTGTCTTGATCCAGGGATACCAAATACTCATGTTGATGTACTGTAGAATGACTTTGGGTTGTCATTGTATGGCAGCATTGTTTCAGCAGTTGCTTAGTTGAGTATAAACTATACTCAATATAGAATATAGTATGTAGGGAATTGTATGATGTATTGATATGCTCAATTATAGTTTCTTGAAGGTTATGAAGCCAGTAGGTATATAACTTAATTTTGTGCATCGGTCATCAACATGGAAGACCAAATTCTGTGAATTGTTTGCAAAGGGATACCAAATACTCATGTTGATGTACTGTAGAATGACTCTGGGTTGTCATTGTATGGCAGCATTGTTTCAGCATTTGCTTAGTTGAGTATAAACTGTACTCAATAGAATATAGTATCAAATTATTCATATGAATATGTAGGGAATTGTATTATGCATTGATATGCTCTCTTATAGTATCATGAAGGTTATGAAGCCAGTATATAACTTAATTTTGTGCATCGGTCATCAACATGGAAGACCAAATTCTGTGAATTGTTTGCAAACTAGGATTACACTTCTGTCACAAACATTGTTAAAGTTCCACGCCAATATAAGTAAAAGATTTATGTATTTTAGCAAACTTACATGATAATTAAAAAATAATTTTATTCCAGTTTCATTTCATATCTGACATGCTGGACTGTAACTGATGAAAACTAAGTCAACAAGCTGATTTATCAGAACAGCACAACCAATGTGCACCAACATGTACCTACAGGTATGTAAAAAAAACCTTATTAAGTTCATCTTTTAATTGAGTTGAGTTCCAAAAAAAATAGTTCCCCGTGTGATCAGAGAAAAAAGCAACCTAATAAAACTTGTATCAATTTTTATCTGGATCTGCCACCAAGCAGTGTGTGTTGCTTTGGGTGATAGATGGGTGTAGGTACCAGTCAATTTACGGTCACATAAAATTACATTACTTTCCCCCAGCTCGGAGCACCGGGTATAATGCAATTCCAATTTGATGTCAAAAGAGGAGGATCTGAGTCGTATTGCTATTGTTCATGGTTTGTGGTAATCTTTCCCACGGTGAGGGAGCATGGTGGCTTAGATGTCGACTTTCAATCTAAAGGTTTCTGGTTTAAACCCATTATTATTCAACCAATTTATGTAATATATTCAAGCAATTTAACATTGTGTGGAAACTGACATGTCTTATTTTGAACCAATATAACTCCAAACCATGTGAAGTCAAAGTCAAAATACTTTAGTTCTTATAACTAACTTTAGCACTTGGTCAAACCCTATCCATGTGGAAGACCAAGGACAGGCATGACATCTACTTACCTATCTGTCCTTGCAGTGAGAACATTGGAGAGGCTGATATGGCTGCAATCTAGCATAGTGAATGCCACATGTTATTGGAAGAACAATTGTAGCTGATATAATAATAACAAACAATTATAATGTTTAATAATTTTATTGTTATTGTGACCAAAGTGACGGGACAAGCTGTAGGCCCACCTGAAGTTAAGTGGTTACCTCCGCCCATAACATTAAATAATTATATGACTTAGGTCCTCCCAACCGAAATATAAGAAGACCCAAGTTGCGCCAGTCACCCGAAACGGGGTTGATACGTCTCATGCGCATGTGATTTCACCGGCACTCAAACCCTTCCAATAAAAGGGTTCGCAGTATTACCAGTGCACTACTGTTTGGGGGCAGATTACCAGGCGTGGAGGCAATACGGCTCCGGGCGAACCTTGAACAAATTCTGCTGTTCCTTTGTACCCACGGACGCGAGCAGAACTTTATCATAGGAAAATATATTTTACTTAAAATCATTTATTTGTTTCAGGACCATAAACGAATACCTACCAAGGTTTCAAATAAGAAAACAACACGCAAACATAAAATGTAAGTTGCATGTTATAAATAATACATTTTTAAAGAAACAATGCTAAATATATAACAAATAAATAAACAATGTTTGTGTTGACTTAAGTTTGCTCCTATATATAACAGATTAAATTAAATTATTAGATAATATAATACAATAGTATTATTTGAAGTTGACTTACGTTAATTAACCAACAAAAAAAGGAAAATGGAACATTCGGTAATTATACAATTTATTTTCAGATTGCCGAACATTAAACGATTTACTCCTGGAAGGCGAGTATTCTCGGTTCCTGTACAGAGAAGACGACAACCTGAAATTTCTTCAGATAAACTCAAAGTCAAAGTCAAATTCATTTATTCCTTTAGATCTCAAGTATCATTCGGACACGTCAAATTTTACACATGCATGTACACATATTCGTGAGCATATAACGTGTCACAGGAACTCCCAGGCACATTACATGCACACAGATATGTCAAAAATACAGTCAGTTTTCATGTTTAAGCTTATCTTATTTGTTAAGTTTACGTCTGTTCCAACCCTAACCGACCAACCCGAGGGGAAGAAACAGACAAGAAACCCCTCGGAGACAGTACTATAGGTGTGTGAATATGACTCCGCCCCTTTTTGTCAAAATAAAACACATTTGTTCGCTTACAAAATTAAAAAAAAAATTATTGAAAGTATGCTCCATCTGCAGCTACAACCTTCGCCCATCGTTCAGGTAGTTTTCGTATTCCTTGCTGGAAGAAGTCCTGGTCTTTTGAGCTTATCCAGTTGTCAATCCAAATTTTGATACTTTCACATGAAGTAAACTTTTCTCCAGTAAGGTCTGTCTGCATCGTCCGGAATAGGTGGTAATCCGAAGGAGCTATGTCTGGTGAATATGGCGGGTGGGGTAACACTTCCCAGTCCTGTCCCTCTAAATATCTTTTTACGACTTCTGCGGTATGCGGTTTGGCATTGTCATGCTGAAGAACTAATTTGTTATGTCTATTCACCCATTCTGGTCGTTTTTCTTCTATGGCTCGCTTCAAACGCATTAGTTGTCGTCGGTAAACTTCTCCATTAATAGTTTCAGAGGGTTTGAGCAACTCATAATATACAATACCTTTCTGATCCCACCAAATACAGAGCATGACCTTGGCACAGTGAATATTTATTTTTGGCTGTGATGGGCCTGGTTCGCCTGGTTTCACCCAAGCTTTTTTGCGTTTAGGATTTTCGTAGTGTATCCATTTTTCGTCTCCTGTGACTATCCGATGCAAAAATCCTTTTCTTTGCTGTCTTTGAAGCAGCATTTCACAAATGGTTTTCCGACGTTCCATGTCTCTTTCTTTTAAATCATGTGGAACCCAGTAACCGGCTTTTTGAATCATTCCCATCATTTGTAAACGCTTTGCAACAGTTGAACGATCAACATTTAATGCTGCAGCTAATTCTGATTGAGTTTGGCAAGAATCTTCCGCCAATAATGCTTCCAATTCAGCATCTTCAAATTTTTTTGGTGGTTTTCCATGTTCTTTATCCTCAGTACTAAAATCGTTATTTTGAAATCGTCGAAACCATTCCTTGCAAGTTGTATTAGACGGAGCATGCTCACCATAAATCTCCACAAGCAAACGATAAGTTTCCGCTGCAGTTTTCTTCGCAATAAAATAATGTAATAACACTTCCCGCAAATGACGTTTATTTGGAATAAAAACCGACATTTTCGAAAAGGTGAAAACAATTGTTGCTTACACTTCAACCAAATATCATAAAATGCGTTAGATAGCTGACATTCAGTACTATCGAATACAAGTATGGTCATTTATTAGTACACGTAAACAATACTAAAAACGACATCTGTTGAGAAAGGGCGGAGTCATATTCGCGAATATGGTCCTGCGTCTGGAGTGGAGCAAATTCATTCCCAAGCCTGTTTGTTTTTTGTTTTTGTCTTGGATCGGGGTTTGTTATTATTGTGATTGTGTTTGTGTCACTATCAGCTACAGCACAGGACATCCTACTGTAGGTGGTACTTAGATGATCCACTTCCATTCATTGACATGTTTTTCTTGATGATTAAAATTGATTGGTTATTTATTTATATCTTGTTCTGTTTTCTTTTTTTTTTTTTAAATTTTGAATTCTTATTTATTGACATGATGATGATGTGTAATGTATTATTTATATTGTAATTTTACAGGAATTGTACAGGAATTGTATAGCACTAATTTTGTTTTTTTTTTTTTTTTTATTAATGTTAATTTATATTGAATTGAATTGAATTGTATTTTTGACCTGTAACCATATTTGTTATCAATAAATGAACTATGAACTATGAACTATGGTATCCGTACCTATTGACATATTGTTTATGCACAAGTATAAGGCATAATAAATGAATTTTTACACTAGGTACATAAATAGATTGACTATTTACAAGAATACTCTCGAAGCTGTAAAATTGCAAGTGACAATGCATACAAGATATCACATTGAGAAACAGAGTGACTTGACAAAAGCTTTGGTCGCATACAAACGTAGGCATTATATTTTCCAGTTATTTTGATTTACCAAATAAACTATACAATCGATTTAGATTAAAAAAAAAATATGGGACCATTATCCTTTCAAATAAATTGAAAGTAAATGCATGTATTGTAATTATTGGTTTGCTAAATCGTATTATAATAATAATATTATATATAGCGCCATCTACTGATCAAGCGAACAAAGATAAAATTGGCCAAAAATAATATTATTTCAAAAGAAATGGCTATAGTTTTTAAAGCATTCGGATTATTAGTATACCAGTCACAGGTGGATTTTATAATCATTATTATATTATGGCACGTTGAATTAGCTCACCTCATAGGCTATTTAAAGATTAGATATTTTAGATGCCAATAATTTGCATTTCAACGTCATCGATTCATCCCTACTAATTAGTTTTGCTTTCAACACATAGATGGCGCTTATTATAGATAAATTAAATAATTACGTACACGTATTACAAAATTTAATTAATTACGTATTTAAAAATCCAATCTTAATTAAATATTGATGCGAGGGATGAAAATACGTTAGTTTGGGAAGTTTTCATCTAATGAGTACCTAATAGCAGCCGAAACAATAAGTATAGAAATTTGTATAATTGAAGTAAAATTTCGTCTTTTATTGATTTTCTTCTGTTTTGCAAGTAAAGTTTAAACACTATCGCTTCTTAAAAATCGAAATATAATTAAAAATACTTGATATGTTTAAACTTTTAGTATACAACGCTTTCATTCAATTAATAAAAAGTGGTATAAAACTATGAAAGTACTTTTGGGAAAAAAATAGTAATGTGCAATGCTTTTACAAGCATGAGTTAGATATCGATTAAAAATCGTTTTAATCGTATTGAGATATTTTATAACATTTAGATAGATAATTTCAGTAAAATTGATCGGGAAAAAGTAAGATACGTTCATAATATGATAATTATGGAATCGTGTTGTTATTTCCCGAGTCAATTAAAAATTCAAATTAAATTGCTTTGCACATCAATTTTGTCAAGATTCCAAGTTATTAATTGTTATTGTTCTTTTCTTTATCAGATGCATATTTGTCTTAGGTCCGGGCCTTAAACTTACGATTGGTTGAGGACTTGGGAACAGATTGATTGAGCACTACAACTCTTTGGAGTAAGGACATGACCTGGTCATGACCATAATTATGGTTTGGTGGGCACGTCGTTTAGGCTTTATCAACTCGAGAGAATATGATATTAATTAATTTTATGATATACCATAATTCATAAACAACAATTAGCTCAATGAAGCGTTGTCACATATATACCTACTTGATTGAACATTAAGGCATATCGAAGATTTACAAATTGAAAATAAATTTAATGTAACCTGGTAGTAAAACCTAACACACCAATGGAAGAATAAAAACTTAAAATTTTAGATATTTAGGTAATAATAAAATCTGTCTAAACTTTCGATTTAAAATCATCGATGAAATGAATAATCGATGATAAATTGCGAAAGTTAATCACTGCCAATCTGGAATCAAAAAAAGGCGGGAATCCGTCTCCCGCCTTTTTTGGCCCCTGTCGTGTGAAAAATCAATAGGGTTTTCCTTCCATTCTGTCGCATAGCATAGGTAGGTACATATGTACGGTTCTATATTTTTCTAAAAAACGTATTGTTATTGTGTATAAATGTCGTAGATCTCTTCGCCAGTGTATTAGAAGTATGTTATGTTCAAATATATACCCGAATTAATGTTTTTTCAGAACTAATTAATAATGAAACTTGTATTCAATGATGTCGGCTTTGCCGCCAAACGTCCTTCATACGATATTCAAAACGGAATTCGCTGTGTTGCATCGGGTGAGTGATTTGAATTACCTAATTCTAAATAATATCTATTGTTTTTTTTGGATGTCATTTTTCAGTATTTAACACTGCATCATAGTTTTCGTCGAGATTTTCGCACGAAGAACCGTGGCCGACGCCATTTTAGGGATGCCTAATTTTGTGTACTAACTTTTGTATGTGTTACACTCATAACAATGTATAAATAAAGTAGGAAACCTTTTGTTTTGGTCCAGGTAATAGTTTACCTTTAATAGTTTAACTTTAATTTGGCATTTTAATTACATTGAAAATTAAGCGTCCTCCGGGCGGGCACTTTCCGTTCCGATGAAGCAACGCGCGGGCATACGCCGCGCCTTGATTTTTATTATGTTCTACTTTTTCAATATTATTATATTTATGTAATATTAATATCAGCCATGAGATAATACAACATTAACAATGAGAAATACACTACATTTCTTATCTGGTGATCTAATACTGTTCTCGAAACGATAGTTACCTACCTATACCTACTACATACCTAAAATGTCTGTTGACATCATTGAAATTGAATCTTTTTACATTAATATTATAGGTACATACATAAGGCAAAATTTCTAACTTACAAAAAATTTCTCATGAAAATACAATTTACTACCCCACTGAGCTTCGAATAACAATTAACCAGGCTTCAAATCATTAAGACCGCGTGATCAAACATATTATATATAGGAGTATATATAGGGTAAGTGGCGACCCCCGCCCATGACAACGTTTGGATCTTACACTAAGTCACATTCATCCTGTTGCGTCCATCACCCGAGACGGGCAGCCACACCTTTCAACCGGAACACAGCAATGTTAGAAATAGTTAGTCTGGAGCGTAATGGGAAGCGTACCAGATGGTTCACACCATCTTGGTCTACGTAATTCCAAGTCCAAGCTGGCGACACAACTACCATTAATCGTCTGGTTCTCTCTGCAAGTGTTACAATTTCCCTAAATACCAGCAAAATGATTGCGCGGCCGGCCTCGGTGAGTGTTTGACTGACCGCTCCACCCCCATCATTGTCATTTACACTATCCACTTCTGAGTAAGATATGTATCAAAGCAATATTTTAAAAACACCAAGGACTCTCATCTGATCCGCCATAATGATGCATATGACCGTATTCATAATCGTATATTTACAACAAGCATTTTTTCTCTTTTTAATTTGTTATTGAAAATTAACTAACAACCAAGTAACAATATGAGTAACTTATGTATTAATTTTAAGATAGCTATGTCAACAAATGAAATTTATGAATTGTACAATATATTATATTGATTTGATTGATATATAAAACATGATTAACAACATTTTGATCAAATTTATTTCTAATGTATACTTACTATATTTTTCAGGAATATATAATTGCAAAAAGGATGAAGAAACAATCTTCTAAAGATTCGGTTGTCACCTTCATCTTAATAGTCTACAAAATCTACACCATCATTACTAAGTTACTATGTCTATTCAATGAACAGACAGATACTTACTTTTTAATTTTTTACGAATCATTAAATATTTTTTATGTATAAAAATTAATGTCATATTCTCAGAAGAGATGGTCAGGAAGATTATAAAGTATTATTATTATTATTATTGCCAAAATGTAACACTAATGCTCCGTTGCAGATACAACTATGCCATTAGATGTGACTGCTGAGATTAATGAAAATGCACCGATTTCTGACTCCCCCGTGCACTACTCTACTACCGAGGATGATTCAACATTATGTGAAAATTTCGAATTGTGCATCACTATATCGTTACAGGTATGTAAATAACTATTACAATTAATTAAATTTATTAATAAAGGTTATATACAAATAACGGACACATATTTTTCGTGGTGTACTCGTGAATAAAGTGACGGAACGAGCTGAAGGCCCACCTGGTGGTGAGTGGTTACCTCCGTCCATGACGACAACAGCAATACGACTTAGGTCCTCGCCGACCGAAGTATGAGAAGAGTAATTCTTCGCAGAGTATTTTTTGTTGGTCTTTTAGCACCACCCAGGGGGTACTTACCCAGGGACTCAAAGGGTACTCGCCTACGGACGCAAGCAACTGGATCCCACCTCACAAACAAACACAACGGAAAGATTGTCTTTTTCATTAAATTTAAAATCCAGAAAACTTAATTATTATATCGACGTTACATATTAAATAACCAATATAAAAAGGAATGGAACATTAATTAAGTAATTATACAATTTGTTTTCAGATCGCCGAACATTTACACCATTTACTTCTGGAAGGCGACGACATGATTTCCGATGCATTCCCAGTTCCTGTACAGTGAAGACGAAAACCCAAAATTTCTTCTGATACTTCGTGCCACAACATCGATTTTAATTAGATTTAATATAGTTACAATACAATGCAAATATACAAATACGAATAACCGTTAAGTTAGAATACAATCCCTAAACTGCAAATAGCTAATGAAAATAGCAAAAAAATATCTGTCATTTTTATCGTTTAACCATAATAACCATAAGAGCCGATATAGAAAATTTGCAAATAGAGTCTTGTGACACTGGTTCACGGTTATGTCGTGTCAACTGCGTTGCATGGATTAGCAGAGAGATCAGTGCCCCTAATACTTTGTCAACCGACTTCCAAAGAAGGAAGTTATTATCAGTTCTGTTTTCATTTTTATTTATTCTCATGTTTTTTATCAACTGATTTAGAAAATTCTTTTTGAATTGTATCAATAACAATAAATAGCATTTAAACGAACTTCTTGCAATTTTACTTAACTGCCCATGAAACTAACAGTTATAGATATGAATAGTAATCTAAATTGAGACTTTTGTGTAGGTATAAAACAGGAGTAGGTACACCTTTACATAAAATTTCTTGAAAATAGCCAGATACCTAAATAATTTAGAAGTAAGTAATCTTACACATACAGAAAAATAAAACTGAGACATAACGTAAACATCTGAGAAGAATCGTCATGTTATCCACAAAAATGTGTGACATGAATTAAATCCCGGGCCCTGGATTAAATGTCGACTCCGTAACTTAGTAAGCACCAGACCTGCCTTCGAAACGAGATCCCAGGTTCGATTACCAGTCAGTTGTATTTCACACAAAGTTACCTGTTAACAATATTATACCTACATGTTGCCTAATTAGTAATTGGTAATCGTCTTACTTGGTTTGTATGTTTTTTACTAAATGAATCTTCTACACTAATTTGAATACAAATAGATATGAAGATAAATAGTCCGGAATAATATTGTTGTGTGCTGCGCTGTGTGTATGTAATAATATATTGTGGTTATTGAGAGATTAAGTGTCGGCTCAGTAGCTTAGTAAGTAGCAGCCTTGCCACGGGCTACCTATACAGAAGAATTAGGACCGCGTGCTGCTTGCAGCGTGCGCACGGGACGACCTATACAGGAGCGTTTGGACCGCGCAACAATATAATATAATTATTATATGATTAAGCGTATTGTTTTTTTTTTTCATAATGTACATAGATTTGACTTGAATAATTATTTTCAGTTGAAAATTTGTCAAAAATTTAAAGTTCCAAAATGACCCACCCTACTCTCGCTTCTCTTTCCCTTTGGTTGGCTTTTAGAAATGAACAAGTTGCCCATAAAATATTATTCACACTTTTAGAGGTTTTGAATTAAAAGTCCAGCAGCACACACGAGGCTCGCGCGCTGCTCGCAGCGCGCGCACGGGGCTAAATCTAGTTATACTATATAAAATTCGATTACCACTGACTCACTGACCTATTGACATAATTGTTCTCCCAGAAGGAGGTGAGATGGAGGGTGGGTATGTATGGAGATTGTGTAGAGAATCAAAATCGGGACGACAGAAAAATCTGAAAAGTGGCATTTTCTCAAGTTCCCCTGGGTACCCCCGGTGGATCTCGAAAAGTATCACATTTAGGGGGTTGGGCTCGGAACTAAACTTGACGAGGAGGTCGAGTTATGGGGGAAAATGTAAAAAAAAACATGGCTCCCGAACAAAAAAACATGTCCGCCATACAAAATGTTTTCATCGATATCTCCGCAATCCTCAGACTTAAGTCGTAGGTGTTCGACCAAATGTCATAGGGGACGCCGGGGGAAATCCGATGGTGGCGGTCAAAATCCAAAATTTAAGATTCAAAATGGCGGCCGAAAAAAAATTTCGCCCTACAAAGTTGAAATTTGGCATCCGGCCATATTTTTGGATTCCCTATCGAACTGCGTTTTTAGATTTTTGAAATATACCTCAGAAAGGGGGGCTCCCATACAAAGTGACCCTTTTTTTTAAAGCCCCATATCTCACAAATCTTAAAAGTTAGCTCATTGCCGTAGAGGAAAAAAATGTTTGTCTCCGTTCATTCTATAAAATGGCATTTAAAAAAACACATATTTTTACATTTTGAAAATATGTAACCCCCCCCGTTGGCAGTGAAGTGCGTGACGTCATAATCATGACATGACACCACAAGATGGCGGTTAGTGTCAAATTTTCGCTTATTTGAATTTTAATTTACAACGAAATTTAGTTTAGATGTTGTTGTTTCGTTTTTGTAATCATCTCTCACTAATATTCTCATGAAATATTAATAAAAAATCAGTTTGCTGTGAATTTGCACTATTATTACCAGGAAGCGATGAGAAAACAAACATTTTGTGTGAGACGTCAATAACTACATATTTTTGTAATAATAAAATGCATGAAATACCTAAGGAGATCAAGCAGTGCCGGGTTGTAAGAGTTTGGATCACGATAAAAGAAGAACTGGAAATATTTAATTATGGACAAATCTTGTATAGATTGGTATAGTTCCAAACTGAAAATACCTATGTGTTTTGGGTAAATTGGTACACAAGTGAAAACATACATTCAATGAGAGGTGCTCCCCGAGCCATGCAGAGCCCACTTGCCCTATTACTCTGGCCCGAGGATTACATTGTGTGAAATCAAATATATATATAATATATATAGTATCAACAAAATGGATTTTAATGGATTGGAAGCTTGTGTCAACACCAGTAAGTTCTATTGGTTCATAATTTAGCTATTTGTATCTTGCCTTGGTCCAGGGATACCAAATACTCATGTTGATGTACTGTAGAATGACTTTGGGTTGTCATTGTATGGCAGCATTGTTTCAGCATTTGCTTAGTAGTAGTGAGTATAAACTATACTCAATAGAATATAGTATCAAATTATTCATATGAGTATGTAGGGAATTGTATAATGTATTGATATGCTCAATTATAGTTTCTTGAAGGTTATGAAGCCAGTATATAACATAATTTTGTGCATCGGTCATCAACATGGAAGACCAAATTCTGTGAATTGTTTGCAAAGGGATACCAAATACTCATGTTGATGTACTGTAGAATGACTCTGGGTTGTCATTGTTTCAGCATTTGCTTAGTATTATTCATATGAATATGTAGGGAATTGTATGATGTATTGATATTCTCAATTATAGTATCTTGAAGGTTATGAAGCCAGTATATAACTTAATTTTGTGCATCAGTCATTGATATGGAAGACCAACACTTCTGTCACAAACATTGTTGAAGTTCCATGCCAATATAAGTAAAAGATTTATGTATTTTAGCAAACTTACATGATAATTAAAAATTAATTTTATTCCAGTTTCATTTCATATCTGACATGCTGGACTGTAACTGATGAAAACAAAGTCAACAAGCTGATTTATCAGAACAGCACAACCAATGTGCATCTACATGTACCTACAGGTATGTAAACAAAAATCTTAATAAGTTCATCTTTCAATTGAGATGAGTTCCAAAAAAAATTGTTCCCCGTGTGATCAGAGAAAAAAGCAACCCGATAAAACTTGTATCAAGTTTTTCTGGATCTGCCACCAAGCAATGGTGTACTCGTGTGTGTTGCTTTGGGTAGATGGGTGTAGGTACCAGTCAATTTACGGTCACATTACATTCCCTTCCCAGCTCAGAGTGACGGATATAATGCAATTTCAATTTGATCTGAGTCGTATTGCTATTGTTCAAGGTTGGTGGTAATCTTTCCCATGGTGAGGGAGCATGGTTTGCTTAGATGCCGACTTTCAATCTGAAGGTTTCTTCAACCAATTTTTATGTAATATATTCAAGCAATTTAACATTGTGTGGAAACTGCAAGTCATGTGAAATCAAGGTCAAAATACTCTATTTTCATTGAATTCTTTAAAAATTACTTTGAAATGTCACTTTTTTTAAATAAATATAATGTGTTCTTATTTTTAGCACTTGGTCAAACCCTATCCAACCCTCCATGTGGAAGACCAAGAAGGAACCCCTAATGGAAGGCATGACATCTACCAATCTGTCCTTGCAGTGGGAACATTGGAGAGGCTGATGTGTGATGATGATGATGTTATTGGAAGAACAATTGTAGCTGATATAACAATAACAAACAATAATAATATTTAATTTTATTGTTATTGTGACGAAAGTGACGGGACAAGCTGTAGGCCCACCTGAAGTTAAGTGGTTACCTCCGCCCATAACACTAAATAAGTACATGACTTAGGTCCTCCTGACCGAAATATAAGAAGACCTAAGTTCCGCCAGTCACCCGAGACGGGGATGATACGTCTCATGCTCATGTGATTTCACCGGCACTCAAACCCTTCCGGTAGAAGGGTTCACAGCAGTACCAGTGCAATACTGTTTGGGGGCAGATTACGGGCGAATTTTTCACACGTTCTGCTGTACCTTTGTACCTACGGACGCGAGCAACTGGACCCCTCAATATATCGAAAATCGAACTTTATCAAAGGAAAAAATATATTTTAGTTGAAATCATTTATTTGTTTCAGGACCATAAACGAATACCTACAAAGGTTTCAAATAAGAAAACAGCACGCAAACATAAAATGTAAGTTGCATGTTATAAATAATACATTTTTAAAGAAACAATGCTAAATATATAACAAATAAATAAACAGTGACTTAAGTTTGCTCCTATATATAACATAAATTAACAGATTATATTAAATTATTAGATAATAGTATTATTTGAAGTTGACTTACGTTAATTAACCAACAAAAAATGGAAAATGGAACATTCGGTAATTATAAATTTTATTTTCAGATTGCCGAACATTAAACAATTTACTTCTGGAAGGCGAGTATTCCCGGTACCAGAGAAGACGACAACCATAAATTTCTTCAGACACATTATGACACATTTTAAAAGGATTTAAAAGGAGCTTTGATAAAACTAATAATGTAAATTGAGATTTTTGTTTATATATTATAACAAGGTAGATTAAGGTTATCAATACAATAAAATATTGAAAATAGCCAGTTTAATTATTTTAAAGTAAGATAACTTATTACCGGCCATTGGGTGTATTTCATACAAAGTGTGGTGAGAGTGATGAACTTTGTTATCGGGTCTTGGGTGTTTTTGTTATGATTGTGATTGAGTTTGTGTCACTGTCAGCTACAACACAGGGAGTCTTACTGTAGGGTGTATCCGTACCTATTGAAATATTGTTTATGCACAAGTATAAGGCATAAATGAATTTTTACACTAGGTACATAAATAGATTGACTATTTACAAGAATACTCTCTAAGCTGTAAAATTGCAAGTGACAATGCATACAAGATATCACATTGAGAAACAGAGTGACTTGGCAAAAGCTTTGGTCGCATACAAACGTAGGCATTATATTTTCCAGTTATTTTGATTTACCAAATAAACTATACAATCGATTTAGATTTTAAAAAAAATATGGGACCATTATCCTTTCAAATAAATTGAAAGTAAATGCATGTATTGTAATTATTGGTTTGCTAAATCGTTTCAGCCCATCATATTACTTAAAATTGTATTACAATAATAATATTATATATAGCGCCATCTACTGATCAAGCGAACAAAGATAAACTTGGCCAAAAATAATATTATTTCAAAAGAAATGGCTATAGTTTTTAAAGCATTCGGATTTTTAGTATACCAGTCATAGGTGATTTTTATAATCATCATTATTATATTATGGCACGTTGAATTAGCTCACTTCATTGGCTATTTAAAGATTAGATATTTTAGATGCCAATAATTTGCATTTCAACGTGATCGATTCATCCCTACTAATTAATTTTGATTTCAACACATAGATGGCGCTTATTAAAGATAAATTAAATAATGTATATGTATTTTTTAATTTTAGACAAAATTTAATTAATTACTTATTTAAAAATCCAATCTTAATTAAATATTGATGCGAGGGATGAAAATACGTTAGTTTGGCAAGTTTTCATCTAATGAGTACCTAATAGCAGCCGAAACAATTAGTATAGAAATTTGTATAATTGAAGTAAAATTTCGTCTTTTATTGCTTTTCTTCTGTTTTTCAAGTAAAAATTAAACACTATCGCTTCTTAAAAATCGAAATATAATTAAAAACACTTGATATGTTTAAACTTTTAGTATACAACGCTTTCATTCAATTAATAAAAAGTGGTATAAAACTATGAAAGTACTTTTGGGAAAAAAATAGTAATGTGCAATGCTTTTACAAGCATGAGTTAGATATCGATTAAAAAACGTTTTAATCGTATTGAGATATTTTATAACATTTAGATAGATAATTTCAGTAAAATTGATTGGGAAAAAGTAAGATACGTTCATGATATGATAATTATGGACTCGTGTTGTTATTTCCCGAGTCAATTAAAAATTCAAATTAAATTGCTTTGCAGATCAATTTTGTCAAGATTCCAAGTTATTAATTGTTATTGTTCTTTTCTTCATCAGATACATATTTGTATTAGGTCCGGGCTTTAAACTTGCGATTGGTTGAGGACTTGGGAACAGTTTCATTGAGCACTATAACTTTTTGGAGTACCTAAGGACATGACCTGGTCATGACCATAACTATGGTTTGGTGGGCACGTCATGGTCATTTAGGCTTTATCAACTCGAGAGAATATGATATTAATTAATTTCATGATATACTTATCATAATTCATAAACAACAATTAGCTCAATGAATTAACATTATTGAACATTAAGGCATTTCACGACATATATCTAGATATCGAAGATTTACAAATTGAAAATAAATTTAATATAACCTGGTAGTAAAACCTAATACACCAATGGAAAAATAAAAACTTAAAATTTTAGATATTTAGGTAATAATAAAATCTGTCTAAACTTTCGATTTAAAATCATCGATGAAATGAATAATCGATAATAAATTGCGACAGTTAATCACTGCTTAATTAAAAAAAGGCGGGAATCCGTCTCCCGCCTTTTTTGACCCCTGTCGTGTGAAAAATCAATAGGGTTTTCCTTCCATTCTGTCGCATAGCATAGGTAGGTACATATGTACGGTTCTATATTTTTCTAAAAAACGTATTGTTATTGTGTATAAATGTCGTAGATCACTTCGCCAGTGTATTAGAAGTATGTTATGTTCAAATATATACCCGAATTAATGTTTTTTCAGAACTAATTAATAATGAAACGTGTATTCAATGATGTCGGCTTTGCCGCCAAACGTCCTTCATACGATATTCAAAACGGAATTCGCTGTGTTGCATCGGGTGAGTGATTTGAATTACCTAATTCTAAATAATATCTATTGTTTTTTTGGATGTCATTTTTTAGTATTTTATTAAGTATTGATATTTAACATTGCATCATAGTTTTCGTCGAGATTTTCGCACGAAGAACCGTGACCGACGCCATTTTACGGATGTCTAATTTTGTGTGCTAACTTTTGTATGTGTTACACTCATAGCAATGTATAAATAAAATAGGAAACTTTTTATTTTGGTACCTTACCTTTAATAGTTTAACTTTAATTTGGCATTTTAATTACATTGAAAATTAAGCGTCCTCCGGGCGGGCATTTTCCGTTCCGATGAAGCAACGCGCGGGCATTCGCCGCGCATGCGCTCGCCCCTTGTTTTTTATTATGTCCTACTTTTTCAATATTATATTTATGTACTATTAATACCAGCCATGAGATAATACAACATTAACAATGAGAAATTACACTACGTTTCTTATCTGGTGATCTAATACTGTTCTCGAAACGATAGTTATATACCTATACTACATACCTAAAATGTCTGTTGACATCATTGAAATTGAATTTTTTTACATTAATATTATAGGTACATACATAAGGCAAGATTTCTAACTTACAAACAATTTCTCATGAAAATACAATTTACTACCCCACTGAGCTTCGAATAACAATTAACCAGGCTTCAAATCATTAAGACCGCGTGATCAAACATATTATATATAGGAGTATATATAGGGTAAGTGGCGACCCCCGCCCATGACAACGTTTGGATCTTACACTAAGTCACATTCATCCTGTTGCGTCCATCACCCGAGACGGGCAGCCACACCTTTCAACCGGAACACAGCAATGTTAGAAATAGTTAGTCTGGAGCGTAATGGGAAGCGTACCAGATGCTTCAAAACATCTTGGTCTACGTAATTCCAAGTCCAAGCTGGCGACACAACTACCATTAATCGTCTGGTTCTCTCTGCAAGTGTTACAATTTCCCTAAATACCAGCAAAATGATTGCGCGGCCGGCCTCGGTGAGTGTTTGACTGACCGCTCCACCCCCATCATTGTCATTTACACTATCCACTTCTGAGTAAGATATGTATCAAAGCAATATTTTAAAAACACCAAGGACTCTCATCTGATCCGCCATAATGATGCATATGACCGTATCCGTAATCGTATATTTACAACAAGCATTTTTTTTCTTTTTAATTTGTTATTGAAAATTAACTAACAACCAAGTAACAATATGAGTAACTTATGTATTAATTTTAAGATAGCTATGTCAACAAATGAAATTTATGAATTGTATATTATATTGATTTGATTGATATATAAAACATGATTAACAACATTTTGGTCAAATTTATTTCTAATGTATACTTACTATATTTTTCAGGAATATATAATTGATAAAAGGATGAAGAAACAATCTTCTAAAGATTCGGTTGTCACCTTCATCTTAATAGTCTACAAAATCTACACCATCATTACTAAGTTACTATGTCTATTCAATGAACAGACAGATACTTACGATTCATTAAATATTTTTTATGTATAAAAATTAATGTCATATTCTCAGAAGAGATGGTCAGGAAGATTATAAAGTATTATTATTATTATTATTGCCAAAATGTAACACTAATGCTCCGTTGCAGATACAACTATGCCATTAGATGTGACTGCTGAGATTAATGAAAATGAAAATGATTCAACATTATGTGAAAATTTCGAATTGTGCATCACAATATCGTTACAGGTATGTAAATAACTATTACAATTAATTAAATTTATTAAAAAAGGTTATATACAAATAACTGAAACATGTTTTTCGTGGTGTACTCGTGAATAAATTAACGGAACGAGCTGAAGGCCCACCTGGTGGTAAGTGGTTACCTCCGTCCATGACGACAACAGCAAAGGTCCTCGCCGACCGAAGTATGAGAAGAGTAATTCTTCGCGGAGTATTTTTTGTTGGTCTTTTAGCACCACCCAGGGGGTACTTACCCAGGGACTCAAAGGGTACTCGCCTACGGACGCAAGCAACTGGATCTCACCTCACAAACAAACACAACGGAAAGATTGTCTTTTTCATTAAATTTAAAATCCAGAAAACTTAATTATTATAACGACGTTAGATATTAAATAACCAATATGAAAAGGAATGGAACATTAAGTAATTATACAATTTGTTTTCAGATCGCCGAACATTTACACCATTTACTTCTGGAAGGCGACGACATGATTCCCAGTTCCTGTACAGTGAAGACGACAACCAAAAATTTCTCCAGATACTTCGTGCCACAACATCGATTTTAATTAGATTTAATATAGTTACAATACGAACAACCGTAAAGTTAGAATACAATCCCTAAACTGCAAATAGCTAATGAAAACAGCAAAAAAAAAATCTGTCATTTTTATCGTTTAACCATAATAACCATAAGAGCCGATATAGAAAATTTGCAAATAGAGTCTTGTGACACTGGTTCACGGTTATGTCGTGTCAACTGCGTTGCATGGATTAGCAGAGAGATCAGTGCCCCTAATACTTTGTCAACCGACTTCCAAAGAAGGAAGTTATAATCAGTTCTGTTTTCATTTTTATTTATTCTCATGTTTTTTATCAACTGATTTAGAAAATTCTTTTTGAATTGTATCAATAACAATAAATAGTATTTAAACGAACTTCTTGCAATTTTACTTAACTGCCCATGAAACTAACAGTTATAGATATTATAATAATAGTAATCTAAATTGAGACTTTTGTGTAGGTATAAAACAGGAGTAGGTACACCTTTACATAAAATTTCTTGAAAATAGCCAGATACCTAAATAATTTAGAAGTAAGTAATCTTACACATACAGAAAAATAAAACTGAGACATAACGTAAACATCTGAGAAGAATCGTCATGTTATCCACAAAAATGTGTGACATGAATTAAATCCCGGGCCCTGGATTAAATGTCGACTCCGTAACTTAGTAAGCACCAGACCTGCCTTCGAAACGAGATCCCAGGTTCGATTACCAGTCAGTTGTATTTCACACAAAGTTACCTGTTAACAATATTATACCTACATGTTGCCTAATTAGTAATTGGTAATCGTCTTACTTGGTTTGTATGTTTTTTACTAAATGAATCTTCTACACTAATTTGAATACAAATAGATATGAAGATAAATAGTCCGGAATAATATTGTTGTGTGCTGCGCTGTGTGTATGTAATAATATATTGTGGTTATTGAGAGATTAAGTGTCGGCTCAGTAGCTTAGTAAGTAGCAGCCTTGCCACGGGCTACCTATACAGAAGAATTAGGACCGCGTGCTGCTTGCAGCGCGCGCACGGGACGACCTATACAGGAGCGTTTGGACCGCGCAACAATATAATTATGATTAAGCGTATTGTTTTTTTTTTTTCATAATGTACATAGATTTGACTTGAATAATTATTTTCAATTGAAAATTTGACAAAAGTTTAAAGTTCCAAAATGACCCACCCTACTCTCGCTTCTCTTTCCCTTTGGTTGGCTTTTAGAAATGAACAAGTTGCCCATAAAATATTATTCACACTTTTAGAGGTTTTGAATTAAAAGTCCAGCAACACACACGAGGCTCGCGCGCTGCTCGCAGCGCGCGCACGGGGCTAAATCTAGTCTATATATATAAAGCTCGATTACCACTGACTCACTGACCTATTGACATAATTGTTCTCCCAGAAGGAGTCGAGATGGAGGGTGGGTATGTATGGAGATTGTGTAGAGAATCAAAATCGGGACGACAGAAAAATCTGAAAAGTGGCATTTTCTCAAGTTCCCCTGGGTACCCCCGGTGGATCTCGGAAAGTATCACACTTAGGGGGTTGGGCTCGGAACTAAACTTGACGAGGAGGTCGTGTTATGGGGGAAAATGTAAAAAAAAACATGGCTCCCGAACAAAAAAACGTGTCCGCCATACAAAATGTTTTCATCGAAATCTCCGCAATCCTCGGACTAAAGTCGTAGGTGTTCGACCAAATGTCATAGGGGACGCCGGGGGAAATCCGATGGTAGCGGTCAAAATCCAAAATTTAAGATTCAAAATGGCGGCCGAAAAAAAATTTCACGCTACAATGTTGAATTTTGGCATCCGGCCATATTTTTGGATTCCCAATCGAACTGCGTTTTTAGATTTTTGAAATATACCTTAGAAAGGGGGGCTCCCATACAAAGTGACCCTTTTTTTCAAAGCCCCATATCTCGCAAGTTTGAAGAGTTGCAGCGTTGCTGGGGAACAAAAAAATGTTTGTCTGCGCCCATTTAACAAAATGGCATTAAAAAAAATTCAAATTTTCAATATTTAAAAAATCCGAATTTTTTTTTCGGTCAAGGGGGAGTCTTTTTGGTAAAATTCTACTCGCACTTGACGACTTAGAAAATCACACTGACTTCGAATATAGACAAGTTGTTTGTATGGAGATTAAAACTTATTTTAAAAATCCGAAACTTTTTTCGGTCAAGGGGGAGTCTTTTTCTTAAAATTCGACTTGCACTTGACGACTTGAGAAAATCACTGACTTCGAATATTGACAGGTTGTTTCTATGGACATTACAACTGAGGCCAATCCTACGTACGGATACGCTGAGGCGCACGGGGCGACCTATACAGGAGCGTTAGGACCGCGCGCTGCTTGCAGCGCGCGCACGGGGCGATTTATACAGGAGCGTTAGGACCGCGCGCTGCTTGCAGCGCGCGCACGGGGCGACCTCTACAGGAGCGTGAGGACCGCGCGCTGCTTGCAGCGCGCGCACGGGGCGACCTATACAGGAGCGTTAGGACCGCGCGCTGCTTGCAGCGCGCGCACGGTGCGACCTATACAGGAGCGTTAGGACCGCGCGCTGCTTGCAGCGCGCGCACGGGGCGACCTCTACAGGAGTGTCAGCGCACCACGCAGCAAATAAATATGAATAAGCCTATTATTTTTTTTTCATACTGCACATAGATTTGACTTGAATTAATATTTTCAATTGTAAATTTGACAAAAATTTAAAGTTCCAAATAGACGCGCGCTGCTTGCAGCGCGCGCACCCACCCAACCTTCACCTCTTTGCCCTTTGATTGGGTTTTAGACATGAAAAAGTTGCCTGTTAAATAATTATACACACTTTTTGAGGTTTTGAATTACAAGTCCGACGTCACACACGAAGCTCGCGCGCTGCGCGCAGCGCGCGCACGGGGCAAAATCTAGTTGTAAATATATAGATAGATAGTTTTATTATTGATTTCTTACAAATATCAAATAGTCATCCATACGTCATTACATAGCTGTCATTATACGTCAATTTTGTTATTCCAAGTCTGATTCTTTTTTGTTATACCACGTTTTATAGTGACTGACGTTACATGTCAAGTCACACGGGAATGATGTCGAACGGGATAAAAAGTATCCTATGTCCTTCTCCTGGCTCTAAACTACCTCCCTGCCAATTTTCAGCTAAATCGGTTCAGCCGTTCTTGAGTTATAAGTGAAGTAACTAACACGACTTTCTTTTATATATATAGATTAGTATAGATGAGAGCCCCCTTAAATTTTTATTTTATTATGTTTTTTAGTATTTGTTGTTATAGCGGCAAGTCAATATTATCTGTGAAAATTTCAACTCTCTTACTATCACGGTTGATAAGATACAACCTGGTGATAGACGGTTAGACACAGACAGAAAGACAGACAGACGGACAGTGGAGTCTTAGTAATAGGGTCAATCTGAAGGTTGCTGGTTCAAACCCGTGCACCAATGAGTTTTTTTCACTTGAAAAAATTTATGTGCGCAATACCACGTTCTCGAAACGGTGACGGAAAACATCGTGAGGAAACCGGCATGTCTTAGAATCAAAAATTCGACGATATGTGACATCTACCAATCCGTATTGGGCTCCCGTGGTAAATCAGAGTCCATTCACTCTCAATTATCGAGTGCAGTGGGAATATTAGAGGCTGGTACGGAACTTTAGGTACCAATTTTCAAACCGATTGCTCGAGTGGACGATCTTTTCTTCTTTTTCTTAATGAAACAATAGATAATAGGTAATGCAGGCAGCTCTTGTCTAAACGGAAAGCCTTGAGTGTCAAATGTATTCATAAATATCTTCAAGTGCCACACAAAATCTATAAAATATAATAGCTATAAATTATTTTACATGCATGTGAAATGCTTATTTAATTTAGCGCCATCTCTGCGACATCAGTAGAAATATGGCGTCGGGAAACTCAAGAAAAGTTCTTGCGGATTTTCCCGCCTACCTAAGCGAATAATTGTTTCACGGCTAACCACGTAGTTCTAAGTCTTACTCAGAGATGGCGCTACTATCAAAGCAATTAAGTGAGATGAGTTTACAACTTGAAATTACCTAGATTTAAAAGTGATTTATATTACAGATTCTATACAAAACCAATCAAAACTTTTCAGTACAGAATCTGATTTTTGTGTCAAAGTTATGCCTACAATTTGTTTTGAAAAACATACATTGTTTGAGTGTTAGGTAAAAAGCTTTACATTATGCAACCTAGGTATGTAATGTCGTACTTAGCTGCTAAAACCTAGGTTCTAGGTTTCAGAGTTAGTGACAACAACATCGCCAAGCTAAACTTACCTTTATTACAACATCAATAATCTCAGAGTAAATAATAAACTAGATACAACAAATACTCAATTATTTTCTATCTATAAACAGATACGTAAGTTATTTCTGTATCTAGTATAAATATGTGTAGTATTACTTAAATATACAATTAAACTTGTGTTAATCTAAATGTGTGATTGAACAAAATAATTTGTTTTGTGAAAAAAGTGTATAAAATTTTTCAGTGTTTCGTGGCAAAACATTGAACGAATGCACATGAATTCCCTACAATAGAATTCCATTTGTCGCAGGTGGCATTCACACGAACAAACTGAATGACCATCACACTTATATTTGCACCGGCCTGGAATCGAACCCAGGACCCGCTTCGAAGGTAACTCAACAGAGCCGTTTGGTGGGATGACAAAAAATATTTCATGAAATTAATCTCCCTCTCTGTTTCATATGAATAGATATCTAGTGGCCAACCCTGATGTTAAATTTTAAATTTGTCTAAAGCTTCCGACATGGTTTCCATCTGAACCTCATCTCATTTACGTAATATGGTTGATGAGAATTCTTATTCCTAACTGTCCGACTGGTTTGGTAAATAGTGTATCGGCTGAGAATAAGTGGGTACCACCGCTCGTAGACAAATTAATTGTTAGAAACCCAGGTTTGATCGAAGAAATCGAATCAAAAAATAGCAGTAGTACTTGTGCAAAGTTCGCCCGGAGAAGTACTGCCTCCACACCTTTTAATCTGCCGCCAAGCAGTAATGCTCGCATTGCTGTGTTCCGATAGAAGGGTGTGAGTGCAGGTGAAATTACAGGCACATGAGACATAATAGCCCCGTCTCGGGTGACGGGCGCAGCGGGGTGCGACTTGGGTCCTCTCATACTCCTTTCAGGGAGGACCTAAGTTGCATTGCTGTTGTTATGGGCGGAGGTAACTACTTAACATCAGGTGGGCCTCTCACTTCTGTTACATAAAAACAAAATCTTTTTTCAGGGCACGCCTGTAGGTACTTATAATCATGTTTAAAATATTTCTATGGTTTACAATAAATAATTCTTTAAAAATTCAACAGCTAGGATAAACATTACCAGCTATACCTTATAAAATGCAGTATCAAGTCATAATCCCGCCAATACTCCTCATACCAATATTTATGACGTCATTTGGCAACCATACGTCAAATAACCAAGATGGCGTCATAGTGACGTTCTCGAAACACGCCGAGGCAGAAACAAAAGGCGACCCAAAACATGACCACGTACAAATAATCGCACCCGAAACCCCCGTGAATACTGAAAAGGAACATCCAAAAAATGAAAACGACAATGGCGATTCGAAACCAAGTAACGGCAGTTCAAAAAAGAGGAAAGATTCAAAAACGGTGAAAGATATTTCTGAGGTTAAAAAAGATCATACTGAAACGAAAAAGGATAAATATGAGACCAGAAATGATGATTATGAAATCAGACGAGACCATTATGAAATTGGACGCGACAATTATGAAAACAAACGAGATAATTATAAAACGCAGACAGAATTATTTAAAGCCAAACATGGAAATTATTTGTTTGACGATAATGGGAAACAGGAATCAGATGAAGTGATTTTCGTGCCAACCGCAAAAAATGTGGAAAGGAATGATGACTTTTTATATAACGACCCTGCTTCTAATGTTTTTGGAAACAGGAAATCTATTAATGACGTCATGAGCAATGGTCCAGTTAGGGTCGAAACAGGTAAGCTGCGCCATGATATCGATTATAAATTATACACAGCGCCATCTAGTCACAAACTTAAGGATAGTTTAAGCTTTGGGGAGGGTTCAGTTGCTCGCGTCCGTGGGTGTGTACCCTTTGAATCCCTACACGTACTAAAGATGATGCTAAAGGAGTAACCAAAAGTAGCAGTAGAATTTCAGCCAGGCTCGTCCGGAGAGGTACTGCCACCACACCTGGAAGCCGTCAAACATTAGTACTAGCATTACTGTGTTCCGGTGGAAGGGCGTGGGTGCCGGTGAAATCACATGCGCATGAGACGTATCATCCCCGTCTCGGGTGATGGACGCTGGATTAATGCGACTCAGTGTAAGATCCAAATGTTATACTGAGTCGCATTACTGTTGTCATGGGCGGGGGTCGCCACTTACCAGGTGGGCCCTCAGATTGTTCCGTCACTTTATCACATAAAAAAAGATCTGTACTATGGGAACTAGATAACTGATAAAATACTTATATAGCACTTTTTAAAATAATACAAAACAATACTCATTGGTGACAAGAAAGTTAGATTCCATTGCAAATTATAAAACAAAACACGTTTATATTTTCAGAAAAACCAACCCACGATATATTTTTCATAAGCGGGAGAAACGATGAGAGTGAGAATGCTAATGAAAAGAAGAGGATGCAGGATGGCACAAGAAGAAGTGGGCCAGAGATGGCTGTAGTACCAAAATTGAACTGCACAAATTTAGACTGCAATAATACTGTACAGTCCGTCTGCGGCGGGAAAATTGAGCATAAACAATGGAGATACAGATTGTTTTTGAACGAGTGCTTCTTCAGGAAAGTCAACTGCTACTTTCAGCATGCTGAAAATAGTAAGAATAGCTTGAGATTTGACTTAGAAATATGACATATACATATCGTCCTTCATCATACGAATATCTTAATACAATATATATAAATTACGTGCCACGATGTTTGTCCGCGATTGACTAAACTACTTAACCGATTTTAATCAAATTTGTACACCGTGTGCAGTTTGATCCAACTTGAAAGATAGGATAGCTCACATCTCAATTTATGATCGCAATATTATTTTATTGCAAATTATATATTGGACAATTGTAAATGCGAAAGTTTTTGTGTATCTTTGTTACTCCTTCACGCTTCAACCGCTCAACCAATTCGGATAAAATCTATTATATCTTACGAGTACTTTGAATGGATAAGATCCAAATCTTATACTGAGTCGCATTACTGTTGTCATGGGCGGGGGTCGCCACTTACCACCAGGTGGGCCTTCAGCTCGTCCCGTCACATATTCAAAATAAAAAAAATTAATGCACCAAAATATCCCATGTCATAGAAATCATGTTTATAGCAAATCACAAAAAAAATTGCTTCACTTTTTTGCTTATCCAGGGCTACCTTCATAAAAATTTCATCCAAATACGACTACCCGATTTTTTTTTAAATAATTTTTACCCGATTGCCAAGGAAGGGTATTGTTTTTGTAAATAAATTTATTTATTATCCCGTATCTTCCAAACGGCTGGTTGGATTTCGACAGTTAAGGTATCGTTAGGTTCTCTAAAACCCAAGTGTCCAATTAAGTCTTCCTTTCAGGATATCTCCAGGTCCCCTTAGACAAATGTAAGAACACAGGGGCACATGGAATTAGACCCAGCCCTGTAATAATACTTCCACAACCAATATCCTCTGTCACTCCGGCGGAGAGAAAAACCTTTAATGATACAAGGAGGATATTTTCTTCAAGAAGGTTAGTACTGCTTACACTAAAAATCCTCTCCATCCAAAGGTTGTCTGGAAGAGATCGCTCCTTAGCGGTAAGGCCGCCCATTGTGCATTATCTTTGTTATTGTAAGTCCACTCTGTATTTTATTTTGTTTATATAATAATAATAAGTTTGGTGTACAATAAAGTATTTTTGTATTGTATTGTACATTGTATTGTATTTGTGTATTGCATTGTATTGTTGTACTCCTCTTTTCGTGTGGTCAACACTGGCGTTGGAGCTTCAAGCCGAAGGCTAAACGACTAGTATAACCTATCTAGGCTAGTATCTTAACGTGCCCTCCGAAGCATGGAAGCGCTCTGTTCAAACGTCACTAATCGGGCGCACCCATCCAACTTCTGACCGGGTCGAGAGTTGCGTAACTTAAATGATCTGAAACGAACAGCTTAGCAAGCTTTGCCACTAGCGCTTCACTGTTATTAGTCCAAATTGACTATATATCTCATAAACACAAAAAAACAAATTGAAACGTCTGTTTGTAATGTCAAAATAATAGCTTTTTACTAAATTTATTTGAAAGCATATACGGTACAGAATTCTATATTATTAAAAAAATATATATATTTAGTTTGGTTCAATAGTTCTGTATTTCAAAATTGTCAAAATAGTTCTGTATTTCAATTACTTGGAAGACATATGTCTGCTAGTTGCAGACATATGTCTTCCAAGTAAACGAAATTGCGTATTTTGCTTTGCTTTCTTCGATTTGGATGTTTCTTTTTTATAATGGCAGGGCCTACCCCCTGAGGGCGAGAAAATTAAGGGATGAAAATATTGAAGCCAGTTTGTTCGATTTTTAAATGTGTCAATTATTTCTCATCATCTACTTTTCACTATGACTGAAATTAATTCCGTACCAGCCTCTAATGTTCCCACTGCAGAAACCGGCCTACTCTCGATAATTGAGAGTGAATGGGCTCTGATCTACGGGAGCCCAATCCGGATTGGTAGATGTCACATGTCGTCGAATTTTTAGTTCTAAGACATGCCGGTTTCCTCACGATGTTTTCCGTCACCGTTTCGAGAACGTGGTATTGCGCACATAATTTTTTCAAGTGAAAAATCTTACAAGTGAACATAAATTGTGTTTAAACATTTCTTACGTTTTAGATCTCAGTCTTTAAGCGTAGACGGGAGGTCCTGCGCCCACCTCTGTCCGATCTCGTGCCGGGACGACTACGCGCCGGAGTGTGCCGTGTCCGGGACGGGACGGCGCGTCTTTCTCAACCACTGCAAGCTTGACTACAACTCGTGTTTATATGGCACTGGTAACTATTACAAGCTTTTTTTTAACTTGCAATGTATGTTTGTCCGGGTGGAATCTTGCAACTGAATTTTAAATCAGTTATCTTTAACCGATCGAGCTGAAATTTGGTGTACACGCTTATTTTGGATGACAACGCATGATTAGCTATGTGACGTCATTCTAATTCCAATATGGCGGATCATCCAAAATGGCGGACTAGTTATTTTTTCTCCACTACCACAGTATGGGCATGAAATGAATGGGTTTACTGCGAACACGAAAAAACCTTGTTATTAAAAAGTTTTTAACTATTAATTTATTTATTTTCGATGAAAAGAAGAGCGTTATAAGTTTGTAGTATGTATATATGTATCTGTGTGTGTGTGGCATCATAGCTCCTTTTTTTCTGTTTGAAAGCTGACGTCATTAAGATGGTTCTCAGCTATAATTAATGAAGATCTGTTCATTAACTACTAGTCTAACAGCTTTAAAAATACTTAATTTGCAAACCGACTGTAAAAATTAGGAATTTCTTAATACTGTATGCATTTTTTATGTATTGGTTTCGCAAACGAAATTTCGTATTTTCCTATCCTGTGACTTTTTTCTTCGCCCATTGTAGACCAATTTATATGTATATCTTTTATAATATTAGGATGTATCGGATTTCTTCGGTCAGTATTTTCTATTTTTAAGGCAGTAAACATTTGACTTTTAAATCAATCAATTTTTTGTATGTTTGTTACGAAAACTAAGAACCGTTTTGCACATCTTTTCGGATCCTTTATACCTCTTTATACTCACGCCAACTATGAACCGAAATGGATGTCTTTTTGATCGGTTGTAACCTTTTTATAACCTTTTTTCAGTCTGGCAGCGGCGTCCCCTCTCAGAATGCGTCGGCGGTAAAAAGGCGGATGTACAACAGAACCGCGGCTTCATAGATTGGATGCAAAGAGTAGGAATAGTTGATAATAAAGGCAGATTAGTACTCTCTTATTATCTCTTTTAATTTAACGTTTACACACTCATACCTCTGTAGGATTCCCATGTACGCAGATGGCAAGGACAGACTCAGAAACACAAGACAAACCTAAGCAAGGAGATAAATTGCATCGAACGAAAGAAGCTCTATCTTTGAATTTCACGCGCTTGAAGCCGTCTTACTTATAATGGCGAAAGTTTGTATATATTTTCCACCTTCACTCTCAAATGGCTCAACGGATTTGGATGGAATTTGGTACCAAGATAGGTTATATCCTGGACTAATAATTCAGCAACGTCTCAAATTTAGATGCAATGTATGTATGTATGTCCGGGTGGAATCTTGCAACTGAATTTTAAATCAGTTATCTTTAACCGTTTGAGCTGACATTTTGTATACACGCTTATTTTGGATGACAATGCGTGCTATGTGACGTCATTCTAATTCCAATATGGCGGATCATCCAAGATGGCGGACTAGTTATTGTTTCTGCACTACCACAGTATGGGTATCAAATGAAAGGGCTTGCTGAGGAGAACACGAAAAAAGCTTGTTATTAAAAACGTTTTTTACCATTAATTTATTATTTCGAACCCGTAGTGGTTCACTAATACAAAATAAACATACGATTAAATTATTACCTTGTTCTTTATTGAAGTCGGTTTATCTAGCGGCTTTTAGGTAAGGCGTTAAGACAATGGAACTTAAATTCATTGCATATTCATTTAAATGAATATTCAGGAAGGTTCGTTAAGATAACTTTAGAAACATTTTGAAGATTTTTTATTCGCAAATTCATTGTACCTTTGTAGAATTTGAGTTTTAATCTCTTTATACAAAGCCCGTAGCCGCCTTTTGCCGATAGTATATTATAATTAGTATTTTGATTGGCCTCACATTTGGTGCTTTGCCTTCTGCACATAAATATAATAGGTCGTGGGTTTGATTCCCAGTCAAAAAAAAAAAAATTTTTTTTTTTTATTAATTTTCGGAACGAGCTGAGGGCCCACCTGGTGGTTAGTGGCGCCCCCCGCCCATGACAACAGTAATGCGACTAAGTATAAGATTTGGATCTTACAATGAATCGCATTCATCCAGCGTCCATCACCCGAGACGGGGATTATAAGGCTCATGCGCATGTGATTTCACCGGCACCCACACCCTTCCACCGGAACATGCTAGCACTACTGCTTGACAGATTCCAGATGTGGCGGCAGTACCTTTCCGGACGAACTTGGCACAAGTTCTACTGCTACTTTTGGTTGCTTCTTTAGCATCACCCAGGGGGTACGTATAGGGAATCAAAGGGTAAAACTACGGACGCGAGCAACTGGACCCCCCAACAGTCTTGGTGTCAATTGTAATATTATATGTATTAAAAAAACTACTTAAGTTTTATATCACTTCTCATAGCATGTATATATTAAGGTCGATGTTGGGGCACGAAAGTCTAGACTAGATCATCGACTTATTTGCCCCTTAATTTGATGAGGCCCCAGGTTGTAGTTTTCAGGAAAAATAGCCGCTGGCAAAGTGTTAAAGTAAATTATTAATACATTTTCCATCCTAGCTTAAATGTGACGTTTAGAAAGCTATATTTTATCTGTGAATTTTAGCAGCTAATGGTGTTGAGACCGCTGCCAAACACTTAACAGTCTAAAAGCCTATCAGAATGTATTAGTATTAGGGCACCCCTACAATGACTGAAGATTTTCATAAAACAGTGCATTTAGTTACCTCGTCCCAGAAAATAGCAAGACTTAGGTCTTTTAACGAAGTATGAGAGTATTCGTTATTTTTGTTACAATTTACATGTGAATTTACATTTACAATTTAACTGTGATGATATATTTTCGGCGTAAGCTGGTAACACAGTTGTCAAGGGCAAGGCAACACTGGTCATTCAATTGTTATCAGGAGTTTCAAATTATAAATCGTAATTTATCTTCTGTATCTTCAACCGTTACTATGCTAAAAAGGTGCAATAAAGAAATATTTAATATTATAGCTAACTCGAGTTTTGACCAAACGAAAGCGCCCAAACCTCCCTTTATGACTTTAGGGCAGTTTAAACTCGGATTAAATGGAGGCGTTAAATTCGAATTAGCCTCCTCTGATCTTAAACCAAATTACGCGATACGGGCCTTTGCATATCTAGGGGATAAAACTGAAGTACATAGCTGAGGACCAAAACTCAGAACTCAGATTGAGTTTAATCCATAATAGCGCAGTTTTGCTATTGAGTTTGAAAAGGCTCCAGACTTAGCGTTAAGACCGGGAGATTTTAAAGCTACCAATTTATCTATAAGAAGTGACTAATATCAAAAGTGTAAATAAATAAAATTAATAATAATAATGAACGTTCTTCTTCTTGCGAGTCAATGGTTCATCATTAATATTTTAAAGAGAGTTAAGATAAAAGTGAGCCATGTCTATGGCGTTGGCCGAGGCCGTGGTCAGGTCAGCACTTGTACACTTAATAGGACAAAGTGGGCACTCCATCAAGTGCTGCATGGTTTGAGGTGGGTGACCGCAGTCGCAGGCTGTTAAATGAACGTTTAAACACTCATACATCTGCACTAGGATTCCCTGTGTTGCAGATGGCATGGACAAACAGAGAAACACATGATAAACCGAGAACAAACCTCATGATCACCACACATTTCATCTATATCTATATCTATCTATACTTATAATAAAACTGTAACGGATCCAATTCTGTACATTGAAGATATTTTGAAAAAATTTTTTGGGGGGCACTTTATGATCGATATTGAAGCCAAAACTGTAATTTTTTTCATTCATGTCTGTCTGTCTGTCTGTATCTTGGCCGCGCATCACGCCGAAACTATTGAACGGATTCAAATGAAACTAGATGTCACATGTCGTCGAATTTTTGGTTCTAAGACAGGTTTCCTCACGATGTTTTCCGTCACCGTTTCGAGAGCGTGGTATTGCGCACATATATTTTACAAGTGAAAAAACTCATTATTGCACGTGTGGGTTTGAACCAGCGACCTTCAGAATGAAAGTCGGCGTCTGTGCCCCTGGGCCGCCACGCTCTCGACTGCCTGCGGTGCCAGATTATAAAGCTATTCTAATATTAAGCTATTTTAATATTACTATTGATGAAAGTTGGCTTTGGTCAACGATTAATTAACTATGTAATGATAGACCTAGTTCGTTTGGCGGCTAACTACATCTGTCTATACTTAGTTTACTGTTCGAGACATACGGTCACAACGAGTGGCTTTACAAAATAACATATACAAATAAATAACATTGTAATGTCTGCTTTTATTGACAATGAAACAGCTTCTTACTTTATTATTTATAATAGAAACTAGCTGACTCGGCCACGCGTTGCTGTGGCTAACGTTTTTTGTAATTGTGACTGTCAAATAATAACAGACAAATAATTAGCAATAAATTAAAATTGCGACTATAATTTGAGATTTAAACTATCCTATCTCTCAAGTTGGATCGAACTGCACATGGTGTGCGAATTTTATTATAATCGGTTAAGTGGTTTAGGAGTCCATTGAGGACAAACATTGTGACACGAGATTTATATATATTAAGATATTTTTTTTTGTCTTTCTGTCTATTTGTTCCGGCTACCTCCGAAGCGACTGAATTTATTTTGAATAAAATTTTACTGGCTTATAGCTGATGTTATAAGAAGTAACTAAGCTGCTTTTATTTTATAAAAAGTATTAGGAGTTAACAAAAAAGAAGTTAACTCACTCCTATCCCTGCACCAGGATTCCCTGTGTCACAGATAGCATGGACAAACGCCGCCAAATCTGTCGCCAAGCAGTAGTGCTGTGTTCTGCGCATAAGACGTGTCATCCCCGTCTCGGGTGATGAACGCAGCAGGATGAGTGCGACTCAGTGTAAGATCCTAATCTTTTATCGCATTACTGTTGTCATGGGCAGGGGTTGCCACATACAACCAGGTGGGCCCTCAGCTCGTTCCATCAAATAAAATTAAAAATAAGCTACTTTTGATCGCGGAAAATCGCGGATTTACTTTTATATTATATATGTTTTAAATCTTCGTATTGGAAGACCGACATCTGTGTAGTTTGTGTGTCACAACCAATCAGAGCGTTATTTATATCGAAACACATTTGTATTAATGTCTGTCTGTTCAACGCTGTCTCTATCGTATATCATCATAATTTATTTGTATTTATTTTGTCTAGTGTAATATCACTGATCTACATACTGATTAACTAATTGACGGGCCGTCTGAAAGGTATTCTATAATAGATTTCAAGTGACTGATATGAAAATCGAAATAGATTAATGGTAAACAAAAACCTTTTTAATATCAAGCTTTTTTCGCGTTCTCAGCAAGCCCTTTCATTTGATACCCATACTGTGGTAGTGCAGGAATAATAACTAGTCCGCCATCTTGGATGATCCGCCATATTGGAATTAGAATGACGTCACATAGCATGTCATTGTCATTGTCATACAAAATAAGCGTGTATACCAAATTTCAGCTCAAACGGTTAAAGATAACTGATTTAAAATTCAGTTGCAAGATTCCACCCGGGCATACATATTATAGTTAAACAAAAACTTGTAATAAAACCGACTTCAATACCATTATATTATTATATTTACAATAATACATATACTTTAAAATATATTTTTTTCCTAATCGGTTGCTAACTGAGTACTGAGGTGAAACATAAAAAACAGCCAAATTGATAATCTCCTTGTTAGTAGGTTGATAAATGATTTATTAGCTATTTAATCTATACTAATATTATAAAGCTGCAGAGTTTGTTTGTTTGTTTGAACGCGCTAATCTCTGGAACTACTGGTCCGATTTGAATGATTCTTTCAGTGTTGGGTAGTCTATTATTTTTTTTTTCAAAATTAGGGATCCGTAATTAAATTATAATACTATTTTGTAACACAAGGTATAAAATCGAAAACCTTTTTTTGCGTGCGCTGCAAAAACTATTGACAATAGAACAAAATGATGTACTACGGGTTTGTACATCCCATTAAGACCTACAAAAAAGTCCGCGAGAACATATATCTAGCTATCATGGTTTAATCACAATAACCGATTTTGTGTATCAAATTTGTACACCGTGTGCAGTTTGATCCAACTTGAAAGATAGGATAGCTCACATCTCAATTTATGATCGCAATATTATTTTATTGCAAATTATAATATCGTATGACAAAAACGTTAGCCACAGCAACGCGTGGCCCGGTCAGCTAGTATTATATTTGATTCTTCAAAGATTGTAACCCTTGTACTAAAATCTTCAATTAGCTCGTAGTTATCCCCAACGGAGAGGGAACAATGTTATTTTTAATTAAAATTTCATCTTGTGAATGATGGTGTTATTTCGAGATCACATTTTAATATTACAGTGATTTTATAAATCTGGATGTATTTTTAAATGTTAGGTAGTTGGTAAAATAAAGAAATTATGTTCTAGTAGCTCGCGTCCGTAGGTGTGTACCTACACGTACAGGGGGTGATGCTAAAGGAGCAACCAAAAGTAGCAGCAGAACTTGTGCCAAGTTCATCCGGAGAGGTACTGCCACCACATCTGGAATCTGCCGCCAAGCAGTAGTGGTTGCATTACTGTGTTACGGTGGAAGGGTGTGGCTGCCGGTGAAATCACATGCGCATGAGACGTATCATCCCCGTCTTGAGTGATGGACGCAGCAGGATGAATGCGACTCAGTAAAGATTTGGATCTCATACTGAGTCGCGCGCATTAGTGTTGTCATGGGCGAGGGTCACCACTTACCATCAGGTGGGCCCTCAGCTCGTTCCGTCACTTATTCACATAAAAAAAAATATATAATTTTTTAAACTCTGATTTTTATAGGTGCGTCTTCAAACTACTTAGGAACGGATAGGAGATTATTACCTACATAAACTTTAACCGGACAATGAATGATCCTACTTAATCGCGAAAATTTGTAAGTATGGATGGATGTTTGTTACTCAATCACGCCAGAACAGCTGAACGGACCTGGATGAAATTTGGCACAGAGATAGATTATAGTCTGCAACAGCACATAGGCTACTTTTTATCCCGGAAAAATGTACGGTTCCCGTAGGAAGTCCAACCGCGGGTAACACCGCGGGGCACAGTTAATCAGTAATTTAGAATTGACGAAAATTTAACATAGCAAAACTTTAAAGTAGGTTAAAAACCACAGTTTTATTTTATTTAAGGCATTCAAAAATCCACAGATAAACTTTTAAATGTCTGACTCGCGCTTGACGCCTGGTCTTGGCAGTTTGATGATATAAAGCCCTCAAAGGACAAGTCCGAACCATGAATTTATCGGGAAGGACCCCTTTACAAGAGGTTCGACACCCCTAATGTGAGGGGTGGCGTGGATAAAGAATTTATAGGATACGGCAAAATGAGCATTGAAAGGAGCAACTTAAAAAGCCAATAAAACTCTTTCGTGAAAACTAACTTTTTGGCCCACAATCGACTTTCAAAGGAGGTTATTGAATCAATATATTATTTCAAAGGAGGTTTTATTAGTTATATTTTTTTTTATTTTTTTTATTATTTTTTATTATTTATATTATTCAGCCGTATTTTTTATATATTACCTCAGATCATTTATGAATCGATTTAGAAAATTTATTTGAAAGGATATGATTTCAGATAGATCTCATTGAAAAATTATTAAAATCGGTGAAAGAGTTTAGTTGTAAAATCAAAATAACTGGAAAAAATATATCATACAAGCAAACGAAATTACGTATATGCTTTTCTGTGACTTTTTCTTCGCCCAGTGTATACCGATTTGGATGTTTCTTTTGTAAAATGGTAGGGTGTAATCAAAAAAACCAACTACAATACTTTCATCGCTTAGGGGTACATCCTACCATTTTACAAAAGAGGTATCTATGAATATCCTCCAAGTCCCTACACGTACAACGGGTACGAGTAGGGTGGTGCTAAGAAGCAACAAAAAGAAGCAGAAGAACTTGTGCAAAGTTCACCCGGAAGAGTTCTGCGTCCACACCTGGTAATCTGCCGCTAAGCTGTGGTGCACTCGCACTGCTGTGTTCCGGTGGAAGGGTGTGGGTGCCGGTGAAGTCACACGCGATGAGGCGTAACATCCCGTCGGGTGACGGTCGCAACGGGGTGCGACTTAGGTCTTCTTATACTTCGGTTGGGAAGGACCTAAGTCGTATTGCTGTTGTTATGGGCGAAGGTAACCAGTAAACATCAGGTGGGCCTTCAGCTAATGAAAAAAAAATTATCTTGTAATACCACATCCATTTTCAGATAAGAAAATGTTCTCCGCGTCTTGCAGATAAGTTAGGGCGTACCGCCAGGATAGGGGTTGATTTGACATTTACGAAAAATAATTCGAGAATTTATAATATGGCCTTTGGAGTTTAGCACGTCTGGCTTTTGAGGTAAAGTCCACGTGTTTGATTTCCAATAAAAAGTACCTTTCATTCCCAATATTTGCCCCTACAAGTTTTCAAGAATTTTCTATGGAACTAACGCCGCTGTTGTACAAATTCTTGGGCAGGCGTATTCCCTAAGTGAGAAATCCTACTAATATTATAAACGCAAATGTTTGGATGTATAGATAGATGTTTGTTACTCAATTACACCAGAACGGCTGAACGGACCTGGATGAAATTTGGCACAGAGATAGATTATAGTCTGGAATCGCACATAGGCTGCTTTTTATCCCGGAAAAATGTACGATGCCTGTAGGGAGTCCAACCGCGGGTACCACCGCGGGGCGCAGGTAGTAAGTAATAAATAAATAAGTATTCTCGGACATATACACTGCCATCGTAACTCAATCTAAGTATAGTTTGTACTATGGGAACCAGAAAACTGATAGAATACTTATTAAAGATGAAAGTATTGAATTTGGGTTTTTATTTTTTTTTGTCTCTTGTATGCGGAAGAAATATGTATTTTAGAGGCAGATAAGCAAATAACCTTTTACAATTGAATGAGATTGATTGAGATAAAACAACGGAAGAATAATTTAATGGGACTACTAATGATTTAAAAAAAAAGAGATAATAATACTAACCATCGTATTCAAGATGTCCAAATGACTTGAGATCTAAAGGAATAAATGAGTTTGACTTTGAATATTAAGCAGATTTTCAGTTTGTGTGTAATTAAGTTTAAGTAGACAGTTATTTTTTTTTTAAATGTTTACACCCTCATACCTCTGCATTAGGATTCCGTGTGTCGCAAATGGCATGGACAAACAGAATCACAAGACAAACACCCAAGACCCGAGAACAAACTTCATGCTCACCACACAAAGTGTGCCCCGGCCGGGGATCGAACCCGGGACCCCTCGCTTCGAAGGCAGGGCTACTACCAACTAAGCCACGGAGCTGTCAAATTTAAATTAGATTGTTTGTTATTTTTGTTATAAAAATTCTATTATAGAGACGCCTTGTCGAGACGATTTGAATCTCAGATTCAAACCCACTGTCCGTGTGTGGTCGACCTTAATCAGGATTGTGCTGTATATGACATGTCCATATCACAGGTATAGATGAATTAGACACGGGTCGGTTGCCCGTATTACCCTAATTACGGGTAACCCGAATTACCCAACTAAACAAACTTTGCAGACCCAAAACTTGTGTCAATCTTGCTTGAGTGACTTGTAATTAACTTGTGTTATAACTTAACCGCAGGTTTACATAATACATTTATAGTAAGTAGTCAATTTTTATTTTATTTAATTTAACGTTGCGTGTTTTAATTTGTGTTAATATATTATATTTTATTTGAATTAATTGAAGCAAAATACTCAAACTTACTGTGACATGTTATATGCTCACGATATGTGTACATGTATGTGTAAAATTTGTCGTGTCCAAATGATACTTCAGTTTTTTTTATCAAAATGATTTTTATATCATAGTAACTGATAAAATATGTATTATAAGCTTTAAGATGAAACGTCACCCAATGTTTTGCCAATCCTCCCTATAAAAAGCGTAAATTGATGTATAAACTAGACCAATCTAAATGCGTGGTGACCCAGGGACATAGACGCCGACTTTCTGAAGGTTGCTGGTTCAAACCCACACGTGCACCAAAGAGTTTTTTAACTTGAAAAAATTTACGTGCGCAATACGACGTTCTCAAAACGGTGATGGAAAACATCGTGAGGAAACCGGCATGTCTTAGAAACATTCGACGACATGTGACATCTACCAATCCGGATTGGGCTCCCGTGGTAGATCAGAACCCATTCACTCTCAATTTTCGAGAGCAGACCGGTGTCCCTGCAGTGGGAACATTAGAGGCTGGTACGGAATCTAAATGAGCGACATTTGTAAAACGCAAACCTAGTAGAAAATACAACCTGCCACAAACGACACACGTATTGAAAGAGAAATATTATGTTACGTCCGTCCGTCTGTGTAGAAATGTTTGTAGTGGCTAATTGGAACGCGTCGTCGCCTGCGGGTGCGGACTAGTGTTGTAGATGATATCGATTTATAACCCCCCACAAAAATTAAGAGTATTGTACGTTTGTGTGTCTGTCTGTGGCATCATCATGTGGCATTTTGACGGCTCCGTGGCTTAGTTGGTAGTAGCCCTGCCTTCGAAGTGAGGGGTCCCGGGTTCGATTCCCGGCCGGGGCACACTTTGTGTGGTGAGCATGAAGTTTGTTCTCGGGTCTTGGGTGTTTGTCTTGTGTTTCTGTGTTTTTCCATGCCACCTGCGACACAGGCAATCCTAGTGCAGAGGTATGAGTGTGTAAACGTTTATTAACGTTTATTTATTATAGCTCCCAATCAAATAGAGAGAAAACTCTTTATTGTACATCACAATGACATAAAAAACATACTAGACAACATGTCAATCATAGATGTCAAAGACATGTGACAGTGGGAACATTAAGAGGCTGGTACGGAATCACGCAAAAGGTTTTTAAAGGTAGGCAGTGATGTGGTTTTTACAGCGGAAAGCTGACTGATGCAGACAGTTCTTAGCTATTATATAATTTATAAAGAGCTCTTCAAGCGTTTCAAGATTATCAGTTCTTTTATATACAACTAGCAGCCCGTGTCGGCTTCGCACGGGGTAGTAACATAACTACAATAGTTGGACATATGCTACCACGGAGTTTTTTGTAGACATTATGATGTTCTTCAATATTGTTGTACATTATTTTGTTCTATCGCTAATAGTTTCGGCAGCGCATTCGACGAAAGACATTTTAAGACTCATTTTTCTACACCTTCGGTTACATTGTTCAAATTTTACCAAGGATCCCTAATTTTTTTCAAAATGTAATGTAGCCTATGTCAAATTGGAAGAATGTAGCATTCTATTGGTGAAAGAATTTTTTAAATCGGCCCAGTACTTTTTGAGCCTATTCATTACAAACATACAAACATAGGTACAAATCTTTCCTCTTTATAATATTAGTGTAGATGTAGATGAATAAAAAAAATGGTACCGTCTCTTTTTACACGATTGCGCCCGAAGGACGAATTTTTCTAGTGTATATATGTAGCTATTTATATTTATTTGGTACACTCTGTAGCCACGTCTTGAAAGATCTTAGCTTGAGAGTTGTCTTTAGATAAATTTTAATTGTGAAAGTGACACGGTTTATATCAAAATAATAAAAATCAAAATGGCCGATGTTTGACCACATATTACATATCTATTATACAAAAAAAATATTTTCTTCAGTCATTCGAGGCTTACATAAATATATACCTATGTTTCAATGTAATTTTGAATTTTTCACGTTGTCGAGTTTTTTCTTTTATTCAATAATTTCTAGTTTATATTAGAATTTCATTCGTTTAATATCACTCACTAAAACAACAATAAAAATATTAAATCCAAGCTCGACTTAACACTCGATAACTAAACAATAAGTTACGATCTCGCCCCTATTGGTTTCTTGTTTAAATATTAATCGTAGCGACAAAGGGTGGGTGTACCTTTGTATAGAACAGGGGTACCCAGCAAGCGCTGCGGGGGCTTTGGTAGAATGAACGGTTTTCCATAGCCACTGAAAATATACCGTGAAACGGAACGTCGAAATTTCTTAAATTCGGCAGAATGAAAGTATTTTCTTTGACACGGAAACGTAATGTACGTTTTCGTTCTTCGTTCCCGCCTTTTTTTTGGCAGTATACTGCCAAGTTTGCTGTCAACTAAGCTACGGAGCCAAGTTTGAAGTGTCTGTGTATCTGTCTTCTTATTCCAGCTCTTTTTATTTCAACTTCCAAAAAACCAGCTGTGTGTTTAATTTTTTTTTTTTTTGCAAATTTTAATAATCTTTTTTATTTCATAGACTTAACCTCTAAAGCCCCATGTAGATTTGAAAAAAACCAAGAGGTCAAAAAGTAGGGATGAAATGAATGTAATTTTTTTATCAGTCATTGATCTCTTAGAAATAAGACACTTTAAAATAAAATATTATAATCATCCATATAACTTCCCATTGTGGAAGAAACAGGTTAACAAACATACAATAATAATATAAGTACAGCCGTTTTAATAATCTCTGATATATAATTAAAAAAATCTATATTCATGATTAGTTTTCATGATAGTAAGGCTAATTAACAACGTTTACACACTCATACCTCTGCACTAGGATTCCCTGTGTCGCAGATGGCATGGACAAACACAGAAACAAGACAAACACCCAAGACCCGAGAACAAACTTCATGATCACCACACAAAGTGTGCCCCGGCCGGGAATCGAACCCGGGACCCCTCGCTTATTATTATAATAAATGATTATGATTATGAATAGTCAACCGTGACTAGATTTTAATGAAATCCAAACCTACCTGTATATGATAATAAAATCATTGAATCACGCTGCAAAATCACGTCTTCGCTATTGGGCAAATCAGTTAACGCCTGACAAGTCGTGAGCGCGTGATGGCACTCCCCGAATGCAAAATTAGACGCGATGTCTTGTACTCCGCTCTGATTTTATACTGGATTGAGTGGTATTGATACTTGCAGATTTTAGGTTATTTTTATATACTAGCTCTACCCCACGATGTTACCCGCGGTGATACCAGGTAACCGTGGAATACAAAACTAGCGTAACTTACTTAGTATAAAACAAAGTCGTTCCCGTTGTTTGTACGCTTCGATCTTTTAAACTACGCAAGGAAGTTAATTCAAATTACCGTATCAGCCTCTAATGTTCCCACTGCAGGGACACCGGCCTACTCTCGATAGTTGAGAGTGAATGGGCTCTTATCTACCACGGGAGCCCAATACGGATTGGTAGATGTCAGATGTCGTCGAATTTTTGGTTCTAAGACATGCCGGTTTCCTCACGATGTTTTCCGTCGCCTTTTCGAGAACGTGGTATTCAAATTCAATTGTTTTAAGCTAATTATATTATTCGTAATAAAAATTATTATTATCCGTATCATCATTGATCATTGGTGTATGTTTAGTTTGGGCTAGATTGGTCAGTATTTACAGGCCGACTGTTTAGTGGCATTTAATCTGACCGCTTCCATGCTTTCATGCTTAAGGTAAGCCATGTTGATGGCATTCAGGCGGCTTGAAAACTACGACACCACAGTTGGCCACTTACATGAAAGAAGCGGGCGAGATAGCCCGTATGAAATTTTCATGAATATTTATTATACTAGTAGCTACGCCCCGCGTTGTTACCCGCGGTTCAAATGTCAACATGAGAGGATGATAAAAAAACCGGCCAAATGCGAGTTGGACTCGCGCACGAAGGGCGCCCCCTTAAATATTTTTTTATTCTGTTTTTTAGTATAGCGACAACAGAAATACATCATCAGTGAAAATTTCAACTCTCTATCACGGTTCATGAGATACAGCCTGGTGGCAAACAAACAGACAGACAGGCGAACAGCGGAGTCATAGTAATAGGGTCCCGTTTTACCATCTGGGTACGGAATACTAAATAACTGACAGAAGTTGTGTTTTTGCAAGTAACAAAAAATATGCGCATGAGACATATCATCCCCGTCTCGGGTGATGGACGCTGGATGAATGCGACTCAGTAAAGATTTGGATCTCATACTGAATCGCGCGCATTACTGTTGTCATGGGCGAGGGTCACCACTTACCATCAGGTGGGCACTCAGCTTACTACACTTATTCACATAAAAAAAATATGCTATTTTTATCCCGAAAAAGTAAATTTCGCGATAAAAAGCTAGAGTAATTCAGGGTATGAGTTACCCTCATCACATGTTCATACAAATCCGTTCCGTTGAGTTATAAAGGAGTAACAAACATACATACAAACTTTTAAATTATGTGCGCACATTATAACTAAGATTATTATTGCATAAAAACTTTGAATTTATTTTGTACCTAATACTTAACAACTAATTATTTTGCCTACATTGTAGCTCCAGAAGAGAAATAAAAAAAATTATTGTATTTAAATTGTAGGATCTCATTGTAAATGAACTTATTCAAGTTTTATGAGAATAAATGTCTTTAAACCCACATAACAACAAACTGTTGCATTTATAATATTAGAATGATAATCGTATTTCAAGGATCAAAACGATTCGTACTTATCACTAAGGGTCGCTTCCTTATCACAGACTGTAGCATGAATTTAAATATTTAATTAAAACTTCGGTAGGGTTGGCGTTTTCTATTCATAATTTCATGTTATTAGACGCGTTTTGGGCGTTAAAATATATTTTAACAGTATTACTTTTAAAACTATCATGGTTATGAACATTATTATTCGTGTTGCCGAGATATTTACCGTGATTTGTGAGTTTTGTTGACTCCCGATATTTCGACGCAGTTACAGTTTGTTTGCCCGGGATCATGACGCAGTTGACGGGAGTCAACAAAACTCACAAATCATGGTCAATATCTCGGTAACACGAATAATATTTTAACGGTATTTTGGAAACGCATTAACTATTGTTTATTATTGAGATTTGTATGGTATCAATTATAAAACTAACTAACATTCTTTTTTAGTTACCATGATTTGTGAGCGTTGTTGACTCCCGATATTTCGACACAGTTTCATGCGTCATGGTCTCGGGTAAGCTGAAGCCGTGTAAACGAGTACGCAAGAGGGTAGACTGATATATCGGCAGATATATCAGTCGGCATATCGGCCATATCGGCAGATAAATCAGTCTAAAAAACTCATTGGTGCACGTGTGGGTTTGAACTAGCAACCTTCAGATTGAAAGTCGGCGTCTATGCCCCTGGGCCACCACGCTCTCTCAGTACGAACACCATTTTTCTATTATATTTCAATCAATTTTGAAATAGCACAGACGGACAAAAAAACCGCAACAAAGGGATGAAAGGGGGTGGTCAAAAGCGCTGACCGGTGGTGCTTTTTTACCCCAGCTCTTTAATTAACGATTGATTCGAATCAATTATTTATGGGTATTGGACGGCGAGGGTAAAGAAATCACTACATAGTATAAAACAAAGTCGCTTTCTCTGTCCCTATATCCCTATGTATGCTTAAATCTTTAAAACTACGCAACGGATTTTGATGCGGTTTTTTTTAACAGGTAGAGTGATTCAAGAGGAAGGTTTATATATATAATACACTAGCAAGACACCCTGGCTTCGCTCGGGTAGTTTCTGATACGACACTGATGCTTTACTAACTGTGCGAAGCCGGGGCAGGTCGCTAGTATGCCAATATTCTAAACCAAGGCTCCGTAGCTTTGTAAGTAACCCTGCCTTCGAGGGGCAGCCGAGGCAGACAGTGTGTATTTTTTTTTTTTTTTACGTGAATGATGAGGTACACAAGCTAACGGCCCACCTGATGGTAAGAGGCTACCGTCGCCTATAGACGCTAGCAACATTTGAGGTGTTGCCAACGCGGTGCCTATCAGCTAAAAGTCTCTTCACACTCTTTTTAAATGTATTCATATAGAACCCCATTGGAAACACCTCCACCGGAAGCTCATTCCACAGTGTTGAACGTAAAGTTTGTTCTCGGGTCTTGGGTATTTGCCTTATGTTTGTGTTTCCGTGCCATCTGCACAGGGAATCCTAGTGTAGGTGTATGAGTGTGCAAAATAAATAAATAAATAAACGTAATCACAGTAATATTATAAACACGAAAACTTGTATGTAACGTTTGCATGTTTGTAACTCCATCACGTCTAAACGGTTACACCCAAACACCCAAGACCCGAGAACAAACTTCATGCTTACCACTCAAAGTGTGCCCCGGTCGACAATCAAACCCGGGACGCCTCTCTTCGAAGGCAGGGCTACTACCGACTAACTAAATCTGAACCGCTTCGGAAGAGATTTTGTCTAGCTCCGTTGGGGTCAGAACTGTGACGCTGGCCAGACATCGCTAATTGACCTATCCAGACCCCCGGACATTTTTATCCCGTTACCATGCGATAGGGTTGCTACACTTTAAAGAAAAAGTCGGAAAAATTGCCAATAATAAATATTTATGTAAGCGTGGTGGCCCAGGGGCAGAGACGCCGACTTTCAATCTGAAGGTTGCTGTTTCAAACCCACAAGTGCACCAATGAGTTTTTTCACTTGAAAAATTTATGTGCGCAATACCACGTTCTCGAAACGGTGACGGAAAACATCGTGAGGAAACCGACATGCGTTAGAACCATAAATTCGAAGACATGTGACATCTACCAATCCGGATTGGGCTCCCGTGGTAGATCAGAGCCCATTCACTCTCAATTATCGAGAGTAGGCCGGTGTCCCTGCAGTGGGAACATTAGAGGCTGGTACGGAAATATTCATGGACATTACACAAAGCGCCATCTGCCCCAAACTAAGCATAGCTTGTAATATAGGAACTAGATAACTGATAGAATACATATACATAGTACGTTTTTTTGTAAATACATAAGTACATATAATATAATACATATTAACATCCAGACACAGAACAAACATTTATGTTATGTTACCTACAGCGCAGAAGGCAGAGCTACTACCAATATACTACTGAACAAAGTTTCAAATACAAGCTCAAACTAACTTATACTGTTAGATATAAGTTAGTTTGCGTCACGTTCAAATCTACATGCACAAGTAACCATGAATTTTGGGGCGTGAATTTTTTCAATTTTTACAAATACAGCGATATCGAATGACAATATCATTTTGTAACTTATAGAATATAATAGTAAAACTTTATTTTGTGTTACATAATTAGGGCTCACTTAAAGATTAAAAACAAAATTACACGTTTAAGAATATGTAACAACAAAATAGGTAACTCAGCATGTGCTGCGTCAGTGGACTGATACAGCGCTGGTATTCTGTGGCACCGTGGTGACAGCGTGCGACGACAGTGAAATGTTAATGAATTAACAATAAAAAAAACATAAAAGCATGAAATATATTTTTTATAGTAGCTACTTCAAAAACTGTGTTGGTAGCATAAATAGTAACCCTCCAAATTCCAAATTAACATAGGTTAGATGATTTACATTGAAATCGTGAGACATAGCTATAATAAGCCAACATTGCGCTTAAACGGGTTTATTTATTGTATTGTATTTATATTGTTCTAAAACTAATAAGAATTATTCCATGTGTCGCAGATGGCATGGACAAACACAAAAACACAAGATAAACACCCAAGACCCGAGAACAAATTTCATTCTCATCACACAAAAGGAGCCCCGGCCCGGAATCGATCCCCCTCGCTTCGAAGGCAGCCGAAAGCCGGCAAAAAAGAGAAAGCCGGCAATTCTGGCAACTCTACGTGGACCAGATGTCGATTCATGGGGTGAGCAAATTAGATTGCGCTTACGATGTTTGATCAAAGAAATGTGGTTTTTGTTATCCAGAAATTGAATCTAAAATGGCGGCGTGGCGCATCAGCGAACTATATAGACTCACAGTGGATAGATACCATTTAATAGAAATAACCGAGGACAATATAATAATTTGAAACCGTTGTTAAACTTACAGCACAATATGAAAACAACAAAAATCACCATCATTTCACATAATACCTAACTCCGTACCAGCCTCTAATGTTCCCACTGCAGGGACACCGGCCTACTCTCGATAATTGAGAGTGAATCTGATCTACCACGGGAGCCCAATCCGGATTGGTAGATGTCACATGTCGAATTTTTGGTTCTAAAACATGCCGGTTTCCTCACGATGTTTCCCGTCACCGTTTTGAGAACGTGGTATTGCGCAAATAAATTTTTTCAAGTGAAAAAACTCATTGGTGCACGTGTGGGTTTGAACAGCAACCTTCAGATTGAAAGTCGGCGTCTGCCCCTGGACCACCACGCTCTCTAATACCTAACTCGCTATGTTTAAATTGAAATTTTGAAATATTTACCCAGTTCAATCCACTTGAAATCTCAATTTGGGGGCGCGATAAATTGTTGGAATGCCGCTCGGGTTAATTGACACCCCCTCGACGGCATGTGAGGAATTTAAGGGTGTTTTAATGTACTTTTTGGCGACGACAGAATGGAAAAGGCTTTTTCAATGTTTAGTTGGCAACTCGCAATATAACTAGAAGGTAACGCCGTGATGCTTAGGCACATTACATGCATACTTTCGCGTTTATAATATTAGTATTATTATCCTTAGTCTTAGAAATACTTAGGAAACTGAGAAATACATATTTAATACTTAGTAGTTACACGTCAAACGGATAAGAACAAGCTAAAATACATGCGCATTTATCGTGTCAAAGTTCCTTAGGCACATTAAATGCACACAGATTACAGTCCAATTGGTTTATTTCTCTGACCATTTGAGTTTTTGAAATTCTACGGATGTCTAACGTTTTCAAAGCACCCCCGCGGAACCCTAAACAGATATTATAACGTCCCCCAGTCACATGTGTTAGCCGAAATGTAATATTCACAATTTGATATATCGCCACAAGGGATGAAAATTACATTTTTCGGTTGTGCAAAAGCTTTTTATAATATATACTAGCACTATAAAATATATTATTTTAGTAACATTGACTATGCCTGTATACAGCCGCAATAATTGTATCAGTGTTAATATTTTATTTTTTAAATTATCATATTATTTCGTGGACATTACGATATTATATGCAATTTAATTTGTTAAATCATATTTGCATTATTATTTTGATAATTTTATTTTGACAAGGATCCTTAATACCCGCTTATTTTATTATTAATCGTTTGTTAACTATATAAATTAATATCTTAGAAATTCTAAACAGTTGACATTATTTTATATAAAAAAATTGAAATAGAATTATTATCATTATGTATTAGAATGTTTTCATGCCCTTTTACTGCCAATGGTTAATTTCTCTTTCTTGTTTCGTTTATTGTTTTTATTATTACAATATTATATGGCAACTCTTTTGAGAATGTGTCCTTTGTAAGTTTTTCGCTGCTACAGAACTTTTTTTTTTTAATTCTTTTTTTTAATGATAATTTGTTATCTTATATATGTGCTGCTAGAATGCATGGCGTTACCAAGTGTTTCTCTTGTAACTAAGGTAAATAAATAAACAATCACTAAATAGTATAAAACAAAGTCGCTTTCTCTGTCCCTATATCCCTATGTATGCTTAAATCTTTAAAACTACGCAACGGATTTTGATGCGGTTTTTAATAGATAGAGTGATTCAAGAGGATGGTTTATATGTATAATACACTAGTAAGTCACCCCGGCTTCGCACGGGTAGTTTCTGATACGACACTGATGCTTTACTAACCGTGCGAAGCCGGGGCGGGTCGCTAGTTTTATTATATAACTAGCTGACCCGGCCACGCGTTGCTGTGGCTAACGTTTTTGTCATACGATATTATAATTAGCAATAAATTAAAATTGCGACTATAATTTGAGATGTGAGCTATCCTATCTCTCAAGTTGGATCGAACTGCACATGGTGTGCGAATTTTATTATAATCGGTTAAGTGGTTTAGGAGTCCATTGAGGACAAACATTGTGTCACGAGATTTATATATATTAAGATAGAAACAGGAATGGATTGAAAGAAGCTACGGATCTTAAGTAAAGCTAGTCTGGGCAAACCCGTAGCCAAGATAAAGATGTCTCCATTTTAATTCATTTGTATTTCCATGTCGAAGGGGAGAGAAGAATATAAAAATACAAGATGGCATCATTCTCGTACTTGGAGTTATTTGTATGCGTTTAAATCGTGTGGATACGACAATTGATTCTGTTAGTGGGAATGAAAAGAAATACTTTTGATTGTGACTTTATAATGTAATAGCTGCGCGGGTTTCTGAGTTTATAAGTATGTGTTAATTCAGGATATAAGCTATCCTGGTACCAAATTTCATCCAAATCCGTTTGAGCGTGAAGGTGGAACAAACATACACACACTGAAACATACAAACTTTCGCCTTTATAATATAAGTAGGATGACATTGTAAGAAGAACGTGAGCCTCTGTACAGTCACTAAACTCTACTTTCTTCACATTTTCAATCAATCAAATATCGGTAATCAAATTAATATAAAACTTACGAAGCATTATTAAGTTTTATTTTTATGAAGATGTGACGGAATGAGCTGAAGGCCCACCTGGTGGTAAATGGTTACCTCCGCCCATAACAACAGCAATACGACTTAGGTCCACCCCAACCGATACGGGGATCTTACGTCTAATGCGCATGTGATAACGGCACCCACACCCAGCGGAAGGGTGTGGGGCTGGACAAGTTCTACTGCTACTAAAATAATAGGCTTTTCAAAACGTTTGAGAGGAATAAATCAATTGCGTCCATGAAATAATTGAAAATACCTATATCTAAATAAACACAGACTTAAATAAAATCCAGACGAATGAATTTTAAACATGGCGTGATGTCGTTTGCCGCCACGCCACAAGAGTCGGTTTTACTGCCAATTATTACATATTGCACCATAGATACTGGGCCCATAACCTAAAATAAAACAACGTATTCATTGACGAGTGGCACAGACTAAATTTTATTTTAAAACTACGGAACAAACAAACATGTCTAAAGACAATGCACTACAGATGGCACTAGTAACATATTGTGTAGATATTAGACATTTAACAGTTTCATATAAAAACAAGATCAACTTCAAAATATCTACACTAAAATCCACACTTATCTTTCTCTGTTCAGTACATTTGAATCGTGAAATTGGAGCCAGTGTTCCGTATGATCCAAATCTTTATTTATAAACGAGTAACGCCGAGGGTTATGCATAGTCTAAAGGAGGGCTCTGTACCGACAAATGGAACTTTTTGCCTTGTATCTCAAAAATCTATGTTATTTGTTTTAAGATCTCTAGTATCGTTTGGACACGGCAAAATTTACACACACAAGTAAACATATTCATGCTTGTGTGACGTGACACAGGAGTGCCTTATGCACAATAAAGGTAAAAAAATCATCATCAAAATCATAAACATTTCACACAGCGCCATCTAGCCCCGAACTAAACATACTATGGGAACTAGATAACTGAATCTGATAGGATATTTATACTGCATTTTTTTTGTACATACATACTTATAAGTCAAAGTCAAAGTCAAACTCATTTATTCCTTTAGATCTCAAGAATTATTTGGACACGTCAAATTTTACACATGCATGTACACATATTCGTGAGCATATAACGTGTCACAGGAACTCCCCACGCACATTACATGCACACAGATATGTCAAATTACAGTCAGTTTTCATGTTTAAGCTAAGTTTACGTCTGTTCCAACCCTTATACCACCTCTGTTTTATACTACATATTGACTCCCAGACACAGAACAAATATTTATGTTTGTCACGTAAATGCTTGTCCTGAGTAGGGCAACCCACGACCTATAGCGCAGAAGGCGGAGCTGCTGCAGAAACGGGGGGGGTTGTAGATTCTCGTTGAAGTTGATCAACCTGGGCACCACGCACCACTGACGGCTTGTAGCATCTTATCGTCTTGTAAGGACTCTGATGGTTATAGTTTATAGCCAACCATCAGAGCATACGGATGCAAGATACGTTCATCGATTTTTTTTATCATAATCTATTTTTATATACTACTAGCTGTTTTTTTCCAATCTTTATTGTTTTTAAAGGTCTTTGAGTCATTATTTGACTTAACAGACCCATTATGTCTATCTTATATTTCAATCTTTAATCATAATACAATATTACAAACTAATTTTCAATACAAATTAATACAGCGTTATATACTACTAGCTGTACTATTAGTTCAGTATATCATCAACATTATGCCGGGAAACTATAAAGCTATAAAAAAAGGTTGTCACTCATTAGTCTCCTCAAAAGAGTTTTTAATCTGACATCAGACTAAAAACTCTTTTCAAAACAGACGCCTTGCGAATGACTTAACAAGTTTAGCATAATACCAAAGTTGCTATTACCGTCTCCCGCCTTGTCCTATGACGACCTATAAAACGTATTTCTAATTAGAGTTTTTCAACTTTTTTCGACGGAAATGTCGGTTTAAGTTATAAGCGACTATTTGACCTGACAGATGTTGTTGTGGCTTAATAATTTCGACCGATGCATCTGTGTTAAACTATATTTGCTGCGCGCATTCTGTTCATAACTGACTGTTAAGTCAAACGATATAACGTTACATTAGAAAAGTTTATATTTTTTCATCTCTTATTATTTTATTTTTTTCCATGAGTGTGAATTTAAATTTTTGTTAATATATTTGGTTGTAAATATTCTTGTAACTTCTAAATAAACTGGCCATATTTTGTTATAATTAACCCTGATGCAGAAAAAAACTTGCGAACGTTCATTAACTCGGACATTGGCAGAATTTGTGTGGCATAAATCACACAAAAGGCCAAAAATAAGAAAAAGAAGAAGAAAAGTTTATATTGTCAAAAATTATGAAGATTATATTGCTACTTCGAAAGTATTGAAGTCGGTATTTTTTCGGTTTCCAAATCAGTTACTTGTTTATATAAACAACGTTAAACAAACAACGTTAACACACTCATACCTCTGCACTAGGATTCCCTGTGTCGCAGATGGCATGGACGAACACAGAAACACAAGACAAACACCCAAGACCCGAGCCCGAGATACCGACCGGAAATCGAACCCGGGACCCCTCGCTTCGAAGGCAGGGCTACTACCAACTAAGCCACGGAGCCGTCAAAAATATACAAATATAGTTTTATATAAACCCTAATAAAATAATCTGATTTCAATTATAAATATTCCAGATAACTACTTTCTAGGTAAGATAGGTTTTATCAATAAAAATTATTCACAGATAGGGTTTTACCAAATTTTCCTCAATGTAATTTTAATTGAACATTAAACATGATTTATGGTAAGATTGATGATACTACAAACTGTTGTCCACTCATCAAATCACAAACCTTTGACCGTACCTTTAACTTAAATTTCTGTTATTTTGAGGAACTAGATTGGGGTTGAAATTAGTGCAATGATAGTGACCGAGAACTCCAGATTTCATAAGGGTAGGAACATGTCTACGGCGATATTCCATCCCAGAAGATCGTGGTGGCCCAGGGGCACAGACTTACAATCTGATTGTCACTGGTTTAAACCCAAGACAACCCCACAAACAGTGCACCAATGAGTTTTTCACTTGAAAAATTTATGTGCGCAATACCACGTTCTCGAAACGGTGAAGGAAAACATCGCAGGAAATCACAAGTATAAGAATCAAAAATTTTAAGACGTGTTATCTACCAATCCGGATTGGGCTCCCGTGGTAGATTGAAGCCCATTCAATCTCAATTATCGAGAGTAGGCCGGTGCCCCTGCAGCGGGAACATTAGAAGCTAGTACGGATACGATACCATAGTGGTATTTCCTCAGGTGAAATCTTAAGGTAAAAGTACCCTAAGATTGAAACTCACTCATTAACCTTAATTAGTAAAGATCCTGTTAATTAGTCCTCGTAATTCGTAGTCATTATTCGATTTTTATATTTATACAAAAAAACGGATTTGCTAAAAATTTTATACAGCGCCATCTCGTAAATTTTTATGGTACTTGATTGGTAATTTTACTTGAAACACTTATAATTTCAGATAAAACGAGCGAAGCTCGGTCACCCAGATACTTTTATACAATACTAGCGACCCGCCCCGGCTTCGCACGGTTAGCAAAGCATCAGTGTCGTATCAGAAACTACCCGTGCGAAGCCAGGGTGAATTGCTAGTGTATTATACATATAACTCCCTCTTGAATCACTCTATCTATTAAAAAAAACCGCATCAAAATCCGTTGCGTAGTTTTAAAGATTTAAGCATACATAGGGATATAGGGACAGAGAAAGCGACTTTGTTTTATACTATGTAGTGACTAGCTGACCACAGAAATTTTCCTGCCTTGAAAATTTCGGAAATTCTGACACTCAGTTGTCAAATTTTCACAATTTGACAACTGAGTGTCAGAATTTTCCCGCGATGTCTCCAAAAAAGAATTATATTACGTAAAATTTGCCCTGAATAATATGAACGACGAAATAGAAATCCCAAAGCGACCCACCGTTTTGTCTGATTTCTATTTAAATCATATAATTTATATCCTAATTGCATTTCTGCGCATGAGACGTATCATCCCCGTCTCGGGTGATGGACGCAGCAGGATGAATGCGACTCAGTAAAGATTTGGATCTCATACTGAGTCGCGCGCATTGCTGTTGTCATGGGCGAGGGTCACCACTTACCATCAGGTGGGCCCTCAGCTCGTTCTGTCACTCAATCACATAAAAAAAAAAAAAAAAAAATCCAATTAGTTAGTTACCTACCTAGTTATATTAATCAACGATAAACAAAAATATCTGAAGATAAACACCAGCAATTTTGAGATTATTTTGATTTTATATTATTAAGATACCTATCTAATTTGAACGTCACATATTATCTTATCTAAGACGTCAATATCGTCTCAAATCTATAAAAAAAAATATAATTTAAGTGTATGTTTGTAATGTCAACAACAAAAAACAAAACGCTTATAAAACCAATTTAAATAAAAAATTGGTTGTCTCTAAAGTCGGTTTACGGATGATAATTTTACGTGATAACGTCATAAACAAGCCGAACGCTTAGGCCGATCGTGCCTCTCTATCGCTAGTTCCGCGCTCTCCCTTGCACGCTCGGCTCAGGCGGAACGTGACAATGAGTCATGTTTTTTTATGCATGCAGCCAGCATTCATCGATTTATAAGACATTATCACGTCAAAGTAAGGATTTTTTTTCCTAAAAAGCTTATTACTTGTGCCACTGTTCAAACGAAGGGGGAACCGTCAAGTGTCCCAAGGATCCCTAATAAGCATACAAATGGGTCTTCCTACTTCGCGTTAATCACTGTTTTCTTACGTGCGAGCGAGACAGATATAAGTTTAATATTTTATATAATACCTTCATAATATTTTGCTGGTAGGTTTAATGTGAAGAAGTTCGTTGCCGAAAAATTCATAAGCAATTTTATGAAAGCGAATGTCAGTTTGTGTATTACACTTTCACGTCGTCAGTGTGCACGTAATGTGTGTGTAAAATTTAACACGTCCAAACTTTACTTGAGATATAAAGGAATAAATGACTTTGAGTTTTATCTCCACTTGATTCTATCTATGCTTATCTCTAGCTACTCGGCTCGAAATCTTTAAATTTTAATTGGAGTTAATCTTAACGTTCCGTTTGACACAAGCATCAGAGTTAAAATAGTTTGAATATAGCGCTAAACATAGTTTTAAGAACGCATGTTCTCATAGGTTTGTAATTTTAATAATTTAATGGTGAAAACCTTTTTAAAAACAAGCTTTTTTGGATGACTTCAGCTCCGCCATCTTGGGTTTATAGAAAACATCTTGGATATATTGTATTTTGTAGTTTTCGTGTTCTCCTCAACAAGCCAAGAAGACAAAAAAAAATGTGAAATTTATTTCGCGCACTTTTTCTTTTCGCTTTATTGTTTTTATTTGAAAATGTCTTCAAGTAGTGATGAAGTATGTTATAAAACGTATGACACACGTGCGCTTTGATAATTGCAGCCTCTGCTTTCTTGTATATCGCCTCTTGTATAACAATATCGCCTCGGCTGTAATTTTCAACTTACCGCACTTGTATCATAATGTACTATTGTATTGTAATGTAGTTCCAGAGATAAGCGCGTGCAAACAAACAAACAAACAAACTCTTCAGCTATATTACTAGAATATCGTCGATAGTTTTATGAAAAACCACCCTTAAAGTGAGGTGGGGTAAGTAATATTTGTCCGGCTTATCAACGGTCAAGCAGTCGTCCTATCATAATATTGGGGGTGGGTGAAACGTACAGTCACGTACAAACGTCAAACACATTTAAAATAAATATTCATTTATGTTTCACATAGCGCCATCTAGCCCCAAATTATAGTTAACAATCATATGTTTCCACTGCAGGGACACCGGCCTACTCTCGATAATTGAGAGTGTATAGATAATTATTAGCATATAATAACAACATAGTAATGGTAACAAACCTAAAACTAAAATCTTAAAAATATAATATAAGAACTAAAATATATTATTAAAAGGAGTCCCTTTAGGCAAGGTTCCGAAGATACAGAGAGTGAATTGATCTACCACGTCTATACACGATCTCTGTCTTCGAATTTTTGGTTCTAAGACATCAAATACATTAAAATATGCCACATACCGCGCAAAAATAGTAAAAAAAGTTGAACTCCCACACAGAGGGTTCCGCACGAACTTGCTAAGATCTATCTACAAATTTATTTATTCCTTTACTTGTGCTACATGATATTGCTTCTTGCCAAATTCCATGGTTCTAGGTCAACGGGAAGTACCCTATAGGTTTTGATTCCCTTGCGAGAGTCAAAATACGCGGCATAAACGGAGCATAAGCGGCCGTATCTTTTGATTGCGTTGACTTAGAAGTTTGGTTTTTTGAACGCTTCTAGGGTTTGCAGATTTCAGTATTTGATATTAATTTCAACTTGCTACCTACACGCGTTGAGAAAAAGTGGCTTGCCAGATAAACAGACGGACAACGGATCCTATAAAGGTACCGTTTTTAACTTTTGATGTACGGAACCCTAAAATGTAGGCATATAATCATATATTATCTAATCCGTGCAAAGCTGGAGTGGATTACTAGTTTATTACGTAATATATCTGCAAGATTAATAGATAAAGGCGTGACACGGCGAGAAGTGTAGTAATAGATACGAAAATTAACAATACTAAACTGAACTTATAAATTTTTATTTATTTACACATAAAAATTAAAAAATAAAAACATCATAATCTTAGAGGCTACTTATAAAGAACAAAAATGTAAAAATTACAACAGAAAATTTTGATCGTGGGGTGCCAAGAACACTGGCTGCATTCCCGCGTTGGACGGCCAAAGATAATCTTTGGGCGAGGAACGAGCCAGCCTTCTTGTTCCCAGTAGCATCAGTATAATATTACATACTTATAACTCAAAAAAAATATTACTAGCTGCGCCCCTCGTTACTTGCGTAGATCATCCTACGGAACCGTAGCCTAGGTTCTATTCCAGACTAATCTATATCTGTTCCAAATTTCATCCAGATCCGTACAGCCGTTCTGGCGTGATTACGTCACATTCATCCAAACTATTGCATTTAAAATAGTACTTAGATAATATTACTCAATTAGTCAATTACTCATATATATATGTCATTTTATATGTCAAAAAATATTATAAATTCGTACACTTATTATACAATAATATGCCAGAAACAGGCACAAAAAAGATCTAATTAAAAAAAATACTACAAAACAAAATGTTATAACTTAATTTGATACATAATTAATATATAATATCAATTTGTGCTGCTGTAAAAGGCCATTGCCAATGTGTAAATGTGTAAATAATCACTGATGTATTATATAAGACGATTTTTTTTTCTCCTTTTTCTGTTTTATATTATACTAGCGGCCCGCTCCGGCTTCGCACGGGTATAAAATATATAGCCTATGTCATTCACTGAAAAAAATATTAACATCGATCCAGCAGTTTTGATTTATTCATTACTGCCCGTGGCCCGCACGCGTTAAATTTAGAGAAATAAAATTATTTCTCCACTATTTAATGGATGTTGTTATACATATAAACCTTTCTCTTGAATCACTCTATCTATTAAAAAAAACCGCATCAAAATCCGTTGCGTAGTTTTAAAGATTTAAGCATACATAGGGATATAGGGACAGAGAAAGCGACTTTGTTTTATGCTATGTAGTGATTTTTTTAATGTTATTTGTTCTTTTGTGTTATTTTTTGTTAAATGTTATGATATATATTATGATGTGTGCTACTTTAAATAAATAAATGTCTATGTATATGTATTTATTAGGCAAAAATCTCTGATACTTTACGTCTGACCTGTACTCAAACGGGAAATATCGTGGGTACTATCTCTAGGTGGCAGCTAAGTTAAAAAAATATTATTGCATTACCCACGGATCGAACACGTAGTTACGACTCATCAATCACAGAAGATTACTTTTATAGTTTTTTATATTGTAAAATCATGTTTTTGGGGGGTTAAGTTTCTCGCGTCCGTAGGCGTGTACCCTTTGATTCCCTACACGTCCGCTAAAGGAGCAACCAAAAGTAGCAGAACTTGTGCCAGGTTCGTCCGGAGAGGTACTTCCACACCTGGAATCTGCCGCCAAGCTGTAGTTTTAGCATTACTATGTTCCGGTGGAAGGGTGTGGCTGCGCATGAGTCTCACCCCGGTCTCGGATGATGGATGATGACTCAGTGTAAGATCCAAATGTTATACTGAGCCGCATTACTGTTGTCATGGACGGGGGGAGCCACTTACTTAACCTAACCTAACATTTATTTATTTACACAAAAAACAATTAATTGGATAAACGAACCAAGGCCTAATCTTATCTTAAAACATATAATTACGTATAAAAGGAGTAATTTGATAATTATTTTGCAAGTACGTCGAAGATTCCAACATGGCGGCTGTCACTTTGCTCGTTTTTGGACTAATTGCTGCATCATCAGGTCAGTATTTGACACTGGTTTCGTATTTTTATCTAATTCTAATTTTTTTATTGGGCCTTTTTCCCGAGCGTGCAATTTGGGTATGTTTAAGAGTAGAGTGAATAGGTACTTTCTAGGCCAGCGTGTTACATCTTCGACCGCATCATCACTTACCATCAGGTGAGATAGCGGTCAAACGATGGCCTATAACGAATAAAAAAAAAAAAAAAAATTTGCTCTTTCATAAGGCTATGTCAGTCCCATCAGTCACTCCATTTACCTGGACCTGGACCAGCTTTAATGTAGACCTATAAAGCATGATAGCTGCATCGGAAGTCTGTGCAGCTAGCACACTGGAATAGGCCCACATCAAGCTGGCTCACTTTTAACATATTAAAAACAGTGTCCCTCAACGACCTGGTCCGGGCACATTCCATTAAAAGGTGATAGTTTCGTATTTAAAACATATATAAAATACAGATGTGCTCGCGGGCTTCAACTCGGCGATCAAGTCAGGAAACATCATAATTATATTATAATGATTATAATTATATAATTATAACATAATTATATAATTATAACATAATTATATAATTATAACATAATTATATAATTATAATCATAATTTAACAGACTTCAAAATCAAGACTCAATTCAATTTTTTGTTTTTTAATGTTTGTTATGTGTTATCTTCGGCAATGCGGACTGATACAGCCAATTTTTTATTAAATCTGACAGTTTTAACCTTGTGGTTTCATAGAGGTTTAATTAAAAATTTTCACCCAAAGAACACAAACTAGGAGATAAATTATAGAAATCGGTTTATACGTTTTTTTTATCTCCTGTTTAAATTTTAACAACACTTATTATGTGACTCGACTGTTACTATTTATTACGATTCTGATACTAGTGCAATTACTGAAGTGTACGTGATGCCTCAATACCGAGCGCATTGTGACAGAGATTTTGTTCTAAGCTGCGTGTCTATGTAATATCAATAAGTCTATACCATTAATTAAACTTTGGATCAAGCTTAGGTACTACGTTCAAAAAATTAAAAACAAAAGATATCTTCCGCTTGAATTCAAAACGATGATTTCTGATGTCCTGTATGATAGCATACAGATTACACTTACCTACTCATATATTTAAAAATAAAAAGGTTTCTAGTCAAAACTTATCAGACGGCTCCGTGGCTTAGTTGGTAGTAGCCCTGCCTTCGAAGCGAGGGGTCCCGGGTTCGATTCCCGGCCGGGGCACACTTTGTGTGGTGAGCATGAAGTTTGTTCTCGGGTCTTGGGTGTTTGTCTTGTGTTTCTGTGTTTGTCCATGCCATCTGCGACACAGGGAATCCTAGTGCAGAGGTATGAGTGTGTAAACGTTTATTTTAACGTTTAACGTTTATATAAAATTTTATTATAAATCTTTCACTCTGGTCGATCCTTCATGACTGAAGATCGCGATCACCATGTACAGTCAGTGTTCGTGAGTCGTCTCCATCGATTTCTGTCTGTGGCCATCCGGACTACTGTCTCAAACTTAGTAGAGTGGGCCTTCTTTGAGCTGGTCGGACCATTGGAGATCTTCCCCTGGACCGCTTGCCTTCCACGTTTGCACATATAATTAACTTTGCCAAGTTTCCTCCTTGACATCTGACATGTCCGAAGTAACTTAGGATCAGCGATGACAGATGTGGACAAACTACATTCTACAGTTTTTAATTATAAATAATCGTCTTAAAATATTATTGCGACTAAATACAAGCGCTTGAGAGTTTACATCTATCTCAGAACGAAACTCCAAAAATCCAATCTAAAAAAAAAAACAATCCGTGTATTATTTTCAACATACTTCCAAAATAGGTTATCAATTTGACAGTTTTTTTTTTTTTTTTTTGTAAAATTTTTGATGTCACGTATCTCCGTCATTCTACCGATTATAAAAAACATTTTTTTTATTTAAAGGCTTATGCTTTCTTGTTATACAATAAATACAAATACAAAATGTTTATTTGGTTTCAATGATAATAATAGTTTTAATTTAAAAATAGCTCACACCAATAGTGTGTCATGAAATTGTTTTTAAAATCGGTGAAGTTGGTTAGTAGTTATACTTTACACTATCTATGACTAATTTGTTGAGTTTACGCATTAAACAATATGAAAGATTATCAAAATATTTAATTACCACGCGCCGATAGATAATTAATAATGCTCTTACAGATAAGATAGGGAGAGAATTTGAGATAAAAGAAAGCATTTTTTTTTCTTATTTGAATAAATGACGGAACAAGCTTAGGGCCCACCTGGTGGTAAGTGGCGACCCCTGCCCATGACAACAGTAATGCGACTCATTATAAGATTTGGATCTTACACTGAGTCGCATTCATCCTGCTGCGTCAATCACCCAAGTCGGGGATGATACGTCTCATGCGCATGTGATTTCACCGGCCCGCCCCCTTCCCACAACCTTCCACCGGAACACATGCCAACACTACTGCTTGGCGGCAGATTCCAGGTGTGGTGGCAGTACCTCCCCGGACGAACTTGGCACAAGTTCTACTGCTTCTTTTGGTTGCTCCTTTAGCACACTTTTAGTGTGTTAAATTAAATTTTAGAATTCTTAAAAAATACTTGGTATTCTTATTATTAAATTAAGCGCTTGTTCAGACCCTTCATGCTTGTTCAGACCTAGACCTAGGGGTATTTTGACTTTGGTTGATTTGTAAGAAGTATAATAATCTAATATAAGAATAAGAATAATTTTATTTGCCAAAAAATAGGATCTAACACAGTAAGTTAACAGAGAAACCCAAACTAAGCTTGTTAAAAGCTTGTGTCTTGGGACTCAGAGTAAGAAATTGTAGACACTGGACTTATTACACATTTAAATTAATAATTACGAGGCAAATTTTCCTAGGTTTAAACAAAAGACTACAATTAGCGTACACAAAATTACATAAATGATAGAAAAACGGAAAAAAGAAAAAGAGATGTTAATGATATTATAGTTGTTATTACAAATTAAGAGTGACGAGATATAGTTAAAATTTTAATGTATTAATTTGCAGCATTCCCGTCTCCCGACCCTGTGATCTCCAAATTGGATGATGGCTTGCGGTACTCATACCTCGAGGTAAATAATTTAGCTTCAATAAAATAAATAATTCTATACACCTACAAATATCCTCATAGTTAACAGGGAATATACACCCAATAGAGAAATCACAAGACATTCAAATTCTTTGAAAATCCAAACGTAACAATAAGTGTGCTAATATTGTCAGTTAGCTGTTTCCCGCGACTTCGTATGCGTGGAATTTAACCGTTATTATTTTTTATAATACAAAAGTATAAGTTACTCCTTATAACATCAGCTATCTGCTAGTGAAAGTTCCGTCGAAACCGGTTGAGCCGGAGGATAGCCGGAACAGACAGACGGACAGATAGACAGACAGAAGGAAAGACAGACAGCCAAAAGAAAAAGATTTTGTAGTAATTAAAGTATATATATAGTATATATGAGAGATGGGAAAAAGTGGTTGCAAGTGATGGGCAATATTTTGAATAAATTTATATTACCGTTCTTCTACAATAAATATTTAATTTGTGTTAAAAAACGGCGGAAACTTATTTGTACTAGTATATACTTTGAAATGTATTTAGTAAAAACGCTGTTATTCTTTTATTTGAGTAGATTTTAGGCTGTCTTTACAGCTCAGTTGATAGTAGGTCTGCCTTCAGCGTTGGGTCATGGGTTCGATTGCTACTACAATACAATGTTTATGTTACGAACGAATATGTTTGCTTTGTATCTGGATGTTAATATGTATCCATGTATTTACGAAAAAAAAGTACTATATAATTATTCTATTAATGACTGTAATTTGACATATCTGTGTGCATGTAATGTGCCTGGGGAGTTCCTGTGACACGTTATTATATATGCTCACGAATATGTGCATGTGTAAAATTTGACGTGTCCAAATGATACTTGAGATCTAAAGGAATAAATGAGTTTGAGTTTGAGTTTGAGTTTGAGTTTAATAATCTGGATCTGGATGAAGCTATGCTTAGTTTGGTGCTAGATGGCGCTGATTTAAATGTCCACGATTTTTTTTGAATCCCAGTATTTTGAGAATAAAACTTCTCATGCGCATGCAATTCTGTTTCCATTTATTCCTCAGGATGATAACGGCACGCCACATCTCGTCGACTCGTGGGTGAAGATGAGTGATTTGAACAAGATGGCGAGATACGACCCAGACAGAACCAACGTTTACCATCTGTTCACCAGGTGAAATTACATTTTATTTTTAACTTGCTGAGTTCCGCGGTTTCACCCGCGTTTTTCTCGTTTCCGTGGAAACAGCGCACGCAAAAATAGGTTTTCGATTTTACACCTTGTGTTACAAAATAGCAATTTTATTACGGATACGTAATTTTGAAAAAACATAGCCTATAGCCTTCCTCGATAAATGGACTACCCAACACTGAAAGAATCATTCAAATCGGACCAGTAGTTCCAGAGATTAGCGCGTTCAAACAAACAAACAGCTTTATAATATTAGTATAGATCTTAATTAGCGAACCGCTTATTTCGCACAGTATATAGTGCGTGTGATGTCTCCAACCTAACGCACCCCGTTGCGCCCGTCACCCGTCTCATGTGCATGAGATTTCACCGGCACCCACATCATTTCACCGGGGAAAATAGCAATGCGAGCACCGCTGCTTGGCGGCAGATTACCAAGTGTGGAGGCAGTTCTTCCTGGCGAACTTTGCACAAGTTCTACTGCTATTTTTTGTTGCTCTTTTAGAGTATTCATAGGCTATCATATACATTCGTTTAGTCATAGACGGACCTACCTAGCAACGTGACCCCATAAATATCTTAAAATAAGTGAACCAATTTTAATGAAACTTGAGGCCAGCTGTGAAGCTGTTAGAAATAGGAATACATTTATTTTGCGTTACATAGACACACGTAAACAATTAAATTTTTTTAATGTTAAGACAGGGCTACTTCTCGGCGTGTGCTGCATCAGCTGTCGCTAATTCAGCGCTGATTTTCTGTGGCACCATAGTGGGACGTGCATGTTTGGTTTTTTTTTTCTGTCAGGAACAATTCAGGCATCGCCTTCTTCCAGTATATCATTGATTTGTATGTATGCATGTCTGTACTTTAAACGACAACATTAACACACTCATACCTACGCACTAGGATTCCCCGTGTCGCAGATGGCATGGACAAACACAGAAACACAAGACAACACCCAAGACCCGGGAACAAACTTCATGCCACAGAAAGTGTGCCCCGGCCGGGAATCGAAGGCAGAGCTACTACCTTAGCCACGAAGCCGTATACATGTGACAAGAATATATAAATTGTCCACAGGAACAACCCATCAATCAGCCAGCCGTTAGTTCTGAACGATCCGGACCGCGTGGCCGCTTCCAACTTCGATGGGAGGAAACGCACGGCCGTGCTGATGCACGGTTTCCTCGGCTCTGTCACTTCCGGCTTCAACACTGTCCTGGTACCAGGTTAGTACTCGAATTATTTCATCTCAAAATATATTTCTTCTGTTTTTTTTAGGTGTATAAGTGACGGAACGAGTTGAGGGCCAACCTAGTAAGTGGCTCCACCCGCCCATGACAACAGTAATGCGACTCAGTATAACATTTGGATCTTACACTCAGTCACATTCATCCAGCGTCCATCACCCGAGACGGGGATGATATCCCCAAATAAGTATCATTGTAAAATCCAAGTCTTAGTCTGAGTCGCATTACTGTTGTCATGGGCCCTCAGCTTGTTCCGTCACTTGGGGGGGTCTAGTTGCTCGCGTCCGTAGGTGTGTACCCTTTGATTGCCTACACGTACCCCCTGGGTGGTGTTAAAGGAGCAACCAAAAGTAGCAGTAGAACTTGTGCCAAGTTCGTCCGGGGAGGTACTGCCACCACACCTGGAATCTGCCGCCAAGCAGTAGTGCTCGCATTACTGTGTTCCGGTGGAAGGGTGTGGGCGTCGGTGAAATCACATGCGCATGAGACGTATCATCCCCGTCTCGGGTGATCGTCGCAGCATGATAAGTGCGACTCAGTGTTAAATCCATATCTTATACTGAGTCGCGTTACTGTTGTCATGGGCGGGGGTCGCCACTTACCAGGTGGGCCCTCAGCTCGTTCCGTCACTTAATAGAAAAAAAAATCTGAAAATTTTAAGACATTAGGCTAGGACATCCTGGCTTGGTGCTTCGCGAGTTGACCTAACGCCCCCCAAGACTGCATCGAGCTACTAAACACACTGTATATATAGATTTATGTTGATTTCCAGCATTCCTGGCTGCTGATGACTGCAATGTCATCGTACTCGACTGGAGCAGCGGTTCTTACTGGGGTCCCTTCGCCACTCAAGCTGGTAAGAATAGAATATAAGTAATCATACAAAAATAAATACAACAGATAGGTGGCACAATGGACGGCCTTACCGCTAAAAGCAATCTCTTTAAGTACCTTAAGTAAGTGCCCCTAGTAATATCTGTTACTTCTTGTCCATCCAAGGTTGTCTGTAAGAGATCGCTTTAAAGCGATAAGACCGCCCATTGTTTCAAATTACTTATGTAATTTTTTTTTACGATTTCTGTTGTTTTGTTATGTGAGCAATAAAGTGTTATCTATATGTTGGTTTGAACCAGCAACCTTCAGATTGGAAGTCAGCGTCTATGCCCCTGGGCCACCACGCTCTCTATAAATCTCTATATATCTACACTGATATTATAAAGAGGAAAGATTTGTACCTATGTTTGTATGTTTGTAATGAATAGGCTCAAAAAGTACTGGACCGATTTAAAAAATTCTTTCACCAATAGAATGCTACATTCTTCCAATTTGACATAGGCTACATTTCATTTTGAAAAAATTAGGGAGCCTTGGTAAAATTTGAACAATGTAACCGAAGGTGTAGAAAAATGAGTCTTAAAATGTCTTTCGTCGAATGCGCTGCCGAAACTATTAGCGATAGAACAAAATAATGTACAACAATATTGAAGAACATCATAATGTCTACAAAAAACTCCGCGGTAGCATATGTCCAACTATTGTAGTTATGTCACTACCCCGCGCGAAGCCGGGACGGGCTGCTAGTCTCGTATAAAGTGACAGGTGTAAATTTATTTTCCAGGTGAGGCCGCTGGTCGTTTCATCACATGGTTGAACAGTGTGTCAGGCAGCACCCCCGAGCAGTACCACATCGTTGGGTACAGCGTGGGTGGTCACGGCGCTGGTGTTATTGGCAGAAATGTGGTCGGCAATGTCGGCTACATCACTGGTAATCATTACCATTAAACTCTCTATGTGTTGTGTATTACTGTGTTAGGCGGTATACGCGTCTGTAGGCGAGCATATATTTTATTTTATTGTTTACTAGCTAGTTACCCGCAGTCAAGTCCGGCGTTAGATATTGCGAGGCTCCGGGCAATAGATCTTTGTGAGGCACTTGGGGTATGAGAAATTTAGGTGAGTTGGAAGAGTACAGGGCTACTGGTAATCAGTCAGCATCCTCCTAAAGACAGCTGCAGTACATCAAAAGCCTACAAAAGCGAGGCCCCGGGCGGTTGCCCTGCTTGCCACCCCCTAAGGCCGCCACTGCCCGCAGTTTTCAGATCAAACTTAGCTATGTTGATCCAGGATATAAGCTATCCTGGTACCAAATTTCATCCAAATCTGTTGTGCCGTTTGAGCGTGAAGGTAGTGCAAACATACACACACATACCAACTTTTACCTTTATAATATAAGTAAGATTTTAAACGATTTACATGTGAAAAAGGAGGTCTTAATGCCAAACCATTGTGTTCCAGTCAACCTTGTAGATATGACAAATACAATTGACGTGCTAACATAACCTAAAAATTATATCAATAACAAAAAAACGAAAAAGAAAAAAAAATATTTAGAATGCTCTTTGAATTGAATGAATTGACTTGAATGCTTTTGAAATGAAACACATTAAATCATTACCGGCCATGTGCGAAGAAGGTATTAGATAGATAGATGGCTTAGTTGTAGTAGCCCTGCCTTCGAAGCGAGGGGTCCCGGGTTCGATTCCCGGCCGGGGCATACTTTGTGGTGAGCATGAAGTTTGTTCTAGTCTTGGGTGTTTGTCTTGTGTTTCTGTGTTTGTCCATGCCATCTGCGACAGGGAATCCTAGTGCAGAGGTATGAGTGTGTCAACAAAAAAAATATTCACCAGCTTCCTTCTCCGCCAGCTTGCGACCCTGCTGAACGCTACTCCGCTAGCGAGCAGTTCCGCCCAACGGACGGTTTGTACACCGAGGTCATCCACACCAGCACCATGGGGGAGCCTTCGGCTTTGGGGCAAGTTGACTTCTACCCTAACGGGGGAAATGGGAACCCTGGGTGCTTGACAGCCCTTTGCGACCATTACAGGTGAGATAAGTTATTGTTACGTTACGTATTTAAATTATTGCATCATCCTAGTTTATTCCAGAACAGGGTAGGGTGCATGAGAGGAGCCTCCACGCGGCGCAACCCGGAATCAGCTAGGTACGGTAACGCAGTACCTAGGCTGACTAATCCTCTCACCACGATGAATAAACCCCAAAATAGCCCCAAAGCCATGAAAAACTGCGAGCTACCAGAGGGGCCACTGACGTAGCGAATTTTTGGGCAAATGCTATATAAAGGTTTATTTTATCGTCACGAAAGAATAATAATAATAATAAATATGGATGACATCAAAATGTATTCAATATGGATGACATCAAAATGTATTCATCTGCTCAGGATGAGTTAGAACAGCTAATAAAAATAACGGAACAGTTTTCAAATGACATCGCAATGAACTTCGGTATTGAGAAATGCAAGATAAACTCAATTAAAGCTGGGCACACCTTCCAGCACACTTACGAATTAAGTACTGGTGAAACCATCGAACCTTTAAGAGAGAGTGAAACATACAAGTACCTAGGCTACCATCAGTCCAAACAGATTCACTCTAAACAAATTAAATCCACATTGACTCATAACTTCAAACACAGGTTAAACTCAATTCTAAAATCACAATTACATGCCAAAAACACAGTTAAAGCAATAAACTCATTTGCCATCCCAGTTCTCAGTTACTCGTTTGGTATTATTAACTGGACTAAGAATGACCTACAAAACCTGCAGCGTCTCATTAATGTCACCATGACGAAACACAGGAAACATCATCCAAGAGCTTGTATGCAAAGGCAAATTTTACCACGAGCTGAAGGGGGAAGAGGTCTCATAGATATAAAAAACCTACATAATAGACAGATAACAACACTACGAGCATACTTCCATGCCAAAGCTGAAATATCCCCTTTACATAACTCAGTTGTTAAATTAGACCGGAAGCTCACGCCACTCAATCTAGAAGATTTCAGCGAGCAGAAAAATGAAAAGCTGACTGACAGACAAACCCTAACTTCAGAATGGGCCCGTAAGTCTCTCCACGGGAGGCACTACCATGACCTGAGCCAACCCACCGTCGACACACAGGCGTCGAACGAATGGCTCTGTCGAGGAGAACTCTTCCCTGAGACCGAAGGGTTCATGATAGCTATTCAGGACCAAGTCATCGAAACACGTAACTATCAAAAGCACATCATGAAAATTCGAAATTTACCAACTGACTTATGCCGACGATGCTTCTGAGACTATCCAGCACATCACAGGGGCTTGTAAGGCAATTGCTCAAACGGACTATAAGTTTAGACACGATCAGGTTGCCAACATCATTCACCAAAGCTTAGCAATGAAATATAAACTTATAGACACATCTGCAAAACCTCCACCTTATTACAAATACATCCCCGAAACTGTACTGGAAAACACAAGTCATAAACTGTACTTTGATAGAGCTATCTTGACAGACAAAACAACTCACTATAACAGACCTGACATAACCCTTTTGGATAAATTTAGCAACACAGCACTTATTATTGACATCGCCATCCCCAACACCCACAACCTACAGAGTACCATTGCTGAGAAGCTAGCAAAATATGTAGACCTAAAGAATGAAATAACTCGCATGTGGCGTTTGCAAAAAGTTTCAATAGTTCCAATAGTTTTATCATCAACCGGCGTTATTCCAAAACAACTTTTTCAATCACTGGACCACTTAGAAATCCCAAAACATACCTACATCAAAATCCAAAAAGCGGTTATATTAAATACGTGTAGAATAGTTCGAAAATTTCTACAAAGTGAGTTTACTCCCGAAGCCTTAACACCAGACGGCTAACAGCTGAAATGCACTTGGCTTAGGCCCGTGCATTTCAGAATTCCCAGTTTAGCAAATAAACTGAGCAGAACAACTTCAAATAATAATAATAAACGTTCACACACTCATACCTCTGCACTAGGATTCCCTGTGTCGCAGATGGCATGGACAAACACAGAAACACAAGACAAACACCCAAGACCCGAGAACAAACTTCATGCTCACCACACAAAGTATGCCCCGGCCGGGAATCGAACCCGGGGTCGCTCGTTTCGAAGGCAGGGCTACTACCAACTAAGCCACGGAGCCGTCACGGAGAAGAAGATTCCAGAACAATCCATCACTTGATAACTAGAGCTAGATGCAGGTAGGTATTTTAAGGTATCACCGGCGGTACCTACAAATACCTACCTGCGTCTAGTGTTTTGGAAAATCGTATCTTAAGTAACTGCAATAAGGTCAATATTATTGCATTAAGTTGAACATTTCACTTGCTAAGTAGAAATGTGCTAGAAGTTATTTATTGCTTGTTTACATCTATATGTATAAAAGAAAGTCGTGTTTGTTACAACACTTATAACTCGAGAACGGCTGGACCGATTGCCATGGTTTTTGATTTGTTGGATTTGTTTCCGTCCCGAATAGCAGAATGACTATTAAAAACATTGGAAAATTAACGAAAAAAATAAAATCAATTTATCCCCGTATTCTCCACGGGAACGGGAACTATGCGGGTGAAACCGCGGGGCGCAGCTAGTTTCAAATAATTTGAGAACTTTCGAGAGTTTAATAGAAGACGGGAATTTACGTCTCATGCGCATATGATTTCACCGGCAACCACACCTTTCCACCGGAACACAGCAGTGTTTTGAAGCAGTATAACTTTGCACAAGTTCTACTATTTATCTCCTTTCAGGTCATACTACTTCTTGGGGGAGTCTTTGAGGACTGGTGGCTTCACCGGAAACCGCTGCTTGACAGTCGAGCAGGCCCAGAGTGGGACATGCAACCAGCCTGGAACTCTTCAGATGGGAGGCCTCACTCCTAAGACTGGGTAAATCATCAGACAGTTTTGTCTGTCTCTCCCCCTCGGGCTGGTCGGCTAGGGTTGGAACAGACGTAAACTTAACAAATAAGATAAGCTTAAACATGAAAACTGACTGTATTTTGACATATCTGAGTGCATGAAATGTGCCTGGGGAGTTCCTGTGACACGTTATATGCTCACGAATATGTTTACTTGTGTGTGTGAAATTTGACGTGTCCAAATGATACTTGAGATCTAAAGGAATAAATGAGTTTGACTTTGACAGGTCATGGTTTGTTTACAGATCATCTGTAAATAACAGCCAAGGATCTGTTCTTAAAAATGGTTTTGTTCTGTAAAATGGATAAATTGGACTTTAATTAACCATAATTTTTTTTTTTTTTTTTTTTTTTTCAGACAAACTGGTATCTTCCACCTGACCACCAACCCCCTACCTCCCTTCTCTAGGGGATAGACGATAAGTTTTAAGAATAACGAGAAATAAAGACTTATTTTGAGTTGCAGGATACACATTTGGTTTTAATTTTTTACCGTTTCCTACACACAAACGCACTCACAACATCATTGGTCTCATAGAAATTTTGTTAGAATCGGTTCCAATAGTTTTTTAGTTAAAACATTATGTTTTTGGTAGTTAGAAAAAATATGTTATCTATTGTAAATAAACGAAATCGCATGTTTTGCTTTCCTCTGACATTTTTCTTCGCCCGTTCTATATAGGGATGTTGTTTGGTTGGGATGTTTCTTATTAAAATAAGGGGGGTACCTAAGGGTGAGAAATAAAGGATGAAAGAAATAAAGTCGGATTTTTTCCATTTTTTTATCAGTCATTCTATCCTCCTAATCCTAACAGATTTTTCTATCCTCTCTTTGTAGAACAAAAAGTATTAATATTACTTTTCTAAATTTATGCTTTTCTCCACAGAGGTTTACGTTTTCTTTTGTGTAAAAATTCTTTCGAAAATCTCTATTGTGAATTATGATCCAAGTTAGTACATTATTTTTATATTTTAGTCATAACATATTCACTGCACGGCGTAAAGGGTGCTCTGATATAACACCTGCCATACAGGGTGATCAGCTAACATTACAAATACAAATATATTTATTAAAAACGGCTCTGTGGCTTAGTTGGTAGTACCCCTGCCTTCGAAGCGAGGGGTCCCGGGTTCCCCGGCCGGGTTACACTTTGTGTGGTGAGCATGAAGTTTTTCTCGTGTCTTGGGTGTTTGTGTGGTTTCTGTGTTTGTCCATGCCATCTGCGAAAAGGGAATCCTAGTGCAGAGGTATGAGTGTGTAGACGTTTAACGTCTTTAACGTCTATAAAAAAACAGAACATTATTTTCAGAATACGCTAGTAACATTGGATCCCGCAGGGCTAGCCTTTATCGCGGGTATCCGAAAACAAGAATTACCAGATAAATTATTTTAGGAGGAAAAACGTGCAAGGTTAATTACTACTAATCATACTAAATAAACAAAACAAAACGTGAAAAGAGACTGCATGCTAAAATTTTAAAGATTACTCGTTATATTCGAGAAATAGGTTCCAATGTAAGAAAAAAGAAAGAAATTATTTTGTTAATGTAATGTAACGAGCTAGAGGCTAATGTTAAGTAGTTACCTCCGCCCATAACAACAGCAATGCAACTTATAATAGGTCCTTTCTCCCTGTGCCCCTGGGCCACCACGCTCTCGTCTCATATTACCTACACCCTGTATATCGGCGGCATCGGCACCTCAAAGCATAATAAAGCGGCTTCTGCCTTTATTGCTAGTACGTGCCGGGGTATCTACGATCTTTGTTCCGTTCCATGCCTTAAGAACTTCGGTTAAGCAAATTCACGTTTGGATGGGTGACCATTGCTGATGTAAATGGTGTTAACGCGCTTTTTTTCTTCTTAAGTATCGGTACCCAAAGGGTAAAACGGGACGCTGTTACTAAGACTCCGCTGTTCGTCTGTCTATCTGTCACCAGGCTGTATCTTAGGAACCGTGTTAGTTAGAGAATTGAAATTTTCACACATCATGTATTTATGAGGCCGCTATAAAAACAAATATTAAAAACAGAATAAAATATATATATTTAAGGGGTTTACATACAAAAACGTGATCTTTATTTTTTTGTTCGATTTTGCTCGACTTATTTATTTATTAAGGCAACGCCAATAGCACACATAATAGATATAAGATTACCAAACATTATAATTACGTTGTAAAGAATGTGCAAATTAAAAGCTTGCACAACATTATCGGCATGTATCAGTCGACAGCAAGCTAAAAATAGAAATATAAAAATAGAAAAAATTCACGCAAATTAAAACTTTTCATATTTCATTTATTTAGCCAAATGAAAATGGATATCACATAAGGCACGTCAATAAGTAATTACAATAAAATAAAAATAACAATAAGAATAAAAAAATTAAATACACTAGTCTATTTGATTTAAGATTGAATTGAAATTACTTTGGTCAAAGATACAAAATAAAATAAAAACAAACAAAAAAAATTATAATGGTATGGAATCCTGCATTCGCGAGACTCGCTTAGTCTGGTGTTGTTTTTCTTTATGTGCATGCGATGTTCGAAAGCATCCCTTAAATTTTTACTTTATGAGTGATTATTCATTGTGGCACAGAAGAGAAACTCAAAGGGTAGGTCAAACCTCAACGGGATCCATTCAAAGGCATTGTTTGTCTTTAATTTCAACCGCGTTTGATATTCATTAATCTTTTATGACTCGAGGAACGCTTGAGTTACTTTCAGACGAAAAAAAGCGGAATATCCTGCTCCACAGACGATACAAGACCAAAAAGTATTATCTCTTTTGAAGGATATTATTAATTTTCTTAAAGATAAAGATTCATCTCACAGCTCAGTTGGTAGTGGCGCCTTCTGCGCCGTGGCTTCGATTTCCAGGGTAGTTTTTCGGGATAAAAAGTAGCCTGTTTTAATCTAGTGTGGCCTATCATAACAAAATTTCATCCAACAATTACACAACTTTTTAATATTAGCGTGATATATTACTATAAAATATTTGTCTAAAGCAAAGCAAGTTTAATTTTGTTGTTATAGAAGATTCTAGCAAAACTCTAATGATGTTGGTTGGGTTTGCCGTCCCGTTCAGGCAACACGTATTTTCGCAAGGAGAGAAAGTAACAACTATACTAAATGGACTCTGTTTCCGAACATTCGAAGCCTGGTCGTAAATCCATCATGATCGCCGAAGGGTTAGCATAAGAGTAAGACGAATCGCTTGTTAGATTACTGTATCGACACTCGAAACATGAAACTCTTTTACGAACATGCAAAAAGAATTTTCTATTCAACCAACTTCCAAAGCAGGTTGTCAATTCGATAGTATTTTTTTTATGTGTGTTACCAGATTCGAAAACCAAATTTGGCAAATTCTTTTTTTAATTCAAACTAGCGTTAAAAGTTATAAAGATTTAATAAATGTTAAACCCGCGTGAAGTTTTGGCGTGGCTTGATCTATTCCTGTCTAATACAATAAACAAATATCATTTGATATTTGTTTATAACTTTAATTAATTTTCTATTCCGATCGAATCCCAAAAACAAGTTAAATGTTATGAGATACAGTCAGTATCTATTAAATATGCTTTTAAATTTGTTTTAAGTAGATTTTATTTAATCAATCAAAATCATTCTTTGAAGAATAACAAACGATCAACAATTAGTGACGGCTCCTTGGCTTAGTTCTTGGCTTGGCTTCCCGGCCGGTGCACACTTTGTGTGGTGAGCATGAAGTTTGTTCTCGAGTCTTGGGTGTTTGTCTTGTGTTTCTGCGTTTGTCCATGCCATCTGCGACACGGAATACTAGTGCAGAGGTATAAGTGTGTAAACGTTTAAACGTTTACAGTATTAGATATTATTGTAGAAGAGTTCCCATCAGTACGAGAATCTGAAAACAATCTGGCATTTTCATCCTTTAATACCGGAAGTGTAATGTATTCCATTAATGGGTAGAGTAAGTGGCGAGTGCTGTACTTCCGGCTCCTGACAGATTTATGGCCGGATTCGGCTAAGGGGAAATATTTAAAACGTCTGCCCGTGTGGATGGCAACCCTGAAAATATGTTGGATTTTGCCGATAAACTTAAAGTGGATGATTTAAAAATAGTTTTTGATTTCACACAATATAATAACCGATAACCAGAGGAGATTATGAATTTTGTTGTATTTTTTTTGTTTAGTACCTCTGTACTCGGTTAATTATTGCCCGATCGGGATTTTTTTATATGCTTCCAGTTTGATCCCATAGAAATAAAAACAAGTAACTAATTTAAAAATCGACAAAAACCGACTTCAATTGTTTCATTCCTTACTTCTCTACACACCAACATTTATAAAAAAGTAACATCAAAATCGGTATACAACGGGTGAAGAAAAAAGTCACAGAAAAGCAAAACATGCGTTTTCGTTTATTTGGATAACATATTTTTTCTATAATAGTTTTATATTTTTTTATTTTACTAGCAAATTATTTAATTGATTTTGACATTCCTATGGGACAAACCTGAATTTCAATTAAAAAAAATAATCCAAGGCGGTTGATGAATGACGGAGAACTGACGAAACAAATATAAAAAAAAATACAGCTGATATGTCCACCTCATCACACAGCAAAGCGACTAGGTAACATAAAAAAATTACACTTGGGAGATCAACATGACGGCATAAGATTGCGTCATGCGGTTGCCGTCACGGCATACGAGTCGGATTTACTGCGAAGACGTGCCAGTAGATGTTTCACTTGATGCGCATGATCTTTAAGATATATTTAAAAAAGTGACTTTCCAATTATTTTTTTAAGAATTCAATGGAAATAAAGTATTTTGACTTTGACTTTGACATATTAACTGTCAACTGCAAAAAAAAAAAAAACCTATGTAACTGTATGTACAATACCTACAGAAATTATTACGTAGGTACAATGTAAATGCGTAATCAAGACGTATTCGGTTCAACATTTATTTTATATGCGTGATAAACTCCGCAGAACATAATTTTATTCATTGAGTTTTGCCGCGTATAATTCTTGGCGCCATTTCTTAATTTCATTTTCTTGTTTTAAATTTTTGTAGGAGATCGAGTGGATATGCGCATAGATGTAACTTTGTTAACGTTTTTATTTTACGTGATATTTTGGTGTTTGAAAGTGGACTATTTGAAAAAAAAAAATTAAAGTATAAAAGTAATAAAATATTAAGAATGTCAAAGAAAAATAAAATCTTGTATATATCCGTACCAGCCTCCAATATAGGCCGAGTAGGCCGGTGTCCGCGCAGTGGGAACTGCAGGGACACCGGCCTACTTCGATAATTGAGAGTGAATGGGCATTGATCTACTACGGGAGCCCAATCCGGATTAGTAGATGTCACATGTCTTCGAATTTTTAGTTCTAAGACATGCCGATTTCCCCTCGATGTTTTCCGTCAATTTTTCAAGAACGTGGTAATGCGCACATCAATTTTTCAAAAACTCAGATTGGAAGTCTGCGTCTGTGCCCCTGGACCACCACGCTCTCTATATAATGAATTTAAATATATTAAGACAATATTTAAAATACCCAAATTTAAATCTAAATAAATAGAAACCTATCTGGCTAATTCTTTTTTTTGTTTGTAACTGCCATAGCAAGGTTTGTGAAAAACAAATTTCTTGCGAAACTCATGTGACAAGTGGGAAATTGGTAAAAACTAGAACCACATTTTTCGACGGGATTTTCACACTACGCCGTTTAACAACTGATTGTCAAATTTTGAGTCAAGACAGGAATACATCTATTGGGTTAGTTTAATATGAAATCCAACAAGCTATTCTAAATACAGTATCAGTACAATAACACAATACGGTACAAAGGGAGTATGTAAGTAGCTCCAGTAACGGAGAGGTTAAGGAATAATAGGCTAGCGTGGTGTGGACATTATGCGGAGGGATGAATGGCATATTACAAAACAAGTGTTAAATATGGATGTGGAAGGATATAAGACACGAGGTAGGACAAAGAAAAGATGGATGGATTGTGTGACAGATGATATGCGTAAGAAAGGAGTGAGTACTGAGATGACGTCTGATAGAGGGAAATGGAAGAAAAATACATTTTGTGTCGACCCCTCTTAGTGTGGGATAAGGGCAGGAAGATGATGAAGATGATGAACACAATACAAATAACCAAAACCAAAATATTACCTTGTCATGTACATTGGCCGGTTTGATGATGTAAGACATCGGCACGGGGCCGAAGACAGGAGGCATCATGGCTGATGCAAAAATGACTTGCACAGGCTTCGAACGGCACTCCTCAGCGTCACAACAGCATCTGTGGCATTTGGCATTACACTTTGTGTCCTCTTTCACTTCAATTTGAGAACTTTGAGGCTCAGTCACTTCAATTTGAGATGTTGTTTGTTCGGTTTGAGAATTGGTAACTTCACTATGACAATGTGTTAGTTCACTTTGAGAGTCTGCGTGTTTGCTTTGAGTGTTTGTTAGTTCACTTTGAGATGGTACTTCAGTTTTATTCTTTAGTTCGTTTTGAGAACGTGATAAATTACTTTGGCTGTATGTATTTTGGCCGATTTTCACAGTTTCGCTAGGAGCATGTGTGTTGTCACTTTTCTTTAAATATATCTTCTTCATAACATTATTAGTTTTAGCAGAATTTTCTTGATTTTCGTTGAAAAGTCTAGGTTTTTTCGTAAAGTCCTTTGGCAGTTCCAATAGTGGTGTTTTTCGTTTCAACTCTCTTGGCGTTTCGAGCAAGTAATTCTTTACGTTAGTGCTGGTTTCGTTGTTTTTGGAAAACGGATGCACCAATAGTGTTTTCCTATTAGGATTTGAGGCCCCTGGGAGGGCCTCAACCTGCCCTCTTGCATCCAATTTGACAGATTTAACACTATTTGTCAAAATGTTAAAATTTAAGAGCTAATCACTATAATTTTTAACTCATACACCGCTTTCGTGATTAATTTTTGGTCATTTATCAATAAATAACATTGAATCGTCACTATTATTTCATGCTTCAAGTAATAAAACTTTAATAGTTGGTATTAAGCTGTTTAAAAGTTCTGTTTGTTAATGTAAACTCTAAAATTCTCTAAATTATTAATTATGAGTGTTAGTTCACTTTAAAAATAAATCATTTATGTCAAATCATTGCGAATGTTATAAATCACTGTTTAAAGATCCTAACTATAATCACTTAACACGTTTAAAAAGTTCAGTTTGAATTATAAAATGCTTAAATTTCATAGTTTTACGTCCAGATTACAAAGCTTATTAATTAAAAAAAAAAAGTAAGCTTTTAGAAAGTTTTGCCCGCTAATTTCACTGTCAAGAGTTCAATCACCCGGCCACGTGACGTTTGTTTACCAACAAACAAACAATTCCAAATTCAAAATATCACCTACATTTTACCCAGGATAAATCGGCTATTACACCTTTGGCCAACATATGCAACGCAGTTCAATTTAACAGACAACTTATGAAAAAAACTAAAGTTATAAGAGGTGATCAGCCGCGGAACTGAGGAGTACGTCCGTCCGTCGTGAGATTGAGGATACAACTGGTGTTGAAGACTGCAGGGAGGCGGAAAGAAGGCGGGGCGAAAGGCGTGGTAAGAATACGCCTCTTGATAGTTCCAAATTTATCCATCTAGACTTGAATTTGGCAAGATGGCTGGCTCTCAGAAAAGTTATAAGAAGGTACAGAGGTACTAATATCCAATTAACTAGCTTCGACCCACGGTGTTACCCTCGGTTACGTACACTTTTCCGAGATAAAAAGTAGCCATTCTATTCCAGACTATAATCTATATTGAGTAACAAACATCTGTCCAAACTTTCATTGCATTCGCATTTTTAACAGTAGTTAATAAAGCTCTGCGATTGTATGACACTTTATCAATTAATATTTTTTTTATTTTAAATGATATTTATTTCGTAAAATGTTACGTACCCTCGTACAATTCCAGTGTAAATTAAATCCTAGAATTAAACAACATATTGATTAAAAAAAACGTTTTCAAGCTACAAAACACTTGTTTAAACTTACAACATATTATATAACAACTAAGTAAAATTACGAATAATTAATAATGTATTTAAAATGCGTATGCAAGCTTTACTATTAACTTACATTAAAAAGCAAAGTTCTCAAGAGAATGTTTCTGTCACTTTGACATAACAATAATTTAGCGAACTTAACAATAATGAGGGTTATAAATTGGGTAATCCATTTGCAACAAGCAAGTTTTTCTACTACTCACATTACAAGTTCCTGGCCTTAGGATTCTGTATCAAAGGAAATATATTAGAACAACTAAGTTAAGTCTTTAAATAAGCATAACTTAAAACAACTGAAAGCAAACTTGAGTACTAACTTCATGCTCAATATAAGGATATTTATAACTGTTTCCCGCAACGTCTGCTTGGAATTTAACTTACTCCGTATAATATCAGCTATCTGCCTGTGAATGTCCCGTCAAAATCGATTCAGCTATTTCGAAGAATAGCCGAAACTATCCTTTTAAAAAAAATCCGAATCGCAATAAACGATGGATAAAAGTTGTAAAAAAAAAATCAAATTTCGAATACTATCCTTCATTAGTATATTTACGTTTAAAAGGGTGGAACGTCTTTATTAATTATTTATGAAATAGGATGACAATAAAAAAACATATAACCTACTTGAGACCCTCTTGTTTTTTTGTTGTCGTTTAAACGGGATAACCAGCATTAATTTTTGATGTCCCCTTACGCACGTCAAAGTCAAAGTCAAAATACTTTATTTCCATTTAATTTAATATGATAATTTATTTTGAATTGTTATTAAGGATGAACATTTTATATAATTTGTATTTAAATAATAAAAAGTTGACTACGCTATTGCATTAGGTTAAACCTGTTATAATAGTTGTTATAGTAAATAAATAAATAAATAAATTCTTTAACAATTACTTGAAAACCTAACTTATTTAAATAAGCATCACCTTAAAGACATTATAATTAGTATTCACAATCGTTCATCATTTCAATTAGCGAAAGTATTTCAATTCGTTTTCGTCTGTTTAAAAATTCGTAAAACATTTCTACGGGATGTTGATTTTTCCGCTTCAATGGTCGCCCTTTGAATTCTGATCGGCGCCGAGGGGAAGAATGAATGAAAATTCTTGTTCCTACAAACTTTTTAAATAATTTAATTTAAGTCCTTCATAATAAAAAAAAAAGATTTTTGAAGTGAAAACTTCTTGGCGCGTTGGGCAGTTTTTGAGATGGGAAAAAAATCGTTGAACTCGCTACACTGTTACCGTGACCGTTACCGACCTCTGTATATATGTATCTGTAGTGTAGACTACACTACAGATTTTGTTTTCACTTCTATCTGCACTCCCGGAGAGACTCTGTTCTTTTTTTACTTAAAAATAGAATTGAATGACGAAATAAATTGTAACATTATTTTTCCTCTTGACATATTATTTCTTTTTTGAAATTATTAATATAATGAAAGAAATAATGCTTACTCACTCATACCCCTGCAATAGGATACCCTGTCTTACCACGATACCCAATATATAAAGAGCACATAGTACATTTAAAAATATTTTTTCTGTTACTTTTTGTTACTTTTTCTTAAATAATAGTGTGAAACTACATAATTTAAGACCTTTTTGGAAATAAACTATTATTATTATTAATAGGATACCCTGTGTCGCAGATGGCATGGACAAACACAGATACCAGACAAAAACTCAAGACCCGACATCTTCACTCTCACCACACAATGTATCCTAGCCGGGAATTGAACACCAACTAAGCTACGGAACCGCCTAACAATATAAAAATCAATTGCCGTGCGTTAGCCTCGCAAAAACTCGAAAATGCTTGACTGATTAAGCTGATTTCTATTTAGCGGTGTTCGTAATTGTCACGGCAAGCTTGAATAAAAGATTTTTAATGGTATTCTAATGGGTGGGTAAGTGGGCCGTTCCCAGGGCTGCCATGCACTGTGGGACAGACAAAGTGGGGTTGGAACAAACCTAACCTTAACAAATAAGACTATCTAAGACATGAAAACTGACTGTAATTTGACATATCTGTGTGCATGTAATGTGCTTCTGTGACACGTTATATGCTCAAAATAGGCAATATTTTATCCCTATGTTCCCGCGGGAACTGGAACTACACGGGTGAAAAATTTATGTGCGCAATACCACGTTCTGGAAACGGTGACGGAAAACATCGTGAGGAAACCAGCATGTGTTAGAACCATAAATTCAAAGACATATGACATCTACCAATCCGGATTGGGCTCCCGTGGTAGATCAAAGCCCATTCACTCTCAATTATCGAGAGTAGGCCGGTGTCCATGCAGTGGGAACATTAGAGGCTTGTACGGACTACGCACTCAATTGTATTTATTAGTATAGATTAGAATATGTTTAATATAATAAAAGACACCTTTAATAATACTAATCTATATATATAAATAAAAACCAGTTACCGAATGTATGTATGTAAGCGTATCACTTAGAACGGCTGCAAATATTTCCTTACGAGTGCGCTTGTAGTTTTGAACCTGAGACCTTTGCCACTTAACCTCCAGCCTGTTACTTGAATATAGAAACTGGTCTGTCTCGTCGGGTCGGGTCGGGGTTATATACAAACAAACCAAACAATATTTGGATAAAAGATAATTATTATTATTAAAAACACTATTATTATAACATAATCAATACCTATTTACATAATTAGCTACCTACCTAATTAATACAATAATTACAAGTGCATGAATAAATTTATTAAAATTAGCAATAACAAAATTTATCACTAACAGTCACTTTCAATATTCAACAAATAGATGAGAGATAGATTACCATAACAACATTGTTTATTCGTCATAAACATGCATGAAACTTCTTTAGTCATCTGTCACTTGAATATCGAAACTGGCTGTAAATATTTGTACCATATAAACATAATGGAACAGCTAAATTAATGGAATTATATAAATTTTTAAAAATTTTTGAGCCCATATTAAATTCTTATTGTAAGATCTTCGATGGGCCGATTGGAATCTGATACCAGAGGTGGCCAGTTTTCTGGCAGCCCACCTAATATTAAATGGTTACTACCGCCCATTAACAGCAAAACGCCTGCGTTCGTCCCCCAACCCAAGTATACCCTACCATCCGCAGCAATGGCATAAAATCATAAATCTAATAGCATGAATCTTAATCCAGAATCCTGAATCCAGAAGTTGTGAATTTTATCCCATGGGGTGAATGTTGAATCCTTGATTGTGAATCTTGTATCCATGGGGTGAATCTTGAATTCTTGGTTGTGTATCTTTTATCCATAGCGTGAGTGTTGAATCCTTGATTGTGAATCTTGTATCCATAGCGTGAATCTTGTATCCCATGGCGTGAATCTTGAATCCTTGGTTGTGAATCTTGAATCTCATCGCGTGAAAGTTATTGAATCATGAATCCAAGGTTAATCTTGAATCCTATTGTGAATTTTGGATTGCATCATGTAAAAGTCATCTTGAATCACACCGTGAATCGTGAATCTTAAGTCGTGAATCTTGAATCTTGAATCCCATCACGTGAATGTTGAATCCTGTATATTTACTGACAAGGAGGTGGATGCCAGGTGACGGAACGTAGCTTCCTGTTTATCTCTTGGAGCACCAGCAGCGCGCGTGCCTTCTGCGCCGGCCGCAGCGCGGGCTCGCGCGTGCGGTCAGCCTCCGGCGGCGGCGGCCGGGCGGCGCGTCTTAAGGCACGTCGCCGTCGCGCGCGCGCCGTCGCTGCAATATACAAGAAAAAACATTTTTTTTATGTAACAAGTGACGGGACGATCTAAGTCCCACCTGATGTTAACTGGTTACCTCCACCCATAAACAGCAATACGACTTAGGCACCGACCGTAGTATGAGAAGACCTAAGTCTTGAATCACTCTATCTATTAAAAACAATAGCATCAAAATCCGTTGCGTAGTTTTAAAGATTTAAGCATACATAGGGATATAGGGACAGAGAAAGCAACTTTGGTTTATACTATTGTATGTAGTGATAACGCCTGTTTTTTGCATAAACTGCTACTACTACTTGGCGGTAGATTACCAGGTGAGGTAGAAATAGTTTGCAAAGTTCTTGCTACTTTGGCCAGACAGCAACACAATAGGCAGTCGGCTATCGGCTTATATTGCAGAAGTAGCTTAATATTAATTACAAGATTATACTGACCACTCTCTTTCTCTTTTCCTTTATAGTCCTCATCTATAGATTCTCTCTTCTTAGGAGACTGAAAATAAATGACGACACAAAGATGAGACAATCAGAAAAGACTGACATAAGTTGTTTTTGGGTATAAATAGTAGCCTATGTATTAATCCAAGGTGTGAGCTACCTTCATAAAACATGCACCCACACTCACACTTCACACATCACATACACCCATAAACTTAGATTACACACAGTGATGGCTCTGTGACTTAGTTGGTAGTAGCAATGCCTTCGAAGCCGCCCATTTATGAAACAGTTTTTGACTAGTTTAAAAGCCTTTGGATCAATTAGCTTTTAGGGACATGGGTACAGGAAAACATTTTCCAAGATAAAAAGCACATGTGCTATTCTCGGTGCCAAATTTCATCCAGGTCCATTGCGCCATTCAGGCGTGTTTGAGTAACAAACATCTATCGCTAAAATTAGTTTTAAGAACATACTCATGTAAGTACTTATTTATTTAAAAAAAGAAATTGATGTTTCCAAGTAATTTGAATTCAATGGAAATAAAGAATTTTGACTTGACTCGAGTTGATCCATCCAAAATTTCGCATTTATAATATTAGTAAGATAAAGACAATAGTGGCCAGACCCTAACAGCTCCTGAAAGACCTAATCAATATTTTGACACTCACCCTTCGTTTGACCTGCTTTTGATAATGCTGTGCATCATAGAACTGCGGCTGTGACCTCCTCACTCGACCCGTTCGTCGTTTAGTATCTTCGACAGCGGGTAACAAGTCAGCAGCCCGACGTGACGCGAAAAATGTGTGCCCGCATTTGCATGACTTTGAAGCCACCGCTACCTGAATGCGAAATATTTTGATGTGTTTATCGAAAGAAACCCGAAGGGATAATTTGAATGTTAGGTTGAAAATGGAGAAAGCAACAAGCTGAGACTATTTCTCGCTTTCTATTACAATGGTCATTAAAATTGTTTGTGATTGTAAACTAATTTCTGTAAAGAAATGGCACCAGATGGAATTTTTATAACAGGATTTTACAATTTGCTTACCTGCATGCCACATTTCGGGCAGCTTTTGGCTATCATTTTGTTCCTGCCCATTTTTGGAGCCAACGGAGACAACACATGGAATATGAATAATACTTTCTTTAGTAAATCTGTAATTCAGTTCTATTTTTGTGACATGTAAACAAACTTGTTATTTTTTTTTAAATTAATTATCGTGAAGTGAGAATGCTACATATATTTATTGCGGAAGTTATCGATATTATTTTAACTAGGCGATGATATCTTCGGTGAACTTCCAAGTAGATGATTAATGATAGTATATTCGAAAAATTTATTCTCCAAATTAATCTTAAATTAATTAGGAAAATGAAGAGTTTAATAGTAAGAAAATAATAGTAATGTCGTACCCCAAATGAGGGCGCAACGGGTCGGGGCATAAATATGATTTCGTATTTTTACTGTCATTGTCAAGATATTTTAACGATAGATATTAGGTATAGCGAAAAAGAATTAAAAAAAATGTTTGGCTGAAACGGTACAGACTCAAAAAGCCAAAACGAAGTAGTCAAGTCATCAGGGCGGGTCTATTTTTTCACAGTCTTTTTCCTACGACATTTAGTTTTCCAAAAGTAAATATTAAAAAATACTCATTGTGACTTGATTTTTAAGTGCAATTAATAATAATGAACAACACATTATGCTACAATCATATTATAACTTTCAACAGTATACACACCTTTAACTTTACATCTTTAATTTTTTGACACCAAGCAACGCTTTTGCACACGATATTATCAAATATAAATCGCAAGAAATTTTCAATAATCATAAGCTTAAATATCTACCTTCTTCTTCTTCTTTTTGGTCTTTAGCACACAACTTGCCAACGTTCGAGCATTGACTCTGACAGCTCTGCACTGACTCTATGTCAATGTCATATCATGTCAATGTCAATCAATAAATCGTTTGTTCTGTGGAAATCTACGTGTTTGTTATGAAAAATGAAAAGCTTTTTCCCAAATTTTTTTCTTATTATTGCTCTCGTTTGATTTCTACAACTAATTTAGAAACACGGAAAGTTACAAAAAATAATCTTTGATCTTCTATAACACGAAATACTAAACGAGTGTCACAGTAGACATGCAAACTTTGAGTGCCACCATCCGCTACTCAAGTTGATAAATCGTGGATAACTACACCACAGACGCCGTATATATAAAAATGAAAGAAAATTGATGATTTTCATTGTTCATCAGCAATGCCTGATATACTGATTAGAAATGACTAGAAATAAACCAAGAAAAAGCATAAGAATAGAAGGGCTAACTCTAGACGTTACCAGCAGTCTTAACAAGTTTTATTTGTGTGAATGTGGAAGAAAATTTTTCAAAAAGGTTCCTCTTCAAAAACATGTGATAAATTGTTCTGGGATAGCAGTTATACATGCCTGTCGCTGGTGCAAGCTAGAATTTAATAACCGAGGGAATTTAGTGCTGCATGCGAGACTTCTTCATGGAGATAACAGGTGAATATAATTTTTGTACTTATAAATCATCTGGCTTAGATAAAATAAACGTTTACACACTCATACCTCTGCACTAGGATTCCCTGTGTCACAGATGGCATGGACAAACACAGAAACACAAGACAAACACCCAAGACCCGAGAACAGAGTTTATGATTTCCACACAAAGTGTGCCCCATCCGGGAATCAAACTCGGGACCTCTCGCTTTGAAGGCAGAGCTACTACCAACTAAGCCACGGAGCCTTTATTATCATTTTATTGCATACTAACTACCATGACTATGTATATATATTTTTTAATGTAATTAAGGTTTTGGGACGAGCCGAAGACCCACCTGATGTTGCCTCCACCCATAACAACAGCAATATAACTTAGGTCCTCCCAGATCAGAGTATAATAAGACCCAAGTCCTGTCTTGTTATCTGGGGGGATATTACATCTTCATGGGATTTCACTGGCACTAATTAGTGGCAGATTACCAGGTGTGGAGGCAGTACTTAACATGTACTCCTTGCGAACTGTGCATTACTTCTACTGCTACTTTTTGTAGCTCCTTTAGCACCACCCAGGGATTTACATTTAATTCATTCAAACCAGTACACTGATTGCTTATCCCACATTAGTGGATATTGGCAAAATAATGTTTGTGTGCCTGTCACTGTTGAACGGAATTCAACTGTGACAAGCTTGTCGGATTACAAGGGCAACGAATTAGACAGGGGCCGGATTACCGAGGATCCACTGTAATAACATATGAGTGATTATGTTATTAATCCTTTTATATTATACTAGCGACCCGCTCCGGCTTCGCACGGTTAGTAGAGCATCTGTGTATTAGAAACTACGTGCGAAGCCGGGGTGTGTTGCTAGTGTATACATATAAACCTTCGATATAAATCATAATTATCGCAATTAATACACGCACCTATCTTGCTTTTGCCCGCGACTTCGTCTGTGTAGAATTAGTAGGTACTTCATAAAGCCTTTTTCTCCAAGCTTTCATCAACTCAATTCTATTTGAGTAATTTAAAAATCTGATCAGTGGTTTAGACGAGAAAAGATAATCTGCGTATCAAAATTTAATTTTTTCTACCAAAACTATAATCAGTAGTAGATGGGCGACCGATCTTCGGTTGTTTTTTTTTTTTTGTAAAATCTTTTTTTATCTGGAACTGCGGATTACCAATCAAGTACCTCAAAAATTGACGAGATGGCGCTGTATTCAGTTTTCAGTATACTTAGGTACTTTAAATATTGTTCCGTAAATTGGTTCCGTATTGTTCCTTAAATATGGTTTCGTAGTTTGGAAATTACAGACATTATAACCATAAATAACTTGAAAGGATAACTTTTAAAGGACTTTCACTGGTAGATAGGTGATTTTATAAGTAACATTCTTACGTTACTTATAAAAGAAGAAAAAAACAAGGGTTCTGCGCCAATAAATGTTTTACACGCGCGCGAAGTCGCGGGGAACATCTAGTTATAAGTATAGATTCCGTTCTAATAATAATAATATCCTACTATTTAATATTATAAACGCGAATGTTTGTAAGTATGTATGGATGTTTGTTACTCAATCACGCCGGAACGGCTGAACGGACCTGGATGAAATTTGGCACAGAGATAGATTATAGTGCTAAAGGAGCAACCAAAAGAAGCAGTAGAACTTGTGCCAAGTTCGTCCGGAGAGGTACTGACACTACATCTGGAATCTGCAGCCAAGCAGTAGTGGTTGCATTACTGTGTTCCGGTGGAAGTGTGTGGCTGCCGGTGAAATCAAATGCGCATGAGACGTATCATCCCCGTCTCGGGTGATGGACGCAGCAGGATGAATGCGAGTCAGTAAAGATATGTATCTCATACTGAGTCGCACGCATTACTGTTGTCATGGGCGAGGGTCACCACTTATCATCAGGTGGGCCCTCAACTCGTTTCATCACTCAATCACATAAAAAAAAAATAGTCTGAAATACACGTAGGTTACTTTTTATTCCGAAAAATGTTACGGTTCCCGTAGGAAATCCAACCGGGGCGCAGCCAGTTAATTATTAATAATATAAGTATGGATTCTGTCCTAATCTAGCAGCCAGGGTGACACATTTACGAAATATATTACCAACGAGCCCGGCTGTCGATCTAGTAAGCTCAATCTCAGAATAAATACATTGCTAGTATTAAATCGGCCGCCATTTCTAAAAGTAGGTGCACCAATTAGGAGCATTTAGCTATTCTAGGTTGGCTACCCCGTCCTAGGTATTGATTGAACCTAGTTTTGTTGGCAGCCCTGCCTGATGTAACCAACAATGGACCTGATAGAATACTCAGTCTCGTAGAAATTTGAAGTTCTAAATTGGTGTTGTGTTTATCAATCATCGAAATAAATATTATCCATTGTTACTCCCATCCTTGCATTATTTTCAACGAAAATCTATAAGTTCGAAAAAAGTCAAGATTAAGTATTCATGTATGAAAAACAGCGTAATTTGAATTAAAACTCTACGAGTGCTATTAAAATTTATCAAAACGTTGTTTTTATGTTTCTTGCAACACGCGTTGGAATTTAGTTGTCCATGTAAAAACTGTATTGAGTGTGAATTTTTTAAATAGAATTCTGAAAAATATATTTTATTATAAAGAGGAGGTTTTTACGTAAATACAGCTTGATTTTTCAAAAATGGGTAATATGGATCCCCCTAAAACCACCATAGTGCTGAAATCTCGAAAAAGGTACTGTATAAAGAATATTTCTGGAACATATTTATTATGTCGTGGAGGAGGGTGTTGCTATCTGCGACACAGTTTTTATACTTCTGCAGGTAGCATCGTTTCCATTTTGTAACATAAGTGCCTTGTAACAGTTCCAAATAAAGATTAATTATATTTATTATTATTATTATTATTAATATAGTCTTTAAAAAACAGCTATTTCTTTCCTTACCTGACTTAAACCTCAATTTATTTCTTCTTCTAACTGTGCCCATGGTTTCGACTCTATGGAATTCAGAGAATATAGCCTATTTTCTTTTTCTAACTGCAATCAATCTCCTTGCTATGTTCCTCATACTAATTCTGACCCCTTTCAATTAATTTGGCGACAAAGACTATGCCCTTCTGAAAATTCACATCTACCTCTAAACCAAAATTCATCAAAATTGATTCAGCCGTTCAGGCGTGATAAATATATACAATTAGTTGGATTCGCGTAAGTAAATGCAGCCGCTTGTGGGGGGTTTTAAACAGTCCGCCTCCGACATTATCATATTGAGTAATAGTATACAAATACTAATAAACAAAGAAAAATATTCATTTTTACAAGGTTTTATTTTACTTGCAATGTATGTATGTTTGTCCGGGTGAAATCTTGCAACTGAATTTTAAATCAGTTATCTTTAACCGATTGAGCTGAAATTTGGTATACTCGCTTATTTTGGATGACAACGCATGCTTAGCTATGTGACGTCATTCTAATTCCAATATGGCGGATCATCCAAGATGGCGGACTGGTTATTGTTTCTGCACTACCACAGTATGGGTATCAAATGAAAGGGCTTGCTGAGGAGAACACGAAAACTAATACAACGTCACATTTAATCCAAAATATGTGGGACCATCCAAGATGTATATTATAAATCCAATATGCTAGGACCTCCAAGTTTGCGGAGCATGTTTTCTGCTTTTCTGAAGTCATTCAAAAAGCTTGTTTTTAAAAAGTTTTTTTACCATTTATTTATGGACTTATACGGTTACGCATACAACTATTGACCGGTCATAAGCAGTTTTTGGGAGGTCCAGTTGCTCGCGTCCGTAGGTGTGTCCCTTTGATTCCCTACACGTACCCCTAGGTGGTGCTAAAGGAGCAACCAAAAGTAGCAGTAGAACTTGTGTCGTTCATCCAGTACTGCCACCACACCTTGTAATCCGCCGTCAAGCAGTGGTGCAAACGCGTTGCTGTTTTCTGGTGGAAGGGTGTGGGTGCCAATGAAATTACACGCACTTTAGGCGTAATATCCCCGTCTCAGTTATAACTGAGATCCGTGTTGTATTTTTGTTATTTATGGGCGGCGGTAACAACTTAACATCAGGTGGGCCGGTTTCTTGTTTGTCATTTTTTATGTTAATATAAATAAAATATGAATTATTAATTGACTTATTTCACACAGCGCCATCTTGCCCCAAACTAAGCATATCTTATCTTATTTTCACTCTTTGGCCAAGAGTAAAAATAAGATGAGAATAGAAAAGCAACTCTCGGCCCGGTCCGAAGTTGCATGGGTGACCGTTTACTGGCATTTGAACTGAGCGCTTCCGTGCACCGAAGTGCACGTTAAAACGCCGATACCGGCTATGCTAGTCGATAAAAAAAAAAAACAAAAAAAAACAACCTCTGCACTAGGATTCCCTGTGTCGCAGATGGCATGGCGAAACACAGAAACACAAGACAAACACCCAAGACCCGAGAACAAACTTCATGGTCACCGCACAAAGTGTGCCCTGGCCGGGAATTGAACCCGGGACCCCTCGCTTCTAAGGCAAGGCTACTAAGCCACGGAGGACCTTACACGAGGACCTTTTTAATTTCAGTTATCAACTCCAAACGAACGTGAAAGAGAAGAAATTCCGGTGCAACGCTTGCGACAATCTATCATACGACGCAAACTGGAAACTAAAATACCACATTAGAAAGAACCATTTCAATCTATGGTCCGCCACCACACACTTCGAGTCGAAACAGGTCAACCAGGTGTGGTTCGAAACGGTGCTCAACTCGACAAATGTCGTTGAAATGACAAAAGTTGGACCCAACACCATTTTAATGAAACGATTAGCGCCTGATACCCAAGTGATGGTAAGCCAGCAACCCAGTAAAATCGGTTTGCATAGCGTATATCCTTGCGAGAGTCAGAGAAAGAGGGAATGTGTTTGCAAAATATGTAAAAGAACTGTTAAAACGCGTGATCTCAAGAAACACATACAGGAATCCCACCAACAAGGTTTTAGTAAACATGTCTGTAATAATTGTAATATGACTTTCAAAAGGTCTTATATATATCTTAAACATGTTTGTAATAAAATTAAAAAGTCTAGGGCGAAACGGGTATTGCCAGACCAGAGCAGTATTAGAATTACTAATGTTTCTAGTTTAGAACCAGTGGAGATTGAGTCTGATTGTGAAATACAACTTAATTGAGATGATCTGAAAATGGGTTTTAACAAGATTTTATTTAACTTGCAACGTTTGGGTGGAATCTTGCAACTGAATTTCAAATCAGTTATCTGTAACCGTTTGAGCTGAAATTTGGTATACACGCTTATTTTGGATGACAATGCATGCTTAGCTATGTGACGTCATTCTAATTCCAATATGGCGGATCATCCAAGATGGCGGACTAGTTATTGTTTCTGCACTACCACAGTATGGGTATCACATGAAAGGGCTCGCTGAGAACACGAAAAAAGCTTGTCATTAAAAAGTTTTTTTTACCATTATGTTATTTCAACAGAGTTCCAGTGGTTATTAATTCTGATGTTTTCAGCTTCTGTTCTCAGTCATTTGTCAGCCGATTTGGTAAAATCATTTTTAATTTAAAAGGATACAATTTGAAATTGATCCCATACAAATTTTATTAAAATCGGTTAAATAGTTTGGTTGTTACTTAGAAATCGGCGAACATACATAATTTCTCGGGTATTTATGAACCGATTAAGAATATTATTTTCTTTTCTTTGAAAGGATATGCTTTCAGATTAAACATATAGTTTTTGTTAAAATCGGTTCAATAGTTTGGTTGTTAAATCAAAATAACTGGGAAAAGTATGTAGTCCAAGTAAAAGAAATTGCATATTTTACTACTTTAAAAGTATTTAAGTCGTTTTTTTTTTTTTTCGATTTCTATACTTGTTACATGTTAATCGAAATTGAGTGACTTAAATTTTCTTATTAATGATATGCACTTTTTCCAGACACTTATTATCAGAAATACATTTATAAATGCACACATATAAATATGTGTAAACTAATTTATAAATTATTATTATTCGTGTTACCGAGATATTTACCATGATTTGTGAGTTTTGTTGACTCCCGATATTTCGACGCAGTTACATGCGTCATGGTTCCGGGCAAACTGAACAAAACTCACAAATCATGGTAAATATCTCGGTAACACGAATAATAGTGTTCATAACCATGATAGTTTTAAAATTTATAATTTATAAATTAGTTAATTTATCAGCACAATTTTTACGCAACACTGTAGAGTTATGCACAGCTAATGCATTCTCTTTCTCTATCTCCCTCTCTTTCTTGTAACGCACACGTACCTGTTGGCTAGTAGCAACCTCTCGGAAAATGGGATGGTTCCATCTGATAGCTAACTGTACACAGCGCGCGCTCATTGGTCAAATCAAATAGCGCGCGCTTCCCCAACTTCCTGTTACACACTTCCGTCCCTTCTCACGGAATCACTCCTACAGATTACAGGTAAGCGAGAGGAAACATGTTACACATCAAAAAATTTCTTGGATATAAGTAGTTTAATTGGAAGTAGTTATGCTAATAGGAAACAAACCACAGTGTTACTTTCGAAATAATTGAGTTTAAAGAATAAACTTGTTCCCGTGAAAAAATTTGTTCCCGTGTGACCTACATATCTTTGCTTGGTCGCTAGTTGGCCAAGATATTTTATGAGCATATAGAATCCATGCTTAGGAATCAATTTGATAATTTATTTAGCTTCCCATCATTCGGATGGAAAACTAAACAAATTTTTAAACTAAATAAAAATAGTTTTGAAAATTGTTTTTCTAACTATATAAAAATAGTAATAATAATTTATGTAATATATTATGGACATGAGTCTGAAATAAATAAATTGAATTGAATTAACTCCATTTCGACCAAAGTGGGTTGGCCCCTGTTTACAAAACTATGTCCATTATAATGCATGGTTATTATTTAATCGAAAGACTCGGGTGTTTTTTTTTCTCTTCCTCTGGCGTCGCACTTGCCATTGTCAAGTAATATTTTCTGAGTGATTTTCGAAGTTTCCCGCCTTTTTTTCTCGGGTGTTGTTTTTGGGTATAATAATATTTTGTAAGCCACAGATAGCACACAACTTTACGCGGGTTTTTGGCGACACCAGCTGTCAGATTTTGGTGTGATATTCTATATTTATTCTACATTTATGTTAAATCGACATCACAATTTATTTAGGTAATTATTGTAAGGACATTGTGTTAAATATATTAGAATAATATTTATGAAGAAATATAATTATGTAAATATATTTTTTTGTTTAAATTTTAGCTTAAGCTTCGTCCTACAACCACTGAAATTGATTCTGGCCGTAAGGTTGGGTCAAACGTCTCTATTGTTCTATTAAAAAAACTATTGCAAAGATTAATTTTTTAACTGAATTATCTTAAAGATAGATAGATAACACTTTATTGCACGCCAAAAAGATAACAATAGCTTGAAACTAGAAATCTTAATTCATAAAACACAATGGGCGGTCTTATCGCTATAAAACGATCTCTTACAGACAACCTTTGGATGGACAAGAATTATTAGAAATGAGAAGGGGAATAATATAAAAATTAAAGGTGAGGTCTTAGCATAAAATAAGATGACACTCTTTTATCAAAATAATTTTTAGTCTGTGTGTTGAGTAATTTTATTTGGACCCTGCAGCATATCTTTGCGTGCAAGGCTTGCTGTAAAGAATACGCAGTATATTCTGGTCTCCCTCGCTCAGAACGTCGCGATGCCCCATCATCATCGTGCGCTGCCAAAGGTAGTCCTGGAAATAGAAATTGATTATAGGAAAGTACGGCATTAGGACTATCCTCAGAGTTTTTGGGGGGTCCAGTTGCTAGCGACCGTAAGTGTACCCTTTGATTCTCTATACGTACCCCCTGGTTGCTAAAGGAGCAACCAAAAGTAGCAGTAGAACTTGTGCCAAGTTCGTCCGGTGAGGTACTGCGACTACATCTGGAATCTGCCGCCAGTAGCAACCAGCATTACTGTGTTCCGGTGGAAGGGTGTGGCTGCTGGTGAAATCACATGCGCATGAGACGTATCATCCCCGTCTCGGGTGATGGACGCTGGATGAGTGCGACTCAGTAAAGATTTGGATCTCATACTGAGTCGCGCGCATTACTGTTGTCATGGGCGAGGGTCACCGCTTACCATCAGGTGGGCCCTCAGCTCGTTCCGTCACGCATTCACAGAAAAACAAAATGTGTATTTTGGTATTTGATTGGTAATGTACTGTTACTTGAAAAATTTATAATCTTAATCTATATATTGTATATAAAAGAAAGTCGTGTTTGTTACAACACTTATAACTCGAGAACGGCTGGACCGATTGCCATGGTTTTTGATTTGTTGGATTTGTTTCCGTCCCGAATAGCAGAATAACTATTAAAAACATTGGAAAATTAAAATTTATCCCCGTATTCTCCACGGGAACGGGAACTATGCGGGTGAAACCGCGGGGCGCAGCTAGTTTTAGATAAAACGAGCGAAGCTCGGTCACCCAGGTACTTATAGCAAAAACTAACTGTACCTGTGCTGGTTGCAAGGTAGTTTGTCCTTGAGAACAGTCGTGGCACATAAAGTTGGCTGGCGCATGCGTCACACTGTCAAAATCGTAAGGCACTAGGGCCGCGTTGACAGGAACTCTTTCTAAGTAATGTTCCTTACCTGTCAATTTCAATGAAACATATTGACAAGCGACTTTCGGTGATTTTAATCACTACATAGTATACAAAGTCGCTTTCTCTGTCCCTATATCCCTATGTATGCTTAAATCTTTAAAACTACGCAACGGATTTTGATGCGGCTTTTTTTAATAGATAGAGTGATTCAAGAGGAAGGTTTATAATACACTAGCAAGTCACCCCGGCTTCGCACGGGTAGTTTCTGATACGACACTGATGCTTTATTAACCGTGCGAAGCCGGGGCGGGTCGCTAGTTATCTATACCTACACATAAAAATTAGACCCACGCGTGCACTAATCAGATTTTTCACTTGAAACATTGATGTACGCAATACCACGTTCTCGAAACGGTAACGGAAAACATCGTGCCTGGAAGAGATCGCTTCTTAGCGATAAGGCCGCCCATTGTACATTAACTTGTCTTCAAGTAAGTTATTTATATTTGTTCATAAAGTGTGGTGTACAATAAAGTATTTTTTTTTGTATTGTGAGGAAACCGGCATGTCTTAGAACCAAAAATTCGACATGTGACATCTACCAATCCGGATTGGACTCCCGTGGTACATGAGAGCCCATTCACTCTCAATTATCGAGAGTAGGCCGGTGTCCCTGCAGTGGGAACATCAGAGGCTGGTACGGATAAAAATCAATGGCTGGTCGTTTGTTCCGCTAAAAGTCGAGAACGGCTGGATCGATTTGGCTGATTTCTATTTTGCTTTGTTTGTAATAGTCAGCAAGGTTTGTATCATATAATTTATTTGGAAAATTCATGGGAAAAGTCGGAAATCGGGAATAACTGAATGTTAATTTTTCTGTAGGACTTTTGCCAACATATCGTTTGACGGCCGATTGTCAAACTGTAAATCATGACACGAAAACATCTGTCGGGTATTCCTTAAAACTTTGTATATATTTTCACTAATATTTTTATTCATCTCTTATATTTTTTAACCATAAGTTTGAATTTATATTTTTGTTAATCATATCATTTTGGTTGTAAATATTCTTGTCACTTAAATAAACTGGCCGTATTTTGTAATTAACATTAACGCAGAAAACTTGCGAACATTGGCAGAATTAACAAATAATTGGCAGAATTAACTAATAATTGTCAGAATTAACTAATAAACTAGGACATTGGCAGAATTTGTGTGGCATAAACGACACAAAAGGCCAAAAATAAGAAGTATTCCGCGCGCTTTCATGTTATCTCGTAACTTTGTCAATTTTTTTTTAAATTTAATCGTTTACACGTTTACACACTCATACCTCTGCACTAGGATTCCCTGTGTCGCAGATGGCATGGACAAACACAGAAACACAAGACAAACACCCAAGACCCGAGAACAAACTTCATGCTCACCACACAAAGTGTGCCCCGGCCGGGAATCGAACCCGGGACCCCTCGCTTCGAAGGCAGGGTTACTACCAACTAAGCCACGGAGCCGATTGATAATACGAACCACTTTCCACGTTATTCCAATGGATATTGACATAATAGTCTCTGTCGTGACGGTTGGATGCCATTGGCACGCCCAGAGCTCTCATCAGGAGGTTCAAGGTATGCGCTAAGTACCCCGTACTATCAGCGTACTCCATCATAGACGTGAGAGAAAGCGTCTGCAAAGTTTGTAAATATAAATTATAAAGAGACTTGATTTAAAACTCTTCATAGGCTTGAGATAAACCGTCTGGAAAGATTGTATAATAAAAATAAATTAAAATAAGAGAATCGATTTAAAACTCCATCGGTCTTATTACAAAACGTGGACTAACTTTAGGATAGGTTTAAACCACCAGTATTACATGGATATTGGAGGTTTAAACCTAGTACTAAAGTTAGTCCACGTCCATTAGATTTTATAAAATAAAAACAAAATGGAGGTTACAATGAGCGGTCTTATCGCTCATAGATGGAAGAAAGTAAATCTACCACACAGAACATTAGAATCTATAAATCTAAAACACTAAAAAGTCTACCTGGTTCCCCTCTAAGAACCCCAACTGTGGTGCCTCGGCACCTTGCTCCCCGAACCAGAGCACGCTGCGCGCGCGCAAGATGTCATCACTCGCTTCTTGAAAGACGACACACGACGCCAACTCTATAGACCCCATCGCTTGGATCAGCCGAAAATGGTGGGGGCTGTTTTCTGTAAATAAACTATTGTTTATACACTCGCTTGTTGTCTCGCTTGTGCAAGAAAAATTGGGCAAGTGCGTGTCCGTCTCACGCTAAGAAGGTTCCGTACAAATTAGGAGGTAAAAACGTGTAACTTGCAGGTCTTTTCGCGTGTTATTTTTCTAAAATAGACTGGAATCTGCCGCCAGGCAGTAGTGCTCGCATTACTGTGTTCCCGTGGAAGGGTGTGGCTGCCGGTGAAATCACATGCGCATCATCCCCGTCTCGGGTGATGGACGCAGCAGGATGAGTGTCAGTATAAGACTCAAATCTTATATTGAGTCGCATTACTGTTGTCATGGGCGGGGGTCGCCACTTACCAGGTGGGCCATCAGCTCGTTCCGTCACTTACCAATATAATTTTTTTTTTAATCAGCATTCTTATTTCAATAAGTACTCACGTAACTGACTCTCCACGCCATACAAGACGACCCCCAGGGGCCATAGCTTGTCCTTGTAGTAATCATCGACGTCTTCACCGACCGGGGTCTCTGTAGATTCGAACCGGCGCCCCACCACTTGTTGAGGAAACGAGCATTCCATATGGTAATGAACATTTATAAAATTTCGAACCTCGGGGGATAGGTTCGAGGAATTGGCTTCTGCCTGGATAATAATAATGGTTAATTTACTCTCACAATAGGTCCAAGTCAAAATACTTTATAAAAATAAAAAAGAGGCTGGTACGGAAAGGTAGAAATGAAAAAGTAGAACTTGAAATTTAAATTAAGAAGCGATTAAAATGCGTGCATAGTCAAATTGACTTATATTTATTTAACTATCAATAAAGCAGGATCATTTGCGGCTGTTTGCCCCACATACTACACTACATATACCTAATGTTTCATGTAGGTGTGTTTCTGTAGTGTGTATGACAAAAAAGCCGCGGACGATCCGACCTAAAAAATGAGATGAGTTGATCTCTCAAATACTACGCAAAATTTTAGTTATATCAACGCATGTAATATAAATAAATAGGAATAATATTCGTCATGATTATGCTGAATTTTTGTTTCTTTTACTAGCAACCCCGTCATACCCCTCCTTCTACCATTCACCAAGTCGGGTTTTTTTTTACATTTTGCGTAAATTGAACTGGCTTGGATGCGCGTCTGGTTCCTCATCTGGTTCTCAATTACTGGACATAGGGGATCCATATTATCTGCAGGGCGATTACAAACTTCCGTTGCTAACTCAATTGTAAAGCCTGCGCCTGCGCAAGAACAAAGGAGCTCGCAAATAATCATTAAGTGTTACCAGATAACAATATAAATATGTACTAACACGTTCCTCAAAACTTCGGCGCAACATGTAGCTATTGACTGTAGCTGAAAAATACAATACAAATTTAACAATACGTATGTAAATAATTATTTATCTCGCCCCGTCACCTTCGCAGTGTTAGGAAAAAAATTGTTTGTTTATTAATATTTTTTTTCTATTGTTACAGCTTTAAACTAAAGCCTTCCACTTTAGTTTAAAGCTGTAACAATAGAAAAAAATCACGCATACAATCATACCCCAACACTAGAATACCTGTGTCACAGGTGACCACATATCATTGATAACCAAGACCTCGGGTCTAACTTTATGCTTACCGCTCAGTTTCCCCGGCCGCCAATCGCAGCCGGGACCTCCCACTTCAAAGGCCTAACCAACACAGAAAAGTATCCCCCAGCTGATAAACCCAGAAATGGCTTCACTAATGACGGTCCAGTATCATATTAGTTGCCTTCGAAGCTAAGGGTTCCGGATTCGTTTTCTGGGCGGGGCAAGCTTTATGCGAATAAACGTAAAGTTTGTTCTCGGGTCTTAATTGTTGGTCCATGCCACCTGCGACACGGGGAATCCTTGTACAGAGGTATGAGTGTACGTTAATTTAATGTCCACCAAACTTGACAAAAAACCTTCTTCTTACGTCTCTCGTTCTTTGCGTAGCGATTAATTGAGATTCGAGGTTTATTCATCGTCGACTCGAAACTCATAACTTCTACCTGAATCGTATTGGTTTTAGGCGTCGGTAACCACTTAACATCAGGTGGGCCGTCAGCTAGTTCTGTCATTAAAGTTGCATAAAAAACCTACCTTCGGTGTTGCCAATGCTAGCATAAAGCATTTCTACTATGATCCTCCTGATGTCTTTTAGATTAATGCAATTGTACCCAACCGGCATCTCCTAAAAGAAAAAAATACTGTCTGTTAAAAGTCGAGTAAACCGACTTTATATTTTCATGTCTCATCTTACATCCTATGGTTGGAATTTCTCCGTGAAATTTATATAGGACCACTTTGGAGCTAAACGCTGTAAAATTTCATAAGAAACATCCAAATCAGTCCACAATAAGTATTTTTGTGGACCGATTTGAAACAGAATAAGTATGTTCATCACACAAACGCTTGTCCTGAGTGGGAAACGAACTCACGGACTACAGTGTAGAAGGCAGAGCTACTACCAACTGAGCTATGAGACCATGAAACAAGGGTTTTAAATAAACAAATGGTTTTAATAAATAAACGTAGTTAAAACTCGACTGCGTAAAATCGGTTTTAATAAAAAAATATACTTTGATAATTATTTTTCACGATAATAAGACCTAATACGATTTTATAAGAACTTAATCATATATTTTTTAACTAGCTAGTTAAATTTCCGAATTAGTTTGTTTGTTTGTTTGTTGTCGCAGCGACACCGCGCGGTACGCTCCGACGGCTCACGCTCTCACTTTGTTAAATGCAATGATTGCTCAGGAACCACAGGTTGATTTATTTTACGATAAGATGAGTTACTTTATGTCTTTATGTATTCGCTTTTTATCTTAGCTCACACAACGTTTTGGTCAAGCTGTAAGTTGTGGAGCATCTGTTTAATAAATAAATAAATAAATAAAGCAAACAAAACAACATCCTCTTGACAAACAATAAAGTGTTCCTAACATACACATCTTGTTTTCTCAATGTTTAAATTGATATAAGAAATTTTTTGGGGCGGAGCAACAACAGGCTATGGCGTTTTATCATTCATATAATCATGAACCAAAATATTTTTGATATTAAATCTTCGGATTTGAAGCTTGTGCAATCAATCACTGAGCGCGACCAGATAGCGTGATAGCAAATCGAGACTAATCCGATTGTTTCTGCGTATGGTACGCGTGTGAGTATAGATGGCACGAGTGTGCAACCGAGAGGAATGATTAGCGCCGCCATTTTAAATTAGTTCCTTTTATGATCTAATGTGGTTTTGTCAATCTGGCAGTATTTTTGATACGGTAATTATCTGTGGACAAAATGGCGGCGCGATTGCTGCGTTTCCTCAGCCCGTGTTTGTTTCTTCTGAAATTGAACGGAGTTCTCGACACTATGACACACTATCATAATCTATCTCAATAATATACATTATTGATTAAGGTTAAAAAAATAATTAGATAAGAAATTACACGGAATGCATGCATAGGAAAAATTGCGGCACAGAGCATACACATACACAAATATTTGAGTCGCTACACACACAAATATTTGAGTGACTGCTCAATCTCAATTGTAAAATGTACTCTTTGCTCGTTTACTCCTGAGAAAACCTCGCGGAAACGAACAAAGTGGTCTTCTTTTAATCTAAGTGTAGTGCTATACAAAAGCTATTAAAAAACTTACAACAACATCGGTAGTGAAGTTAAAAGTCTGTAGCTCGCAATCCTTAATCCCATTCGGGTTTTGGATTACCAGTATCTTATTTTCAACACTGGATTTGTACCCCGAAGGTGTGTCAAAGAATTTGACGCATATCTCTTTTTGTAGGCTGGAAAATGCTGCCTTTATGAGATCTTGCGAGTGGATGTCTGAAACGTAGCGCAAGACTTTACATTGATGAAATATCAAGTAAAGACCAACTCCAATACTGTCATTCTTTATTTCGATCTAGCACCCAACCAAAGAAACAGAATGATTTGGCTACAATAGTTTTGTTCGGTGATGATAAACCACAGCCGAAACTTACCAGAGTTAACTAGTTTAATCCAGTTTCAGGTTTCTGTAAATGTGGAGCCAATCTATTACGCCACAGATTACTTACCATAGTATTTATTATTAATTGAATAATGCACAACGCCTTTCGACCAAAGGCATAAGCCAGTTTTGAACATGAGAATAAATAATAGAAAATGCAGCATATTTTTATTTTTCAGTCCAAGCACGGTACACAGTTTCAATCGAATACTTTTACGATGCCATAAATTTATTTTTTTGATAAAAGTAATGCATGCCACTTCGTACCCAACGTTAAACTCTGATAATAATAAACTACATAGATTTACTCCGACGCGAAGGATTTTATACTTCGCGAAAAATTATTAGTTTAACAAATAGTCTTTCAACATCCATTTGGACAAAATCACTAACACAGGAGCATTGCTTGCTTGTTACTGGTATGACGAGATGTTTTAGGTCTTATATGTGATAAGCTTATGATTGCGTAAGCAATGGGAGTGGTGGGCGTATCACAGGGATCTACACTTGGACCTAATTTATTTTTGATATTTCTAAAAATATGCCCTTTTTGTAAATACTCGTATCTGATGTAATGTGTCATGAAATGGAACATAAATAATTACATTGAATCAGAAAAGTTAATATTTAGTACACCTGTTGACTGTAGGTGCAGGATTCGACAAGGCATTTTGAGAGAACGATTCTGAGGATGCCTTGTGGAACGGCGAAACACGTTCAGATCTTGGACGTGTCCAGCTACCCTGCTTTAACATTACAGTTAGAAAGACGATGTATTTCGATAGCTAATAATAATAAGTAGTGTACTCAATATTACCCTTTACAGATCTTAAGATTGCCTTTTGCAAAGTACGCATGAATCCATCAACTATATTTTATCAAAACGACAACTGGCAAAGTAGTGAACTTTTTCAATGTATACCATTACTTCATATAAGGAAGAAATCGAAATGTTTAAAATTGCTTATGATAGATAAAAAACAAAAATTTAAATTTTGGAGAACGCAACTTTCTTAGCAATATAATAAATTGATACAGGTAGAAATTATAACATCTAGTTTCGTAGCATTATGCCATATGGCATACTGATCTAGGGGAATACCACAGATACCCAGAAACATTTTTTTTTTATTCCGAATAGGATAATTCGCTCATTTCACAATAATGTCCCTCAAAATACGCTTCATGCCAGATTTGAAGATTACCCAGGTATTTCACTACCTAAATTGATGTATTTATAAAAATATTAGCATGTTCACAGAAAAGTGACAATCAAAGATACAAGGTAATACAAAAATTATTTTAAAGAGTAAATGTCTACCGAAACCTTTTTTGGACGGACAGAAAGTATTAAGCTGGATAAAAAAAATCTGGGAGGATATTTCTCTGCAATAAATCTCATTACTTCTTAACCCTACATTGCTAATAGGATTATAAGATTATTAAAATCTTTAATTATTTTTACTTTTTTTTAGAATCTGACTTTAATATTATAATTCATTTTTGTATTATAATTATAAATGGACATTTATGGAAAATTTATGCTATCTACAATACATGCATAGTTCTTTCTTCTAGAAAATGCTCTTCTGTCAAAAAATCTTACAATAATAGTTTAAATTATAATATATATCACAGTTTGAGCATTTCATTTATACCTAACAATGCAGGCAGCCAGTCATACAACATTAAGACCCGAGAACAAAATTGGTCTTACACAAAAGTCTCTAAGTATTATCTGTATACACTGGTAAATAACAGAGTTGCTTTTGTCACTTTTTATCCTAAAAATTTTATGATTTATCATGTTTTGAAAACTATAATTATATGCTTTTAAAATAAAAAAATATTGTACACACTCAAACACCTGCACTAGGATTCCCTGTGTCGCAGATGGCATGGACAAACATCCAAGCCCGAGATGAATTTCATGCTCACCGTACAAGTATGTTCCGGTCGGGAAATGAACCCGGGACCCCTCGCAAGTCTACAACCAAATACACTACAGAGCCGTCAAGAATTGTACATAAGCATATTAGGTACAAGGTTTTAACCGACTTCAAATAGGAGTAAGTTCTAAACTCCGGTGCATTCTTTACTATATATTCGGCAATTTTTGTGCTACTACGCTAAAAAAAGGAATACATTTCGTGCCTAATGCATTGTTTTAGTGGTCGAAAACCATCTTCGCATTGTCTGCTAATGAATCCAGTTTGAGGCATATCAGTTGAATGGTTTCTGTCTGTAATGGATATAGGTAGAAACAATTTGTGTTTCATAGGATTTGTATTATGTAGCTAATGTTGTGATAAGGTTGATGTACTCTTGTAATTATTTTATAACAATACTAGCGACCCTCCCCGGCTTCGCACGGTTAGTAGAGCATCAGTGTCGTATCAGAAACTGCCCGTGCGAAGCCAGGTGATTTGCTAGTGTATACATATAAACCTACCTCTTGAATCACTCCTATCTATTAAAAAAACCGCATTGAAATCCGTTGCGTAGTTTTAAAGATCTAAGCATACATATCGGCAGAGGGAAGCAAGTTTGTTTTATTCTATGTACCTAGTGATTATGTGTAATATTTCTAACAAAATAAATGACAATTGATCTTTATAGCTGCGTATAAATTCTTTATAAACTTAAAACTAACTTATAAATAAACAGTCTTCTTTCTTGAGGTACAAAATAAAACATCATGTTGGGTCACACACTTTAGTCAAATACTTATAAACTAACAAACATTACAACAATGTTTATATACATTTATTTAAGAGTATATGATAGGTCATGCAGTCACTTGTCATACTTTTTTATTTAATAGTTGGCCAATCTATTCTTAGAATGGACAATGAAATTCACCTGCAAATAAATTCTGGCCGGCTTTGAGAAACAATGAAAACAAGATTATTTGGTTTTTAACTAATACCTTTCGCTGAAACTAAGTTTTTGCCCATCCATCTACACTAATATTATAAAGAGGAAAACTTTGTTTGTATGTTTGTTTGGTTGTACTGAATAGGCTCAAAAACTACTGGACCGATTTTAAAAATTCTTTCACCATTCGAAAGCTACATTATCCACGAGTAACATAGGCTATATTTTATTTTGGAAAAAAATAGGGTTCCGTAAGATATTTGGGTTTTTCGGACACAAGGTGTAAAAAATCAACCAGAAAAGTTACTTATTTTGCGTACGCTGCCTAAACTATAAAAGATAGAACCATAAAATGTTCAAATTAATTGTAGATCTTATAAATATCTACAAAAAAGTCCGCGACACACTATACCCATCTATGTCGAGTGAGGCACAGCAACCATTTTTTTATTTAAAAATCTTGAATTTTTTTTGGACTACATTTAAACGCGTTTATTTTACTCATGCTATTAATCCTTATCAAAATAAATGATTTCATCACTAAGAACAGTTTATGGAGATAATATTTGGTCTTTGAATGATTAAAATTGGACGTTTGGTTTTGAAGTTATGGCGAAATTAAAATATTACGATTTCTGCTGCACGGCCCGTTGCGAAGTGGGCGTCACCAAGGCGGGGGTGCGCGTGCGGGAGGGGAGTTTAGATCTATTACATTTAAATATTTTCATCATTAACAACTTAACATACACAGAAAGACAATCTGTGCAGCCTGCGGATAATGACTGCGTCGTCAATGTTACTGTCGGTGTCTGTGAATTGACCTGGGAATCATTTTGCTGACCGTGTCTTTCCTGGGTAGGCTTTTTGCAGCGGTAACCGACATCCACGCGGGCGGAGCCGCGGGCGACCGCTAGTATATAATAAAATACACATTGCACCTTTTAAGAACATAAAATCTACAATCTGTCCATTAAAAAAAAATCACACTCGTACCCCTACTAGGTTTCCGTGCAGGTTGCATGGACACAAAACAAACAGCCAAGACCCGACAGCAAACATCATGCTCATCTCGCAGATGGACCCAGCCAGAGTTAATGTGTCTATTACTGTGATATGAATTGTCTAAGTGCAAATTGGGACACGGCCAACAAATTCTGATTGCCGGCAGTATAATACTGATATTATATAGTATACTATATACTATATAGTTTACTAGCAATATTTCACCGAATAAACTTGACAGAAGTTTTAATGTTTTATCTAGGCTCAAACGTCCTAGACAGTACAGTGGTCTGTTAAAACTAGTTAGGCTAGCAAACTGTTTTCCCTATTTCCCTTTGTCACGGCATAACGCATGAACGGCTGGACCAATTTTGCTAATTCTTTTACTATTGTGTTTGTTATAGTCAGAAGGTTCTTGCGAAAGAAATAATTAACAAAGTTGCGGGGAACATTAGAAAATTTAAGAAAACTTAACAACCACATCAACTTTTCCAATATAATGTAACTTACTCAGTGTTTTTGACAATGTGAACTGTTCTAATGTAGCCTTATAGCGTTTGACATAACTGTCAGCGATTGACAGATATCGTGCAAATATTGTTTAACACAGAGGCATTGGTCTAAAATGATTAAGACAGGTCTGTCTGTCGGGTCAGGTAGTATGAAATTCTGACAAATGATTTTAAAACTATCAGTGACCTAATACTCTTAAGACCTTACATATACACAAAGTTAAATCTACACAAGCTTTGGGACAGCGATGAGATGATTGGTCCGTATCCCTGTGCATTGTCATACAGTTCGAATAGCGGTGCTGCCACCAGCTTGTAGTTCTTTGGGACTGCAAACAGGGCTCTGTCTTGGAGTTGGACCAGGAATAACCTCTTGTGTTCCTTCGGCTTGGTTATGTGTGGAGGAATGTACGGGTACTGCGGGGGTTCGAAGTTGGGACGCCACCAGTTGCCTAAAATATAGATTAAAAAATAAGGTTTAATAAATAGTACTGGGGCAATCGAGCTTCGCTCGTTTTATCTGAAATTATTTTTTTCAAGTAACAGTAGATTACCAATCAAGTACTACAAAAATTGACGAGATGGCGCTGTATTAAATTTTCAGCAAAAAAAATTTTTTTTTTTTAAATTACATGCGTTTTTATACGAGATACACGAAATATATTCATAATAGCTTGTACAAGGTTCGCGCGGTGAAGTACTACCTTCACATCATCTGTCACCACGCATTGCTGCGCTCCAGTAGAAGGGTGTGGGTGCCGGTGAAATTAGACCATGAGATGTTAATCCACGTCTCAGAGTAACAGGCGCGAGACTATACGACTTGGGTCTTCTCATTCTTCAGTATAAAAATTCCACAATTACAGATGTACAGTGTGTATGTAAAAATATGTTCTTACAACATCATTACAAATCATTGAAATTATCTGCTTTTATGTAAACTTATTATATATTTTATTTTTAATGTAACTTTTTATTTAATTATTTTAAGTATTTATTTGACGCAACTATGCTTGTCTATTGTATAGTACCTACATAATTATTAATTATTATTGTTTTAATATACAATAATGTAAATGTAAATTTGACATAACCAAGTGTTCACAAAGATCCTACGGTGAAAATAAAAAAGTATGAGTAAGCCTTCGGGAAAAAATCTCTAAATAATAGTGAAAACCATATCATTTCCGTTTCTGTAAGGTTTTGTTTATTTTTAAATATAGAATTGAATTGAATTTTTGTTCCCTGAATTTTTTCCATTAGTACATTTAAAGATTAGTGAAGAGTGTTACCTATAGTATCTTCTATTAGCCATTCTTGCTTCACGCCATCTTGTCTTCCAAGGGTCTCAGTTAAAAGCCTCTTCAGTCCCTCGATTTCATCCTGCCAACAAATAAATAATAAATAACTATTATACTCTGTGGCTTAGTTGGTAGTAGCCCTGCCTTCGAAGCGAGGGGTTCGATTCCCGGCCGGGGCAACACTGTGTTGAGCATGAAGTTTGTTCTCAGGTTGTGGGTGTTTGTCTTGTGTTTCTGTGGGTGTCCATGCCATCTCTGACACAGGGAATGCTAGTGCAGAGGTATGAGTATGTATACATTTATTTTTGTTTTGCTATGGAGTAATAGAGCTGTTTATAAATATATGGGTCAAGCTGGAGTCCACCCAGTTGCACTGGTCATCTGAGACGGGAATGTTACGTCTCATTCACATGGCATGCACTGGCACCTGTACCAAACCGAAACACAGCAATGCACCGCTGCTTGGCAGCAGATTAGCAGGTGTGGAGGTAGTACTTTCTCGTGGAAACTTTGCAGAAGTTCTACTGCTACTTATTATTGCTCCTATGGCACCACTCAAGTGGTTTGTGTAGGAACTCTCGAGGATATGCAATGCACCCACAGATGAGAGCAACAATATTTAAAGTAACTCCTTTCTAATAAAAATAAAATCCTGTCCACATAAATTCTACTATGTAATACGAACATGTCACTGTATATATCCTCACCTCACCAGGGTTCAGCTCTCCACCGGGCAACTTGAAAAATGCAGTACCGAGTTGCAACAGCAACACATGAGGCAAACCATGCTCGTGCACCAGCAATACTCCTTCCACTGACCTGCAAATATCATAAATATTATATAGTGTAAATAGCTCATTGTAAAATATGTTTCCACAGTCCTCAAAACTTGTGTCATAATAATTCCATTTTACATCTGGACATTTTATTTCATTGTTCATGGTATATTTTCTGTTTCTAGACTATTTACAAGGTAAGACTAGGCTTTTGAAATAACAGTGTTCCATAACATACAAAATTATAGAAAATAAATTAACTGAATTCTCCCGGTTTAAATACCTGAACAGACTGCGTAAAGATTATGTCGTGTTGGGTGTATCTGTTTATCTATAGCACCTATGACGCAGGGAACCCTAGTGCAAGGTATTACACACAATCGTTTGCTGGCTACATTACCACCTATTAATGACGAGGCTTACTGATATAACTGTACAACAGTATAGTAGGTATCACAATAACCTTACCTCCTCATTCCTATCTTAGTAAATTCATCTCTCATCCTTTGGAACCGCGCCGGAACCGAAGCGTCCTTCTCAAAAAGCGGCTCCTTGGTCCCGAACGTGTAATTAGTCAGCGGGTATAAGTTTATCGACCGATTTAGTGTCAGAGTTGCTGGGTTTTGGCTATTCTGATGCTGCATACCGGGCCGGTTCTGCCAAGGTTTGTTTCCTGGTGGACCTTGCACTGCGGCCATACTTTTGGTCAATAATCAACACTTTGAAATAGGTTTTGGGTGGATACTATTTAGTTTGTTGCAAAAATAGCGTGCTAAAATTAATAATTCGTGTTGAGATGCTAACAAAAGCGTCTAATTTTTTTTAACAATTCTTTTTTGGACAGATTATAAAATATGGTGATGTCACACATCACCAGAAGTAAAGACTAAATCGATAGACTACGGTTTCATTCGATCATTCCGAGATGTTTGTAAAACCGACAACTTTCGATAAAACATGTTATGAAACTGAGGACAAAAGCAAGGACCTTTTCATGAGCCTAGTCCTAAAAAAAGACAACAACAGTGCAATTCAACGTGTTTGAAACTATTAACAGTATTAACAGTAGGTACAGTAACGCTCTCGTACCTTTGTAGGAAGCGTTATCTATGTTTTCTATACTGATCATCTAGGTGACAATCCAAGTAACACTAACTCCCATCCGGTTAGTACAAGTAGTTATACTTTGATGGTAAATACCAACATGGAGTTGTAAAACATATTATGTTCGTGTATTTAGCTAAATTATGCCAATTAAGGCTGTTTAGGCAGTAACAATAAATCGTAAATGGTTCCGGCTGTTGATTTCAGCCAATTATACTTCCCTACTGTATGGCCAAAAAAAATATTTTTTCTCACTTTGTTCATTCCACAGATCTGCTATGTTGTTTTTGTTTACTACATCTTATCAGTCTGTGTATTGTAAGTAAGTAATGTTGTTTTGTTATTGCTGCTGTCGAACCTTGGACGCCCATTTAATTTAATAATTACATTCTAATCATTGTATTATAATGTCTGAGCAGCTTGAATTACTGACGGAAAATCCATCACAATGGAATACCGTGACATACGTAACACCTGAAATAAAAATGAAGGAAATTAAACCGTTTGTTGTATGTAAGTTATTGTGTATTTCTATAAAAATATTTACATTTGTAATATACTCAAACATTTTATCGCTTTGTTTATTAGTTACCAATACCAAACTACCTTACTGAATAATTTGGAATATTTTAACCTAGAAGTTGGATCTTTTTTAAGGTTTCGGTCCCAAAAGATTCGCAAAAGAAAACCCTTAAGCCTACAATGTGTATATCTTTCCTTGGTTTATTATATATATAAAATATTTTCAGTGCGTTGGCCACTCTCAATGAACATTTTATTCCTTCAGTCAAAGTAACCTGCCTTCAGTCAAAATAAATACAGTAACATTGATATAATATTTAAATAAATGTTACTGTATTTATTTTGACTTATTTGACTTATTTCCTGATTTTATTAGACAAGTGACTCAAAGAAAGTAGCACACCATTCATTCAGTATGATGATAAATTTGTTGGCTTTCTCTCTTCTAGAACCAATTTTAATACTTTGACATAAAACGGAGATTTTAAACTATTTTTTTGTAGAAATTCATGATGAAAAAACCTTTTCTATATATCACACTCAAAGCTATATTAAAATACACAATTTTAGTAGCCCTTAAGGAGTTGGAAGGCACTCCCGACAGCAGAACATCAAGTCTGATGAATGTGGATAAGTTTGCAGCAGTCCGAGCGGTGGTGAGGCATTTGGCAAGGCTGCGGTCCGCAACTAAAGAGCCTTGGGGACCAGAAGATGTACGGATATTTATTGAAGGACTGAGGTATATATTTTTTTATGATATTCTTCTGCGTCACTCGTGTGAGTTAGTAGCCACCGCTGGTGTCACATTTTTTAATGACTTAAAGACTAGCATAACAAGGACCAGCATCTTAATGTGCCCTTTGAAGCAAAGAAGTGCTCTGTTCAACAGTAACCCATTCAATTTCTGACTGGGCCAAGACTTGCTTAATCCACAACACACCTTATTTTATCTGTGGTTACTGCCGGCCATAGACAACATATATATGACTCAGATCTTACCGAATAAATATTAAATTAATTTTAGTGTGTAACCAGAGTGTGCTAGCTGCACAGACATCTGATGCAGCTATCATGCTTTATAGGTCTACATTAAAGCTGGTCCAGGGCGCATAGAAGCATAAATGGAGTGACCGATGGGACTGACATAGTCTTATGAAAGACCAAAGTCCCATAAAAAAAAAATAGAATAAAAAAAAAAAATTATCTTTCATGGATATTCATGGGTTCAATTCCCACCCAGGACTAGCATTTGTGTGACGAACATAGCTTAGTTTGACTGGTCTCGTAGCTCAGTTGGTAGTAGCTCTGCCTTCTGCGCTATAGGTAACGGGCACAACGAGGTGCGACATGGGTCCACTCATACTTCAGTCGGAGAGGACCTAACTTATTACTGTTGATATGGGTGGAGGTAACATGTGTTCCTTTAACTCCTCCTGTCACATTAATGACATAAAAATGTATATTTCACAGATTTTCGCCTGATTGTACAACTGAGCTAACATCACTGCTATGCACAGATAAAATATATGAGAACATACCTAAACATTTGAGAGTGAAGCCAGGGCTAGCTAATCTATCTTGGAAGATCGACTTATCTCTAAGGTGAGATGTTTAGAATAGAATAGTATGGGGGTTGGTCCAATAAAACACAATTTCGGATTAGCCCACCTGGTGGATAATGGCGACCCCCGCACATGACAACAGTAATGTGACTCAGTATAAGATTTGGATCTTACACTGTTCCCACTGCTGCTTAGTATCCTACCCCCTGGGTACCCCACAGCAGCAACTTCGTCAATGTTTTAAGCCAAAATCGCATTTTTCCCCTGTGGATTTGAACCAGCATCCTTCGGATTGAAAGTCTGTGTCTGTACCTCTAAAGCTGTCTGTCTAAAGCTGCAATGCTCTCGCACCAAGAAATATCTCTTAATAAGTATAGTTTCATTGACAAATGTGTTTTTATTTTCAGCCAAGTCCATGCTGAAAACTCAGCGGAACAAAACAAGGAGATTCTCCGCAGAGATACATATGTACTCATTGTTTTAACGCTGACAGACAGTCGGATACTCATACACAGGCTGCCTGTGCAGAAATTCCATGAACTGAGGTAACCCAGGGAGGTGTTTGGAGCCTAATTCTAATTCTGGGGATGACTGCCTGCACTGATATTTTTTTTTTTTTTTTATTTGACTCAGTGTAAGTTTGGATTGGGATCTTTCACTGAGTCGCATTACTGTTGTCATTGGCAGGAGTCGCCATTTACCACCAGGTGGACCCTCAGCTCGTTCCACAACAAATAAGCATAAAAAATTGTGGCCTTGTCGCTAAACATTATTTCTACCATTAACAGAGTGACAAGACGTGACTATCATGTACCTTGTTGCAGATTTGTCGTGGCTGGGGCATTGAAGAATATGATTGTGTTGGAAAGGAGAAAATGTATGTCGAACTGACAAAGGATTTCTAAGGGCTCATACAAACAGTGGTGCTTTGACGGCTGTCACTCGTTGGTTGAATTACATGTCAATTACACGTTCTATGAGGCAAATTTAAAAAGTAAAACCTCTTAGCCATGTTTTAAAACTTATAATTAGTGACATCGTTTCACAACGCCGTCTCATTAAATTAATTTGACAGACAAACATCAAAACTATATTGGTTTTAGCTAATTCTGCAATCACTCATTGGTTAGGTTTGTTTTTAAAAAATGATGGTGATTCAAGGGATTGTATAATTATATAATCCACCCATTAGATGGGGTTTGGTGATATTATGCTCAAACAGGTTCTAGACAGTATGATGATCCGTCCCGAAATGCAAGAGGCTTTTTAAGTGTAACCTTCCCAATGAGCCAGGGACAAGATAATTTGAATGGCCTCATAGCTCAGTTGGTAGTAGCTCTGCCTTCTGTGCAGGTGTAGGTCGTGGGTTAGATTGTAAATATGTATTAAATGCATGTATTTAAAAATTAAAAGGTAATGTTTATGTATTCTATCAGTTATCTAGTTTACATAGCACAAGCTATCCTTAGTTTGGGGCTAGATGGCGCTGTGTGAAATGTCGAAGAATTTTTCTTTTTTTTTCCGTCGTAACATTGTTAACATTCCATTATAAATTAGGTATAAGTTAAGCGAGATTCTCTAAAATTATATCACAATTATTGTTGTCCTTTGGTGCTAGAAATATATTATTAGAAAAATGAATGTAGTTATTATTGATCAATCTATAGAAATATGTACGATTGAAGTGTCTGTGTGTAATGTCAAAATAACGCCTTTTTTTCAAAAGTTTATACACTAGTTAACATAAAAGCAATTTTTAGATTTTTGTCTGTTTGATCCGGCTCCGAATAGAATCTCCGAAGTACAATAGAATAAAGCTCACCCAGGTATATTAAGAGTGCAAATATATATTTCGAATTGTGTCTCAAAAAAACTGCTACAAAATATGTTTTACATTATTTTTATGTAGATTACGAGTCCCTTAACCACTATCAATAAGCCCCGCTTCGCACTGATAGAGCATGTAACTTGCAATGTATGTTTGGGTAAAATGTTGCAATTGAATTTTAAAGCAGTTATCTAAAATTGAAAAATATAATAACACAAAAATGACTAAAAACTTTTTAAAAACAATCTTTTACTAAATACTTTTTAAAGAAGAAAATAAACTTTAAATTGAATCAAACCCATCAATTTACACAATTACACAAATATTATGATAAATTCTTATACTAAATTCTTTAAATATTAAATTCTTTTCTATACTTATAATAAATTCTTTTCTGTTTATGTTCTTTAGTACTTTCCTTTTCAGTCTACAATAAGGTCCACAATAGCACAAATAAATTTGGTTTTGTCAGTGCGCACATAAGTTACGTCGCAAGCCAGATCTAAACTTTATCTTAGATATATGATATATTTATTATTGCTTGTAATGTGTGTCTAAATAAATAAATAAAAAATAATAATAAAACTGTAACAGATCCGATTCTGTACATTGAAGATATTTTGTTTTTTTTAAGGCCATTCTTTTATCGATAATTAAGCCAAAACAGTATTTTTTCATTTTTGTCTGTCTGTCTGGTACCATTCCATCCAATCCGTTAGCGTTTAAGTGTAAAGGTGTAACAAACATACACACTCACTACAGACATGCATATGAGTACATATAAACTTTCTCCCTATAATATTAGTGTTAAAAGAACATTTGCAGTTAAGAGAGTTCCGAGACAGTTCTCATAGAGACCCGTATCGTAGCAATTTAGACCAATGCTATTGGCAGCACACTTCGTTTGCTTACTGACAGCTGACTCTGACACTTATGTCAGCTGTCTTACTCATGACATTAGACCAATATATTTGTGTATCTATTAATCTGTAGTCTGTGCATCATATTTCCTTTTTGGTTTCGGGCTCCCACTTACGTTGTGTATTTTCACCGAATGAAATTCTCTAAATAGTTTCACGATAGTTTTCCATGTTCTAATCGGTACACAATGGCTTCTCCGGCTGACGTGCGTACAACTTTCGAGAGTCGCTTGAAGGAGGCGACTTCTAATCCTACGGAATTATTTCACCCTTTGGACCTTGAGAGGTCTAAGGATGAGAAATACTTAAAACGGCTGCTAATACACTGCGATAAAGACGCGAAGCAAGCCTCGGATATGCTCTGGGACATTCTCACTTGGCGAAAGAGTATCGGCGCGAACGAAATCAACGAAAACACAATTCGGATGGATTACATCAAGGAAGGTATGTTTTTCCCACGCGGCCGAGATCTCGACGGTTGCTTGCTACTCATTCTAAAATCAAAAATGCATGTCAAAGGCCAAAAAGACTACGACGAATTAAAAAAAGTAATGATTTACTGGTTTGATCGCCTCGAGAGAGAGGAGAACGGTAACAAAATTACAATGTTTTTCGATATGGACGGTGCTGGGATAAGTAATATGGATATGGAGCTGATTAAGTATCTAATCACGCTGTTCAAACTGTACTACCCTAACTTCTTAAACTACATTGTAATTTTCAACATGCCGTGGGTTTTAAATGCAGCATTCAAAGTAGTGAAATCTCTGTTGCCTGCTAAAGCAATAGAACGGATGAAATTTGCCAACAAAGACACTCTGAAAGATGTGGTTGCACCGGAACAGGCATTAAAGTGCTGGGGCGGCAAGGATGATTATACATTTGAGTTTGTACCAGAGAACCGGAATCAGTCTGATCATACTCCAAAGAAAGTGACCTTTGCTGAGCAAGGAGACAATCTGCATTCTCCAGGAGAAATGCTTCATCTCAATCCTAATGACACAATAACATTCAAATCTGAAAATGATGAAATTTCGGGTCAATTCACAATAACTAATATGGATGAAAGTGCAATTTCATTTAAAATCCGAACTACATCGCCGGAGAAATTCAGGGTACGACCCAGCTCAGGCACTCTGGCAGCGGGTGCATCACAGATAGTACTCATAGTTGTACAAGCTGGTTTCCAACTACGCACAGTCACAAAAGACAGATTTCTTGTCATGTCTGTGCAGATCCCCAAAACGGATTTAAATGCAAAAGAGCTGGCAGATGTATGGCAGAACTCAACTGGGAGCAAAGTGGATGAATACCGTCTAAAGTGCAATTTCCCAGAGAAGGAACTGGCCAAAAATGGCAACATTGCTGACAAAGCTGCTCAGAAACCTGATAACACCACAACTGCTTTGAACAACTTGCAAAATAACTACGAGATACTGCACAACCAAGTACGCAAGCTGAAGATTTTCCAATTGCTAACACTTATGATGACTGCTGTCTCTGTGATCCTCGGTTATTTGATCTACAAGAATACGAGTGAGACTCACGGTTATAGTGAGCGTATGTAGCACTTAAACCTAGTGGTTTTAGGAACCACTTTGGATATTGACTTTGTAGTGTATTGCTTCCTTGTTTTCATGTTGGTCGTTAATATTGTGATGTACTTTGTTTACTGCAAATTGAACAGTATGTTTAGGAAGCTGCATTTGTGAATTAAGCGTAACTATATCAACGATTGAGTCTTGATGTGAGTGCTACAAATTAGAAGCATTTGTTTCTTTTTTAATTCTATTTTTAAAATTAGAATTATTATTTTTAAATTAGAAGCATAACTTGGACATAATGGCGGAAATGAAAGGCATACACATTACTTTTAAGCACTAGGGATGTGTATATGAAAAGAATATGTTCCTAATTGTTAATGTGTGTCCAATAACTGCATGTTATAATGCTACTATGTAGCTTGTCTACTCCAGGACCGGGTCCACCCCTATATCCGTGAATATTTACATTTATCTGCATCTAATCCTAGTGTTATATCTTAGACTAAAATCTTAGACTCAATTAATGTTCAGAACAAGAAATTCTTGTCAAATATTTGTATCGTAATTTTTTTATAGCAAGCATTTGATATCAGTAGTAAATTATGTAGATAATTTATTACTAAACTTCTAATTGATTGTAACATAAATTTTTCAAATATGTTTTCTATATTGTACGGTTTAATTATCAAAACTGTTGCAATAAGGAATGTTTATATCTTATCATGATGTTGAAATTTTTAAAGTAGCTTTAAATAGTGTTATTCCGTTTGTCATAACTTAGGGCCTTTTCATAACGGCCGAGTCGAAACACGTAGAAATTAAAAGATGAATAGAAATATAATCACTAATTACAAACAAACAGAAAGACAGACAGACATAAAAACCCGTTTAAACTTTCAAATGCTATTTTTGATATTGTATCTGACTTTGACTATGACATTTCATTAGGGAAGAATCTATCAGTGGCTTGAGGTCATGATGGCTTGGCCATCTTGGACGGCCTCTGCATCCGCGCCTGGTTATAAAAGCTTTTAAAGTTGTGCTTTGTGCGAGATTAAAATACATACACATCACATCGCCGCCATACTTCTAGTTATTAAGCAAATTACGTTGATTAAAATACTTGATATTATGGTATTTTTATACTGCTATAATATTCTGTAACTATATTTACATAGAGATGTAGAAATCTTTAAAAATTTGTGTAAACGAGGTGTTGATAAAAAGACATTTAGTTAACTTTTAATTCAAGTTTTTATTATAAATCTGGAACGTTCGTCACATTGACGAAGGTCTCGTGGGCTAAGACAATTATTTCGTAAATTAATGAGAAATTCTATTCTGAATTATACGCATTTAATGGCAAAAACGTCAAAACATTCCCTTTTTATTTTGAAAACCAATAAATTATAACCTACAAATGAATAAATATAACATTTGCAAAAAAATGCTTATAATCGTACGTCAAGTGTACGTCAATTTGATTATTCTATGCATGAATGTAAATTTACAATGTTTATTATGTTCATATGGATTGATGTATTATCAAGTTCTTTTTTCGAAAATGTAAAAATCTCCGGGTTGGGGTAATGGTAATGTATTCATGAACATCACCGCCTGAACATATCTTAATAAATTATATCTAAAACCATCTCGAGCACGTCAGCTTTCAAACAAAAAAAACCGTATCAAAAATGGTTCATTTGTTTGGGATACCCCAGACAAACAGACACACTACAAACTTATTTACACTACAAACTTATTTATCTTCTATGTCGTCGGAAGTTTAAAACAAGATATGTCACGTTCGTGAGGAAAAAGAATTAAATGCAACTACAACGCATAAAAGTGCTGATAAAATAGTAATATAGTTACATTAACAAAGAATCCCAATGATGTGTGATAGTTTTATGCTGGAAAAATGTAAAACTTTCCTATATTATTTATGTAATAATGAGAAAGGTATTTGGTGGGTAGGGTAGATTGTAATTTATTTTATTATTAATTTGCAAGATGAAATCAAAGATGTGTAAGGTTGAATTTATTATAACGCACCGGCTAAGCCTTCCGACCTCGCAAAAGCCCGCGTCTAGCGCGCGGACAACGGCGGCCAAAAATAAAAATAAAAAAAATTTGCAACGGCGGCCAAAAAGTTTTTACATAAACAAATATTAAAAAAACCATAATCAACGATAAGAAACAATAATCTAAATCTCTTGGATTTTTCTAGAGCAATGCGTTCTCTACTGAATAACTGCTGGGCCAAAGCCGGTGGCGATAATGAAACACCATGACAAGAGACCCCAATGAACAAGGTGTATTTGGCCGTGTAAAAAGTATTTATTTAAATTTAATTATGTATGTAAAAAGGTTGATAGGTATAGAAATATCACTTGTTATAGGTACTGTTTATCTGCACAATAATGTATCTAGATATAATTATTTCGATGTAAGATAATGAACAGTTTTGAGAACAATGTTATAGTTCTTTGGAGAAAGAGCTACTGGGAACTATGTTGCGCCACTACAGGTTTACTACAGTAGAAATTGTAAGATTACTATAGCCGCTGTCAAATTTTATTTTTCGTTCGCGCGGCTGTTTCTAATATCGATGCCAGATGGCGCTGCTTTGCTGTAGGTAGGATGACATAAACGAAATGAATGTTAATGTCAACATACTATTCAAAGATTTTATTTATTCTCTTTTTATTTGAATCAAATCAAAATAAACATTCGAGACACGAAATTGCCGCACGCAAGACGAAATAAAAATGAAGTGATTTTCTTTCCTTTTTCAATTTTAATCTTTTTTCTTTTTTTATTTTCAAAAGAATAAAAAATTTTGGCTATCGTGACTTTGTCTTTACTATCAATTGACTATAACGGATAAAAAAAAAATATTTACACTATTTTTTTCTTTTTAAATCGTTAATGTAAAGCCCTCTCTTCTAATTAAGATTGCTGAGGTAAACCCCATAGTCCCGCTATATACATAGTTTCCAAGATTCTCTAGATTGAAGAGGTATACTGATTTTTTTAACTTTCTTTTGTTTCTCTTAAATTTCTTTTTTCATGTTTGGCGTTACTTTCTGGGTACTATAAAAATATTTTTCTACAAGTGGATTGGTCTACATTTTTCTAGGGGTAATTAAAATCTGCTATAATCTCTTTCTATCGAGCCTATGAGAGTAACAATTATTTTTGCCTTATTTGATTAAGCATTAAAAAAAAGTTGTCCATCACGGGACGTCCGGCAAATGTCAAACATGGCAGCATAGATCGCCATCATGACGTTAGTCGCACGTCATACAAGTTGGTTTTACAGCCAAGGCCCGCGCCCTAGTGTGTGTCACATCAAAAATTTAACATTCCAATTGGTTGATTGAGTGATTAAAATCTTTGCTTGTCTTTCTACACCTAATTCAATAATCTCGAATAGCGTGTTATATTAACAAATGCTGCATTTCTTAATATTTCGCGAATTTAATTAATTATTATTTCAATTACGTAGTTGTTAAATATGGAAAAAAAACCATATTTAACAACTATATATTTGTTAAATGGAGTTGTTTGCATTTTTTTCAAAAGCGCACGGTTATTTATTTTCTTAGGTGTAAGTAAGTATATTAAAAGGGTCAATTGTAACTGTTAAAACATGTATATTCAAATTATAATATATTTATCAATATGTAATGTTTTTTTATTATATTTGTAAGGTACTTATATTTAGGTAGGTAATTTTACTATCTGCTAATTTAATAAAACAACTGTAATAAGATATATAACATAAAATCAGTAGGAAAAAAATACCTAAAATGTCCTATAATGTTATGTTTTATCCAAATTATCTTGGACTACTGCTGACAAAAATATCCTTGAACCTGTTTGGTCTTATGCGACTGAGCTATGGGGAACCGTGGCTATGTCGAATATGGAAATCTTACAACCTTTCCGATCCAAAATGCTCCATGGCGCATTTTAATGCTTAACTGCACAAGGACTTAAAAGTAAAGGAAGACAAATATAAATCTTATTCTAAGAGAATGGAAAGTCACCCTTACGATTTTGCTAATGAACAGAGGGTCAAGCCACCTTCAGAAGGCTGAGACGGAAAGCATACAAAACAGATGTCTAAGATCAGTACGCCACTGGGCTTATTCTATCCATACTGAGGACAGGAAGCTACCAAACCCTGGCTCAAAGACTAAGAAAAAAAAATGTTTGTATTTTTTTCAAAATTAATCCTTGTTTGCGCGTCAAAACGACCGATCCCTTTCTTAATAGTGTCTACGTAAGATTCCACTATTTCTACTATATCCTTTCTCTTACCATCTCTCCATCCAGTCAGAGAGTTGTTAATGTCTTCCCACACGAGACGGTTCTCCTCGTTTGGAGGCAAAACATTGTCAAGTGCTTCAATTATTTCCAAGATCGCAACTGTTTTATTCACTCTTTCATCAACCTGCCCCACTACTTCGATTGGTTTATATTTGTTGACCAGTAAGTTCCTCATCATATAAAATATAGGCCTTAGTAATTGGACGTCGTAGTTTTCAAAGTTTGAGAGTCCTCTCTGAAAGCCTTTTGCCGTGTTAGCGTCCATAACAGAGCTAAAGTCTGCATATTTCAACACTTCAGTGAGGGCGTCTCCAGCCTCTTTAATTTTGTTATCGTTAGCACTCAAAATTATGTCTAAAAATTCTACCATGAAATTGCTGAAGCCGTCTCGACTCCTACAAATTCCGAATTTTTTGCAAATATATCTTGTTTCACTCTCCATTTTCTTGTTCATATCGTCATCGAAAACATTTGCTGGTATTTGATTTCTCAGCATATGTTTGTCCATTTTTGTATTTATGTAGTTAACAAGCCTCTTCAGAATTGTATTTGATGTATTTATTGTGTTAATAATTACTTTCTGACGCCCTAATCTAGTTTTGATCGTGTGGTTTTGTGTTTTTTTCGCGAAAGCTCCAAATTTATCTTTGTAATTTTGCGCTAGTAAATCTATTTCTGTCTGAATTTTTTCATTAGGAATTTTGCCTTTTATTTTGTCGAAGACTTTCATTGATTCTTTGTATACATTATTAGTTAATTCATTGATTTGTGCATCATCTTTCACTTTGTGGGGTTCTACATATATATACTTTTCTGTTCCGTGTAGCGTTACTCCTTCATAACCAGTACTTTTTGTTTCAAATTCATTCATGTCATTGTTTGCATTTGACTTATCACGTGAATGTCTATCTTTCTTCAATCTAACGCCATTGTGCTTTTTTTTTTCTTTTTCATCATTTTTGCTTTTTATTTCTAAATGTTGTGCGATCATTTTTGATATTGCCTGAGGTATACTATCGAGTCGCTTTCTTTTAAGTCTAGATGAACTTATGTTTCGGAGGTCTAAGCTCCATGTAGGTCCCAAATCTATCTTCCCTTTAATTTCTACGTCAACGCTGTTCACACAAGGTGACACTGAAATATTTCATTGGAGGGTACATTAATATATCAAAAATACTTCATGGGGAAAGGGCATTAACCAAACATTCTAAGGTTTGTGTTAAGCGCCAATTTGGGGTATCCACTTGCCCGCGTAGGAGTGTACCCTTTGGTTGATTTGATTGGGTGGTGCTAAAGAGCAACTAAAAGTAGCAGTAGAATTTGTGCAAAATTCGTCCGGAGAGGTACAGCTACCACGCCTGGAATCTGCCGCCAATTAGTGCTCGCATTACTGTGTTCCGGTGGAAGGGTGTGGGTGCCGGTGAAATCACATGCGCATGAGACAAATCAGCCCCGTCTCGGATGACAGACCCAGCAGGTTGAATGCGACTCAGAGTAAGATCAAAATCTTATACTGGTCGCATTACTGTTGTCATGGGGGTCGTCACTTACCAGGTGGGCTCTCAGCTCGTTCTGTCAGTTATACACATAAAAAAAAACACCCATTTTTCTTATTCATGGAACTGGGGGCTCTAGGATTCCCTGTGTCGCAGACGGAATGGAAAAACAGTTTGTTTTCGGGTCTCGGGTCTCGGGTATTTATATTGTTTCTGTGTGTGTCCATGCCATCTGTGACACAGGGAATCCTAGTGCAGAGGTATGAGTGTGTAAAACTTTATTATTACGTGATTATTATTATAGAAACCATATTTTGGTATAATACATTTTTTTTGGCTCCTCAGCTCGTTCCGTCAAAAAAAAAATCATTTAAAAAGTCTTTGGAATTCTGTAGATTATAACTTACAAGCAAAGAAAATAAAGTTCACTTTCAGAATGCAATTCATATTAAAACGTTAACAATCTCGAAAAAATGTTGAAAGGCGTTTTGATAAGTTTACCGTAAATAGGACATTTTTATTGTTATTGAAAAGATTATTTTTTATATTTCTTCCATAAATCGTATTGAAATATGCATATTTTAAAATTCGTATGTAGAGATCTTGATAACCTGTGATTTTATTTTATACTCGTGTTAACATTTTTTGATTCATCGAGATGTGTATGATTTGTGATTTTCGTTGATTCCCAACATTATTTCGAAGTAGTTTCATTCATCGAAAATTTGGCGACTCGAAACACTGTTAGGGGCCGTTCAAGTATTACGTAAGCACTATAGGGAGGCGGGGAGGACATATTTTTTCCAGATATTTTGATTTAACAACCAAACTAATAAATTGATTTTGATAAAAATTGTATGGTTATGGGACCATTGTGAAAGCAAATCCATCCAAATTAAAAAAAACTAATTTTCCAAATCGGTTGAAATATGGCGGAGAAATCGGTGAAGATACATAAAATATACATATTTTATAAATATATATATAATTTTTTGAAGTTTGTTTAAAAGAAAATACAGTCTTGTATGCGAAATTGCGTATTTTACTTTCCTGTTACTTCATTCATCGGCCGGGTATATTGATTTGAACTTTACTTTTTTTAAATAATAGGGGGTAAGACTGATTAAAAAAAAAATATCGGACAGCCGCGGCGTGTTCGCGGATGTGTGTGTAACGTTCCCGTGTACCCGTCACTAAGCGGCAGAGGACACCGTGGGGTTTTAGTGGCTAGACCCACTTAACCGCTCTTTCTCCCCAATCTTTTTTTGTAACTGACTGTCGAATAAAACTATAGTTATTAACTAATGGAAATTACAGCCATGCCGCTACAAATAGTTACAAGAAAATCTAAACTTTATTCTCTAAATACAACAGCCCAATAAAAGTTCTTGCAGTCATGTGACAGCTCACCAGAGAGTACATACATACTCATGCCTCACATGGTCACTTACTCCTGCTTTGTCTTTGGTCAATGCCCTACCATTTAATTTCTCGCTCACTCTCCTACCAGAATTCCAATTGTGGTCCAAATTATTTTCTTTCCGTCTTTTGTTGCGCAACATTTCTCAATCTCCTGATACTCAAGTCCGAGTTTTGCGTCGTTCGACCGCCTGAAACGTCTATCTTGTGCTCTTGGGGATTGTAAAGTTGTAGCTGGCTTACACACATGTAATCTGTTAGAAATAAGCCCCTAAAAACTACTCTCCAGCCAGTAATTACTCTCCAGCCTTATCTATGTATTTTAATTAGTAATTAGTAGTAATTATAATACTAATTAAAATACGTAGATAAGGCTGGAGAGTAATTACGTGATTACAATCGATCTCATGTTCTGTAACGGTTTTATCGGCCTTATCGGCCTTATCCGCTCCAATTCTACGGAATGCGAACCTTTCTTAGCTAAGCTTAGTTTTAATGACGCATCTCGTAGGTTATTGATTTATAAAATAAAAAAATTGTTGTCTGTAAAGTCAGTTTACGAACTATAATTTTACGTGATAACGTTCTATTCTAACGCTTGTTCCGCGCTCTCTCGCTTTCTGCACGCTCGGCTCAGGCAGAACGTGACAATGAGTAGTGCTTTTTCGTTCGTGCAACGGGCTTTCATCGGTTTATAAGACGTTATCACGTCAAAAGAAAGAGACGATTCCAAGTCATTTTTGAATTGAACTGAAAAAAAGATATTGACTTTGACAGAAAACGCATAAGGCGAGGCGATTTCGCGTGCCATCGCTCAGTGCAACTCGAATGCAGCTGCGTTTAACGTATCTGTACGTTAGGTAACACGATATAAAAGTATCGTTTCGTTACTATATTTGTTAGAAATAAGTTTACTAAATATTTATATAAAAACCGACCAAGTGCGAATTTTACTCGCGCATCGAAGGTTCTGCGCGAACTTGTAGGTAAACGTGTAATTTGTAGATATTTTGTGATGAAACTACAAACTAACGGTTTTCAATCAAAAACCTTTTATTATCATCCTAATAACAAATGTGCGAAATTTTGTCGGTAACTTTCGCATTCTTAGGGTTAGTATGATATAAACTGCATCGCTTGCGTCTTTCGACCGTCTCAAATTTCGAATATAACTCCCTCTTTTTTTATAATTTCAAATTATCTTCTTTCTTAATTTTTGGCTTCTGAGGCTGACTGTCAAAATATCTTCTTCTTCTTCTTCTATTGTCAAAATATCTCGGACTAAATCGATCGATGACAGACACTGATATGACATGCCATCTCTCATGTCAGTGTCAAAATGTCCCGTATATTATCGTCTATCAATGTCACCCTAACAAATGTGGGTCGAATCGCAGTCGTAACTCAAAACACCTCAAAAGGCATTAGATTCGAAACGAGTTGGGTGGAAAATAAATGTTTACATAAGTCATACGCGCAGTGTTCGTTTACCGTAATTCATTCAGTTTACATCGGCCAATAAATAATCATGTGACTGAGTGCACGGCCTGAAATAGACTACAAATTAATGGAAAATTAGTAAAATTCCCTTTTACTGAGGGTTATGCTAATCAATACGATTAAAAGTTTAAATTGCGATTAAAAAGAATAAGGAAAACAGTTCGCTAAATTATTCGAATTTGGAAGCATTTGGTGTTTCTTTTTAATGTGCTATAATTTATGTGGTGCCAGTATTTTACGTAAACAGCATACAAAAGTGCCATAGTGTGATGAGACAATTTGAATTGGTAAGCGAATTATTGATTATTATCTACCTACTGCTATGACAACAGATTGATTTACCATTACGAAATACAGTACAAATACAAACCTTCATCTAACATGCTATGTATGGATGACCCTGAAGATTTATTGATTCAAACAGATATGTTTTCCATCATAATCCCAACATTAGATGTGTGTGTGGATATTCGTTTGATTGTATCACCTGATGTTATGTGGTTACAACCTCCTTTATCCAACATAAAAACTCAAAATTAATTTTGAGTTATTATTTTGCAGTGTTACCCGCAGTCAGAAAGTCTATTTGATACAATAGGAAAAAAACTGCCTTAAATATTTGAGATAAAAGGTAGCCTATCTATTCCAGGGTATGAGGTACTAATTTCATCCAAACCCTTCAGCCATTGAGGAGTGAAAGAGTTGCATACATACTGAGAGACCTTCGCATTTATAATATTAGTATGATATAAATATCTAAATGATTTCAAATATTTAATTAAATTGTTTCTATATTATTTATGTTTTCTATAATGACACAAAAAATCACTTTGTTAATATGCTTACACACTCGCACCCCTGCACTAGGATTCCCTGTGTTCACATGGTATTGAAAAATACAAAAAACAACACAACCCAAGACCTGAGAATAAACTTTACTCTCTTAAAAATTGCCCAGGCTAGGAATTAAACTGGCTTTCAACTCAGTGGAGCCATCTTATAGGATCCTATTAGAATCACCTTCCAATATTTATTTATGTATTTAACTCAATTATAATGCATTAACCAATTATAATAATTGAATTCATTGATAATGATACAGTTGTCAAATAAATAAAAATTACTACAATATATAAAACATCACATAAATTAATATTGTAGTGCTGATCAAATAGTAATTAGTTTAATTTAATTATTATATTATATAAGGGTAGACGGTGGATGGAGGTGGCTCAGGACCGTCTAACCTGGAAAGCTATGGGGGAGGCCTATGTCCAACAGTGGACATCTGTCGGCTGAAATCATGATGATGATGATGAATTATACTTCTTCCGTAAATGTATCCGTTTGAACAAAGGCAACCAACCAGGATTATGTTGATGAGAGCTAGCAGGATAATATATCAAAAAGAGGAAAAATCTGCTATAAAAAGTCTAATAACTTTATCGGAATTGATTAGCATAAATATCAAGGCAATTCAAACCCATCTAGTTGAAAAATAAGTTTTGAGTTTGATGGTTCGATGTTTATGCCCGGGAGCATCTAAAAGATGCAGTGGAATGTGTGACAAGTTTGTACGGAGAAGTACTGCCTCCACACTGAACCGCCACCGAACAGTGAAGCAATCTCATTGGTGTGTTCTAGAGGGTGTGGTTGCCGGTGAAATCACAGGTGCAGGCATTACATCGCAGTCACAGATGACAAGTTGTGTACGTACCTAATATGTATTGCTGTTGCTATGGGCGGTTACAAAATAAAAAGTTTTGTTGTCATAACATAATTTGCTACAAATGTTAGGCATTATTAAAGCACCTAGGTAATAATACATACCAAATTACTCTTTGTATTCACATAACATTTTATGTGATTTCTCATAAAGTGTATTTATTTTGCGATAAACCTGTATAATTAACGTGGTTTTTTAATTTAACTGATAAGTCATATTTATGAGGGTTGATAAGTCATTTACCTGATTTATAACAGACTTAAAAAAGCATTCTCAATTTGGTTGTAAGTTTTATTTCATACGGTTATTTTTCCGCTGATTTTCAACCAATTTCTGACAATTCTTTTGTATTTGATAAGATTACAAAATAGCAGTAAAACTGGTGTCAAGCTTGTCCGGAGTAGTACTGCCTCCACACCTGGTCTGCCTCTGCCACCATCCCCGTCTCAAAATGACGGATGCAAGTCGGACGGAGTTGGTAGTAGCCCTGTCTTCAAAGCGAGGGGTCCCGGGGTCCCCCTAGGTGGTGCTAAAGGAGCAACCAAAAGTAGCAGTATAACTTGTGCCAAGTTCGTCTGGAATCTGCCGCCAAGCAATAGTGCTCGCATTACTGTGTTCCGGTGGAAGGGTGTGGCTGCCGGTAAAATCACATGCGCATGAGACGTATCATCCCCGTCTCGGGTGATGGACGCAGCAGGATGAATGCGACTCAGTAAATTTGGATCTAATACTGAGTCGCGCGCATTACTGTTGTCATGGGCTAGGGTCACCACTTACCATCAGGTGGGCCCTCAGCTCGTTCCGTCACTCATTCACATAAAGAAAAAATTACAGTGATGTGTGTAATGTTGTAGTCATTTGAGTTACCACAATTGTGATAACAATGGTTATTATCACTAATTTTTGTCCAATTGATTGCAGGATGTTGTTATTTGCTGGGTAATCTAGTTTACTGAATTTGCATTCACCGGCAAGTTACGTTGTCAGTTCTATACGACAATACTAGTTTTCAACTTCCGACGGAGTTTATAAACTCTGCTGTTTTTTATGTTATGTGAATCAGTGACGGAACGAGCTGAGGCCCCACCTGATGGTAAGTGGTGACCCCCGCCCATGACAACAGTAATGCGACTCAGTATAAGATTTGGATCTTACACTGAGTCGCAGTCATTCTGCGTCCGTCACCCGAGACGGGGATGGTACGTCTCATGTGCATGTGATTTCACCAGCACCCACACCCTTCTACCAGAACACAGTAATGCAACCACTACTGCTTGGCGGCACATTCCAGATGTGGTGGCAGATTTTTTATGTTTGTAACTTAGAACTTTGTTATTTATTAACCAAACTAGCGACCCGGCCCGGCTTCGCACGGTTAGTAAACCATCAGTGTCGTATCAGAAACTACCCGTGCGAAGCCGGGGTGACTTGCTAGTGTATTATACATATAAACCTTCCTCTTGAATCACTTTATCTAAAAAAAAACCGCATCAAAATCCGTTGCGTAGTTTTAAAGATTTAAGCATACATAGGGATATAGGGACAGAGAAAGCGACTTTGTTTTATACTATGTAGTGATAAGGAATGTCTGTTCAAGTTTCTTTGGTCGGTTTTTGTTTTAAATTTTTTTACAGACAATTTTTGTTTACTCTGTTAAAAAAAGAAATAAATTTTGTGCCTAATTCATTGTTTTAGTGGTCTAATCCATCTTCGCATTATTGCCTTTCTAATGAAACCGGTTTGGGGCACATCGGTTGAATGGTTTCAAAATCTATAACGGACGTAGGTAGAAACAACTTTTGTGTTTTATATGTGTTGGGATTTCAATAAGATATCAAGAGTTCGCAAGGAAATATCGCCATAGGAATTTAAATCATGCTAATATTATTAATGCGAAAGTTTGTCTGTATACTCAATACTCATTTATTCGGCCTTAGGAACTACGGAACACTTAGTTTTGTCAAAAATAATGGCTTACATAGCCTAAAAAATAACAAGAAATAAGGAACTAGAAACAGACGAGACAAATTATATGCTTTAACAATGAGTTTACAATAATATAATTTTAAATGTCATAATGTGTATGTATGTTTGTTAGTCCTTCACGCCTCTACGGCTAAGCGGATTTGGATGAAATTTGTTATGAAGATAGCTCATTTCCTGGATTAGCACATAGGCTACTTTTTATCCCGATAATGGTTTTCCCATCGTCTCATGTTGACTGTTTAACCGCGGGCGGAGCGTAGCTACTTTTCAATTCGTTTTTTTTAATGTTTGCTGCCTCATTTCTCCGTCATTTATATTTTATTTGAAGGGATATCCTTTTAGATTATCCCCACAGATGTTTTACCATAATCTGTTCAATAATTTGTTTGTGAAATCAAAAAAACTGGATATAATCTATCAAATACTAATCTCATAATGCCATTCAAGTAAATTAAATTGCGTGTTTTGCTTTCTTGTGACTTTTTCCCCCGTTGTATACCGATTTGAGTGTTTCTTTTATAAAATGGTAGAAGTAAAGTGCGTAATAAAAGAACTGAAGTTGATTTTTTTTTAGATTTTTTAATCAGTTCCTTGCTAATCAAAAAGTTTGCATCTCAACTAAAGTGTTCATGTTGCGTCGACGAGAAAATGTGCTGATATCTGAATAGCTGTTTTGTTATGGAAATGTTGGCTGATGGCCAGATGTTATTAATCTGGCGTGTTATATATGACAAACATAATCAGTATGGTATATCTTATCTTAATACATATAAATTATTTACGTGTCACGATGTTTGTCCGCGATGGACTTCTAAACTACTTAACCGATTTTAATCAAATTTGTACACCGTGTGCAGTTTGATCCAACTTGAAAGATAGAATAGCTCACATCTCAATTTATGATCGCAATATTATTTTATTGCAAATCATAATATCATATGACAAAAACGTTAGCCACAGCAACGTGTGGCCGGGTCAGCTAGTTCATTATAAATTTTAAAACTATCATGGTTATGAACATTATTATTCGTATTACCGAGATATTTACCATGATTTGATCGATATGTCTGCCAATGATTTGCACACTCCACTTCGTAGACTTCAATTTACCCGGGACCGTGACGCATGTAACTGCGTCGAAATATCGGGAGTCAACAAAACTCACAAATTGTAAATATCTCGGTAACACGAATAATAATGGTATATTTATTTATTAAATCCTAACTGATATAAATGCGAAGGTGAGTTCTTGAGAGAAAGGCCTTGTCAAACAGACGGAAACGAAGTGTTAAGGGTTTGTTGGTGGATCCCGTGGTTTCGGCAGAGTAACAGCGTCCACTGTTAAAGCAGTGGTCACAATGCTGAGCCGAAGCCCATTTGCTGCTGTAGCAAACATCATTTATATGCTTCTATTTTTTATTATTAGTAAACTAGCGACCCGCCCCGGCTTCGCACGGTTAGTAAAGCATCAGTGTCGTACCAGAAACTACCCGTGCGAAGCCGGGGTGACTTGCTAGTGTATTATACATATAAACTTTCCTCTTGAATCACTCTAACTATTAAAAAAAACCGCATCAAAATCCGTTGCGTAGTTTTAAAGATTTAAGCATACATAGGGATATAGGGACAGAGAAAGCGACTTTGTTTTATACTATGTAGTGATAAATAAATGTAATACGGAACCCTAAAATAATTTAGAGAATGTATTTACGAATTCCTATGGTTAATTTTGACGTCGTGCCAACGCATAATATTGACATTTCCTCGGCATCTACTTGCAGTAGGTATTTACAGATACAACTAGAGATTGATTTACAATCTATACACGTAACTGATTTTAAAATCGAATATAAGTTTATAATTGTTCGAACAAACCCGACTTTGTTTTATATATTAGGATAAAACATAAATACAGAACATAAAAGACAAATTTAGCTACATAAGACTTAAAAATCGAAAACACCGACTACAATACTTTCAAAGTAGCAAAATACGCAATTTCGTTTACTTGGATGACATTTTTTCCAGCTATTTTGATTTAACAACCAAACTATTGAGCCGATTTTAATAAAATTTCTATGGGACCAATCAGAAAACATCGGTCTATAAATGACGTACGGAATCGGAATTGATAACCTCTCCCTTTGGAAGTTGGTTGAAAGCACGAACCGATAATTAATATCAAAGTGTCAATGTAGCAACGTGTCGAACTAACAGGTGAACTCGCCTATACAGTTTTAGTTCTAAACAAGTTCGTTTTTGTGGAATGTTGTTTTTCTAGATGCTAATAAGTAGGTCCAGTTTTGAAGCTAGATTAACTGTACCTTTTTTATGCGATATGTGCGAATGAACGCGCCGTGGGCCACCTGATGTTAAGTGGTCACCGCCGCCCATAAACAATAACGACTTAGGTCCGCCCGATGTAAGTAGGAGAAGACGCAAGTTGCATCCCGCCAAGCAGCCGTGTGTGTAGTAATCTGCCGCCAAGCAGTAGTGGTTGCATTGCTGTGTTCCGGTAGAAGGGTGTGGCTGCCAGTGAAATCACATGCGCATGAGACGTATAATCCCGTCTCGGGTGATGCACGCAGCAGGATGAATGCGACTCAGTAAAGATTTGTATCTCATACTGAGTCGCGCGCATTACTGTTGTCATGGGCGAGGGGAGCCACTTACCATCAGGTGGGCCCTCAGCTCGTTCCGTCACTTATTCACATAAAAAAAAAACTATTTTTCTTCTATTTGTCACCGTTAGAGGTTGTATCAATTTATAATGCCTGTTTTTTTTTTTCAGAGCACTCAAGCCCAAGAAACTGTCGACGCACATACAAATAGTCAAAACTATGGAACAGCGCCATCTAAAGTGCCACGCGTGAACTAGCTGCTAAAATGAGTTTAACGCCATCTATCGGCTGAGCGAGATGCCACGTATAAAATATGCATCTCTGGTTCGGATCGTCGTCATACTGTGCCTGTTTTGTCTATGGATTCAGATTATGCTCTCTGCGTCCAGTGGCGGGATATACAGAGAAGGTATTGTAACGCTGTTTTTTTATTACCATGCGACATGATGTTTTTAGAGTGTATGTTTGTATGTATATTTCTTTAGCAGGCTCTGTAGCCTAAACGGCTTTATGAATTTTAGCTTGAGAGGTATCGTTAGATTAATCCTACAGATATTGACACTGGCTATACTTAATGAAATTATAAATATGGCTGATTTATTACGCTAAATTGTCTGCATATTTTGTTCCCCAAAATATCGCATTTGGTTTCAAAATACAGGGTTTTATAAATATCTTGCAATATATATACAATTAAATTTTTATCGCTAAGATCTTATTTCCATATGATCTACAAAAAGCGATCGTGTCAATAATAGACCAAAGACAGTAAACCAAATTTTGACGAAATTTGTAAGTAAAATAGCGATAATAGAAAGCTTTAAAGCCTAACTAAAAAAACACCCCTGCACCTAAAGCAATAAGATAAAATCTCCCATCCCTGCGAACCTGTTTATCATCGACTTTGCTATACTCCGGATGGGCCGTTGTTTGATTGACGGCTCCGTAGCTAAGTTGGTAGTAGTCCTGCCTTCGAAGCGAGGGGTCCCGGGTTCGATTCCCGGCCGGGGAACACTTTGTGTGGTGAGCGTGAAGTTTGTTCTCGGGTCTTGGGTGTTTGTGTTTGTCCATGCCATTTGCGATACAGGGAATCCTAGTGCAGAGGTATGAGTGTGTTAACGTTGTTGTTGAGTGCGAAATTTTACAGTATTCCATCTTTTGTCATTAAATCCGGCGCCATAGAAAATTCTTTCTTTAATTTTGTGTACCTACCCGCTAAAGTTGAATCTATTAGCAAAACCTGACCTCTACTTATGATAAAACCACTTAACATAAAACTTGTTATGAACTGACATTTAGAATATCATTAGTTCGTTCATTAGCAGTTAGGATGGGTGATCATTAAGATAACACTGCTATACGAGATCTCAATGTGGATAGATTGTGTGAAAGATGATATGCGTAAGAAAGGAGTGAGTACTGAGATGACGTCTGATAGAGGGAAATGGAAGAAAAATACATGTTGTGCCGACCCCACTTAGTGTGGGATAAGGGCAGGAAGATGATGACGAGATCTCAATGAAAAATATCGTTTAGGTTCCAAATTACAACAAGTTTGAGAAATTAATATTCATTGCACAGGGAATCCTAGTGTGGGGGCTAGCAATCACCCATTACCACTTAAGTTATATTATTTTTAAGATTTTAGTTTTAGATTTGTTACATTTAATAAATATTACGGTGATTCGTTACGTAAAAAAAAAAGTTACTGCCATTAATCCACAAACCATAGTAACATAAAAATTTAAATATGTGTTTATGTTAATGATTATTATTATTAGCAATACATCAAGGATGATTAAGATTTTTTTTATGTAATAAAAGTGACGGGACGAGCTGTAGGCCCGCCTGATGTCAAGTGGTTACCCCCGCCCATAACAATAGTAATACGACCTAGATCCGGCCTGATCGAAGTCCGGATCTAGGTCGGTAGATGAGAAGACCCGTTGCACCCCGATGCCTACTACACACATATATATAATTATTGTAAAAAAAAGTTACATTTCCAAGTATTTTTTTTAAATTCAATGGAATTAGAGATTTTTTGATTTGACTTTGACTATGAGGATATTACGTCTCATGCGCATGTAATTTCACCGGCACACCTACCAGAATACAGCAATGCGAGCGTACCATTGCTTAGTGGCAGATCACCAGGCAGTACTTCTCCGGACGAACATGTCGTAAGTTCTACTGCTACTGTCTGTTGCTCCTTTAGCACCAAAGGCGCGTTTCAAAGGGTACTCTACGGACGGGAGCAACTGGACCCGCAAGCGAGACCTCAATTAAAGCTCTCTTCTAGGTTCGAGGTTAGAAGTCCAGGGAGGTGGTACCAGTACCCGTAACCCGCTACCCAATAACACCAAAACTAACTTAATATCAGGTTTTGAATTTTTAATTTCTGTGCGGTTTAATCTCTTTCATTTGCACGCAATTTTGCACTTATTGTTTTCGTTTGGGGAATATTCCGTGTTGAATTAAACGAGGTTAGTTGCGCGGCTCTTTAGTCAACTGAGGCCGCTCAAACTTATCCCGCGGGATGAGTTGACGTAATGAATGTTTTGATCAGGCAATTGATTCCATTAATACATTTGATGACTTGTATAGACACGAAAAAAAGTGTTTTACTTTAGATTTACGAAAACAGCTCAACCACAAACGCGCAAATGTCGGATTGTGCCTCGAAATGTCGACTGCATTCAGCCAATCACAGACATGAATCGTATCCCCGAACATTTTTGTTCACGTGTGTACATATATTTCAAATAATACAATACAGGGTATTTTTTTTTAATTAGGATCACTTGACAAAGCAAAAATAATAAAATAAATTATTAAGTCAACTCATCATCATGACTGAAGAGCCAGTTGCGCAGACACAAGTCTAGTTGTGATGTTAGTTAACTAAAGTTTGTGGCGCCATCTAGTAGTAGATGCCAAACTTTTGGTGCTAATTTGTTACGTTTATAACAATTGTATCAAAATATTGTCTAATCATATGTTTGTTTGGCTACCGCTCCAACGCTTGGGAACAAATGTTCTAAGAATCGTTACTAAAATTATATATGTTCCTCTTACCCGCGGTTAAAAATTTCACATGAGACGATGGTAAAAACAGACAAGCTTTTTCGTAGTCAGTAAAAAGTATTGTACTTCACTTTTTCGGGAGAAAAAATAGTTTGTGCTAATCCATATAGCTCATAGCTACCTTTGTAACAATCTTCATCCAAACCCATTCAGCTGTTGAGGGGTGAAGAGGTAACAAAAATACAAGCATTTACGTTGATAAAACTAAAAACAGCGCCATCTAGTTTAAATAAAAAAATAAATATCAAATACAAGCATTTACGTTGATAAAACCACAAACAGCGCCATCTAGTTTAAATATCTGTAACTGAATCTTATAAAAGAGTGGTAACTATTACTTTTTGGGTTCAAAGGGTAAACGAAAAAATAAACCTTACTAGACCACTTCGTTGTCCGTCTGTCTGTCAAGCCCATTTTTATCAAGAACGGGCAGAGGTATTAAGTTTTAATAAAAAAAATGTATTAAATTGAAAATAATATCAAATACATGTATTCAATCCTTAGCAGCAAACTTTTGAGTCAACGCAATCAAAAGATAAAGCCGTTGTACGTTTACCTAAAAGTATGTATGCTTTCATGCTTAAAATCGTCTCCATCCAAAGGTTGCCTGGAAGAGATCGCTCTTAGCGATAAGGCCGCCCATTGTGCCATCAATCATATATAATTTTTCTTATTTGTTTTTGCTGTGTTCTTTATGGTGTTAACAATAAAGAGTTTATCTATCTACGGATTCATAGGTGCGTGAGTCGACTCGCACTTGGCCGGTTTTAAATGAGTTTGTAAATATGTGTATAAATTTATTTGCTTGTTGTATTACCACAAAAACAAGTTAAGATATCGTAAAAATTAACAGCCTTATATATACTGTTATAATATGCTTCCGCTGAAAATATCACTAAATAGCTTGTTTACGAAGCTTGATTGTAATTGTACTTGAAAGAAAATCTATAGAAGAATAATCTGTCAGGATAAGCTGTCAAAGATTTCCGTATTAGCCTCTACTCCCACTGCAGGGACACTGGCCTACTCTCAATAATTGAGAGTGAATGGAGTTTGATGTACCAAGGGGGCTCAATCCAGTTTAGATTTTTTTTATGTAATTAAGTGACGGAACGAGCTGAGGGCCCACCTGATGGTAAGTGGTGACCCTCGCCCATGACAACAGTAATGCGCGCGACTCAGTATGAGATCCAAATCCTGGGTCGCATTCGTCCTGCTGCCTAACATGTCTGCTGCGTAAGATGTAATATGTCTTAGAATATTTGGTTCTAAAACATTTCCTTCACCGTTTCGAGAACGTGGTATTGCGCACATAAATATTTTCAAGTAAAAAGCGACCTTCAGAATGAAAGTCGTCTGTACCCCTGGACCACCACGCTCTAACAGCCACAAAAGAACTTAAGCCACCATCATAGGTTTTATAGGGGTTTATTCATGTGCGCGGGGTTTATTCATGCACCCCTCAAAGGAGGGAAAGTTGAGAGCAACTCCAGCTTCAGTAAAGGAGGGGTGGTGCTTCGGCTAAAAGGGTGATCGTCGTCGAAAAGGACGTCGAAGCAGTTATCCATGCACCCCTCAAGAGTTGCTCTCAATGTTTCCTACGTTGAGAGAAACTCCAGTCTAACAAGTTGTGGGCTTTGTAAAGGGAAAAAAGGGCCAATGCTGCCCGGCCGCGGAAGAATGTGCAATCCTCGGCAAAAGAGCTGGTGGATCTCCTTGGTGATTAGTCGGGTCCACACCAAATGCTCCGATCGTTCGCGTTCCATGGAGCGTTTGGTCTGGACGTGCCGCGCCCGATCCAAGCTGCAAAGGCGCGCGCGCTCCTCGCTTCGCGCGATCCATTTGTTGTCGGCTTTTTTGTCTATGCACAATGTCTATGCGGTGTGGACGGGTGCGACACGCAGCGATCTATTAACATGGATAATTCGCAATGTTTGCGTTTCATCTCTCTTTAAATATAATATTGATTTTTCTTTCTTCTATAGCGTAATATAACGTTATGTAGTTAATGGCATAATAAAATACAACGAGAGTTCAATGTTTTTACTTTTATTATCAGACTGCGCTGTATGTATGTATATTTCTTTGACACGCTGTAGCCGAAACGGCTTTATGGATTTCAGCTTGAGAAATTAAAATGGCCGATTTCTCGCGCCTTATGTCTTCAAGAAATTATTTTTTCGCAACCCATCGAATACGGTATCATACAGGGATTTGGCTAACAAAAAAATATTCAACTTATATGTTTAAATGTAATGTGGCAGCCCTAATAAGAGGTCATTGACCGCGCCCATCATTCCGCACTCACACACGCATGAACCTACATCAAAGACGGGCAAGGTACTGCCTTGTCACCTGATAAGCTTTTAGGGTTGACCCTCGTCAAATATATATACAATTTTATGTTTAAATGTAATATGCAATTTTTCACGCAGCCTGGGTTTGTTTTTCTCAATAATTTCTTGTTTTCAGAAGAGTTGATGAACGCGAACGACACGTCTGAACAAGTATTAGCACTAGTACCTCCTGAACTACACAAGTACCTTGCAATCCATCCAAAGAACGCTTCAAGTGAGTTATTCTAAAACTACTGTATCTATAAATAGTGTAAACCAAGCTGTTTTCGTCTGTCTGTTTCTTCGCTTCGTCATCGTCGACTGATTTTAATACGGTATTTATTATCAAAAGATTTTATTAAAAAAGCAGAGAATTTCAATGATTTGTAATGATGTAAAAATATCGAAAGGTGTTCATACAAATCAGATTTTGAATTAATCCTGAAATTTCACACAGCGCCATCTAGCCCCAAACAAAGCATAGCTTGTACTATGGGAATCTGATAACTGATACTTTTTTTTGTACTATGTGCTACTTTTTTGTTCGTCTCATTAATGCTTGTTCTGGGCGGGAATCGAACCTACAACGCAGAAGACAGAGCTAGCCAACTATGCGGCCAGTTAAAAATAATTAAATGTCATTTATTCGGACAGCCCTAATGAGCGGTCACTGACCGCGCTTACCATTCCGCACTCACGCATCTGACCTGATAAGCTTTTAGGGTTGCCCCTCGTCAAGTTCACGTTAAAGTTTGACTTGTGATAACTTGTGACCTATCATGCTGAGGGTTGGGAGATCTGGGGGGGTGAGTTCTAGAACAATCTAGGCATGCGCTGTTTAAGTACTGTCATACCTTTTGAAACACGTTGTTCTATTAATAGTGATTTTTTTATACGATAAAAGTGTCGGAATTATCTGTCGGCCCACCTGTTGTTAAGTGGTTAACACGACTTAGGTCCTCGACGTGATTATGAGAAGACCCAAGTCGCACCCCGTTCCGCCCGTCACCCGAGACGGGGATGTTTCGTCATGTATCTGTGATTTCACTGGCGCTGTCTGTTTTTCTGTGTCTGGGTGTTAATATGTATTATATGTATGTATTTAAATATATATATATATATATATATATATATATATATATATATATATATGTATTCTATAAGTAATCTAGTTCCCATAGTGCAAGATGCTTAGCTTAAGAGCGTGGTTGCCCAGTGCAAACGCCGACTTTCAATCTGAAGGTCGCTGGTTCAAACCCACACGTGCACCAATGAGTTTTTTCCCTACAAAAATTTATGTGCGCAATACCACGTTCTCGAAACGGTGACGGAAAACATCGTGAGGAAACCGGCATGTATTAGAACCAAAAATTCGACGACATGTGACATCTAGCAATCCGGATTGGGCTCCCGTGGATCAGAGCCCATTCACTCTCAATTATCGAGAGTAGGTCGTTATCCCTGTGGGAGCATTAGAGGCTGAAACGGAAGATGCTTAGTTAGGGGCTAGATGCCGTTGAGTGGAATGTCCATCTATATTATTTTTTTATTTTCAGATAACGCAACAGAGAAATATATAACTAAAAACGTAACAGATATAAGAAGAGCCATAGATAAGTACAATGATGCACAGACTATATACAACGAAGATATATTCGGTCCAGTGCAGAATGACACCATCATTATTGCAATACAGGTAAGCACTACATAGTATAAAACAAAGTCTCTTTCTCTGTCCCTATATCCCTATCCACTCAAGCGTCCGGTCCGCGCGGCGAATTATGTCTGTAACGTCCCGCATCTATTGTAGTATCGAATAGCAGTATTAATAACAGCTGAATTTGCGTCTGTTGACGCGTGAATAGGATCGAATACCGCGCGAGTCTTTCGACCCAATCGAAGCGTGGACGCTAAAGCAATTGTAATTTTTTGACCCAATCCCAAAAGGATACTCCAACCCCAGTATGTACCCTCACCGCGCTCAACGCTCTCCAGAAGGCTAGAGCCCAAATAATACTTGAGATCTAAAGGAATAAATGAGTTTTTTGACTTTTTTTGAGTGATTGAGCGGATGGATGGATGTCAATCTTGTCAAATGTCTGAAGCTCTGCGAGTGAATGTTATGACTTTTGTGTGGATGATTGTATTGTGTGATATTTTTATGTAATTAATGCCGACTAATTTATTATTATTATTATTCACCTTTTTCTTTTTGTAAAATTAAATGTAGGTACTTGTTTTTGTTTTTTTTTTCGTAATTTTAATTAACGTAATTGGTGCCAACCGTTTTAATTAAATAAATAAATAATTTATAAGTGACTGAAATAAACTATTTTTTTTTTAAGATATATTTTTTTTTTCCTTTAGAGGTCATCGTTTGACCCCTATCTGTATTTGAGTATACTGTATTACTGAATCACGGCAGAAATTTTGGTTTGGGCATTTGCCTCCTAGCCAGAATCAAGGCATCCCCTTTGAGACCTTCTGTAGATATCTTCTTTGGCGTCAATCTCGATTTATCCGAAATCAAAAACTTGATTTCCCTCTTTTTGACCTGAAAAAGAGAATTATTATTCGAGTGGCCGATATATTTCTCAGTTGTCGAGAGTAGGTATTATCTAGCTTACTATTAAATTCCTCTACATCTAAAGGTTGCCTGGAAGAGATCGCTTCTTAGCGACATTAACTTGTCTTTAAGTAAGTTGTATTTATATTTGTTCATAATTAAGTGTGGTGTACAATAAAGTGTTTTTGTATAATATTATATTGTATTGTAGGTTGTAGGTAGTCCATGCAGTGGGAACGTTAGAGGCTCGTACGTACGCAGTATATAGTTTTTAAGAGTTACAAAACAAGTCTTAAATATGGATGTGGAAGGATATAAGACAAAAGGTAGGCCAAAGAAAAGATGGATTGTGTGAGAGATGATATGCGTAAGAAAGGAGTGAGTACTGATGACGTCTGACAGAGGGAAATGGAAGAAAAATATATTTTGTGCTACCCACTTAGTGTGGGATAAGGGCAGTAAACTTAACAAATAAGATTAGTTAAAACATGAAAACTGACTGTAATTTGAAATAATTCTGTGTGCATGTAATGTGCCTGGGGAGTTCCTGTGACACGTTGTATGCTCACGAATATGTGTACATGCATGTGTAAAATTTGACGTGTCCAAATGATACTTGAGATCTAAAGGAATAAATGAGTTTTAATTTTAAAACTATCATGGTTATGAACATTATTATTCGTGATACCGAGATATTTACATGGTCCCGGTCCATGACGCATGTAACTGCGTCGAAATATCGGGAGTCAACAAAACTCACAAATCATGGTAAATATCTCGGTAACACGAATAATAAATGAGTTTGACTTTGATATCGTCCCCATAATTTTGTATACCTTCTCCTTCTCCTTCTCCTTCACCGGTGATCTTACTATCCTGCGTTCCATCCAAATCAATTGCGCATCATCTGGGATGCCACTTTGAAATTTAAACTTCCTTGGAATCTGAAATATAATAATAATATTTTTTATATCACTACATAGTATAAAACAAAGTCGCTTTCTCTGTGCCTATATCCCTATGTATGCTTCAATCTTTAAAACTACGCAACGGATTTTGATGCGGTTTTTTTTAATAGATAGAGTGATTCAAGAGGAAGGTTTATATGTATAATACACTAGCAAGTCACCGCGGCTTCGCACGGGTAGTTTCTCATACGACACTGATGCTTTACTAACCGTGCGAAGCCGGGGCGAGTCGCTAGTATATTATATAGCTGCGTCCCGCGGTGTTACCCGCGGTCGGACTCCCTACGGCAACCGTACGTTTTTCCGGGATAAAAAGTAGCCTATGTGCTATTCCAGACTATAATCTATCTCTGTGCCAAATTTCATCCAGGTCCGTTCAGCCGTTCAGGCGTGATTGAGTAACAAACATCCATCCATACTTACAAACTTTCGCGTTTATAATATTAGTAGGATATATTAGGATTATTTTTATTGATGTAACTACAAAACGGGTTTCGTATTTATTCCTGTACTTATGCTCCATGACATTGCTATTAGTTACAACTAGATACGCGTTCCTGAGAAAAAAGGTCTTGACAGACAGACAGACGGACGGAAGTGATCCTTCCAAAAGGGTTCCGTTGATCTTATGGATCAATGGGATCCGTTTTATTTTTGGGGTACGGAACTCTGAATACAAGTAGAATTTTGGCCTTCTACGTTTTAAAAGTACCTGGTACTCCAAACAGACTTCTTTGGGTTTCCTGTACCGCGGTATGAAAACTTCGGATTTGGTTTTCAAAACCCGCGCATACATCACCTTTGGAAAATCCGGTTTTTGATACCTTAAACAGAATAAGTTACTTTTTAAGTGAAGAAACAACGGACCTGAACCAATAATAACAGAAACAAAATACAACCGGAAAATGTCTCATAAGTAATGTCGGTTTTCATATGCGAAAATTCCTACGCCTCAATTTAAACATTTCGTAACTTGTTAAGACTAGTCTGTAATTCTATGAAGGTACAATTGGTTTACTTTCGTTTAATCATTCTCTCTTTGTTTAATGACGACGCAGTACGTTTTATAATAAGTATTAATAGTATGGAATTATTATTAAAAGTAATAGTATGGAAGCGAATAATGTCTTAACAATACACGAATATTATATTTATCGCATTAAAAGAAAGTAAAGCAATTGTACTCTTCATAGAATTAGAAACTAGTCTTAACAAGTTACGACATGTTTAAATTGAGGCGTAGGAATTTTCGCATATAAAAACCGACATTACTTATAAAACACCCTAATTTTATTTTTTTTGGGAATAACTACATACTAGACAGATCAAACATCACAATCACACAGAAATGCTTGTCCTGGATAATCGTACCCACGACCTGCAGCCTAGAAGGCAGAGCTACTACCAACTAATCTACGAGGCCCGTCAAATGTCTATTGCTGTATAGTCTATAGAACTCTTCTTCTTCTTCCTGCCCTTATCCCACACTAAGTGGGGTCGGCACAACATGTATTTTTCTTCCATTTCCCTCTATCAGACGTCATCTCAGTACTCACTCCTTTCTTACGCATATCATCTTTCACACAATCCATCCATCTTTTCTTTGGTATAGTCTATAGAACCTTGATAGAATACAACGTACATCAATTTCCACTGACATTTGAAAGCGGTTATGACGAAAGACCCATAAAGCAAATGCCAGGGTGATATATAAACAACTCTTTATTCTACACTAGCTGCGCCCCGCGGTTTCACCCGCATAGATCCCGTTCCCGGGGATAAATTTATTTTATTTTTTCGTCAATTTTCCAATGTTTTTAAAATTTATTCTGCTATTCGGGACGGGGACAAATACAACAAATTTGATTTGACATGAAAATCTGTCCAGCTTTTACAAGTGTTTGAACAAAACCCGACTTTATTTTATATATTAGGATTAAACATAAATACAGAACATAAAAGACAAATTTAGATACTTACATAAGACTTAAAAATCGAAAAAAACCGAGTACAATACTTTCAAAGTAGCGAATTACCCAATTTCGTTTACGTGGATGACATATTTTTACCAGTTATTTTGATTTAACAACCAAACTATTGAGCCGATTTTGTTAAAAATTCTGTACGACCAATCTGAAAGCATATCCTTTCAAATAAAAATAAACAATTTTACAAATCGGTTGGTAAGTGGCGGAGAAATCGGCAAACATTCATTAAAAAAAATATAAATATAAACATCCGAATTGATAACCTCCTCCTTTTTGAAGTCGCTAAAAAGGATATGTAAGACCGGCGGTCTTATCGCTTATAGCGATTTCTTCCAGACAACCTTAAGAGACCGCGAGAGAGAGAGATTTAGGATGCCGGTGTTACTAAACGTGTTAATACACGTTTTGTTGTTAATTGTTTATTGTTTTTAATGTAATTGTGCCGTATTGTTCCTATGTGTTATTTTGTCGAAATAAATGTTTTATTTATCTATCAAAATGTTAATAAATAATTTACCAAACCATATCCCAATGGTCCCTGTAGACCGGTGCTGGCATCAAGATTTTCATCCATCGAAGAACATCTCCTCTGTCAAAGAAAATATTGTTCTTAATGTATTATACCGGGACACAGATAATGTAGTCCTGTTCCTTTCGCGCCAATATAATACCGTTTACATAATTGTAACCAACATATCTATATTTTATTAAAAGATAAATAAATTAATGGTAAAAAAAAATATTTAATAACAAGCTTTTTTCGTGTTCTCAGCGAGCCCTTTCATTTGATACCCATACTGTGGTAGTGCAGAAACAATAACTAGTCCGCCATCTTGGATGATCCGCCATATTGGAATTAGAATGACGTCACATAGCTAAGCATGCATTGTCATCCAAAATAAGCGTGTATACCAAATTTCAGCTCAAACGGTTACAGATAACTGATTTAAAATTCAGTTGCAAGATTCCACCCAGACATACATTGCAAGTTAAATAAAAGCTTGTAAAAAAGAAGAGATCGGATTTTTTTTTTTTTAAATTACATACGCCGGCTATAATTTTTTTTTTGTATAAAGCGTGGTTTGAAATAATGGTAACCAATTTTTTTATGATAAACTTTTTTTTTTCTACTTTGATATATTACCTGTGGTTTTGGCATACCTCGTCCAATTTTTCCTGATTCCCCAACTGGGCCCGGTCCGGGACTTGAACCAGGTACAGTGAGTCAGCGGTCTCCTCGGCGGAAGACCGACACTCCGCATAAATTTTACGAAATCCGTCCCAAACATTGCGTGAACTTGAGATGATATTAGCTAAACAAGAAATTATTGACAGAAAAGCCCGATGGAGTGAAAAATTCCAAACTACATTTAAACATATAAATCTTACTTATATTATAAAGTAATATAAGTAAGATTTATAAGATTTGTATTATGTGTATGTGCGTGTGTGCGTATGTGTGTGCGTGTGTATGTGTGTGTGTGTGTGTGTGTGTGTGTGTGTGTGTGTGTGTGTGTGCGTGCGCGCGCGTGTGCGCGCGCGTGTGTGTGTGTGTTTGTACCTTCACGCTAAAACGGCTCAATAGATTTGGATGAAATTTGGTACCATTATAGCTTATATCCTGGATTAATACATAGGCTACTTTTGATCCCGGAAAACTGCGGGTAACACTGCGGGCGCAGCTCGTTATACATATCTTTGTAAGCCATTTATAAAACCCTGTATTTTGATATCCCACTATAGGTTATGAGGAAAAATAATTTATTGTAAAAAAAATAAGGCGCTTAAAATCAGTCATTTTAATTTTTATTATATTGTCACTCACTAGCGTGCCAAAAAAATAGTACACACATACACTTGAAAAACATCATGCTTCTGACGCAGTCGGGTAATAAACAAGTCCGTTTCAGTCCACTCCCACTACAGGGATATCGGCTTACTCTCGATAAGTGAGAATGAATAAAAAAAACGGTTACACACCCATACACCTGCATTTAGATGCCCTTTACAGACGTAGGTTGTTGGTAGGTACCCTGCCTTCGAAGGGCACACTTTGTGACCCTTCGAAGCAAGGCTGCTATCAACTAAGCAGGGTTTGATCTACCACGGGAGCCCAATCCGGATTGGTAGATGTAACATGTCTTCGAACTTTCGTTTCTAAAACATGCCGGTTTCCTCACGATGTTTTCCGTCAACGTTTCGAGAACGTGGCATAGTGCATATATTTTTTTTCTAAGGCATAACCATTTGTGCGCGTTTTGGTTTGAAGTTTTCGCACTGATTGGAAGGCATGTGTTCCCTACACCCTCTTATTGTACCCACGGACGCGAGTATCATGGACCACCGAAAGGTCTCCATGCATACATACCATTATATGTTCAAAATCATGGATATTAATCTCTGGGAGCTTTGATGGGTCTTCCAGCATCAAGAGCCTCATTCCATCAATATGGTTTTCGAGCATACAATCCTGAAAATTGACAAATAAATCAGGAACTTTGCTTTTATCAAATATTGCTTACATTTTAGCAGACTTGCAATAGTCCAAGACAGCCCCATTCAAAACAGGTGGATGCATACACATTGATTTTAGTAGCAGTAGAACTTGTACAAACTTCGCCCGGAGACGTACTGCCTCCACACCTGGTAATCTGCTGCCAATCAGTGGTGCACTCGCATCGCTGTGTTCCGGCGGATTGGTGTGGGTGCCGGTGAAATCCCTTGCGCATAAGACGTATCATCCCCGTCTCGAATGACAGGCGCAACGGGATGCAACTTAGGTTCCTAAGTCGTATTGCAATTGGGTGGAGGTAACCACTGAACATCAGGTGGGCCTTCAGCTCGTCCCGTCACTTTAGTTAAATAAAAAACAGCATAATGCTGATGATATAAAAAATAACGAACCCTGTACTGGGGCAGATGAAGTGTATCGCCGCACCAATTGGCAACATCCTCCTCGCTCCATTGGAAGACCGATGGGAATATCAGACGATCCACAATCTCACACGCTAGCTCGTAAAGTGTCCGCGGAGAGCTTTGGCATTGGTTCAGCTTTCTGGAAAAAAAATACAACTCATGACAACCATTTTTGACTTGATTATTATATTACTCATACTTATTTATACGCGTATCTCGGAAACAGCTCTAACGGTTTGAATGAAATTTTGGTTTAGATAGAGATTTGCTATTTAAGTTTACCTCTGTATAGTTGCAAATTGGATGCAAAGAGCCGAAGACCGGGCTAAATAGCGCTTACTCGGAGAGGCATATGTCTAGCAGTGGACTGAAATAGGCTGATGATGATGATGATGATAATGTATATTAAAAAAAAAAAATTCATAATAAACTATGCTATTATAAAAATTTAATCTACTGTTACAGAAAAAACACGATTTTATAATCTTTTAGTAAATAAACAATGTATAATGTATAAATGTACAATGTAACAAAAATATTTCATAAAAAACTATGCCGAAAATTTAATCAACTGTTACAAAAAAAAAAAACACGATTTTACAATGAAAACAGCGAGAAAATGTTTACCCATATAAAAGGATCGATGCTCGGTACCAGGTACTAAAAATTCAAGGAAATAAAGACTTATCATCATTATTATTACTTTGGTTTCCTGTATGGATCTTCCTTTGGGAAACACGTGCATTCTGCGCACGTGGTCTTGTCAGGTGTGGTGAAGATGACCTGTCTCCCGGGGATGACTATGGATGACGCGCGCCGTGGTATTATGATCTTCTTCGGTCTCCTACGGGGAGGGGGTGCTTCCGACTTCTTCTTTTGCTGAAAAACAATAAACGTTCGTTCACTCAACGCCCCAAACTGAGTATAGTTTGAAATATGGGAACTATAATAGATAACTGATAGAATACATATAGTACTTATAATACATATTAACACCCAAACACAGAACAGACACTTATGTTCGCACACAAATGCTAGTCCTGGTGGGAATCGAACCTACAGCGCAGAAGGCAGAGCTACTACTAACTAAGCTATTAGGCCAGTCAAGACTATATATTATAATATACATTAAAACATTTGGTTTATCATACAAATGCTTTTATTTGAGCTGAGGCAAGTTAATGTTTTATGATAATATTTTATTATGTTAAACCGCCTTCGCACGCAAATGGGTTGCAGACAAAACATGTGTCGATGGGGTTTCAGAGACCCAAGTTTAACAGCCTGCGACTGCGGTCACCCATCTCAAACCATGCATCACTCCATCAGGAGTGCCCACTTTGTCCTATTAAGTGTACAAGTGCTGACCTGACCACGGCGTCGGCCAACGCCATAGACATGGCTCACTTTTATCTTAACTCTCTTTAAAATATTAATGATGAACCATTGACTCGCAAGAAGAAGAATTATGTTGAATTTGAAATATCAGGGCGATTTACGTAATGCGCAACGATATGGCACTTATACAATCACGGTCTGTGTAAACTGTTAATTTTCCTTACCACCTCAAAATCTTCATCACTCATCTTAAATTAAAATATTATGATAATAAAATTATATAAATATGTGTAGGAAAATGTATAAATTGATATATTTAATATTTATTTATTGTAGATTACGATAGCAAAGACTTTGATTTTGACAGTTTTGACAATAGCTAATTTGACTGATATTGAATGGGCTCTGATTTACCACGGGAGCCCAATCCGGGTCGTTAAATGTCACATGTCGTCATATTTTTAGTTCTAAGACATGCCGGTTTCCTCGCGGTTTGAACCAGCGGCGGCCTTAGGGGGTGGCAAGCAGGGCAACCGCCCGGGGCCTCGCTTTTGTAGGGCCTAGCACCCTCGCAAATCAACCCGTTTTTTGTTTCGATGTACTGCAGCTGTCTTTAGGATGCTGACTGATTACCAGTAGCTATACACTTCCAACTCACCTAAATTCCTCATACGCAAAGTGCCCCATAAAAGTCTAACGACCGGAGCCTCACAATATCTAAGGCCGCCCTTGGTTTAAACCAGCGACCTTCAGATTGAAAGTCCGCGTCTGTGCCCCTGGGCCACCACGCTCTCTTGGTTATTATCCAGATACATTGGATAAGGCTTTCGGGTTTTTTGTTTTCTCAATAATATCTTGTTTGACCATCGTGTTTGTTCTCAGGTGCACACCCGGTTGACGTACCTGCGTCATCTCATAGTGTCTCTCGCGCAGGCGCGGGACATTGACAGAACTTTACTGGTGTTCTCTCACGATTATTTCGACGAGGAGATCAACTCTCTCGTCAGGAGTATAGATTTCACTAAGGTTAGTTTAATCTGACCTCATAGCTCTGTTGGTAGTATCTGCCTTCTGTGCTGTCAAAAATCAAAAATATAATATAATTTTTAATTATATTATATTGTAGTTAATAAATAAATTAAACATTAAACATTTACACACTCATACCTCTGCACTAGGATTCCCTGTGTCGCAGATGGCATGGAAAAACACAGAAACGCAAGACAAACACCCAAGACCCGAGAACAAACTTCATGCTCACCACGCAAAGTGTGCCCCGGCCGGGAATCGAACCCGGGACCCCTTGCTCCGAAGGCAGGGCTACTACCAACTAAGCCACGGAGTCTATCATAACTACAACGTTTAATTTTTCAGGTGATGCAGATATTTTTTCCATATTCAATACAAATTCACCCCCACGAGTACCCCGGGACGGATCCGAACGACTGTCCCAGGGATGCCAAATTTGAAAAGTAAGTACTTTCGTATGAGTCAACTCTGCTGTCGGAGTTTTTGAGCCGCCCAAAGGCCTCCGACACGGCCCGACTAGTATAGCCGGGACCGACATTTTAACGTGCACTCCGAAACGGAAACACTCAGTTTAAACACCACTAAATGGTCACCCATCCAACTTCTGACCGGGCCGAAAGTTGCTTAACAGAGACGGCATTTAAATATTTTTTTTTTTATAAGTACCATATAATTATGTACTTATTTTCAGGGCAGTGAAGTTAAAATGCAACAACGCCCACCACCCCGACCTACACGGGCATTACAGAGAGGCAAAATACACGCAAACAAAGCACCATTGGTGGTGGAAGGCCAACAGGATCTTCAACCAGTTGCGGTCCACATCTAGTCATAGTGGTGAGTCACTGACAGACAGACAGACAGACAGACACACCACAAACTTATAACACCCCTCTTAGTTGGGGTCCCAGTATGTTATGTTTTTGTGAAATTTTGAGCTGTGTTACCGTACCAGCTTTTTGTTCCCACTGTTCCCACTGCAGGGACACCGGCCTACTCTCGATAATTGAGAGTGAATGGGCTCTGATCTTCGGGAACCCAATCCGGATTGGTAGATGTCCCAAGTCGAATTTTTGGTTCTAAGACACGCCGGTTTCCTCACGATGTTTTCCGTCACCGTTTCGAGAACGTGGTATAGTGTTGTGTAATTGACGCATATTTGTTTGTTTTTTTTTTTATTTATCTAATTGCCCGTGATGTCAATCACCTCTAGACCCTAGCAGAATACCAGCGTTGCACTGCCCGTCAGTGCAACGCATGGGTTAGGTGCCTATTGACTCCGGGAAGTAGGCCTACTGAAACATTTACTGTATTACTAGCTGACCGGGCCACGCGTTGCTGTGGCTAACGTTTTTGTCATATGATATTATAATTTGCAATAAAATAATATTGCGATCATAAATTGAGATGTGAGCTATCCTATCTTTCAAGTTGGATCAAACTGCACACGGTGTACAAATTTGATTGAAATCGGTTAAGTAGTTTAGGAGTCCATCGCGGACAAACATCGTGACACGTCATTTATATATATTAAGATTATATATTTTTACTTTTTTATTTATTTTTTTCTCTTATCACTTGTCACTACATAGTATAAAACAAAGTCGCTTTCTCTGTCCCTATATCCCTATGTATTCTTAAATCTTTAAAACTACGCAACGGATTTTGATGCGGATTTTTTTAATAGATAGAGTGATTCAATAGGAAGGTTTATATGTATAATACACTAGCAAGTCACCCCGGCTTCGGACGGGTAGTTTCTGATACGACACTGATGCTTTACTAACCGTGCGAAGCCGGGGCGGGTCGCTAGTTATTTATAATTATGTTGTTTATTATTTGTACCTACTTTTTGTGATGTCAATCAAATATTTTTCTTTCTTTCTTTCTTTCTTTCTATACTCATTCAGATAATTATTTTTATTCCAGGAATGGTCCTCTTCTTAGAGGAAGACCACTACGTAGCCGAGGACTTCCTCCACATGTTGTCACTGCTCCGCTACACAGCGGACCGGAGTTGTGCCAACTGCGAAATACTCTCGCTGGGGACATACCTCAAGACGTACCAGTACCACGTCAACGGAGACAAGGTAACAACAGATACACACACACATATAAACATACACACACTCACACAGACACATAAACATACACACACTCACACAGATACATATAAACATACACACACTCACACACACCTACACAGTTTCTTCTACACGATGTGCCCGCCGTTCACACCTCCTCAGATACACATATACTCTCTCACTAATAATATGTGCGTGCGTGTGAGATGTAAAAGTCCCTACACCTTCTTACACACACAGTTTCTTCTACATGTTGTGTCAGTCTTTCACTTCACACCTCCACAAATACACACATATACTTACAGCATATACTCCCTCGATAAAAATATATGTATGTTTGTGGGGGTGTGAAATCTCCTACACTTTCTTACACAAACGTACTTGTAACAGTTTCTTTGACATGTGTCCGTCTTCCACACCTCCACAAATACACACATATACTCGCTCACTAACAATATGTATTTAGTGTATGGGGGTGAAAAGAGGGAGACAGTATGTGGCAAACACTATTTCACTATATCTCTCTCATACACACATTGATGCACTTTAGTTTAAAAAACGCAGAAAGTTTAAATAAACAATTCCTCAAATTAATATTTACATGACAAGTTCTTAATAAACTTTGCGTGAATCCTTTTTGTATAAAATGTGTTTTTTATTTGTTTGTTTTTTATTGTTTGGTTAGTATTAACATAACAACATCACCGTGGAAGTAACATTTTAAATCGCACTCTTAATTAATTTAAAGATAATATATATTTTAAAAATAATATTTAAATAAATTTATGGAAAGGTAATTAAATTAATTTAAAAAATACGCTTTATGTGCACTGCTTTTAAATGTTGCTTTACCGCAGTAATAAGAAATTTGTAATTCACAAATGCACTGTTATTTGTATTAATATCATTCACTACAAAAATCAAATCAAGGCGCAATCAAAAAATTCTGTTTGAATTTTAACTCGTATTAGAAACTAACGAGTTGAAAATTATAAAGGACTTGGATCTAATTTGTTAAACGTTTGACAAATATCTGAGAGTGTTTTTTTTTTTTTTAATGTTGTTTTCTTTAGGAATTCAAAGGTAATAAAGTGATATGCTTTATTGTTCTTAAAAAATTACTAGAAACGTTACTTTTTTATAAATATGTACAACCTACAAGATCATGCGTTCTTATGTGCTTGTTCAAACTTATCCATGGGGCAGAACAAGCAAGAAACCCTAATGAAAGGATTACTTTCTTTTTGCAAGTATCCTGTTCACAAACCATAGAATATTCCTTATGTATACAACATCTAGTTAATCAATATTGAAATGTTGAATTGATTTACAAGTTTTTACGTGTCGTGGAGCAGATCGACAAGGCGTTTTATCATAGCTAACCCGACAGACGCTGTCCTGTCTTAATAATTTCCACCGATGCATCTGTGTGAGCAAAAAAAGCCAAAAAGAAGAAGCATCTGTGTGAAAAGATATTTGCAGCGCGCATTCTGTCACTCGCTGACAGTTATGTCAAACAACTGACAATTACGTCAAACGCTATATGGTTACATTAGAACAGTTTATATTGTCAAAAGCACTAAGATAGTTAGAGTTAATATGGTCGTTGAGTTTTCTTAAATTTTCTAATGTTCCGCGCATCTTTCTTAATTTTTTCTTTCGCAAAAACCTTCTGACTATAATATACACAATAAAAAAAATTGCAAAATTGGTCCGGCCGTTCACACATGGTGCCCTGACCAAGAAAAATAGGAATTAATTGTTATATATTGTATATAATATTATATATACTAGCAGCCCGTCCCGGCTTCGCACACGTGACATAACTACAATAGTTGGTCATATGCTACCGCAGAGTTTTTTGTAGACATTATGATGTTCTTCAATATTGTTGTACATTATTTTGTTCTATCGCTAATAGTTTCGGCAGCGCATTCGACGAAAGACATGTTAAGACTCATTTTTCTACACCTTCGGTTACATTGTTCAAATTTTACCAAGGATCCCTAATTTTTTTCAAAATGAAATGCAGCCTTTGTCAAATTGGAAGAATGTAGCATTCTATTGGTGAAAGAATTTTTTAAATCGGCCCAGTACTTTTTGAGCCTATTCATTACAAACATACAAACATAGGTACAAATCTTTCCTCTTTATAATATTAGTGTAGATATATATATCATTAAAAACAAGTTTGATCCTTACCCGTGAACAGAGGCGCAAACAGCTGACGCTGAACTACATCCAGCAAGTGAAAGCGGCGAACGAGGAGCGACGGAGACGGCAAGACTACCAATCGTGGAACTTTCAAGTTTACCCGAATTTGTACGCGAGGACGCAAAAGGTTACCCCCGTAGATTAACGACCTAACCCTATCTTACAGATTGCTGGGGGTAGGTTACCATGGTAATATTGTCTATAGAAAACTTTTTTTTTTTGACAGAAAACCATAGATCAGAGAAAGTGACACATAGAAATATTGTCTGTAGAAGAACTCCAAATAGTTTTTGACTTAAAACCATAGACAAGAGAAAGTGACCTCTTTAGAAAGAGACGAAGCGATTGTGCGGCCAATGCGGCTTGGCTTAGTGGTAGTAGACCTGCCTTCGAAGCGAGGGATCCCGGGTTCGATTCCCGGCCGGGGCACACTTTGTGTGGTGAGCATGAAGTTTGTTCTTGGGTCTTGGGTGTTAGTCTTGTGTTTCTGTGTTTGTCCATGCCAGCTGCGACACAGGGAATCCTAGTGCAGAGGTATGAGTGTGTAAACGTTTATCGTGATAATGATACACTCACCGCCAGTGATGTATAATAGATCAAACAAAATACTAGAAAGAGACAACATCTAACCGCACATTCGCTTTGTCTCTCTCTTACTTTTCCGTATGTATAATTGAATACAGAACGCCCAGACAATTTTCTCTAGGTCTATGCAAAAATAAGTTTTTTTATTTTATATTTTTTCTCTCTTAATCTTAATTCGCTATGGTTGCTATGGTTACTTAAATATCTCCAGTCATCTATTAATTATAGGGTTCGGTTGTAATGCAGTGGACAACGCTTTAGAACCGCTATGGGAATGTACAGTTATAAGCTTACTATGGGGCTTTCGATCATTTTGATATTATCGCCTGGCTGGTTGCATTTTGAACAGACATTTTTTATTAAATGTTTGTCACCTCAGATCTTCGTTATTTATTATAATAACAAATTTTGAAAATGCTATTATATTTTTGTTTGAAAGAATATGATTTCAGATGGGGATGGATAAAAAATAATTTTGCAAATCCGTCTATGTCACAATAAATATCTCGATCGATAACCTCCTCCTTTTTGAAATCGGTTGAATTTAAGTTTACGTTTGATAAAAGTTTTAAATTTATTCATTGGCAGTGATTGTAATTCGCGCGGGATTTTGTTAAGTAATGAATTATAGAATGCTTTAATTTTCTGTCTGTAATTTTTTTAATTCTGCAACCACGCCAGCCTATATTTAAAATGTATAAGCCCCTTTACAGCGATTCGTTTTTACTGCATTATGTCTATACCAATACTTTAAGCGCGATTTAGATGTCGACGGGTTAATTGGTATTCTTGGGTTATTGTATAAAAATATGTTCATATTAGCTGCGGTTGAATTTCTTAGATAGGGTTTAGCTATATAAATTTACCTGTTTAATTGTACCGTACCAGCCTCTAATGTTCCTACTGCAGGGACACCGGCCTACTCTCGAAAATTGAGAGTGAATGGGCTCTGAAATGGATGGCTCTGGAATGGGAAAACATCGTGCCGGTTTCCTCACGATGTTTTCCGTCACCGTTTCGAGAGCGTGGTATTGCGCACATAAATATTTTCAAGTGAAAAAACTCATTGGTGCACGTTTGGGTTTGAACCAGCAACCTTCAGATTGAAAGTCGGCGTCTATGCCCCTGGGCCACCATGCTCTTAATTGTATTTCTTGTAAAAACGCATATTTTTACAAAAATACGTTTTTATAGTAAACTATGCTGAAAGAATACAGCGCCATCTCGTCAATTTTGATGGTACTTGATTGGTAATCTACTGTTACTTGATAAATTTATAATTTCATATAAAACGAGCGAAGCTCGGTCGCCCAGGTACTTCTAAGTCGCGCTAACAAGTATCCAATGTTATGAATTGTATAGATTGTAGATAGCGTTGCGTAGCATTCAGGAATCGAATCCAATGCTTGTATCCCCTACTGCGAACCGCGGGGATAAAAAGTAGCTTTTTTTTAATCTAGGTTTAATCCAGCATCCTTCACAAAAATTGATTCTATTTATGTCCTTTATAGATTGAAACCATCCAACCGATGTTCCCCCAAACCGGTTTCATTAGAAAGGCGATAACGAAAAGATGGTTTTAGACCACTAAAACAATATATTAGGCACAAAATGTATTTCATTTTTTTAGTGTAATAGCATATGCTGGGTATCCACTGGTTTCTTTTAAACCCGTTCAGCCGTTGAGGCGTGAAGACAAACACACATACAGACAAACTTTTGCATTAATGATATTATGGTTCAAGTTAGTTTCATGTTTAAACCTTAACTAATTTGTTAAGATAACGTAATCCTAACCGAAAAAGTTAAAACATTTCATCCCTACGGCTCCGTGGCTTGGTAGTAGCCCTGCCTTGGAAGCGAGGGGTCCCGGGTTCGATTGCCGCCCACACTTTGTGTGGTAATCAAGAAGTTTGTTCTGGTTATGTTTGTCCATGCCAACTGCGGCACAGGGAGTCCACAGCGTCTCAGACGCTGCAGCAGTGCTGTCAACAACCCAGTGTCCTCCGGTACTAGGAGCTGGTCTGTTTAGCTATTGGGGGATGGGGTAGGGTTTAGCTATTGGGGGATAGCGATAGCACAATGCACCCCAATGCGGGATGCCAGTGCAGACCTAGTCACCCCCATCAAGAATAAGGGGTACGAGTGTGGTAACCTTTTTTTTTTAGATTTTTGTTATTATATCATACAAACCAACGTTTGTTTTTTTTTTTTAGGTTTAAGAATTTATTTCTCAAAAGAATTACAAAATTCACTTACAGAGAAAATACATAAATGTTCAGTTAGTATAGGTTCGCCGGTAAGCGTACCACATAAGTTTTTTCTTGACATAATCTTAATCTGTGCTTATAAGTAATAATTATAATATACAAAAATAAAATTAACCCGAAATTAAACAAACCAAAAGAAACAACACAAAAAAAAAAATAGAACAAATGAGGGTAGTTTCAACAGCCGTGCATAGCTACAGAGAGCGGTTAGCAAATAGTGGCGATATGCTACGCAACGCTGTCTACAGCAATTAGTATTCGAAAGTTCTTGTTAATGTTTTGATTAGAACGCTAATGAATGGTGTCGATTGTAGGTCCGTAAAGCTAAACTTTGCAATAATGTAAACAAGAGACTGGTTTTAAAAAACGAAGAAACCGTACCCCGGTTTCAATTTTTATTTTTTATAATTTTTCGTGGGTCAAACATTCATTTGTTCTCGCCCGCTCTGGGGACGTTGGACGGGTTATGCCGGATTCTTACCGGCTAAAAACCCCACGGTCCCTTCAAGACGCCCATTGCTGGGGCTACGGGAAAAGCCTGCACTCTTCCGCGGCCCCAGCGGACCCCGGTCCGCCCTACCATTTTAAAACACACAAGACCCGAGAACAAACTCACCACACCACGCAAACATGCTCACCACGCAAAGTGTGCCCCGGACGGGAATCGAACCCGGGACCCCTCTCTTCGAAGGCAGGGCTACTACCAACTAAGCTACCGAGGCGTCATATTGAATATGGTTTAGTTTTGCGCCTAAGCAATCGACTCCATTTTTTTTTTCTTGTATATTGTAAAACATTAGTGTTATGTAGATGCCTTGCTGCTCGATTTACAGCCAATTTTTATATTCAACTAACAAATTCCTGGAGATAGATACCAACATTAGAATGGAACTTGTTGGCAGATAATAATATTGCTAATGTAATCTATCTTCAAGTTTTTACTACAGTTATTTATAAAAACGCTACGTTACACTCTCAATTAAACGACAATAAAAGTTAAATAATTAAGTTTATGTACATTATATCTCTATAACTGTGCATGAAATGTGCCTAAGGAGCTCCTGTGCCACGTTATATGCGCAAGAATTAAACCTAATTACGCGTGTAAATTTCAAAGTGTCATATTACTTCAGATCTGAAGGAATAAATTAGTTTGTGTTTGAAATAAATGAATTGAAATTGCAGCTGTATATGAGCTTCGTCAGATTTAGTTGAATATAGAACTGGCTGTTAGTGTATATGGTGCCATGCTGCTCGAATATAAAAAAAGTTGTTTCGACAAGGTGTGACAATATTGAAAGGTGTTCATACAAATCAGAATACATATCAAACTTTTTTCTACCATTCATTGTAAAAAATATAATAATTGTTAGTTTTTGGGCAGCCCTAATGAGCGGTCATTGACCGCGCTCATCATTCCGCACACACGCATGTGACTACCTACATCCATCCTATAGGTTGAACTCTTATAGGGTTGTCCCTCGTCAAGTTTACGTTACAGTTTGACTTGTGATATTTTGTGACCTAACATGCTGAGGGTTGGGAGACCTGGGGGGGTTAGTTCTAGAACAATCTAGGCATGCGCTGTTTATTGTCATACCTTTTTGAAACACTTTGTATATAGCTAAAGGTTATGTCTGTCATATTTAGCATATGGTGCCTATTTACAAACAAAGGTGTATTGTAATTTTGAATCGCTCGTTGCGAAGCTTACCTGTATGATCATGTTAAGGTCATTAGTTGGATGGGTGACCGCTTAGTTGCATTTGAGTTGCTTCTGGGTTTCGTGTACGTTAAGATGTCGGTTGGAGGTCTTGAGGTAGCTAGGAAACTGACAGCAGAGTTGGCCACACAAAAAGAAGATTGTCGTTTTCAAAGCCTACGCGTCCTTGTTCCTTATTCGAATCTTTCCTAAAGATAATTTCGCAAGAACGTCTTGGAAAGGAAATATATATATTTGTGAACCGATTTTGAAAACTTTTATTTAGTTGAAAGAATATGATTTCAGATTGGTCTCATAAATAAAATATTACAATCGGTTAAATAGTTTTGTTGTTGAATCAAAATAATTGAATAAAATATGTCGGGGATGATACGTCTCACGCGCATCTAATTTCACCGGCACCCACCCTTCCACCGGAACACGATCACGCGAGCACTACTGCTTGGCGGCAGATTCCAGGTGTAGCAGTACCTCTCCGTATGAACTTAGCACAAGTTCTATTGCTACTTTTGGTAGCTCCTTTAGCACCACCCAGGGGGTGTAGGGCTCCAAAGAGTACACCTACGGACGCGAGCAACTGGACCCCCCAAAGTAAAAAATATACTGGGTGAAGGCCCAGTAGGGTCTCCCAGGGTATTCACCTACGGACGCGAGCAAAGTCAAAGTCAAAGTCAAACTCATTTATTCCTTTAGATCTCAAGTATCATTGGAGCAATATAATCTCCAGGTCTACTCTGTCCACTCTGCTATTGCCTCAGTTGGTTTGCGGCTGAAACCGTTGCAGCGCCGCAACTTCGTGCACAAAATTCTCATTACTGAATTGCTTGTCTAGTTTAGTATATAATTCGTTGGTTGTTTCTGAATGCGACTCAGTAAAGATTTGTATCTCATACTGACTCGCGCGCATTACTGTTGCCATGGACGGGGGTCGCCACTTACCATCAGGTGGGACCTCAGCTCGTTCAGTCATATTTTCACATAAAAAAATTTAGATTTTATTTTTCTAATTAAATCCGTTTGCCTTGCATGATGTTAATTAGCATGTATCTGATGTATTTTGTATAGCAAGCGAAATGTGTCTACCATGGTAGATTAGGCGATAATTATATACTAATACAATTAAAACAATAACATTTAAGAAACGTTGGAATGTCGCCAAAAATTTGAAGCAACTTAAAGCTTGAATTTTAACCCAAAGGTCGCTGGCTCGAATCCAGACCAACACTTTTTGATTTTATGTACTCAGTACAAAGTTTTCTCAAAACATGGAAAACTTGTCCTAGAACTAGCAATTTTATTACCAGTGACATCTCAATCGGTGGACTCCCGTGGTAGATTTAAGCCCATTAAATATTACCATGCCTGCAGATACCATTACCATCTAACAATTCCTTACACAAACCGTTAGACGAGGCAGTATAGTTTAAAACCTTAGCCTGTACAATAAAAAAAAGTTGAAACATTTTATCATCTGTGCCGTAACCATAGCAACCTTATCCCGTATCCAATCATCTGTGCTGTAACCGTAGCAACCTTATCCCGTATCCAATCATCTGTGCCGTAACCATAGCAACCTTATCCCGTATCCAATCATCTGTGCCGTAACCATAGCAACCTTATCCCGTATCCAATCATCTGTGCCGTAACCATAGCAACCTTATCCCGTATCCAATCATCTGTGCCGTAACCGTAGCAACCTTATCCCGTATCCAATCATCTGTGCCGTAACCATAGCAACCTTATCCCGTATCCAATCATCTGTGCCGTAACCGTAGCAACCTTATCCCGTATCCAATCATCTGTGCCGTAACCATAGCAACCTTATCCCGTATCCAATCATCTGTGCCGTAACCGTAGCAACCTTATCCCGTATCCAATCATCTGTGCCGTAACCATAGCAACCTTATCCCGTATCCAATCATCTGTGCCGTAACCGTAGCAACCTTATCCCGTATCCAATCATCTGTGCCGTAACCATAGCAACCTTATCCCGTATCCAATCATCTGTGCCGTAACCGTAGCAACCTTATCCCGTATCCAATCATCTGTGCCGTAACCATAGCAACCTTATCCCGTATCCAATCATCTGTGCCGTAACCATAGCAACATTATCCTCCACATGCTCGCTTGTCACAAATGGCAAACACGCACGCGTTTGCTCAAATATAGCGAGCCAAAATAACCTAGCACGGTTCACATTGGAAAATGGCGAATGCACAAAAAGTGCGAAGCCTAAACAAGAGAAAAAAAACCCAGCACGAACCCAAACGCATGCGTATTGAAATAAGCTCTCTGCGTATTCAATTGAGAGCGTGGTGGCCCAGGGACATAGACGCCGACTTTCAATCTGAAGGTCGCTGGTTCAAACCCACACGTGCACCAAAGAGTTTTTTCACTTGAAAAAATTTATGTGCGCAATACCACGTTCTCAAAACGGTGACGGAAAACATCGTGAGGAAACCGGCATGTCTTAGAACCATAAAATTCGAAGACATGTGACATCTACCAATCCGGATTGGGCTCCCGTGGTAGATCAGAGTCCATTCACTCTCAATTATCGAGATTAGGCCGGTGTCCCTGCAGTGGGAACATTAAAGGCTGATACGGGGATACGGGCATTCAATTCAATTATTATTCAATTGTTATTTCAATACGCAAGCGTTTGGGTTCGTGGAGAGCTTGGGTGAATTTAGATTACAACACAACGACATATAACATAAACTATAAAAAATAATCATGGGCATTTCGCAAAGCGCCACGTAGCCTTTACGAGAATACTTAAAAATTACATATTCGCAAAATTTTCCATGTGACATAAATGTTGAATCAAACTCACGACTTACAACAGAAGGCAGAGCTGCCAACTGAACTGTGAAACCCGTCCATGAGCATAGTTTCAGAAGTAATTGATCATTTTGACGGCTCCGTGGCTTAGTTGGTAGTAGCCCTGCCTTCGGAGCGATGGGTCCCGGGTTCGATTCCCGGCCGGGGCACACTTTGTGTGGTGAGTGGTAGCATAAAGTTTGTACCGGGGCTTGGGTGTTAGTCTTGTGTTTCTGTGTTTGTCCATGCCATCTGCTACACAGAGAATCGTAGTGCAGAGGTATGAGTGTGTTAACGTTGTTGTTATTTTGTCTCACTCTACCTCGCTAGACGCTTTACTGAAAACTAGACTTACTAGACTGAAATTAAATACAGCGCCATCTCGTAAATATTCGTGGTACTTGATTGGTAATCTACTGTTACTTGAAAAGATTATTTCAGATAAAACGAGCGAAGCTCGGTCGCCCAGGTACTTCTAAGTCGCGCTAACAAGTATGCAATGTTATGAATTGTATAGATTGTAGATAGCGTTGCGTAGCATTCAGGAATCGAATCCAATGCTTGTATCCCCTACTGCGAACCGCGGGGATAAAAAGCTTTTTTTAATCCAGGTTTAATCCAGCTACCTTCACAAAAATTGTTTCTACCTATGTCCGTTATAGAATTTGAAACCATCCATCCGATGTGCCCCAAACCGGCATTAGAAAGGCAATGCGAAGAAGGTTTTAGACCAAACAACGCATTAGGCACAAAATGTATTTAATTTTTTAGCGTATTAACACATACTGGGTTAGTTTCTTTTACTTCAAAAAAAAATCTACTTATGTCCGTTATAGACTTTGAAACAACATAAGATGATTATTATTCGTGTTACCGAGATATTTACCATGATTTGCGAGTTTGCCCGGGATCATGACGCATGTAACTGCGTCGATATATCGGGAGTCAACAAAACTCACAAATCATGGTAAATATCTCGGTAACACGAATAATAATGTTCATAAGTTTTAAAATTTATATAACAAAAGATGAAATAACATGCATTTCAGGTAGAAATAACCCCTTGGCACTCCAGCATGCACAACATGGGTTTCGCCTTCAACAGAACGGTATGGAACAACATAATGGACTTGCAGGACCAGTTTTGCGCGTATGACGATTACAACTGGGACTATTCGCTCCTCCACCTGTCCCAAAACAGGCCTGGACGGGAGAAATTCAGGGTCATAATGTGTAAAGGACCCAGGGTATTCCATATTGGCGAATGGTGAGTGTTTTATTATTGTTTCATTGTTTGCGCAACATCACACCGACGGAAGCGATCCCGGGTTCGATTCCCGGCCGGGGCACACTTGTGGTTAGCTTGAAGTTTGTTCTCGGGTCTTGGGTGTTTGTCTTGTGTTTGTGTTTGTCCATGCCATCTGCAGGACAGGATATCCTAGTGCAGAGGTATGAGTGTGTAAATGTTTTTTTTATTTCTTCCAGCGGTGTTCACCACAAGAAATCGAACTGCAACGCATCCACAGTCATTAGTAAAGTGCAAAAGCTGCTAAAAACTGCTAAACCCTACCTGTTCCCGACCAGGTAACCACTTAAATACATTCTGGGGCCATGTCCACCTCTGTCTCCTTCAGAGTCCCTACAAGAACCCTGGGTGGTGCTAAAGGACCAACCCAAAGTAGTGCTGCCACCACACTTGGTAACCCACTGCCAAGCAGTGGTGTTCCCATTGCTGTGTTCCGGTGGAAGTGTGTGGGTGCCGGTGAAATTACAAGCGCATGACAGGTGACGGGCGCAACGCGATACAACTTGGGTTTTCTCACATCAGTACTAGAGGATCGACTCCGGTCCTCAATTTGAGATTAGGGACGGGAGAGGTGCCGAGTCAAATCTCACAACATCTCACCAGGGGGAGAGGGGGGTCAGAAAATCAACAAAAACGCCTCACGTAATTCGGGACAAAAAGTAGCCATTTGTTAATCTAATATGCTCTGGATTAATATATAGGCTACTTTTTATCCCGAAAAATGAGTTTTATTCCCATTATGTTGACTTTTACCTTTTTAACTTCTTATTTATAATAATATACTCATTTACAAATCCTTTCCTTTCACAATAGATTTCATAATAAGAGGATACAAGCTTTTATAGTAAAAGTTTATATAAAACCTACGTAGTGAGAAGCTGGTACCTGCGATAGGTTTGAAAACCCGTGTTACAGGTCACCAGACCCCATTCCGCTGATTAAAACTAAACGCAACAGTTGAGCCGCAATTATTTATAAGATAGTACCGATCTAATTATTAATTATTATTGTTATAATATAATGTAAATGTCTAGTCGCTCGCGTCTGTAGGTGTGTACCCTTTGATACCCTACACGTACCCCCTGGGTGTTAAAGGAGCAACCAAAAGTAGCAGTAGAACTTTGGCTACATTGACTACATTTGGAATCTGCCGCCAAGCAGTAGTGCTCCCATTACTGTGTTCCGGTGGAAGGGTGTGGCTGCCGGTGAAATCACATGCGCATGAGACGTATCATCCCCGTCTCGGGTGATGGACGCTGGATGAATGCGACTCAGTAAAGATTTGTATCTCATACTGAGTCGCGCGCATTACTGTTGTCATGGGCGAGGGTCACCACTTACCATCAGGTGGGCCCTCAGCTCGTTCCGTTGAATGAGTGCATTGACATAAAAAATATGTTAATTTAACATAACCAAGTGTTCACAAAGATTCTACGGTGAAAATAAATGAGTACGAGTACCCTATATGTGGATTAATACATAGGCTCCTTTTTATCCCGAAAAATTAGTTTTATTCCCGTCTTGACTTTTGACTACCCGCAGTCCGTATCTAATTTAACTAATACATTGTTTTTTTTATTTACAGAGTAACTGCCACTATTACGGCAGGGGGCGCAAAACATAATAAAAAATTGACAAAAGGAAATGGTGGTTGGGGCGATATTAGGTAAGTTTATATATACCGTTTAAAAAAGAGAAAATTACCAATGAGTTTTTTCACTTGAAAAATGCATGTGCGCAACACCACGAAACGGTGACGGAAAATATCGTGAGGAAACCGGCATGTCTTAGAACCAAAAATTCGACATGTGACATCTACCAATCCGGATTGGGCTCCCGCGGTAGATCAAAGCCCATTCACTCTCAACTATCGAGAGTAGGCCGGTGTCCCTGTGGGAACATTAGAGGCTGGTACGGAATCAATATATTTTTAAAAAATATCATGGTTATGAACATTATTATTCGTTACCGAGATATTTACCGTGATTTGTGAGTTTTGTTGACTCCCGATATTTCGACGCAGTTACATGCGTCATGGTCCCGGGAATAATAATGATTATTTATTTTTTATTTTGCAGGGATCAAGAATTGTGCACGAACATGACGAAAATGGGCCGGGAACCGAGAAAATATGCATTCTACTCGTAATACATAGCATTTATATACATGTTGTTAATTTTTATATCACGCCAAGCAAGTTATTTTACGAAAATGTAAAAACACTCAACTTGTGGCTGAGCTGATGATCACCAAACGCATGATCTGCATAAATTAATAAGAACCTAACCATCAAAAGTACGGCCAAGTGCGAGTTGCACTCGCGCACAAAGGGTTCCATACGATTATCTGTTAAACAAAAAATAAAAATCACTTTTTGTATGAGAGCCCCCTTAAATATTTATTTTATTGTTTTTAGTATTTGTTGTTATAGCGGCAACAGAAATACATCTGAAAATTTCAACTCTCTATCACGGTTCATGAGATACAGCCTGGTGACAGACAGACAGACAGCGGAGTCTTAGTAATAGGGTCCCGTTTTACCCTTTGGGTACGGAACCGTAAAGACCGCATCGATTACGATGTACGATCGAGGTACGATGCCACAGACAGACTCAGATACTACAAAATATCTCCAATTAGCGTCTTACGTCACATCCCAAGACTTGGGTCTTCGCATACTTTGTTGTTTGTTTAAATCTATACTTAATATTATAAAGCTGCAGTGTTTGTTTGTTTGTTTGAACGCGCTAATCTCTGGAACTACTGGTCCGATTTGAATGATTCTTTCAGTGTTGGGTAGTCCATTTATCGAGGAAGGCTATAGGGTGAAAAAATTTTTTTTCAATATTACGGATCCGTAATGAAATTGCTATTTTGTAACACACGGTGTAAAATCGATATTACCACGGAAACAAGAAAAACGCGGGTGAAACCGCGGGGCACAGCTAGTGTTAGATATTACAAGTTATTTTACGTGTCATAATGCAAATGTCGGAACATGGCGCTTGACGATTGGGTGGGGTTTTTTTTTTGTAAAATATTTAGTTTTTACTAGAATTAACAAAAACAGCAAAACCCTATCTACACAAAATTTCATCCAAATATGTAGATCTGTTACCGAGATACGCGAAGTAAAATATATAAGGAAGTGCCACAAAAATTTACGAGATGCGCGCATCGCATCACGTGCATCTCGCGCATCACTATTTATAAAAATGACGGTAGTTTCACAGCTTTGTGCTGAAGCATCATAGGCGGTAGAAAATCATATGACACAGCTATATTATATTATATTATATTAATATACCGAACTATAATTCTAATATATTAAACACAAAAAATATTTTTACCTATTATTATTCGTGTTACCGAGATATTTACCATGGTTTGTGAGTTTTGTTGACTCCCGATATTTCGACGCAGTTACATTCGTCATGGTCCCGGCAGTTTGCACGAATAATAATGTTCATAACCATGATAGTTTTAAAAAAAAATTTACCTATGTCCGTTATAGACTAAACCATCCAACCGATCCACAAACTGGTTTCATTAGAAAGGCACGCGAAAATGGTTTTAGACCACTAAAACAATGCATTAGGCACAAAATGTATTTTTTTTTTAGCGTAGTAGCACTCGCCGGGTTTCCGCTAGTATATTATAGCAAGCTACCACAAAGAGACCATTTTATAATATATATTTTGCCCTCATAGCATTTATGGTCGGCCTAGCGTAAATATATATTAATATCACTACATAGTATAAAACAAAGTCGCTTTCTCTGTCCCTATGTCCCTATGTATGCTTAAATCGTTAAAACTACGCAACGGATTTTGATGCGGTTTTTTTTAATAGATAGAGTGATTCAAGAGGAAGGTTTATATGTATAATACACTAGCAAGTCACCCCGGCTTCGCACGAGTAGTTTCTGATACGACACTGATGCTTTACTAACCGTGGGAAGCCGGGGCGGGTCGCTAGTGCAATATAAATTACGGTATATGTTGGTGACGTCATAGAAATATATATAGTGCGGTCAGTCGAAAATTTGTAGAGGAAATATACCGTAATATGTCTTGCTATGATTTATATTATTGTAATATATATTATAGCTACGTGTTCAATGGGCTTAATGTATAAAAAAAAATATTGTCAAACGGGATCTCGGTGGAAAAAAAAAAAATTCTTGTGGTATTATATTTTGTAAAGATTTTTAATGGCATAAGTTTTATTGAGCTATTTTAAGCTGCAGCAAGACCCGATAAAGAACTTTATGCTCGCCACGCGAGTTTGGCCCGGGTGGGCGCATTGTAAGTTTATCCATTGACTTAGAAAAGTAATGGAACATCATTAGAACAAATTTAGCTTTAACTTTATAATTGTAACATTAGTAGCATTAAAATAAGTTCGAGTCGGACGCGCGCAAGAAGGGTTCCGCACCATTTTTTTTTCTTTATGTGAATATGTGGCGAAACGAGTTGGTCCACCTGGTGATATTTAGCGACCCCCGCCCATGACAATAGTAATGCGACTCAGTATAAGATTTGGATCATACGCTGAGTTGCATTCATCCAGCGTCCATCACCCGAGACGGGGATGATACGTCTCATGCGAATTTGATTTCACCGGGACCCGCACCCTTCCACCAGGACACAGCAATGCGAGCACTACTGCTTGGTAGATTTCAGATGTGGTGGCAGTATCTCTCTGGATGAACTTAGCACAAGTTCTACTGCTACTTTTGGTTGCTCCTTCAGCACCCAGGGGGTACGTGTAGGGAATCAAAGTGTACACACCTACGGACGCGAGCAACTGGACCCCCCAAAGAAATTTTTTTGTATCTTTTGATTGCGTTGTCTTAGAAGTATTATTGTTTCTATGCTCCGGATTGCAGATCTGTGTACAATAATAGATATTAATTTCAACTTGATACCTCCGCGGCTTAGTTGGTAGTAGCCCTGCCTTCGAAGCGAGGGGTCCCGGGTTCGATTCCCGGCCGGGACACACTTTGTGTGGTGAGCAAGAAGTTTGTTCTCGGGTATTGGGTGTTTGTCTTGTGTTTCTGTGTTTGTCCATGCCATCTGCGACACAGGGAATCCTAGTGCAGAGGTATGAGTGTGTTAACGTTGTTGTTGTTGTTTGTTGCGGTCCCGAAGAAAATGGTGTCGACTGACAAGGGTTCCTTTTCATTTGAGGTACGGAACCCTAAGAATACCAATACATTGCATTTTACTGAAGCGCGTGAACCGAAGCCCGTTAATTTTCTATGTCAATGAGTTTTCGATGATATACATTTTGTTTTTAAATGCCAATATTTAGAATTAATTATTTTTATGTTACTGTAATATCGAATAATCCGCTTTAAATTGTCAAAGGATTTTTTTTAACAGTATTTCCTTTCTAAATACTCGAAAACGTAATTTTTTTATGCATTTTGATCTAAAATAAAACTCATTTTAAAAAACCTCCATGAAAACGTTCCACAGAATTTCTGGTGGACTTGAGCCAGTATATTGCAACTGATAAATAAAAATTCATGGACATTACACACAGCGCCGTAATCTAGTCCTATACCAGATAAAATTTGAGCTAATCGCTGTGTGAAATATCCACGAATATTTCTACAATTTATTAATTTAATAAGTGTACGAAACTAATCTTATTTGTTTTGGAAATATGGCCCGTAATTGTAACTATGTGACTTTAGATTTAACTGTTAATAACTTATAATGTATTAAATTGTACTTACTTTGATGTATTGTTATGTGTATTATTATGTTTGTTAAACCTACATAGGATTTTTTATCCTTAATTGGGTACAAACGGCTAAATTACATCATGTTGTATGATAGAGATAAAAATAATTTTGTATTATATGTTTCACAGACGTTTTAAGCGTTAAAATAGTTTTATTAACATTACAATGTTCAGTGGGTGATTGTATAACTTTGATTGAAATGATTTCTGTCGGTTGCAGTGGCAAGTTTAGTGTTTCAACGAACAGATAGGTAACATTGCGCTTGTTTGTTAGCAAAAGTATAAAAAACATTCATTATTTTGATAGTTTGTAGTAGCGCCATCTATCGCACATATAGAAAACCTCGTTGCACACTGAGTGACTACTCACCAGTACAAAATATTTACATGAGATGGCGCTGTAAACATATATAAACACTAGCTGACCGGGCCACGCGTTGCTGTGGCTTACGTTTTGGTCATATGATATTATAATTTGCAATAAAATAATATTGTGATCATAAATTGAGATGTGAGCTATCCTATCTTTCAAGTTGGATCAAACTGCACACGGTGTACAAATTTGATTAAAATCGGTTAAGTAGTTTAGGAGTCCATCGCGGACAAACATCGTGACACGTAATTTATATATATTTAGATATAACTACATCGCGCAAAAAGTATGTTTGAGTTTAAACTAGACTACCCGACATCATAAACATACATCAAGGGTCCGTTATTTTATAGTTTTTAATATGATTGAGAGCCTTCCGCCCTCACAAAAAGCGTAAAGTTGCCAAGGCCATCTGCGGCCAAAACATAGCCGAATCAAAATAACTCCGCTCGTTGGAAAAATCTTCTTTCAATGATAATTCAGGTCTCCAATGTTCCACCGTACGACTTTCCTGCGATTTATCATCGTATTTGGTATCGTATCACTCAAAAGTAACAATCAACCCACTGGCATTTTGGTAAAACAAATATATTGCAACATGCAAGAGATTGTATCTCAGGCCAGGGCTGTCCAAACTAGATACGAACTCGGGCAAAACACAAACAAATATTGTATATATAAAAAAAAAAAAATACGACGTAACGCATATATTTCAGGTATTTCCATATTTCTAGTAACAGGAAACTTGTTCCCATATGAATCAATATTTCATTAATTTATTTGGGATGCCATAAAAATAAAATAATATTCTACCAAATAAATTTAGCATGAGAAATAATTTTCTAGATCAACACACAAGTCGCGGGCCGTACTAGTAGTAAGTCGCGGACAGCATGTGGCCCGCGGGCCGTACCTACTTTGGCCAGTCCTGCCTCAAACGAAAATATTTTCGTTGCTAAATTAAGGCGTTTATATAAACGTATATTAGCTATAGATTTTATGTTCAGATATATCTACCTCGCTCATCCTTACGTGACTGAGCGGGACAGAGCGATTCTACTACAGAGTAAAAAACACTTACAAGCCTCTTTAGTTGTAAAAAATACTAACCTGCACTCGGAGAGCCTAGCTTAGTTCACTCAATGAGAGCCGTCCGCCCTCGTAAAGTTGTGAAGGCCATCTTTGGCCAATTTTTTTTTATGTGAATGATGAGGCACACGTGCTAACGGCCCACCTTATGGTAAGTGGCTACCGTCGCCTATAGACGCTAGTAACACTTGAGGTGTTGCCAACGCGGTGCCTATCAGCAAATATAGTATGCAATTGCATATAGTCCAATCCAAAAATACAAACAAATAAATAGAAATAAAAGCAAACATTTATTTTGCGTCACGTATACACAGGTAGACAATTAAAATTTTTGAATGTGGTTTAGTAACCGCAAAACGGCTACCACTCTGCGTGTGCTGCATCAGCGGTGTCGCTAATTCAGCGCTGGTTTTCTGTGGCACCCTAGTATGCGGAGTGCGGAAAATTTCATTTCGCATTCCGTGTTAGTGGAGTCAATACCCCATTTAGTTACACCTGCAGCGGCCCACCTGAGTCCGCAGTCTGTTGAGGGACCTCCACACTGGCCAAGGTGGTTTGTGGCCGGGTAGTTCCTCTGCAGGTATAACATAATTTGAAGGAGGGGAGTGTCTTGCCATCCACAAGTTTAGTCGGGTTTTATATATTTATTCACATTAACAAGGTTATAGTAGATACACTTGGGCGGGAGATGACTGCCGCCAACAGCTAGTTTCTACTATTCAGCAAAACAAACTATAATCTGTAGCATGCCGGTACAGATTCTATCTGCAATAAACAATCTATAGCTTATATACTGAACGGCTAAAATAAATATAATTTTAAAAGTTAACGCACAAATACCCAGCGCCGGTCCGAAGTAAATTTTAGAATGGAGCGAGATCCAATTATGGCGACCTGTTTGCTCCTAATAATATTATATACTATTGTGGCGCCCCCTAGGATTTGGCGCCTGGAGCGACTGCTCCGTTCGCCGTATGGGCGGGCCGCCCCTGCATATGAAAGGTTTTTTGGATTTTGTTTTTAAATGACCTTGGAAGAACAGTGCCTTGACATTTGGAGTCTTATTTTTAATTTAGTTGAATAACAGTTTCGCTAAATGTTGCAATACAATCCACCAAAAATTGTATACCTTTGTTTTATTGCAAATATCCTTACATGTAAATGTAATATATGATTATTATTCGTGTTACCGAGATATTTACCATGATTTGTGATTTTGTTAACTCCCGATATTTCGACGCAGTTACATGCGTCATGGTCCCGGGCGGAGACGCGGTCGAACGTACAAAACGAGTGCGCAAGAGGGTAGTCCTATATCTGCCAATGATTTGCACACTCCACTTCGCAGACTTCAGTTTGCCCGGGACCGTGACGCATGTAACTGCGTCGAAATATCGGGAGTCAACAAAACTTACAAATCATGGTAAACATCTCGGTAATACGAATAATAATGTTCATAACCTAGTTTTAAAAGTAATATAAGATCCTCATACATTTACCATTCCTGGAGGTTCATCCGAATACTGCCACACCTGGTACTCCGCCGTCAACCAGTGCACTCTTGCTGTGTTCAGGTGTGGGTGCCGGTGAAAATACAGGCACAAGGCGTGACATCCCCGCCTCAGATGAAGGCGCAATGCAATGCGACGTCTCAAGCTTCGGTAGGAGAGAACCTGAGTCACATTTCGGTTGTCTATGGGCGGTGGTGGCCACTTAATATCAGTGCCGTCAGCACGTCTGTAGCTTTTATCGCATAGGAAAAAATATGTCGCGTCCGTAGTTCCACCACGAGTCTCGACCCTCTAAGAGTCCACCACGTATCCCCCGAGTGGTGCTAAAGTGGCAGAACTTAAGGGAAGAACTGCCACCACATCCTGGGTAACCACCAAGCTGTGGAAGAATGCGATTGCCGTTGTTCGTGTCCGTAGGTACCCTTTGAATCCCTAAACGTCCCCCCCCCTGGGTGGTGCTAAAGGAGCAACCAAAAGTAGCAGTAGAACTTGTGTCAGGTTCGTCCGGAGAGGTACTGCCGCCACCCCTGGAATTTGCCGCCAAGCGGTAGTGCTCGCATTACTGTGTTCCGGTGGAAGGGTGTGGGTGCCGGTGGAATAACATGCGCATCAAACTTATCATCCCCGTCTCGGGTGATGGACGCAGCAGAATAAATGCGACTCAAGATCCTACCACTAGGGGGCCCTCAGCTCGCTACGTAACTAATTCACATATTATAAAAAAAAGTGAGAGCTTTGTTAATGAAAAATCTTTTATTGAATAAACAAATGAACACATTAAGTAACGAATTGTTAGCTTAACTTAACTTAACGTGAATACGTGTACAATTAGTATTTGTATTATAAGATATAAAAAAAGGGTTACTTAAAAACTATTTGTTTTATTATTATTCGAGTTACCGAGATATTTACCATGATTTGTGAGTTTAGTTGACTCCGGTTGAGTTTGCCCGGGACCATGACGCATGTAACTGCGTCGAAATATCGGGAGTCAACAAAACTCACAAATCACGGTAAATATCTCGGTAACACGAATAATAATGTTCAAAACCATGATAGTAGAAAATTTATATTTGTTTAATTTTAATTGGACCTCACAATACCCAGAATACCATTAAGAATTATAGAATTAAGAATACCAAGAAATTATTGAAATAGAAAACACAAAAACCCAGACCGTGGGAACAGTATCCAAATTACATATAAACATTAAGGCATTTTAAAACCCTGTACTTTGATAAACCACTCGAGTGGTCTGCGAAAAATATTTTTCAAGACTTATAACCGGCGTTTTATTTAAAAAAAATAATGTAGCCCAGTGTCTCTCACAATTCATTTCATTTATTTATCTTTTAACATTAAAAATGGGCTTAGACACGTCCAAAATTACAATAGTAGTAGTAAAAAAAAAAAAAACAATAAAATAAAAATCAAGTGTACAACATTTCAAATTGAAGAAGTATTGCTGTTGTAAAAAAATATATAAATTAACAATTAACAAGAATCGTAACAACACATCTAAAGCTATTATAAAAGCAATCAAGCTACAGAGCGTGCCAAAGAAATTTACATACATACACTCGAAAATCATCACGGCACAGTCGGGTAAATATTCAAGCAGTAACCTTTACCGACTCACCAGTCAAACAATATCCAAATACACACCGGAACCGTATGATGAATAGTAGGATTATTCTTCGTCATATTCTTCATCCAACGTTTCTTCGTCATCAGATTCTTCAGCTTCCCAGTCCCCCTCGTACATCTTATATAACATCATCGCTACGCTAGCGTTTACGAAAGAATTGTGGACGCCATTTTTTTGCATTGCTATCCCCAAATGCTTTGCCGCCAAATATGTCAGTGTGGGTCGTGTTCTGGACTAAAAGAAATAGTTTGGTTGGAAATCAAAACCTTATAGTAAATACAGCTCCATAAAGTGAAAATTCTTTATTTCCATTCAATTCTTAAACACTGTAAACTAAACTATTTAATCCGATTATGTTACAAAAATAATGGGACTAATTTCATTTAAAAAAAGAATTTACAAAATCGGTTCATAAATGATGGGAATCTGTGGTAACGAACATATAAAAAAAAATACAGACGAATTGAAAACCTTCTCCATTTTTTAAGTCAGTTGGTTGATAAATGCCAGAATTACGAGGTTAGAGAGCGTGGTGGCCCAGGGGCATAGACGCCGACTTTCAATCTAAAGGTTGCTGGTTCATACCCACACGTGCACCAATGAGATTTTTCACTTGAAAAAATTATGTGCGCAATACCACGTTCTCGAAACGGTGACCGAAAACATCGTGAAGAAACCGGCATGTCTAAGAAACATAAATTCGAAGACGTGACATCTACCAATCCGGATTGGGCCCCCATGGCCCCCATGATCAGAGCCCATTCACTCTCAATTATCGAGAGTAGGCCGGTGCCCCTGCAGTGGGAACATTGACAGTAGGTACTTTTTTTTGTAAATTCATTCAATCAGTCAGCTAGAGACGAGCCTGATGTTACCTCCGTCCCTATCATAAGCAATGCAACTTAAGTCCCAAGATCCAAGTCGCATCCCGCTGCACTCATCACGGGGATGTTGCATCTCAAACGCCTGCGACGTCACCGGCACCCACACCCTTCCAACGGAACACAGCAATACGATACAATAATGAATTTATTGATTCATTGTTCATAATGCGAGTCAAAGTATCAGAGGTTAACAGAAATAGGTGTACAATAAAAAATCAGTAGAAAATATTTATTAGCAAAAATACAATCTTCAAACAAACTTCACATTTGGGATTTCAAAATTATGCACTACAAATATTACAAAATTACGTCATTATTGATGTTTTATTCTATTATTGGAAGCATCCACAAAGCTCTCCATGATTTGCCAATCACAGTTTAGTTGTATTTCAGTACTACAGAAATCAACAATGAAATGAATTGTATGAAAATTAACCCACAGCAGTAGGAGAAAAAAAACTACTCTAACATAATTATTAAAGAGGGGATATTATTAACTAGCTGCCGCCCACGGTTTTACCGCGTGGCCATAATTACATATAATCTTGTCTATGGTATAACCATAGCTAAGTCACAACTGTCTATAAATCAATGTAAAGTATTTTTGTCCTAGTGGGGGGGGGGGGGGGGTGACTATACCACTGCCCCCTATATCTCTATCCCACTCAGCCTACGTCTTCTCAGTACTGGAGGCTGCTGGCAAATTGGTAAGTGACAGTTTCAGCATCTGTCAAACTTACAGTAAAACAAAGAACAACTCAGCCTTCAACCACTCCTTTAGCCAAAACACGAGACACTGGCAGAATTTGTGTCGCTAAATACACAAATATAATATATAAGTTCAATACATTCATCCCTTATTGCTTGCTGCTTCTTGCTAGGGAGGTACAATCTACCATTTTATAAAAGTTACACACAAATTGGTATACAACGGGCGAAGAAATAAGTCACAGGAAAGCAATACGCCAATTGTTTACTCGGTTACTAGCAAAATCGTTTACTAGTATTAAATGTATTGAAAAGTATTGAACCGACTTTGATAAACATTTTATAGGAACATTATGAAAGCATATCCTTTCAAATTCAAAAAAAATCCAAATTACATAATAAAAATACAATTGATTTGAAAGCTTCCCTTCAAAGTCAAAGTCAACTAAAGAAATAGGTATAAAATTATGTGTTCATATTCGCCCCCACCCCGCTGAAGCAGTACATAGACTGGCTCAGTAGTTTTTCATTTATTACTGTAAATTTACAATTTTTTATTAAATCTTTGTTTTACTAAGTCCGTTGTGTGGATAGTCCAAACCTCCGTAGGCCTTTTTACGATCTCTATACATCAATAATGACATATTTTAATTTTGCCAACTAATCTCATTCATTCATTCATCAATCTTCTGGTGGCCTCGCTTAGTGGAGAGATCAGCCTCCCATTTCTTAGCAACGGTGCAGTATAGTTGCATGGCAGCCCGGGCGTCTTCTACAGAACTGTGTTCACCATGTTGTATGTCTATGCCGAGTATTTCTTTTGCTAACCGCTTCAGTGATGGTGTACTGCCTTTAGTTATCTTAAACAAAAAGATATTATGATTAAATTCATGGGCAATGGGTCCACCATCTTCTTTTAGAGGTCTCTTCGTCTGGTACTAGAAATAAGTATATTAATATTCATGGAAAATTCACACAGTACCAATTAGCCTCTTAAGCATAACTTGATACAGTACATATATATTACTTTATATTTGTAACATAGTTTCTGACAAGCATGGAAGTTACAGGTTTTTAATATGTATAGGTACCTGTCTTTAGTAAATGCTTAATTATATAAGTTAGCCAAGCATATTTTTGTACCTTTAGCAAATGTTTTACAGTATGAACAAAAAAAAAACATACAAACATTCACCTTCATAATATTAATGTGATTTTCTTGTAGATTAACTCCTAAACTAGCAAGTCACTTTAATTACAAACATTTTATATAAAACCATCAATTATCAATTATTTTATGACAACTTATAGTATTTTTGAATGTAAAAAGGTTTACTCACTTTTCTAAATGGTTTATATTTAGAGGTATCCCTGATACTACGCTTTGCATGTGATAAAAATAATACACTCAGATCATTTTTGAGAGAGTGTCCCACTAATATACGTCCTTTAATTAGTTCTGCAACTTCTTTTTGAACTGTGGCAAACTCTTCCCCATTTAATAAATCCTCCTTGCGCACACCACTTATACTGGTTCTATAGTCTTTGACCTCTTCCCGTGGTTTTACGAATTTATCAAAGATGCAGTCGCCAAATTTGTTTACTATAGACACTCTAGCTAACATATGATCATCGCCATTATAACCTATACCGACCATTTCACAATCCATTGCTAAGAATTTTGTTAATTTATTTTTCTTCTGTTCGTTTACTTTAGCGGGAGTTATTGTGTTAATACTTGTGCCGTCGGCTATGTTTTCAATGTTTAATGTTTTAACATTTTGGACTGTACTTGCAATATCGTCTTTAACCTTTTTCTTCCTGGTTCGACGAAATGTACCACTGTAATGTTGCGTACTGTCTGCTTGAGGTTTTTCAGGTTTTTTATCCATTAATAAACTGTTGGACAGTAGTTTCTGCCAGTTCGCATCAATAGCACCACGTACGGCAACTGTTAGGTTAGAATCCTCTATCGAGTTACGTTTCCGTTTTTTCGATGAATCTATCATTTTAACATCAATAAGCTGAAAAAGTAATAATTTGAAAGTGTATATTACACAAGAACCAGCACCAAACACGATTTTTAGAATAAATTCAATGGAAATCAACAGTAAATAAAGCACGTCTCTAAAGAAGCCATTTGACATTTTAATTTAAATGACAAAACAGAGACAAGACAACGACAACCGATAGTACTGCCATTGTCATATAATTGAATAATGTCAAAATGTATCATAGACAAGTTGAGCGTGCGGGATGCTTGGTTCACGTAAACACATAATTATATTGTATAAAAAAATACAATAGTTGTAGATGGAGTATAAAATACATGTTACATAAAAACTCCACGGCTAACCCTTTTTGAGGATGATATAATATCGATTTATTTTATCCATGGACATGATGGTTTTGAAAGGTCATTACTAGTCCTCCACCTTATTATTTTGTGAGTTCTTCCGTTTTTCGTAAATTCTTTCAAGTAATATAATATGTTATCGTTAACATACCTACTGAACGTACTAGACCGGGAAATTTGAACAAAGTGAATAAAAGTGCTGGTTTTATTTCACATTTTGTACTTAGAGCAGTTTCTTAAAAATGATGTGTCTATCCATCTATTCCAATTTAAAACATTAATACTAGTGCAACATTTTGACGTTATTGACGTTTGGCATGAATGAATGCGAGTGACGTGTGTCTGTTGTTGATGGAAATGTAAATAAAATAGCGAAGAATAATGTCAAAAGCCGACTCGGCCTACGTGTTTCTTGCAAAGCAAGCGATGGAGGGAGAACCTATGAAATGTTGACATCGGCCCGCGCTATAGTCTCCAGTTTAAACTTTCTAATCGGCGCGAACGGACAGTCCTCGGGATGTCGTACGAAAAATTATTCGATCGCCTAAGTGCTCACGGTCAAGAGCACCTTATCAAATACTGGCCGGAAATAAGTGATAATGAACGGGAACAATTGGCGGGAGAAATCGCAAAGTTGGACTTGGCGGAAGTGACTGAAATTTTTCGTCGCGCGAACGAATCTAGCAAAGTTATACAAGAGAAATTAGACGATGATTTGAAGCCTATACCACAAACCCATTACGAGTCTGTGCCTGGATTGTCTAATGAGAAGATTGAAGAGTACGAGACCATCGGTTTGAAAGAGATTGCAGAAGGAAAAGTTGGTGTTTTGCTGTTAGCTGGCGGTCAAGCCACAAGACTCGGGTTCGGTTACCCCAAAGGCATGTATGATGTTGGTTTACCGTCTAAGAAGACTTTATTCCAAATTCAAGCGGAGAGGATCGTCCGTGTGCAACAAATGGCCGCAGAGAAGCATGGGGTCAATGGTAAAATCACCTGGTATATAATGACTTCGGAACACACAAAGGGACCAACAGCTGACTTTTTTAAAAGTCATTCTTTCTTTGGGCTTAATGAAGATGATGTTATATTTTTTGATCAGGGTAGACTTCCATGCTTTGATTTTGAGGGTAAGATAATTTTGGATGAGAAATATCACTTATCGTCTGCCCCGGATGGCAATGGAGGACTGTACAAAGCTTTGAAGACCCAAGGTGTGCTGGAGGACATAGCTAAACGAAACGTTGAACATTTACATGCTCATTCTGTTGATAATATCTTGATCAAAGTAGCAGATCCAGTGTTTATTGGATACTGCAAGAGTAAGGATGCCGACTGTGCTGCCAAAGTTGTGCAGAAGTCATCCCCTAATGAGGCGGTTGGTGTTGTGTGCAGGGTTAACGGACATTACAAGGTTGTGGAATATTCTGAATTGACAGATGAAGCTGCTGAACGTAGAAACCCTGATGGCAAACTAACCTTCTCCGCGGGCAATATCTGCAATCATTATTTCTCTGCTGCATTCCTGACAAAAATTTGCAACTACGAATCCAAACTCAAGCTACATGTAGCTAAGAAGAAAATTCCTTACGTAGACTCCAGTGGTGTCCGTCAAAAGCCAAACGAACCAAATGGCATTAAAATGGAAAAGTTCATTTTTGATGTATTTGAGTTTGCTGAGAAATTCATCTGCTTAGAGGTAGCGAGAGATGTGGAATTCTCTGCATTAAAAAATGCTGATTGTGCGAAGAAAGACTGCCCATCTACGGCCCGAGAAGACTTATTAAGACTTCATCGAAAATATATTAGGGAAGCTGGAGGCATTATTGCTGATGATGTTGATGTGGAGATCTCTCCGCTGCTTTCATACGGTGGTGAAAACCTTGCCGACTTAGTAAATGGTGAAGACTTCACTATTTCACCATTCCATTTGAAGAGTATGCAAGAATCTGCAACTAACGGTGTAAATGGTAACCATTAAAGTATCAAGGATTAACAAAACGAAAAATTTTTGTAAAATTGAAGGAAAAAAAATTTTTTTTAAAAACATTTCTGAAGACTGAAAAACGTGAGGTGAAAATATAAATGGTTCTTGATTGGCAATAATACTTAAAATAATGGGTTATGAAAAAAAAATCCAAATTAACAAAGGGTAAAGCATTTATTAAAAAAAATGACATAATTACCTGCAAAGGACAATTAATCAGCAGTGATCATCTAATCAGCTTATCAAGAAGATAATAGTCATTAAAAAAGCAATAAGTATGTATTAAATATGCTAGTCTTCTGACAAAACAAAAGCAATTTTATCTACAAAAAAAATCTTAATTATTTTTATCAAATCTATCAATTGCTAAATGTGTAAATATTACCTACATATAATATAAATATAAAACGATATATAAACCTTGAACTATAAAAAATATGTTAATTTTATCATAAGGTAGTTTAATAAATATTCATATAAACAAATTAAAATATTATGTAAAGTTTCGATAAATCCGCTCTTAAATACCAACTCTCATTTATTCCATTAAATCTCAAGTAGTGGCGCTCCGGCGGAAGGGTGTGGGTGCCGGTCAAATCACATGTGCATAACATCCCCGTCTCGGGTGGTGGGCGCAATGGGGTGCGACTTTGGTCTTATACTTCGGTCCGGAACGACCTAAGTTGTATTTATGTTGTTGTGGGCAAAGGTAACCAATTGAAATCAGTCTTAACCGGCAACTAAAGTTAAATAAAAAAAATTAGACACGTCAAAATTTACACACAAGTAAATATTTGCCCGCATATTATCGTGCGTGTCACAGCTGGTAAAAAATATGCACACAGATATGTCGAATCACATTCAGTTTTCATGTTATAGCTTATGTTATTTGTAATATTACGTCTGTTCCAACCCTAACCGAACAACCCGAGGGGGAAGCGGCAAAAACCTCTCTGAAAACATTTCATGTTCGCGAAGATTACCTAATATGACGGCTCCGTGGCTTAGTTGGAGTAGCCCTGCCTTCGAAGTGAGGGATCCCAGTAACCTCATCTCCATTTATCAATCAATTTGGAATATACTTTTTTATTAAAAGGATTTATTTTCAGATTCGTTTCATAGAAGTTTCATCAAAATCGGTTATATAGTTTGGTCTAAATCAAAATACCTGGGAAAAACGAAATTGCGCATTTTGCTTTTCTGTGACTTTTCTTCGCCCGTGTGTTTTTGGATGTTTCATTTTTAAATGGTTGGTACTCCATAAAGGCGAGAAATAACGGAGGAAAGTATTATATTACTGATTTTTTTAATCCGTCACTCGTTATAAATTCATACACGTTTGTTTGTCACTCAAAATGCTTGAGTAGTCCAGGAAAATTAGAGGTTTCACCTCAGAATGACAGATAGTATATAAACTTGTATAAAACTTTATTTTGGCACCCTAAAACTTGTCCCAAAACCTACTTATCATAGGGTGTCCGCGACTACAGATATTCCAAGGTCAAAAAATTTATTGAAAATATCTCGTATCCTATGGCATGTATGCTCTTTGTCTGTACTGTGAGTGGGAACGACTTGAAGGCAGATATATAGCTCTGTCTATAATCTTATCAAAAAACCAGAAAGATAAAATAAATTGTAGTTATACATTAAAACTTCTATTACTTATTTCGTGATCTAGACGCAGAATTGTCGATGAAAGATTAGTTAGTACCTAACAGTAAAATTCTAGCTGCAATATTTGAAATGTAATAACGTTTGCAATACCGATGTAATGCCATACAAATTGTGACCTTGTCTGTAAGAAATAAAGTCCAGTTTGATAGAGCCATTCACTGACCTTGTACATTAGTTACAGAATTTCTAAAGCTGCATACTCAATTGTTCGTTAGTGCTCACTGCATTAGTACTGCGAATATATTAGTGCTTTCTGATTCCATATATTCCATTATGATTGAGTATGATATGGTCCAGAATATAGGGAACTAGCGACCCGCCCAGGTATCACTCGATTGTACAGTTTGAGTGACTTATGGTGATACAATTCCTTAGTATTGTACATCATTTTGATCTATCTCGTAAGGAGGCTGGCTAACCAGTATTAGCAATGCAAGCGTCCGACATCCTTACAAATCATTTGTCGTCAAATTCTCAGATTTTCTCTAATATATTGTAACATGGATGTATGACGTACGACATGTACCTATACATACGAACCTTCCAGAAAAAACTAAATGATAGTGAAAACCGTATCAAAAACCGTTGCGTGATATATAAGAAGCTAGCTGCGAAATATACATGAAAACATCAACTTTGCTTCAAACTATTTAGCAATTAGGCGGGAATAACTCAAATAAACGTAATAATTACAGAAATATATTCCGTCTTTTAGCAAAATCTACAGATGTCAAGGTGTCAATATATTATAAATACTTGACACCTGCGTATCCTAGTGAATAATCCTGCCTTCGAAGCGAGGAGTTCCGGGTGCGATGCCTGGGTCAAACTTTGTGTGACATAAAGTTTGGTCTTGGGTCGTGGGTATCGTTATCCATGCCACCTGCGACACGGAATGCCCCCTGCATTAGGATTCCCTAGAGTGTAAGCGCTAAAGTTTTTTAATAAACGGCAACATGGTGTGCCTATATGAAAATAAACAATTGTACTGTAATTCTAGCAAACTCTTATCGCTTCGCATTATCAGATTTTTCACACTGTACCATAAAACACTGAATAATAAGTACGTGGTGTAGGTCCCGAGGAGTTTCTTGTCTGTTTCTTCCCCTCGGGTTGGTCTAACTGGTCATAAAACTGACTGTAATTTGACATATCTGTGTGCATGTAAAGTGCCTGGGGAGTTCCTGTGACACGTTTTATACTCACGAATATGTGTACATGTGTGTGTAAAATTTGACGTGTCCAAACGATACCTGAGATTTAAAGGAATAAATGAGTTTGAGTTTTGTTAATTTAATTATTGTCGAGAGCAGAGGTTCTATAATCCACTGATCGTTTCTTTTATTTCATCTTAAGACATTTGCAAAGAAAAAATGCTGAAGATATAAATTCTGATGGTATAATTAGAACAGCGAACATTCCTCATCGAAACATTTATGCTATCAATTCTCATACGGTCATTCTTATCTTAATGGCCTAATCACTGCTTCTAATAGTTAAAAGTTATCTTTATTTACGTTACAGAACTAAAGTAAAGTTACATGTTACGTCGGGTGTAATATAGTATTTTATTATTATTATTTTTTTATGTGAATAAGTGACGGAACGAGCTGAGAGCCCGCCTGGTGGTAAGTGGCGACCTCCGCCCATGTCAACAGTAATGCGACTCAGCATAATTTGGATAAATTTGGATCTTACTGTGTCGCATTCATCCTGCTGCGTCCATCACCCGAGACCGGGATGATGTCTCATGCGCATGTGATTTCGCCGCCAACCACATTCTTCCACCGGGACACATTAATGCGAGTATAATTGCTTGGCGGCAGATTCCAGGTGTGGTGGCAGTACATCCGGCATTGCGAATCCAAGGATACGGACGCGAGCAATTTTGATGAAAATAATTACTTAGTGAATTGGCAGTTTTCAATGAAATTAATAATACGCCATGTCAAAGGCCTTATGGCTAGAAAATTCCGATACTGGTATTGGCGCTAAAATCTACAGTAGTTTTAAGAATACAATGGTGCATAAAATAATGTTAGTTATTAATCATGTAAACATATTCTGTATCAATATACTTTCTGCTAGTTTTTACCCGACTGCGTCAGAAGGAAAACAACCCGTTTTTCGAGTGTATGTATATTTCTTTGTCACCAGTAGCGGATTTACAAATTTTCAAGGTATAGGCTGAATAGTTTTTGCCGCCCTTGCCTCAACAATTGTCATATCATACATTATTTTTACAATGCAACAATTACGTTGAAATAAAAAATCATCGTCATAGAAAAATATTTATGATTTCTATGAAGTAAAAAAAAAAATCGTTCCTCAAATTTGCCGCCCCCAAAATCTGCCGCCTACTCAGCCTACTCAGCCTGCTGGTAAATCCGCCTCTGTTTGTCACGCATTTCATTTTGAGAGGTGTTCTTCTTCTTATTTTTGGCCTTTTGTGTGATTTATACCACACAAATTTTGCCAGTGACCGAGTTAATGTACGTTCGCAAGTTTTGTCTGCATTAAGGTTGATAGTGGCAAAATATGGCCAGTTTATTTAAAAGGAGGTGTCGTTAGATTTTTCTAAATTGGGAGAGTGACACTGGTTAAATCAAAGTCAAAGTCAAACTCATTTATTCCTTTAGATCTCAAGTATCATTTGGACACGTTAAGTTTTACACATGCATGTACACATATTCGTGAGCGTATAAAATGTATAAACTTATAATGGCCGATTTCTGGGGCCATGTTATCAAAATACATGGTTAATTACTTGCAAAAATTTATTGAACTTATATTTTTAATGTAATTTGGAATTTTTACGCGGTCGGGTTTTTTCTCGATGATTTCTTGTTTATAGTTTTAAATAGGTCGGTATTGTAGGTACGTATGGGGGTTCATTATTTGAAGCACCCCTGGTTACATCCCCTGGTGAAATATTTAGTTGACTTATTTCAAAATATAATAAACCAGCTTCAATAACTAGGGTTATACTACTAGACTTAGGTTTTATTTTACTTATAGGTGGAATTTCTTTATAATATTTATATATGTGACCACCTCAAAGGTAAATAGAAGGGCGTTGCTATCTGCGACACAGTTTTTATACGTCTGCAGGAGCATCGTTTCCATTTTGTACAATAAGTGCCTTGTAACAGTTCCCAATAAAGATTTATTATTATTATTAATATCAATGTAAAAAATATCATTCAAATGTGTACACAGACGACAAAGAAATTGCGGAAAAACATACAGCTATATTAAGAGCCTCCTCCTTTTTGATCGTCGGTTACAAACATCGACACAGAGCCATTGGGGCTGGAGCGTACCATACTACAAAGATTTTATATATTTGCTATTACAATTACTTGTGATTAAAAAAATAAGATCTTAATACAGACAGACAGACGTGGGCTTAGTAATAGGGTGGGTTCCTTTTACAATTTGGGTACTGAACCAAAATAAAGGTACTCCTTGCATCAATAAGTATCTGCCTAACACTTATATTTATATTTTTAAGCAATATGTTTTAATACAAATTATTGTACTTAATTTAGTCATACAATGAGATTTTTATTATTTTCTATAAACATTAAAGCTTTTTTGTTTTATTAATTTTGGTTTTATTGATTATCAATGTAAATAATAATGTTTACAAACTCATAACCCTACACTAGGATTCCCTATGAGACATGGACTACATAAACACAAGACAAATCCAAAACCCGAGAACAAACTTTACGAACTAACTTAACTAAAAAAAAAACAACAATGCATTAGTATTATTATTTTTAATCATTTATTTCAGGTAACCCATTAATGTAAATATATAAATACAGGGCCCATAGACTATATACCTTAAATCTAAAATATATGTAATAAAATATTACATACACAATTCAACTAGAGAAACAAAATATACTTTAATAAAGTGCCAAAATATCGATCCTATTGCCAAATTGTTGGTAACACTAAACTTCCCACCACTAAATGTCAGAACCTGTAATTTTACAACCGGTCCAACCGGCCTGTGTTTACTAAGCGGTCAGTGTGTTACGAAATTGATGGAATGTTACGACGGTACATAAATCTCTAACAAACCAGCCATATTGGTGTCTAAAAGTCTTGTAGGGGTGAAATACCTGTGATGTTCTAATTGTTATTGTTTTTTTATTATGAAACCTAACCCCAACAATAAATTTTCTATCGAACCACTTTGGATAGCACACTATCTAATAGAGAGAGCGTGGTGGCCCAGGAGCCTATGCTCCGACGCAGACTTTCAATTTGAAGGTTGCTGGTTCAAACCATAAAAAAAATGGCGGTCCATTGCATGAATGCACAAGGATGACCGCTAATAGAAGCCGATGGCGTGACATCGTGAGGCGCATAACGTCTGCCCCGGGAAAAAAAAACAACTCCATGACGATCACGACCGCTCTGTCAAGAGCGTAACGACGAAGAAGAAGAAGGTTCAAACCCACAAGTGCACTAATGAGTTTTTCACTTGAAAAATTTAAGTTCGCAATACTACGTTCTCGAAACGGTGAAAGAAAACATCGTGAGGTAACCGGCATGTCTTAGAACCAGAAATTCGAAGACATGTGACATCTACCAATCCGGATTGGGCTCCCGTGGTATATCAAAGCCCATTCACTCTCAATTATCGAGAGTAGGCCGGTGTCTCTGCAGTGGGAACATTAGAGGCTGGTACGTTGAAAAACACTGATCTATTACATACATACCAATATATACAATCAAATCGTTCCTCTTTAAAGCATTAGTGTAGAATAACATCGAATCAAGCTTTGCCACGATGCTTCCCCGCCAATAAAAGTGAAAGGAGCACACAGATTATATTCTAGTTATTATACAGATTAAATAGATAATAGGTAATGTAGGATTTGGAAGGACACACTGACACACGGATCTTATTAAGTAAGAATAAATAAGTTTAGAGTTTTTATCATACTATACATACTTATATACATTGTACATTGTTACCTAACAAAATTGAAAATGTCCACTTGCAACAAAATTGTCAAATCCTATCTTTTTTTTTGCCGCTAAATTTTATGTCAGTTCGTATACTTTTTTTTCTCTCTTCGCTTCACTACTTGTGTATATTCTGCAAGTTGGTTTTGTGACATGATTTATTGTAAAACATCATGAAAAATATTGGAAACTTAAAGCGCTAAAATGTATAAAACAAAAAATAGTAAGTATAAATTTAGTTGTCCTTACCTACACGTCTCTTCTTAAATACCTACACATCTGTGCATTTGCCATTATCAAGTAAGTATAATTCTCTACAAGTGGTTTCTTTTTTTGGAAGTCTTCTGCCTCTGTCTGTTTTTTTTTTCAACAGACTTTTGAGTAGGTTACCAATTCGTCTCGTCTGTATTTTTTTTAATGTTTTTTGTTTACGTGTTACCTCAGTTCTCCGTCATTTATGAACCGATTTTAATTCTTATATTATTTGAATCACAAAGCAAATAACAAAGACACTCGCTAAATGTCAAATTGGCTGCATACCATCTCTAGCCTGTCTGTGGCATGACGTAAGAATGGCATTATTTATTTGGTAAGGTATATACGGCGGCGGTGGTCCCATAGAATTTTTATGCAATAAAATTCACCTTTAGGGGGAAAGTCTCTTGCATATTTATTACATGAAACATTCTGAAACTTCAATTGAATTGAATCTTGTAATAAATGCAAGAAAAAGCAAGTAAGGTTACCTGTATTGCAATTCTAACGTAATGGGTGTTGCGTTCCTTGCATGGGGTCATCGTCCTTAGTGGCGTAGTGAAAATGCTGGTCACGTCAACCATACAGAGTACATTGGAAGTTCGCCGATAAACCTTTTGGTTTTGATTATCTGTGTATTTTTATACAGACTTGTACAGGATTGATTTAAGAATCTAACTAACCGACTAAATTTCTTCTACAAGTCGCCTTTATGAGGTATAATCTATTCCAAAATTATAACGGTCATATACAACCGATTTCATTCTTTCTCGGTACATTCTATCTATCATCATTCTAAGATGTGCGAAGTTCGTCGGAGTATACACCTAGAATCTGCCTCAAAGCAGTAGTGTTGACATTACTGTATTCTGCTGTAAGGGTGTGGGTGCCGGTGATATCACAGGCGCATGATTCATCGCCGTATCGGGTGATACAAATCATCTAAGACCCAATTCTGTGTTATTCTGTGTTGGATTGTTGTTGTCATGGCCGAGGGTAACCACTTACCGCCAGGTACCCGTTCAACTCGTACCCCCACTAACTCAAATAAATTTAAAAAAAAACTTTTTTAACCTTTACAAGACTTTTTTTATTTAAGATAAAAATGTTAAACATTTATTTTAAGGACATTTAACATTCTGTCCGTGCAATATATTTAGGATGCATTTAAAAAACAATCTTTAAAACCAATAACATTAATGTCATTAAATTTATCAAAAGCAATTCAAGTTATCGCGCAGTGACGTTGCTATCCATACAATAACTAAAAGTGATTGAGTTGACCTTGGCATTTGCGGAAGCCATATCGCTGTTTGACATTTAATTTAAAAGAGCGAAAGTGATTCTGGCAACTCGAAAACTAAAAATAAACCGCATATAGTTTTATTCGAACGCTAATTGACGGTTCCGTACAACAAAATGTAAATACATTATTATTATTAGTAACGATATCCGCAATCATATGAAATCTTCGAGAATAAGTAAATTTAGAATGAATCATAGATAGAGAAGTTTTTTTTTCTTTTTAAATGGTTCAGACGGGCTGGCGCGTCACCTGATGGAAAGTGATCACCGCTGCCCATGCACAACACCATAGACAAAGCCGATGCGATGCCGCTGACTTTTCTGATCACGAATTTTACCCCAAATAAATATTACTATATATCCTTCCTATTAAAAAATATATTTTGTAACAGCCATAAAGATATACGAAAAATTACCAATTGAATCATAATTTAATGATTTTCAATGATATCACACTTTTAATATAAAGGTAAAAGTTTGTACGTATATGTGTCGGTTTGTATTTAATATTCTCTTACGCTAAAACCAACAGTTTTGGATGAAATCTGGTACCAGGTTTGCTTATATCTTGGATCAACACAATAGGCTACTTGTGAATTCAGTTTTCAATTGAAAGGATATGCTTTCAGTTTTTTACCTACCATAGAAATTTTATCAAAATCGGTTCAATAGTAGGTACCTAAGGTTGTTAAATCAAAATAAATAGAAATTAAGTCATTCAAGGAAACGAAATTCCACATTTAACTTTCCTGTATATTTCGTCCGTCGTGTACTGATTTGGATGTTTCTGGTATAATATGGTAGATTGTACCATATTATACCAGATTGTATAATATGGTACAATGGTACAATGGTTGATTGTATGGTAGATTGTACTGTAGAGATATAAAGAATTAAAGATCTGACAAAAAATACAAAATAGTTTATTTACCAATAACATGGATTACAAATAAGACATACATGATTACTAGTGGTCCCCGCACTAGACGAAGTCTGTATCGCGGGAGGTGAATACCTATTAGGGTTACTAAATACAAAAAACTATATGACAAACATCTAAATTGACAGATCTGAATTCGTTTTTTAAATCAGTCACTTGTTTCCCATAGTCTCGTGTTGACTTTTTAATGGCGAGTAAAACCGCGGACTGTAGTTTGAATATTTTCTGCTGTATAAAACCCCTGCATCTACAAACCTGTTTCAGATATCGAAGCGCAATATTTTTTCGTGTGTCAAGGTCGATATTAACATTTCGCGATGACAATCTCTGTTTTAAAGTCAAAAGGTCAAATTATTGATATTTTGTGGGCGAGGTGACGCTATGCACGAATCCTGCCTGCAGACAGTCCAATCAATTTAAGGATTACTGTTTAATCTATATTATTACTTGAATGACATATTTTTTCCAGTTATTTTGATTTAACAACCAAATTATTGAACTGATTTTGACAAGTCAATGTCAAAGTTAAAAATCTTTATTCCAAAAAAATATTTGGAAAGTATTTTTTTTTTTAATTAAACTATTTCCTACTAGATAAATAAGTACCTTTTTTTTTTTTTTTTTTTTTTTCGTGGGGAAATGCACTCGCATACCGCCCTGCCACGGGGAGACAGAGCGGTTATGTGGGACTAGACCCACTAAAACCCCACGGTGTCCTCCTCTGCCGCTTAGTGGCGGGAACACGGGAACGTTAACACACACGTTGATAAATGGCACAGAAATCTTTGTAAATAAGTACATTAAAAAATATATACATAGAATCTCCCCCTTTATTAAAGGCGCTTAAACCTAAATCCCTATTTCGCTTGATCACGGCATCACGCGTGATCAATCTTTTTTTTGTATTTTTGAAGTGAAAACTTCTTTAGCGGCGTTGAGCACTTTTTCTGTAATGGGTATAAAATCTTAAGCTCGCGTCAGGACACGTGACCTGATCGAAAAAGCGTAAGACGGATGGAGAGTAGACAAATTTTCTCATTCGATTTTGAACTTAACCTTCAACATTTTATGGTTGATTTTTCGGAGAGATAAACTTTTTAATGTAAAATAATTGTAATAGTTTTAAAGTGTTAAATTTTTAATGTAATATAAATTGACATGTTTGTGTACGATAGCGCAATAAATGAATATTGTATTCTACCACATAAATGATAGTACTTTTATACTGATAAAGCAATTGGTGCCAAATTATTCCCTAACCATTCCAAAATATCAAACATGCTCAACGTTAATAATCAAGTTTTCACTTCTGCCGGCACTCCCGGAGTGCAACCCGTCTTTTTTTTTTGCCAGCATTTGTTTCTTAAAAGAATAAAAAAATAAAAAAGTTGTGCAGAAATTTGCAATGAAGTAGTGTGTATCGGCAAATCTAATACACTTGCGGAATGCACACTTGTACACACACACACACTTGTACATGCACACTTGTAAGCGATTAGAAAGAAGAGTGGGCGCGTCTTAGTGGATGCCACTATCTATATAATTAAAACTTATGTACCTACAATACTTAAAGATAGTTGTCTCTTATTGATATACGATAAAATGCCATGGCCTGTTATCGCCCTGCTCCACGACGCAAAATAACTTGTAATCCATACAATTAAATAAAATTGAAATATATATGCCTATATTTTTTTTATGTATGTTCTCCCTTTTTTCCCGCCATTTCACAACCGATTTGTATATTTTTTTTTTACTTTCAGTTTGTTTTATCAAAATCTGTTCTACAGTTGTAAACGAAATAGCGTATTTTGCTACGAAATATTTTATTCGTATTTTGCTACGAAATAGCGTATTTTGCTACGAAATAGCGTATTTTGCTACGTATAAAGTGTCGAATCGGTATTTTTTTCGATTTTTATATCAGTTACTTGTAATATTAGTGTAGACAAAGAATGTTGTGCACAATAACGGGTTGGTTCAACATAAGGTCATTTACTTTCAATTTTCGAGGCCTTACCTTTTCCTTATTGACTAACAAACATACCTCAACTTGTATTTATGAGAATAAAACCCGCTCCAGCTTAGCATGGGTGCAATCTATATCTTAATGTATATAAAACAAAGTCGGGGTTGTTTGAATTCGAGAACAAATAACTCGAGAACGGCTGGATCGATTATCATGGTTTTTGATTTGTTGTATTTATCTCCGTCCCGAATAGCAGAACTATTAAAAACAAGAAATTGACGAAAAATTTAAAATAAATTTATCCCCCTATTCCCAAGAGAACGGGAACTATGCGGGTGAAACCGCGGGGCTCAGATAGTAAATAAGTAAAAATCAATTGCTGAATACACAGGACAGGACAAGGTATTAAGAAAATATTTGTTTGAGAGCGTGGTGGCCTAGGTGCGCAGGCGCCGACTTTCTGTGATGTATCTGAAGGTCAAACACATGCACCAATGAGATGTTTCACTTGAAAAATTTATACCTATGTTATCACGTTCTCAAAACGGTGATTGTAAACATCGTGAGGAAACCGGCATGTTAACCGGCTTAGAACCAAAAATTCGACATGTGACATCTACCAATCCGGATATGGCTCCCGTGGTAAATCAGATCACTCTCAATTATCGAGAGTAGGCCGGTGTTCCTGCAGTGGGAACATTAATAGGCTTACGGTAATTATTTTGGGAAACACTCGGGGAAAAGCTGGAAATTGGGTAAACTATAGTTGATAGTTTACACAATTTCCAGCTTTTCCCGCTCTCTTCTTCTATACGATTTTGATCACTTCGTCGTTTTGACAGACGATTGTCAAATGGTGAATCAAGATAAGAAAACATCAGCTAGTCAGCTAGTTTACTAATGACTAATTAAGATACAAGTTCAATTAACGAAAATGTACAGACCCCTGACTTGTGATAATGGTAATGGTCATGTACTGATGAACATCAATAATGCCTGAACAGAACTTCATATTTTTTTTAAATTTAAAATTATTTTCAAGCGTCAACTTTCAAGCAGAAAAAACCGCAAAAAAATACCTTTTGTTTGGGAGCTAAAATTCCACAGACATACTACAAACTTATAAAACCTCTCTTTGCGCGGAACCTTAATTCTCTTTTCTTTTTTTAAAATAAATGTAGCTTAAGTTACTCCTTGTAACTATCTGCCAGTGAAAGTCCCGTCAAAATCTGTCCAGCAGTTTCTGAGATTAGGCGGAATAAACTGACAGATGACAGATTTTTTTATTTTTTTTATTTACCCTATATTGGTACTTTCAAATGCACTTCAATAATATTTATTTGTATAAATTATATTATTAATCTACAATAATTTAATGATAGTATTGTGCAATGTTCGTGATAAGTGTATTCAGCACTTCAAAAGGCTATTTACGCAACTGATTATAAAAGTATGCATTGATAACGATAATGTTTGTTTTATAATGGCAAATACTTACCTACTTTCAAAAGTATACAAGGTTATGAAAAAAAACGAATTTATAAAAAAAATACTGTTTTTCTGTCCGTATATCGCGTGTTTGTTTGTTCCTGCTAATCTCCGAAATGGCTGGACTATTTTGACGGGACTTCACTGACAGAGAGCTAATGTTTTAATGAAAACTTAGGACCTTTTATTAAATTAGGAGTACAAATAAGTTTCCGCCGTTTTTTAACACAAATTAAATATTTATTGTAGAAGAACGGTAATATAAATTTAATCAAAATATTGCCCATCACTTGCAACCACTTTTTCCCATCTCTCAGGCAGCATTCGAATCCCACGTCTGAAGAACTCCTTGTCTTTTGAGGTTATCCACGAATCAACCCAATTTTTGGTATCCTCATAAGATGTGAACCGCTGCGCCGTCAGAGCATGTGCTACGGACCGGAACAGGTGATAATCGGACGGTGAAATGTCTGGTGAATACGGCGGGTGGGGTAACACTTCCCAATCAAGTGTTTCCAAGTACTTTTTCGCGGGAGCCGCAACATGTGGACGAGCATTGTCATGCAGAAGAATAATTTTTTCGTGTCTAGAATAGTATTGAGGGCGTTTTTCCTTCAGAGCTCGGCTCAATCTCATCAATTGTGTTCGATAGAGGGCTCCAGTAATTGTTTCGCTCGGATTAAGCAACTCATAATACACTACACCTAGCTGATCCCACCAAATACACAGCATATCGCAAATTTTTGGCCTTCCACTGCGATCTTTGCGATCTGCGATAATCCTCATGATTTTCTTCTTTTTGGATTGTCATAATGTATCCACTTCTCATCACCAGTTATGATACGATGTAAAAAACCCTTTTTTTATGTCTAGCTAGCAGCATTTCACTTAAGCATAATCGGCGTTCAATATCTCTCGGCTTTAATTCGTACGGAACCCAATTTCCTTGTTTATGAATCATTCCTAATGATTTTAAACGACGTGAGACTGCTTGCTGAGTGACTTCTAATGTTAGAGCAAGTTCTTTTTGTGTTTGAGATGAATCTTCCTCCAATAATTCCTCCAATTCTGCATCCTCGTAAATTTTTGGCCTTCCACTGCGATCTTTGTCTTCTACGTCGAAATCACCGTTTTTAAACTTTTGAAACCACTCTCGACACGTTCTCTCACTCAAAGCAACCTCACCATATGCTCCTCGATGCGCCTCAGCAGCAGATTTCTTTAAATTAAAGAAGTAAACTAATATTTCCCGCAAATGACGCTTACTTGGCTCAAATTTTGAAATTTTCAACTTATAAAAATTATATTTTACCAATATAAAATCAATGATATTAATAGGTTATGTTGTTCTTGAATGTCCAAACTATTTTTTAAGCCGGTTATCATCTGCGAAAGCTAACCGAAACTCCGTGCCGCGCCATCTACAATAAAACGGCGGAAACTTATTTGTACTCCTAATAGAAAAAGATAATCGTTAGTCGACGTCGCGGGGAACAGTTAAACATATATTATACTAGCGTTACCCGCGGTTAGACTTTCTACGGGAACCGTACATTTTTCCGGGATAAAAAGTATCTAATGTGCTATTCCAGACTATAATCTATCTCTGTTCCAAATTTCATCCAGGTCTGTTCAGCCGTTCTGGCGTGATTGAATAACAAACATTCGTTCATACTTACAAACTTTCGCGTTTATAATATTGGTTGGATAATAAAATGAAGAACAGTTGCTTTCGCTGTCTGCTCGCTTAGATCGTTTAAACTACTCACGGATTTTAATGTAATTTTCAGCAATATATAGAGTGATTCAAGAGGAAGGAAGTACAGACATATTTTGTACTATAGTACAGAATAGTATAATATAAATAAATAAATAAACGTTTACACACTCATACCTCTGCACTAGGATTCCCTGTGTCGCAGATGGCATGGACAAACACAGAAACACGAGACAAACACCCAAGACCCGAGAACAAACTTCATGCTCACCACACAAAGTATGCCCTGGCCGGGAATCGAACCCGGGACCCCTCGCTTCGAAGGCAAGGCTACTACCAACTAAGCCACGGAGCCGTATATAGTATAGTATTTATATAATACAATACAACATAGATCAAATTAAACGGAATTGTATATCTTACTAGCTGCGCCCCGCGGTTTCACCCGCATAGTTCCCGTTCCCGTGGAGAATACGGGGATAAATTGATTTTATTTTTTTCGTTAATTTTCCAATGTTTTAATAGTTATTCTGCTATTCGGGACGGAAACAAATCCAACAAATCAAAAACCATGGCAATCGGTCCAGCCGTTCTCGAGTTATAAGTGTTGTAAGAAACACGACTTCTTTTATATATATAGATTTTATAGAAACCTCAAAAATTGTAGCCTATATGTTATTCTGATGTATAAGCTATATTGTGGTAAAGTTTCATTCAAATCCATTCAGTAGTTTTTACGTGAAAGAGTAACAAACATCCAAACATCCATACATCCATACATCCATACATCCATACTTACAAACTTTCGCCTTTATAATAGTAGTAGGATTTACCAAGTTATTTTAAACAAAACCGTATTATTGTACATTTCTTCTAGATCAAAACTGCCTTTAGCAGCATTTCAATAAAATGGATATCTTAAAAGATATCAGAGTGGCTCAGAGTGGCTCCGTGGCTTAGTTGGTAGTAGCCCTGCCTTTGAAGCGAGGGGTCCCGGGTTCGATTCCCGGCCGGCGCACACTTTGAGTGGTGAGCATGAAGTTTGTTCTCGGGTCTTGGGTGTTTGTCTTGTGTTTCTGTGTCCGTCCATGCCATCTGCGACACAGGGAATCCTAGTGAAGAGGTATGAGTGTGTTAACGTTAAAAAAAAAAAAAGAAGCGGAGTCTCCGCGGCTGGCGATTACGTCCCGTAATCACTCCACACCACACTGCCCCATGTTGGTACCTATGTTATTCGCAAGTTAGGTTTTCATTTAAAAATCTAATATCAAACGCGGATATGACGACCTCTTTTATTATAACCTGATTTGACTTATTTATCACTTCCCTTCGATATAATTTTATATGAATTCTACCGTACCTCACCTTTTAGCGTTTATGTTATATGTTGGCCCCATTATTATTATTAATTTTTTTTTTTTTTTTTTTTTTTTTTTTTTTTTTTTTATGCATGATGACAAAATCCCTAGACGTGTCCACAGGGTGGTGCAAAAGGAGTAACTCAAAATAGCAGTAGAACTTGTGCCAAGCTCGTGCCATTAGTACTGCTACCAATGGTAATCCGCCGCAAAACAGTGGTGCACTCGCGTTGCTGTGTTCCGGTGAAGGGTGTGGGTGCCGGTGAAGTTGAGCACTTGAGCACTTGAGGCGTTGCATGGTAGCGGCTCTTCTCCTGGCGATCATTGCACATGATTCACTACTATTGTTTCAGGATTTTTGTTTCGTACCATCCAGGGGATACGGGAAGTCACCTAATAACACGAACAACATGCACCGTACACAAGTTCTTCTGCTGGGTACGTTTTGTTGCTCGTTTACATCGCAATCGCACATTCTGAGCATTTTTAAGATATAGCCTCAAGTGCTGCCATCTATTAAAAGTTTTGATAACTAAATTTGTTCGTCAAATTAAAGAAATGAAATAATTCTTTTTCTAAAGAATAATTTAGAACTCAGTATTACCTATATAAAATTTTATTAAAAAATGCTATTAAAATAGCTTAGCTTTTAACACAATAAGTAGGCAAACTACTTGGCAACAATACGTGCGCCATCTGTCATTTACTACGGATAAATTTAAACATAGCTCTTAATCTTAGATTCATTCAAAAATTGGCATTCTTCTTGATTTGGTTTCATTATATTTCATATTATTTTCTATCACTGTCTAACAGCGAACAAACAAACAGTGTCGTCTCTTTCCAAAACGGTATCGAAAAACTCTAATGGCGAGGATTCTCCGTGACATTTATGTGCCCATAAAAATGCTATTTTCCAATCCTGTTGTTATGTTTTTATGCATTTTAGTGACTTAACTATATTCCTGTGGTAATTCTAATTCGTTTTGAGTCGTGTTATGGATAGTGCGAAGTGTATTAGACGTAAAAAATGCTATGGGACTACTCCTAGTTTATATGATGAATTTCGACTGAAATGGTTTTAAAAAAGCCGTTTAAACCGTGTAAATACTGACAAATCTTCTCGAATTTCGTTTAGGACTCGAATAATATGTAAATACCATAGTTTTTCAGTGATTCTAATACACAAAAAGAAGAATTTCATCACATTTTTTTGAGACCTGTTTCTAGTCTTTCTTTTGTTTAAAATAGACAAATCAGTCTTGTCATTAAAGTGCTCAGTTATTAGTGAAATTATAAAGTGAAATACCTGCTTTTAACTCCAAGGAAATGTTAAAACATCGTATCGAACTGCCAAAACCTATAAACAAGGAGATTTTTTTGTGAAGTGTATTGTAACTGTAAAATGAGGTGAATAAATGAATATTCTAGTGATATTATTGAAAGTCTATAAGAAGAAAATGGTTACAATGAACTCATCAGAGAAGACGGCATCAAGAGCCTGTCAGCAAGGGCCTTCTAGGTATGAAAAAATTTTTTAGGGACCCATTTAACATATACCAAATACACCTATCACCCATAAAAATAAAAAAAACCTGTCACACCAGTATAATATACCTGATGACATGTTACTATATTTTTCAAGTTCAAAATGCTTGACTTATAAATGAAAATATGAAAGAAATTTATGTAGAGTAACTTTTATACGTTCATACCCCTGCATTGGACAAAATAGAGACCTTTGGATTTTTCACTAATCACTAAAAATCTGCCTCTGGGAATCAAACCCGGGACCCCTCGCTTCGAAGGTAGTGTTAAGCTTAAGCCCTAAGCTAGTGCTGATGTATGTTAACAATGCCATCATTTTACTAAAATCATTCTTATTTTGTTTGAACAATAAAACAAAAACCATGAAATATTATATTAAGCATAGAATACAGCCCCTATATCTATAATGGCCTCGCCACTTGGTAGTGGCTCTGACTGCTGTGCTGGTTGTGGGTTCAATTCCCACCCAGAACAAGCATTTGTGTGACACACATAGTTTTGTTGTATCAGGGTCTTAATATGTACTATGTCTATTTACAAAAATTAATATCATAAGTATTCTATCATTAATGCTTAGCTTGGGGCTATGTTATTGAATATTTATTTGAGTTAACTTTCTAAACATTTTTAAATATGGAATTAAAGATTTCGAGTATTAACTGTTCAATTTAAGGAGGTTGTAACCTCTATACTGGCTAAATATTGTAGAATACCAAAGAGTACAGATGGTCAACTGTATCTTGGATACGCATATCATTCCACCAACTCTGTTATTTACAGGGAAAATTCAAAATGTGTAAAAGAGGAAAAAGACAAGGACAGGGACAAGGACAAGAAAGAGTCCACCGTATCGAGCATGCCTCAAACAGCGCAGGCTATAATGACAACTATACCGTCTCCGGAGGAGTCTCCCAACTACCTCATATACAAAAGAGTAAGTTTTTTAAAAAGCTTTTTGAAGTGTTCACAGCAATGCTTAAATCTTACAGATCATCTAAGTTTAGCAATTGAACAAAAGACTGACACGTTCAGGCGGTTTAGAAACTCTTGACGCCATAGCTTAGGGGCCGTCCATTGCACTGTGGCGTGCAGGGTACGCGGAGTCGGGGAGGGGCGCTTTACACCCTTCCCCGGGAGCGGGCCTCATGGCAAAGTGCGAGAGGGTGAAGTTCCTTTGGAGAGCCCAGAGACCCTCGAATGCGCGGAGGTCGGCCACCGGAGGGGTTTAGTTCGGGTAAAAGTCCCACATAACTCGGTTGTCTCCCCCAGGGCAACCGGTGTATCTGTCGCAGATTCCCCTTCGTCAACAAAAAAAAAAAGGGACCGTCCATATTGCCACGGAAGAATGTCCGTGCCCGCAGCCTCTAGCACTTCGGTGTGAGAAGGAACACCAAGGGGTTTAGTCGGTTCGAGTCCGACATAACCCTTCCGCAATCGCAAGTGTGGAAGGAGTATGCGTTGGCATTCCACTTGTAAAAAAAAAGGGGCCGTCCATATTAATGGACTAGCTGACCGGGTCACGCGTTGCTGTGGCTAACGTTTTTGTCATACGATATTATAATTTTCAATAAAATAATATTGCGATCATAAATTTAGATGTGAGCTATCAATATTTTTTGGAGCGCACGCAAAAATAGGTTTTCGATTTTACACCTTGTGTTACAAAATAGCAATTTACTTAAGGATACGTAATTTAAAAAAAAAAAAAATAGCCTATAGCCTTCCTCGATAAATGGACTACCCAACACTGAAAGAATCATTCAAATCGGACCAGTAGTTCCAGAGATTAGCGCGTTCAAACAAACAAACAATCAAACAAACAAACTCTGCAGCTTTATAATATTAGTATAGATGATACAATCATGTGATGTTTTTTTTGGAATATTTTAACCCCCTCTCCCCCTTGTTGATACATGGTGAGGTTTACCACCCAACACCCCTATATCACGTGTATTTTTTAGTACCTACAAAGAATCTTAATTTAAACGTAACGCCGCTTTTCGGTTGAATATCGCGCACGAAAGGTTCCGCACCATTCTCTATAATATCGAGCAAAAACAAACAAAAAATAAAAATCACGTTTTTGTATGAGAGCCCCCTTAAATATTTATTTAATTGTTTTTTCGTATTTGTTGTTATAGCGGCTCAGAAATACATCATCTGTGAAAATTTTAACTAACTATCACGGTTCATAAGATACAGCCTGGTGACAGACGGATATACAGACAGACGGACAGCGGAGTCAGTAATAGGAACCCCTGTAAACTTTGTGTATGGAACCCTAAAAAACAGACAGCTGAGTTGAGACCATCCTATTGCTATGGTCTATTTGTTTTCTACATTGAGGCTTTGTGCCACGCACGACTAATCACAAAGTCTGCCAGTGAACCAACCATCTGAAATAGTTGCAAAAAAATTGAGAATTATCACTATCACTACATAGTGTAAAACAAAATCGCTTTCTGTCCCTATGTCCCTATGTATGCTTAAATCTTTAAAACTACGCAACGGATTTTGATGCGATTTTTTTTAATGGATAGAGTGATTCAAGAGGAAGGTTTATATGTATAATAACATCCATTAAATAGTGGAGAAGTACTGTTATTTTTGAGGTTTCTAATGTAATGTCGTAAATAATTACATTTTTTCCGCTTACATTGCAAACGCAGGCTGAACCCTACGAGTTTAGGATTAATCCTTATCTAATTAAATACCTTAAATACATTGTTGATTTAATATAGATCTATATGGCCCGTTACAGCATATGATTTAAATGAATATTTTCGAAGATATTACATATTTAAAAATTGCGGGACGTAGCGTTTGCGGCGGTTCCGGCCGGCCGGGGGCGGCGGGAATTTAACGCGTGCGGGCCACGGGCAGTAATGAATAAATCAAAACATTCAAAACTACTGGATCGATTTTAATCATTTTTCCAGTTAATGACATAGGCTATATAATTATACCCGTGCGAAGCCGGAGCGGGCCGCTAGTATAGTATAAAACAAAGTCGCTTTCTCTGTCCCTATATCCCTATGTATTAAAATCTTTAAAACTACGCAACGGATTTTGATGCGGTTTTAATAGATAGAGTGATTCAAGAGGAAGGTTTATATGTATAATACACTAGCAAGTCACGGGTACGCACGGGTAGTTTCTCATACGAAACTGATGCTTTACTAACCGTGCGAAGCCGGGTCGCTAGTTATACAATAAGGCTGTTTTAGGGTCCTGTACTTCAAAAGCAAAGGAACCCTTATCATAGATTTTTAAACAGTAAATTGTTTGGTTACAGATGGAAGCACTCATCGACAAGATGCAGGATGAGAACACGGGTGTACCAGTTAAAACTGTCAAGAGCTTCATGTCCAAAATACCCTCGGTAAGTACAAGCCAAGCCTATTTTTTATCTGTGTAAATATCTTTGCATACCGCCCTGCCGCGGGGAGACAGCGGTTATTTGGGACCAGGTGTACCAACTAGTGAGCGTGGTGGCCCAGGGGCATAGACGCTGACTTACAATCTGAAGGTCGCTGGTTCAAACCCATAAGTGCACCGAGTTTTTTCACTTGAAAAAAATGATGTGCGCAATACCACGTTCTCGAAACGGTGACGGATAACATCGTGAGGAAACCGGCATTCTTCGGTCTTAGAAATTCGACGACAAGTGAAATATACCAATCCGGATTAGGCTCCCGTGGTAGATTAGGCCCAGAGCTTAATATTCGATATAATTGTTTAATTATTGTACAAATGGATCTTCCATTACCTGGTTTAGGGGTCAGAAGGATTTTTCGCCCACCAAAGCGTAACATTCGGCGGTGGACTTCATGCAATCGCATGTTCAAACCGATCATCATCCCCCGTTTAACCTTTGGAAAGATCGAAATACACGATGTCGTGGACAAACTCGAGGGCAATGTAAAACGCAACGATAGCGCGTGTTAATCTATTGTACCTGTGGTGCCATCTAGTTTTGAATCACGTAAACTGCAAATGTATTCTGTATCAAGTTAAGCTGTGCAAAAATTTTCAGTTATTCTTTTGATTCTGGATCTTGACTGTATATCACAGAAGACCGACGAAATAGCACAGAATAGAAAAGAAAAACTTTATTTCGTGTTACATAATTAGGGCTCACTTAAAATTTAAAAACAAATTACACGTTTAAGAATATGTAACAACAAAATAGGTAACTCAGCATGTGCTGCGTCAGTGGACTGATACAGCGCTGGTATTCTGTGGTACCGGGGTGAGAGTACATTATTGCAAAGGCCGTGAAATAGGCAATTGCAGGTCGAGTATGAGTTTGAAGGCCGAGGTGTAGGACTTTACTAATACGAGAGGCAATTGCCATTTCTCAAAAGAATGCAGGGAAATGAAACATACTTTAATATTATACATTTAATTTTATTAGTATTAAAAGTTATATTAGTCATATTAATAACTCCACCACGCCGTTTCATACAACATTGCTGGAGCGTTGTAATGTTCCAAATTCAAAAAACGCTCCTGCAATGGATTTGTTTTTCTTTGGCCGTAAATTCGATACTTCCCGTGTTCTTTTTTCGAACTTTCCATTCATGTTTGAGAAAAGAGTATTTTCTCAGCAGTAGTTTCTTGCAAACCTTTTTATTTTTGACTATTTTGTCGTGCGATCCAATATGGCGGATCATCCAAGATGGCGGACTAGTTATTGTTTCTGCACTACCACAGTATGGGTATCAAATGAAAGGGCTTGCTGAGAACACGAAAAATGCTTGTTATAACAAAAATTTTTTTTTACCATTAATTTGTTTTTCCAGGTCTTCACCGGGTCGGACCTGGTAGCGTGGCTGAACCGCCACCTGTCCCTGGACGAGCCCTGGGAGGCCGGGCATATAGCCCACCTGCTGGCTGCTCACGGCTACCTGTTCCCCATAGACGAGCACGCGTTAACAGTGCGAAACGATAACACGTATTACAGGTGAGCTGTGGAACCAGGTCACTAGCAATCAGTGTCACTATCAGTTAGAGGTCACTATCAACTAGAGGTCATTATCAATTAGACGTCACTATCAATTAGACGTCACTATCAATCAGTGGTCACTATCAATTAGACGTCACTATCAATTAGAGGTCACTATCAATTAGAGGTCACTATCAACTAGAGTTCACTATCAATTAGAGGTCACTATCAATTAGAGGTCACTAGCAATCAGTAACACTATCACTAACAATATGGATGTTCCATATTGTTATACAACGGGCGAAGAAAAAAGTCACAAGAAAGCAAAATATGCAATTTTGTTTACTTAGATGACATATTTCTTCCAGTTATTTTGAGACAAACGCAGAACCGAAGAAAAGAAATATTTCGAAATTGGTTGATACATGAAGGAGAACATAAAAAATACTATTATTCGTGTTACCGAGATATTTACCATGATTTGTGAGTTTTGTTGACTCTCGATATTTCGACGCAGTTACATGCGTCATGGTCCCGGGCAAACTGAAGTCTTTGCGAAGTGGAGTGTGCAAAATCATTGGCAGACATATCGGTCTACCCTCTTGCGCACTCGTCGAAATATCGGGAGTCAACAAAACTCACAAATCATGGTAAATATCTCGGTAACACGAATAATAATGTTCATGACCACGATAGTTTTCAAATTTAAGAAAAAATACAAGTGAAATCGATTGATAAAGTATAACCTTTTTGTTTCAGATTCCAAACACCATACTTCTGGCCTTCGAATCAATGGGAGCCAGAAAACACTGACTATGGTGCGTATCACTACATACAATAGTATAAAACAAAGTCGCTTTCTCTGTCCCTATATCCCTATGTATGCTTAAATCTTTAAAACTACGCAACGGATTTTGATGCGGTTTTTTAATAGATAGCGTGAATTGAGAGTGAATGGGCTCTGATCTACCACGGGAGCCCAATCCGGATTTGTAGATGTCACATGTCGTCGAATTTTTGGTTCTAACACATGCCGGTTTCCTCACGATGTTTTCCATCACCGTTTCGAGAACGTGGTATGATAAATTTTTCAAGTGCAAAAAAATCATTGGTGCACGTGTGGGTTTGAACCAGCGACCTGATTGAAAGTCGGCGTCTGTGGCACAGGGCCTGCACGCTCTCTAAAAAAAAACTCAACGCTTGTTCTAACTCTATCGGTAAGGTTGTACAAAGGGTATATCCGACCCTTATATACCCGATATAACCTGGGTAGTTCCTGTGACACGTTATATGCTCACGAATATGTGTACATGCATGTGTAAAATTGACGTGTCCAAACGATACTTGAGATCTAAAGGAATAAATGAGTTTGACTTTGACTTTGAACCCTATATGGCTTTGGTAATGGATACAAGGTAAAGTTAAGTTTGTTCTCGGGTCTTGGGTGTATGTCTTGTGTTTCTGTAATTGTCCACGCCATCTGCGACACAGGGTATCCCAGTGCAGAGGTATGAGTGTGTTAACGTTTTTAATTTTTTTTTTTAAATAATAAAATCTCCAGTCTAGTATTGTATTGTATTGTCTATATATTTGTCTATTTCAGCCGTATACCTGTGCAAGCGTACGATGCAGAACAAAGCGCGCCTCGAACTCGCGGATTACGAGGCGGAGTCCCTCGCGAGACTGCAGAAGATGTTTAGCAGGAAATGGGAGTTTATATTCATGCAGGCGGAGGCACAGAGCAAGGTATTGTAACGCAATGATATCCATCCACATCTATATTATTATCATTATTATTATCTATACATGTAAGAATACTTAAAAGCTGTGACAATCCTTTAACATAATATACATAATACCGACTATTGTTTTTATAGCGTATGATTTGTATTCCATTTTGTTGTGTATATATCTTTATGTGTTTGATTGGTAAATAAATTATTATTCTTTCTTTCAAACAGCGCATGTGTAGATTGTTCTAGAACTCGCCCCACCAGGCCTCCCAATCCCCAGCATGTTAGGTCACAAGTTATCACAAGTCAAATTTTAACGTAAACTTGACGAGGGGCAACCCTAAAAGATTAGGTCTTGTCACCGCTCGGGTCGCCTTCGGGTGCGCTCGGGTCGCCTTCGGGTGCGCTCGGGTCGTCTTCGGTTGAGCTCGGCTCGCCTTCGGCTGCGTTCGGGCGTACTTCGTTCCCCTCGCGCCGGCCTCACCCCTGACAGGCATTCATTGTAATACCGCCGAGGCGAACGGCTGATAGCCGACACAGCCGCGCGCTCAATCACGCTTTACAAAGTTTAACTAAGAAATGGCTTTGTTAAACTTTGTATTGAATGAATACACTTTATTGTACACCTCGTTAGAAACATACATAACAAAAGTAATATTAACAAAACAGTCACAAAAAGAAGATGTTACAATGGGCGGCCTTATCGCTAATAGCGATCTCTTCCAGGCAACTATTATAACAGTACTTTGTATTTTCTCTGACATTCCGCCCGTCGTAAATACACAACCCTGTAGTATTATTTTTTTTGTTTTCCAGGTGGACAAGAAGAGGGATAAACTGGAACGGAAAGTTTTGGACAGTCAAGAGAGAGCCTTCTGGGACGTACACAGGCCAATGGTATGTGTAGATAAAAAAAACTCTTAAACACTCATGCCACCTGCTACACAATTGATCTATAAGTATAAATGTATGTTTAGTACAGGGGTATGAGTATGTAAAAGATTTGTTTTTTTTTTTTATTGTGTACTGATAAAGTCACTAGCTGTTTCCCGCGACTTCGACCGCGTGGAACATTTTGTGCGGAAGCATAATTCATTTTTGTTTTAAATAAAAAGTATCCTTAGTTCTCCTTATAACATCAGCTATTTTCACCCACACCCTTCCGGAACACAGCATTGCAAGTGCGCCACTGCTTGGCGGTGGATTACCAGGTGTGAAGGCAGTACTTCCAGGCGAAGTTCTACTGCTACTTTTTGTTGCTCTTAGCACCACCCAGGGGGTACGTGTTGGGAATCAAAGGGTACACACCTACGGACGCCAGCAACTGGACTATATTTCAGCCAAATATTTATTTGGTGTTAATCTTGATATATATAAATTACGTGTCACGATGTTTGTCCGCGATGGACTCCTAAACTACTTAACCGATTTCAATCAAATTTGTACACCGTGTGCAGTTTGATCCAACTTGAAAGATAGGATAGCTCACATCTCAATTTATGATCGCAATATTATTTTATTGCAAATTATAATATCGTATGACAAAAACGTTAGCCACAGCGACGCGTGGCCCGGTCAGCTAGTATATATTGTATATAGATTTGATGTTAATATATTTATAGATTTAGATAGATTTGTTGTTAATATATTTATAGATTTGGTGTTAATATATATTCTAGCCGGGCTGCGTTAATACTACGGAGCTGGACCCCAAGAAACTGTCTCGCATCAACGCACTCAAAGCGAAACGACTCGAGCAATGTCAAGAATCGACGGTACAACAAAATCTCAAGGTAACACCTGTAGACTGCAATTCTTGTATATTCATTTACTAGCGACCCGCCCCGGCTTCGCACGGTTAGTAAAGCATCAGTGTCAGAAACTAAGATAGTGATTATACATATAAACCTTCCTCTTGAATCACTCTATCTATTAAAAAACTGCATTAAAATCCGTTGCGTAGTTTTAAAGATTTAAGCATACATAGGGATATAGGGACAGAGAAAGCGACTTTGTTATATATTATGTAGTGATTTCGTGTACAGGCAGACCTCGTACTTGCGGCATGTTAGTTTCTCGAAATACGCGACGTAAATCGAAACGACGTAAGTCGAGACAAATTTTTTCGTATGTCATTGGCATCGCGACAAGTGAATTCTCGTATACACTCATACCTCTGCACTAGGATTCCCTGTGTCGCAGATGGCATGGACAAACAGAAACACAAGACAAATACCCAAGACAAAACAAACTTCATGCTCACCACACAAAGTGTGCCCCGGCCGGGAATCGAACCCGGGACCCCTCGCTTCGAAGGCAGGGCTACTACCAACTAAGCCACGGAGCCGTCACGAAACAAATGACGTATGTTTGAGGAATAGTGTCAAAACATTGTTCGACGTAACTTGAAACGACGTAAGTCGAAACGACGTAAGTCGAGGACTGCCTGTATCTCGGAGACGGGTCTAAAGATTTGAATGGAATTTTGTGTTTAGATACGATTCTGCTATACAAGTTTACCTGTGTAATTTTATTTTCTAGAACAATCCTATTGTCACCATAACGAACCCACAAGAAGCAGAAGAAGAGATTAAGAAGAACGCAGAAGGAACTTTGAAGGAGAATGGTGAGTAATTGTTAAGAATATTGACTGCGGTGTAGGCTCTGTAGGTTAGTTGGTAGCCCTGCCTCCGAAGTGAGGCTTCCCGGGTTCGATTCCCCGATTCCCGGTCAGGCCGAACCTTTGTGTGAAAAACGTAAAGATTTTTCTTTTTGTGTTTGTCCATGTCACCTGCGACACAGGAAATTCTAGTGCAGAAGTTCAGCTGAATTTAAATCTGAAGGTCGCTGGTTCGAATCCACAAGAGAACCATTGAATTTTTCAGTATTTATGAGCGCAATAAAAGATTCGCGAAACGGTGACAGAAAATATTGTGAGGAAACCGGCATGTCTTACAAACAGAAAGTTCGGAGACATCTACCCATCCAAGCTTTTCCGACCGACTTTCAATCTGAAGGTCGCGGATTCATACCCACACCAATGACTTATTACTATGACGTATCCAGAACAAGTGCGATGGTGTTTTCAGGAGAGACCTCCAAAGCCGCGGTCACGACTGCCTGCCCGAGTCTGCCTGCGAATGATAACAATATCGACAAGCAGATCGACGATGCCCGCCGGCAGTTGTCGATGCTGCGCGCCAGGATGGAGCGACGCAATGTTCGCGTCAGCAAAGTGGCCGATATGTCAGTATTTACACCCCTTTTACACTCAACTCTACAGCCCTTTTATACTCAACTCTACAGCCTTTTTACAATCAATTCTACAGTCCTTTTACACTCAATTCTACAACCCTTTTACACTCAATTCTACAACCCTTTTACACTCAATTCTACACCCCTTTATTACCCAATTCTACACTCCTATTACACTCAATTCTACAACCCTTTTACACTCAACTCTACAGCCCTTTTATACTCAACTCTACAGCCTTTTTACACTCAATTCTACACCCCTTTTACACTCAATTCTACACCCCTTTTACACTCAATTCCCACCCCCTTTTTTCCACTTAATTCTACACACCTATTTCTTCCATTGGTACACCCCTTTTTCACCCTATTCTACACGTCTTTGTCACCAAATTCAAGACCCGAGAACAAACTTCACCCGGGTTATTGAAGCGAGGGGGTCCCGGGTTAAACTTTCGAACCCGGGACCCCTCGCTTCGAAAGCAGGGCTACTACCAACTAAGCCACGGATATAAAAAAGGCGTTTCTCGCAGGTTTATATCGTACTGCGAGCAGTACGCGGAGTACGACGCGTTCATCACTCCCCCCGAGTGGCCCAACCCCTGGATCAGCGAGACCACCGAGATGTGGGACGTGGAGAAACAGTGGTGAGTGGAGAAACTGTGGTGAGTGGAGAAACTGTGGTGAGTGGAGAAACGGTGGTGAGTGGAGTAACGGGTGAGTGTAGAAACAGGTGGTAGGTGGAGAAACGGTGGTGAGTGGAAAAACAGTGGTGAGTGGAGAAACTGTGGTGAGTGGAGAAACAGGGTGGGAAGTAGAGAAACAGTGGTGAGTGGAGAAACGGTGGTGAGTGGAGAACAGTGGTGAGTGGAGAAACTGTGGTGAGTGGAGAAACAGGGTGGGAAGTAGAGAAACAGTGGTGAGTGGAGAAACTGTGGTGAGTGGAGAAACTGTGGTGACTGGAGAAACAGTGGTGAGTGGAGAAACGGTGGTGAGTGGAGAAACTGTGGTGAGTAGAGAAACAGTGGGAAGTCGTTCAGTGATGCGAAAGTTTGTCTGTACGTTTGTTACTCCTTCACGTTGAAGGCTCAAAAGGAGATATTGACTCTTAATCGCGGGTAATACTTATTAATACTGCGGCATCTCGTATTGTAATCAATTGTAATAAATTTTCATGGAGATTTCAACGCCATCTAACCACAAACTATGCATTACTTGTACTCTTGGAGGTATACTGACGAAAAACTTATAGATAGTTTTAAATATATATATACATACATAATAACACCCAGAAATAGAACAAACATTTATTGTCACATAAATACTTGACAAGAATGGAAATCGAATGGAAATCGCAGAAGACTGCTACTGATGAGATACGGGTGTAATAAAAATTATGTTCATTTACAGCAAGGATCCGTTGCCACTACGCCGCGTGCGCCGCTGGTCCTTCTCTCTTCGGGAACTGCTTCAAGACCCCGCTGGGAAGGAACACTTCGCCAAGTTCCTCTCCAAAGAGTTCAGTGGAGAGAACCTCAAGTGAGTAAATCTCTCTAAGCAGTTCAGCGGAGAGAACCTCAAGTGAGTAAATCTCTCTAAGCAGTTCAGTAGAGAGAACCTCAAGTGAGTAAATCTCTCTAAGCAGTTCAGCGGAGAGAACCTCAAGTGAGTAAATCTTTCTAAGCAGTTCAGCGGAGAGAACCTCAAGTGAGTAAATCTCTCTAAGCAGTTCAGTAGAGAGAACCTCAAGTGAGTAAATCTCTCTAAGCAGTTTAGCGGAGAGAACCTCAAGTGAGTAAATCTTTCTAAGCAGTTTAGCGGAGAGAACCTCAAGTGAGTAAATCTCTCTAAGCAGTTCAGTAGAGAGAACCTCAAGTGAGTAAATCTCTCTAAGCAGTTCAGCGGAGAGAACCTCAAGTGAGTAAATCTCTCATAGGATTTCAGTAGAGAGAACCTCAAGTGAGTAAATCTCTCTAAGCAGTTCAGTAGAGAGAACCTCAAGTGAGTAAATCTCTCTAAGCAGTTCAGCGGAGAGAACCTCAAGTGAGTAAATCTCTCATAGGATTTCAGTAGAGAGAACCTCAAGTGAGTAAATCTCTCTAAGCAGTTCAGTAGAGAGAACCTCAAGTGAGTAAATCTCTCTAAGCAGTTCAGCGGAGAGAACCTCAAGTGAGTAAATCTCTCTAAGCAGTTCAGTAGAGAGAACCTCAAGTGAGTAAATCTCTCTAAGCAGTTCAGCGGAGAGAACCTCAAGTGAGTAAATCTTTCTAGGCAGTTCAGTAGAGAGAACCTCAAGTGAGTAAATCTCTCTAAGCAGTTTAGCGGAGAGAACCTCAAGTGAGTAAATCTTTCTAAGCAGTTCAGTAGAGAGAACCTCAAGTGAGTAAATCTCTCTAAGCAGTTCAGCGGAGAGAACCTCAAGTGAGTAAATCTTTCTAAGCAGTTCAGTAGAGAGAACCTCAAGTGAGTAAATCTCTCTAAGCAGTTCAGCGGAGAGAACCTCAAGTGAGTAAATCTTTCTAAGCAGTTTAGCGGAGAGAACCTCAAGTGAGTAAATCTCTCATAGGATTTCAGTAGAGAGAACCTCAAGTGAGTAAATCTCTCTAAGCAGTTCAGTAGAGAGAACCTCAAGTGAGTAAATCTCTCTAAGCAGTTCAGCGGAGAGAACCTCAAGTGAGTAAATCTCTCTAAGCAGTTCAGTAGAGAGAACCTCAAGTGAGTAAATCTCTCTAAGCAGTTCAGCGGAGAGAACCTCAAGTGAGTAAATCTTTCTAGGCAGTTCAGTAGAGAGAACCTCAAGTGAGTAAATCTCTCTAAGCAGTTTAGCGGAGAGAACCTCAAGTGAGTAAATCTTTCTAAGCAGTTTAGCGGAGAGAACCTCAAGTGAGTAAATCTCTCTAAGCAGTTCAGTAGAGAGAACCTCAAGTGAGTAAATCTCTCTAAGCAGTTCAGCGGAGAGAACCTCAAGTGAGTAAATCTCTCTAAGCAGTTCAGCGGAGAGAACCTCAAGTGAGTAAATCTTTCTAAGAAGTTCAGCGGAGAGAACCTCAAGTGAGTAAATCTTTCTAAGCAGTTTAGCGGAGAGAACCTCAAGTGAGTAAATCTTTCTAAGCAGTTCAGCGGAGAGAACCTCAAATGAGTAAATCTTTCTAAGCAGTTCAGCGGAGAGAACCTCAAGTGAGTAAATCTCTCTAAGCAGTTCAGCGGAGAGAACCTCAAGTGAGTAAATCTTTCTAAGCAGTTCAGCGGAGAGAACCTCAAGTGAGTAAATCTTTCTAAGCAGTTCAGCGGAGAGAACCTCAAGTGAGTAAATCTTTCTAAGCAGTTCAGTGGAGAGAACCTCAAGTGAGTAAATCTCTCTAAGCAGTTCAGCGGAGAGAACCTCAAGTGAGTAAATCTTTCTAAGCAGTTCAGTGGAGAGAACCTCAAGTGAGTAAATCTCTCTAAGCAGTTCAGTAGAGAGAACCTCAAGTGAGTAAATCTCTCTAAGCAGTTCAGCGGAGAGAACCTCAAGTGAGTAAATCTTTCTAAGCAGTTCAGCGGAGAGAACCTCAAGTGAGTAAATCTCTAAGCAGTTCAGTAGAGAGAACCTCAAGTGAGTAAATCTCTCTAAGCAGTTCAGCGGAGAGAACCTCAAGTGAGTAAATCTTTCTAAGCAGTTCAGCGGAGAGAACCTCAAGTGAGTAAATCTCTCTAAGCAGTTCAGTAGAGAGAACCTCAAGTGAGTAAATCTCTCTAAGCAGTTCAGCGGAGAGAACCTCAAGTGAGTAAATCTTTCTAAGCAGTTCAGCGGAGAGAACCTCAAGTGAGTAAATCTCTAAGCAGTTCAGTAGAGAGAACCTCAAGTGAGTAAATCTCTCTAAGCAGTTCAGCGGAGAGAACCTCAAGTGAGTAAATCTTTCTAAGCAGTTCAGCGGAGAGAACCTCAAGTGAGTAAATCTCTCCAAGGCCGATACGAAAAAAGTTGCCGGAGTAAGCCGTCAAGAAAGTAAGCTCTGATCTACCACGGGAGCCCAATCCTAGTTGGTAGATGTCACAGATCTTCGAATTTTTGGTTCTAAGTCATGCCGGTTTCCTCACGATGTTTTCCGTCACCGTTTCGAGAACGTGGTATTGTGCACATACATTTTTCAAGTGAAAAACTCATTGGTGCACGCGTGTGGGTTTGAACCAGCAACCTTCTTTAACAAACAAACAACGTTTACACACTCATACCTCTGTGTACTAGGATTCCCTGTGTCGCAGATGGCATTGACGAACACAGAAACACAAGACAAGACCCGAGAACAAACTTCATGCTCACCACACAAACTGTGCCTCGGCCGCGAATCGAACTCGGGACCCCTCGCTTCGAAGGCAGGGCTACTACCAACTAAGCCACGGAGCCGTCATTTTTTTCTCGCTATTTTGTTAACCAATCAACTAATACCTACCTCTGCTCCACAGGTTCTGGCTAGCGGTGCAGGAATTGAAGGCGCTACCCATTAGCCGCGTGGCGGCGCGGTCCAAGGAGATATGGAAAGAGTTTCTTGCCTCTGACGCAGCTTCCCCTGTCAACATTGACGCTGCGAGCCGGTAAGAAAACCTTTATATGTGTATGTGTGTCGGAACGAGCTGAGGCCCCACCTGATGGTAAGTGGTGACCCTCGCCCATGACAACAGTAATGCGCGCGACTCAGTATGAGATCCAAATCTTTACTGAGTCGCATTCATCCTGCTGCGTCCATCACTCGAGACGGGGATGATACGTCTCATGCGCATGTGATTTCACCGGCAGCCACACCCTTCCACCGGAACCCAGTAATGCGAGCACTGCTTGGCGGCAGATTCCAGATGTGGTGGCAGTACCTCTCCGGACGAACTTGGCACGAGTTCTACTGCTACTTTTGGTTGCTCCTTTAGCACCCAGGGGGTACGTGTAGGGTATCAAAGGGTACTCACCTATGGACGCGAGCAACTGGACCCCCCAAAAAATATAGTCTTACTATATTTAATTTATTTAACTAGGCTACCGGCTAGGTTTAAACCGTCATGTCTTAGAACCAAAAATTCGACGACATGCGACATCTACCAATCCGGATCGGGCTCCCGTGGTAGATCAGAGCCCATTCACTCTCAATTCTCGAGGCAGGTGTACCTGCAGTGAACATTAGAGGCTGGTACAGTACATGTTCACGCCACCTGCGACAGATCGGTCGAGCGAGTAACAGTTATTTATTGTTCTGTCTGTTTTGTTTCAGGGAGCTCACTCGCATGAAGGTGGAGTCGGGGGAAGCAGATAGATACTGCTTTGATCAAGCACAGGTATGTCTTCCGTCCGTACCAGCCTCTAATGTTCCCACTGCAGGGACACCGGCCTACTCTCGATAATTGAGAGTGAATGGGCTCTGATCTACCACGGGAGCACAATCCGGATTGGTAGATGTCACATGTCGTCGAATTTTTGGATCTAAGACATGCCGGTTTCGTCACGATGTTTTCCGTCACCGTTTCGAGAACGTGGTATTGCGCACATACATTTGTGTTATTTATTAAATTTGTGTTATAAATATGTGTAAATTTGTTATAAAGTGAAAAACTCATTGGTGCACGTGTGGGTTTGAACCAGCGACCTTCAGATTGAAAAGATATGTCTTAGTAGCAGTAGAACTTGTGCCAAGTTCGTCCGGAGGTACTGCCACCACACCACCTTTGACAGTTCCGTGGCTTAGTTGGTAGTAGCCCTGCCTTCGAAGCGAGGGGTCCCGGGTTCGATTCCCGGCCGGGGCACACTTCGTGTGGTGAGCGTGAAGTTTGTTCTCGGGTCTTGGGCGTTTGTCTTGTGTTTCTGTGTTTTTCCATGCCATCTGCGACACAGGGAATCCTAGTGCAGAGGTATGAGCGTGTTAACGTTTATAATATAATAATTCTAATATGAAATTTTTCCCACAGGCCCATGTATATCACCTGATGAAATCGGATAGCTACTCTAGGTACTTGCGCTCTGAGATGTACAAGGATTATTTGAACGGGTCCAAGAAAAAGGTACGTACTTTGCACTAGAATTAGAATGGAATTAGACTGGAATTAGAACGGAATTAGACTAGCATTATAACGGAATTAGACTAGAATTAGAACGGAATTAGAACGGAATTAGAATGGAATTAGAACTGAATTAGAACGGAATTAGTGGAATTAGAATGGAATTAGAACGGAATTAGAATGGAATTAGAACTGAATTAGAACGGAATTAGAATGGAATTAGAATGGAATTAGAATGGAATTAGACTGGAATTAGAATGGAATTAGAATGGAATTAGACTGGAATTAGAATGGAATTAGACTGGAATTATAATGGGATTAGAATGGAATTAGAATATACTTAGACTGAAATAAAAAATAAAAATAAATAATTTTATTCGTTAAAGGTACAAGACTAGGTTTAAGCTAACATAGCAGGCAATAGTTAGTAGTTAGTAGACTTGACCTTGTAAACCAAGAGATTAAACTATAATAGAACTAGAAATACAAGGATTAATTGAACAGGTCCAAGAAAATGGTACATACTTTGCACTAGAATTGGACTGGAATTGAAATAGAATTATACTAGAATTAGACTGGAATTAGACTATAATCAGTGGCTTATTTGGTAGTAGTCCTGCCTTCGAAGCGAGGGGTCCCGGGTTCGATTCCCGGCCTGAGCACACTTTGTATGGTGAGCATGAAGTTCGTTCTCGGGTCTTGGGTGTTTGTCTTGTGTTTCTGTTGTCCATGCCATCTGCGACAGGGAATCCTACTGCAGATGAACGAGTGTGTTAACGTTTAAAAAAAAAATGTTTTTATATGGGTGTTTTTAAAGTTATGTAAAATGCCTAATTTTATTTCCAGACCTCGGTGAAGGGCATCAGATCCATCGTCTCGTTCACGGCGCGCAAGGAAACCTCCGCCAATTGAACGAAACAACACAGTGGTAGGTTGAATTTCAAATGATGAGAATCGTATCGTTGTGATTAAAAACGGCCGCGCGGCTCGCGTCCGATTAAAACCGATTTTGACAGCACTAAAATATTGCTGTCATTTTGTCCGACTTCCAAATGGGAGGTTTTTGAATTTGGCTGTTGATATTTTACGTTTCTACGCGAGATTTTTGTCAATTGTAAAACGTTTTGTATGTTTTTTTTTAATGAATGTCGCTTCTATATTGTTTGAATAATTAATATCACCATACGACAAAAAAATGTTTTAAAATTCTAAATTGTGGTTTTTAAAACTAATCAACATCTTTATTAGCTATATACACAAAAGGACGCTTAGTTTAGTTTGGTCTCCAAAATCGAAACACGTCGACTCTGCGAAACTAAACTAAAATATATTTCTACAGGGTTATTGGTCTCATTTACTTATGAAACAGAACCGGGTGGTTGTATTTAGTTTTAGTTTAGTCAGAATCGACAGCACAATCAGAGATTTCTTATTGATTTGTACTTATTGGCCAAATTATAGTAAATACAATATATAATTTTTCCTTCAAATTTTCTATATTTACGCCAAATATTTGTTTTAATCTTTGCTTTAGCTATTTATTAGGTATACCAGTGTATTCATAATGAATATAATTCTATTTTAGCAATAAAAAATTTAAAACTAGTGCAGAGACCACCCTTATATAGTTATGTATAATCTATTATAGTATTCATGAAATGAAATATAGGACACCCTGTATATGTTATTTCGGACCTCGCGAATCTCTTAAAGACTCATCCTATGTGCCATATTTTATCATTTTAAATTATAGACAATTGATAGTGCCCTTAATTTCGTTTTGCATTCTCTAAATTAACTTATAAAAATAATTGACGGCTCCGTGGCTTAGCTTCGGAGCTAGGGGTCTCGGGTTCGATTCCCGGCCCGGACACTTTGTGTGGTGAGCATGAAGTTTGTTCTTGTCTTGGGTGTTTGTCTTGTGCTTCTGTTTGTCCATGCCATCTGCGACACATAGGCTATATTTCATCCCCGCATTCCCTCGGGAATGGGAAAGAGGCGGGTGAAACCGCGGGCCGCAACTAGTAGTATATTTACGTATTTACAAAAAAAAACTATAAACTATCATTTATCTAGTTCCCATAGTACAAGCTATGCTTATTTTGGGGCTATTATTTAACAGTATAAAATAAATAATGGATAGATTCAATGACAAAAGTAGATAGAAAAATAAAGTTTTATTTATCTATATAGAGCACCAATCATTAAAAAAATGCCAAACGATAAACTTACTAATAAGGTACAATAATACATGCGGCCTCATCGCTAGAAGCGATCTCTTCCAGATATTTGGCAATTGGGCGGAAACCTATTTACTTTTCCACGAAAGCCGCTTTGTCGTTGCGCCAGAGCATTTCCCGTGGTACATTCTGGAAACTTGCAGTCATATAGTTTTTTTTATCGGTTTTCTTAATTAGTCAATTTTTAATTAAGCGCAGTGTTTTTCAAACTTTTAAATGATACAGCCCCTTTAGTATGAAGACATATTTCGCGACCCCCCTACCCGTTGCTTTTTTTTTCATGTTTTTTATATTGTCACAAATATTCAATCCAAAATATTTAATCATTTTCATAATTATTTATTTCATAATAACTATTGTTATTTTTACTGCCTAACTCTCCTTACCTTTTGCAATTCCCATAGAAGCTTCGCGAAGCGAAAGAGTTGAAACCCACACGTTGAAAAACATTGATTTAGCGAATGCAACAGAATTAGGGGCACACATTACTTATACAGCAATCTGACTGTTTAATTAATTGGTGTGTTTGTTTATTAATTACATCATTAAATTAGCTAATGAAGGCTAAAACTTCACTTTTAATGTTCTTTGATGATTAATCTCTTTTAATCTTCAGTATATTGTCAACAGACTTCACTTTTAATCTTCATTGACAATTAATCTTTAGTATATTTTCAACAGACTTCACTTTTAATGTTCATGGACTATTAAGCTCTCTTAATCTTTAGTATATTTTCAACAGACTTCACTTTTAATCTTCATTGACAATTAATCTTTAGTATATTTTCAACAGACTTCACTTTTAATGTTCTTTGACGATTAAGCTCTCTTAATCCTTGGTATATTTTTAACAGACTTTGGAGGTTTTAATTTCGGCTGTAGTAAATTTAATATTTATCTCAGATCTCCGTCTTTTATGAACCGACTTTGAAAATTATTTTTTTTATTTAAAAAGACATGATTCCAGATTGGTACCATAAAAAAATAAAAAAATCCGTTTAATATAAACTATGTTAGTAGTTTTAAATCAAAACTGGAAAAAAGAAGTCATCCAAGTAAACGAAATTGCATATTTTGCTTTTTCTTCGCCCGTTGTATACCGATTTGGATGTTTCGTTTCCCTCTAAGGTCGAGAAATAAGGAATAAACATGCCGAAGTCTGTTTTTTTTTACTTTTTTAAATCTACCGCTTCTAATGTTCCTTGACAATTAATATCTCTTAATCCTTAGTTATTTATGATAAAAATTATTTGTCAGTAAAAACTGCCCCAGTTTTTGTAAACTCGTGTGTAAATATTTCGTCTTTAGACCATAGACAATACTTGTTGTGTAAAAATGTAGATTCTGAATGTATTTAATTATGTATGGTATTGGAAAATGATGTTCTCTGGCTGGCATGGCAGCTGGTTCGATTCCCGTATTTTGTTTCATAATAAGACTTCACATTGTCCAAAGCCATAAACAATGTTTGGGGTAAAATAGTGTTTTTCTGTTTTTAATACATTCTATTAAAAGTTTGGAGGTTTGTATACTTCTATGGTATAGCGGTGTAACAGGCTAGACCCAAAGTCAATGGGTACAACTCCGAGACCAATAATTCCATAAAAAACAAAAACAATATTTTAAATCCAATTTTTTTTAAATATATCCAATTTTTAAGGATATAAATAATAGTTATTTTATTGACTTTAAAAAGCGAAGGTCCGCATTTCGATTGTATTTTTTTTCTTTTTTATTATAATCGATCTTGGCCAATCGTAAAAAAATTGGATGTATTTATTTTTCATTTAATCGGTTGTAAATTCATTTAAAAAATTCCACGTAAAATATTTGCGAGAGCTGCAAAAATATTGAGTTATTTCTAATTTATTTTTCGTCCCGTCAGAGAGCATCGCAAAAAAATTCTTTGTCCTTTTCATCGTTCATATAATATAGCGTGTAACATTAGTTGTAAAAAATGCAATAATTATAGTCAGAACTATGTAAAATACATTTAGTAATGTTATATTATAATATGCATTATTGTTATTTATCTAGTAAGAAAATCTAGGTCTGTGTTCGTATTGCTATTCTATATAAATAAGAAATAATTGCCGCATTTATAACAAAACCCACTTGAGAAGGGCTTTTGCGATCTGAAAACTCATTTTTTGTGTTTAAAAACAAAACTCATTTATTCCTTTAAATTATAATTTAAATTAATAAATGAGTTAAATTTAAAATTTTACACACACAAGTAAATATAATCATAAGTACATGCACGTAAATATGTCAAATTAGTCAGTTTTCATGTTTTAGCTAGTCTTATTTGTTAAGTTTACGTCTGTTCCAACCCGAAGGGAAGACAAGAAACCCCTCGGAGACAGTATTACATAATCACGAATGATTTTAATTAAATTCATTTTCCAAGCTTTTTTGTCATCTACGTAATCTGATTATTAAGCATTTGAAACAAGTTCACTTTTCATACAAAAAAAAAAATTTGGTTATTCATTTAGATTTAAAGTTCGTAATTATATACATAGTTTCACGCTTTTATCCGCCGAAGGGGTAGGTAGAGGCAGAGCCACAATTCACCTTATGGGTTAGACAATCGTGGAAACGTAGATATTTGATGTTATTAGCAATTTAACCCCCCGGTTATAGTTTTGGATCCCTCCCTCCTATCCCTCCACCATAGTCCTGATTGATATTGCAAACTGAAGTCTGCAGTGGGGTGTGCAAATCATTGGCAGACATATCGATCTACCCTCATGCGAACGTTTATTACGTTCGACCGCGTCGCTGCTGCACAAATCATAAAATATCTCGGTAACACGAATAATAGTCAGTCAAAAGAAGAATAATAGAAAGTCAAAGTCAAACTCATTTATTCCTTTAGATCTCAAGTATCATTTGGACACGTCAAATTTTACACACGCATGTACACATATTCGTGAGCATACAACGTGTTACAGGAACTCCCCAGGCACATTACATGCGCACAGATATGTAATAATATTCATAAACATGATAATATTAAAACTTCTATCACCAAGTAGTAAATAGCGTGAAAATTAACTTAAATTGTACTCCATCCTAATGATCTTTATTACGTATATCAAGAATAATAAAATTAATATTTAGTACTTATTTTAATTAAATTTCGACTGTACTATCTACCTAGCCAAATAATTTAAGACTGTTATTTTTATTTTGTTTTTAATTATTATACAAATCTTTTTGGAATTAATTTTTTTGTATGAACCTTCGCACACGTTCTCCGCTGGATAAATGACGTCACAAACGTCAGACCAAAGTTGTTTTTTTTATTAAATTGTAAGTGCATGAGTCATCATTTGTATGTTATACGAAAATGGGTTATTTTAGGTTTCGTAGTACCTAGTACGACTAAATCAATTATTTTTAAATAGCAGTAGAAATTGAGCCAATTTCTAATCTGCCGCCAAGCAGTGATGCATTCATATTGATGAGTTTCGGTGGAAGGGTGTGGGTGCCGGTGAAATCACATGCGCATGAGACGTATCATCCACGTCTCGGGTGATGGACGCAGCAGGATGAATGAAAATTAAAATCTTATACGAAGTCGCATTACTGTTGTCATGGGCGGGGGTAACTTACCACCAGGTGGGCCCTCAGCTCGTTCAGTCTCTTATTTACATTGAAAAAACATGGTCCCCCTAATGCATGGGTATGAGTGTGTACGCGTCTTCTTTTTAGATATTTCACTAATGATAGATTTCTCAAAATAACCCGTTTTCGGGATGATATACAAAACTCATCCTCTATATGTAGTTAAATATTTTCATATGTAAATAGGAATAGGAATTTCAACTATCACAAGATTACTATATAGTAGTACTATACTATATAGTATGTAGTTTGTAGTACTATATAGTATACATAAGATTATAATGGCAACAATACTGTTAGCGGCAAACTAAACTAAAATCTACTTTGACAGCACTAAATCATCGGCTAATCCGCATGAAATATATCTAGGTGTGTGCCGTTTTGATTAGTTTTAGTTTAGTCTGACAACGGCCAAACCCTATAATCAACTAATAAGACTATCGGATACAGATTTCTAAAGTGACAATATTATTTGTCAAATTGAGAGCGTGGTGGCCCAGGGGCATAGACGCCGACTTTCAATCTAAAGGTCGCTGGTTCAAACCCACACGGGTACCAATGAGTTTTTTCACTTGAAAAAATTTATGTGCGCAATACCACGTTCTCGAAACGGTGACGGCAAACATCGTGAGGAAACCGGCATGTCTTGGAACCGAAAATTCGACGACATGTGACATCTGCCAATCCGGAAAATCGAGGTTCATCTCTATATTTCTCTCCTCTCTTCTCTCCTCTCTTTATTATTAATGCGAAATTTTGGATGAATGCAGAGAGAGAGAATATAGTTTAGAATATCACATAGGCTACTTATTATCCCGAAAATATGTATTGTTCCCGTAGAGTGGCCAATCGCGGGTAATAACGCGAGGCGCAGCTAGAAGTTCCATATTCTTTGACAAATATCAATGTTGCAGTGGTAATGTATCTAGTAATTTGTTAGTTGATTATAGAGTTTGGCTGTAATAGAATCGTCAATTGCATTTTGGATTTGTCTTAAAACGCCTCTGTTTATAAAATTAGTTATTTATAAGTTTTAAAGTGCTAGCGTTGTTTTGGGTAGCAAGTCGCGTGTTGCAGAGGATGATAGAAATACAGACAGAAAATAAATTTATTAACAGTAGTACAGTATATATATGCCGTACTTTTGTATGACGTCATACAAGTCGCGTGGCTTCTACAACTTCTGTGCCTCGAAATCATTTTTTTTTATTCATTATATGCCATCGTTTGACCGCTATCTCACCTGATGGTAAGTGATGATGCGGTCGAAGATGTAACACGCTGGCCTAGATAATACCTATTCACTCTACTCTTGAACATACCCAAATTGTACTGCTCGGGAAAAAGACACGCAGGCAGCGAATTGTAATAGGTATAATTGAATTATTTCATCATATATATACATACATTTATATTCGCGACTTCTTCGCGTGGAATTTATATTTTTTTTTAACGCGTTAAGCTTTTTGTTATAAAAATATTCCCTTTACCTCTTCAAAATCAGCTATCTGCCAGTGAGTCCCGTCAAAGCGGTCCAGCTGTTTCGAAGATAAGCGGGAACAAACAGACGACAAAAAAATTCAAAATGGTTTTATTGTTACACGTACCATATACACTTTCAAATGCATTTAGTAAAAAGCTTTTTGTATAGATTCAATTTATCTACAATTGTATTTATTTGTATAGATTTCAAAGCACGGAAGTTATGTTCAAATGCCACTAAACTTTCATCCATACAAATAATGGCTGGGCCAAGAGTTGCGAGTATATTGTTGGATGGGTGGTTACTCTTTCATGCCCCAAGATTGCCCCAGATAAGATAGATAGATAACACTTTATTGCTCACATAACAAAATAATACTACACGAGTAATGTGAAACAATGGGCGGTCTTATCGCTTTAAAGCGATCTCTTACAGACAACCTTGGATGGACAAGAAGTAACGGATATTACTAGGGGCATTGGGTGTATCTGTATTAAACAAAGATAAATAAGATAAAGATGAATAAGATAAAGATAAGGAACATTCTAGTCTTCTGCAACGCGATGTTACGCAACTCAACCGTTCAGCGGATTTTATGTCTTCCTATTGATCTGAAGGTTGTCACAAATGGTTAATCTTTAATTTAAATATAATACACAAATTGTTTCTGCCTATGTCCGTTATAAACTCTGAAATCATCCGAAGGCAAGGCAATAATGCGAAGATGGTTTTAGACCACTAAAACAATGTATAAGGCACAAAATGTATTTGTTTTTTAGCGTAGTAGCACACGCCGGGTATCCGCTAGTTTATAATAAATAATTCATGTGTAGACAGTAACGACAAAGTGAATAAGTACGATTTGATCAACCGTCCGTGTATGCGCACGCGCCGGTTTTGCGCTATGAACAATATATATGCGCGTTGGCCGTTTTTGTGCAATGAACAAGCTGGCACTATGTACCTATTTAGTTTGCAACTGTCAAATTGTAGTCTGTAGTCTGAAACTGCGTAGCTATAGGTAAACCAAGCAATTTGAGCCTCCCCACGCTCGTTCAGTCAGACCCTAAAATCTACTAATAGATGATAGATGATATGTTTCTATAGCAACTAGATGCGACAAAATTTTCGACGATCTGGCCGCCCAGTTATGTTATGTTACGTGGTTACCACCGTTTAAAACGACAAAACTGTGACTTAACTCTTACTTAAAGTGTGAGAATACTCAAGTCTCATTGCGTGGCTCGTCACTTAGAAACGGGGATTTTACGCCTCCAGTGAATTTGTCAAAAAGATGCGCACTTTTTATGACAGAATCACACAATTCAACATTTTTTTAACATTGATACAACATAGTTGCGATGTCTATCTATTTCTGGCAATCTGTTAGTTGATTATAGGGTTTGGACGTGTAACGCGAACGCAATCATCAAAAAACAAATTGTGTTATTAAATTTAATGGACACGCTATGAAACATGATGTTGAATGTTTTTGTGAGAACTTACAGTGAAAAATTTAGCCTTATATGACGGCATACGAAGGCGTGCAGTTTGCCGTCACGGCATACGGGTCGGTTTTACTGCCAAGGCGCGAAAATATTTTTCTCATCAAAAACTTGCTTTTCGACCAGTGCTTATCTGAGTAATCCATGGTATTTTTATAAAAGTTATAGGCAGCGTGGAGGTCTGAATTTTCTGGTCTACCTACAAACTCGATTGAACAATATAAAAAAACCTTGACACTAATTTATTTAATTCGAAACAAGACAAGTCATGCCAAAGATTTATCTTTTCAATAATATTTTCATTGTAAATGTTTAAAAGTTTAGCTGAAGTGTATGAACATAGAACTTAAAAAAATTGCACGGGCGGGATTTGAACTAGCTGCCTGAAGGTCCGATGCTGCGCGTGTATCTTACGTATGAGTCAAAATGAGTCAATTGACCAACTGTAATGTCGGAATTACAAGCGAGTTCAAAATCCGCGCGCGTAGAAATTTTTCTTAATAAATTAACATTTCAAATCTTCAAAGTCGTATTAAAATATTAAGTAGATATTGATTGTGATTACCTAGTATTGGGTAGGTATGTTTATCCTTGAATATTTCCAAGCGTATGTTGTATGTATAGAATAGAATACCAAAGCATAATTACGTAAATAAAAAATATTTTAAATTGTATGTATTTTTTTTATTGCCCTAGAAATCTAGGTATTAGAAAATGTGCAGAACCAGTGCCAAGTGTAAAAAAGTGCTGGTAATCCACCGCCGTGGTGCACTCGCATTGCTGTACACCGGTGGAAGGGTGTGGGTGTCGGTGAAAGCACGTGCGCATGAGAAGTGATGTCCGTCACGGGTTATATTAACATATCTTGACTTTTCGGATTGGTTGATAAATGACAGAACTGAGGTAAAAAAAATAAAGAAAAAAAACAACCGATTTGATATACGCCTACGGAAGTTATGTACTTTTCAAATAAAAGTACATAATTATTCGTTGGATTTCATAAAGCTACTTATCTCTTACGTATTTCAGACAGTACAATGCACTTGATCCAATATTTGCTTAGCAATATTCGGCCGGGCCTCAATCCATGTAATTAAACTTGTGACGTCATCCAATTACGTCCACTCGTGGTTATCCAAAACCCCGACGTCAAAAACCGTTTTTCAACCAACATCGGTTTTTTTTACAACGTTAACACACTCATACCTCTGCACTAGGATTCCCTGTGTCGCAGATGGCACGGACAAACACAGAAACACAAGACAAACACTCAAGACCCGGGAACAAACTTCATGGTCACCACACAAAGTGTGCCCCGGCCGGGAATCGAACCCGGGACCCCTCGCTTCGAAGGCAGGGCTACTACCGACTAAGCCACGGAGCCGTCAGCCGCCGTTGCCTATCGTATGCAAGCTGTAACGCGACGTTGGCGAATTGGATGATTCTCCCAAAGCCAGAACATACTTATATAATAATCGCTCGAATTTCGCCTGTTAAGTAGGTTTTTTTCTAGAAAGGTCTGATAGAGAAGTGAAGCAGAATTTAAAAAAAAAAATTGTGCCTTAATCCTACAATAACCGTTGAAGATATATTCTAATACTTCTTGTCCATCCAAAGGTTGTCTGTAAGAGATCGCTTTATAGCGATAAGACCGCCCATTGTGTCACCTTTTTAAGATTTCTAGTTTTTAGCTATTGTTGTCTTTTGGTGTGCAATAAAGTGTTCTCTATCTATCTCTATCTATCTTCTTTACCCACTTCATCCACCCGTCTGCTTATTCAGCCTTCCCTCCTAGATGTTCTAATATACATATAACTGGATGAATAAAACTATTATTTCGATTTTCAAAGAAGTTATGAATTGTGTAATTTTTTTCTATGTTTTTACCTTTGATCTCTGTCAATTTATAAATTAATCAATTTGGAAAATTATTTTTTTATTTTAAAGGATATGCGTTTAGAAAGGTGTTAGATTTTTAATCAAAATCGGTTCAATACTTTGGTTGTTGAACCAAAAGAACTGGAAAATATTCATCATCCAAGTAAAACGAAATTGCGTGTTTTGTTTTCCTGCGACTTTTTCTTCGCCCATTGTAAACCGATTTGTATGTTTTTTTTAAATGGTAAGTCGAACCCCCTGAGGGCGAGAAATAAAGGATGAAAGCATTGAAGTCGTTTCTTTTTTTTATTTTTAACTAGCGACCTGCCCCGGCTTCTCACGGTTAGTAAAGCATCAGTGTCGTATCAGAAACTACCCGTGCGAAGCCGGGGTGAGTATTATACATATAAGCCATCCTCTTGAATCATTCTATCTATTAAAAAAAAACGCATCAAAATCCGTTGCGTAGCTTTAAGCATACATAGGGATATAGGGACAGAGAAAGCGACTTTGTTTTATACTATGTAGTGATCAGTCACTTGTATACAGTTAGAATTGATTTTATATGGATCAAGCTGTCTGATATGCATCTCATTTGACCGCTATCTCACCTGATGGTAAATGATGCGGTAGAAGATATAACACGCAGGTCTAGAAGATACCTATATACTCATCTTGAAGATTCCCAAACTGTACTGTAAAGACTTGCAGTTCGGATTCTAAAGGATGACTCAAAGCTTTTAGCAACACACAACACCTCAAGGTAAGTTGATACCGACGCTTTTAAATAACAGCAATACGACTCAGGACTCGAGATTCCCTACCATAGTATGAAGACCAAAGTATGAGAGAGTACCAAAGTACCGATAGAACGTGGCAAGTTCTACTGTTTCTTTATGGTGTTCCTTTCGCCTCACCCAGAGACTGAGGGTACTCACTTACGGCCGCAAACAACATGGACCCTGCTGGTACTGTGGCTTCCACTATCAAGGCGGAACAGTTGGTAAACTCCGTCATAATTAAGCGGAAATTTCGCGCACCGATACGCGTATTAATAAGTTTAAACAAAAACAAACAAGGCTGTTTACACAGATGATCTGTATTTACATATTTTATTAATATAAATTGTATTTTGGCAGCGATGAGTGTAGTGGAAAACAGATACTCTCTGGCCACTTAAAGTACGCCATGTTGCGGCTAATTTGGATATTATTAATTGTGAGTAGATAGGTATTTCTATTAGTACATTGTCCAGGTACGCTGTCCTCGAAAATTTCTGGTCAATACGCTAAACTGGTGAAGATGCTTGAGCAATTTGATGGGATCCGAAGATGTGTCAGGATCGTAGTTCCTGTACATCTCTTTCTGCCCCTATGATAGACAGGATGTGTTTACATTGCTTAGTGAGGAGTGTGGTTCAGACCGTGCAGTGTTGCAAGCTGATTTTAAATTAACAGAATATTTAATAGCGCCACACTATTAAAATATAAACTATCAGTGAGAAAAGATGTGAGCACAAATCGGCCGCCACTCAGTATGCTACGGAAGCATAGCTGCTTTGGCACTGGTTTTCAGTGGTGCCTTAATAGTGCAAATCGCGGATGCGCGATGCGCCTGTACACTGGGAGGCTCGCAGCGAGACTAATTGCCATGCAGTGCGGGACCAAGCGTCGTGGACATTGGAATAGTAAAACCATTCTGTGGTTCCCTACAACTTCAAAACTTACAGTCACTGTTATCACCACTTAAATCGTGTCGATCTGAACGTCCTCATGTGTGCAGAAAGACGGATAATTGGGGCGCTTTTCGTCCTTTTCGGTTTAGCTGTAAGTTTTGTAAGTCAAATAGACATGCAAGTTTTAAAGTGACAAGTCTTAGTGCGGGACAGATTTTGTATATAGATTTTTGAATTTAAAATGTTCACAGGCCTTCTTGGTGAAAGCAATTGCTGAACAGACTCGTAAGTATCCAATGATTTGTTGTTAATTAGTCTCTTAATGATAAAATCATGGTTAAAATCTTCTAAATATACAAATCACAATACAGAGTAAGGATACAAAAGTATAGTGAAAAACATTTTTTAAAAACAAGCTTATATTATTATTTAAATGTTCTAAAAAGATGATGGCTAGTGGCATAAGTAAAAAGTAGGTAATTGTTAATACATATCTGATGAGCCTAAACGCAATATGGCTGCTTTGAGCTATTGAGGAGTTGGGTGGTCTGAAGGTGGTTCTGTCACCATCAGGTCCAAATATCACCAAATTGGGACTACGAAAACTGGTTCAGTTGCAAATTTTGACCTATACAAACATCGCTAGTTAAATATAGGCTTGTAATTATGTCCTAAACAAGAGCCGAGAAATAAAGCCAAAACAAATATATTTTTAGACCAGAAGCATGAATCAAACTCTCAGAAAAGCGAAAGCGGGTCCCATTACAAGGAGCAGGACTCGCAGAGCGAACAGTATACCTCCGACAATGATAACCGTGATGTGAGCTACGAACAAAGCCAGCACAATGAAGACAGTGACAGCTACCAAAACTCCGAACAGACCGGAAGTGAACATCAGTTTGATACAGAATCGGCTGATGAACAAAGCTCGCCAGAGCAAGAACCACATAAAGGTAGATTTGAGGATATATAGTTTTTTAAATTACTGCCTGTACTTCATTCGGTACAGTATGTATGTATCGTAATACAATTGTTTAGTACATCATTTTGATCTATCTCGTAAGGTTTAGCCAGCTGCTAATGTAAGCGCCCGAAAATATGTATTTACATTCCATCCATTCCATTCCAAATCATTGAAATTCCCGGCTTTTATCTTCTATAATATGCATGTTATACATATAAACCTTCCGCAAAAAAATATCTCTTAATTTTTATCTTCTAGCCAACAGAGGCGAGTTCAAATCAAGTTTTCAAAAGAGCGAAAGCAGGAGGAATTACGAGGAGCAAGACTCCGAGAAGGAACTGTACACGACTCAAGATAACTCTAACGTGAAAAATAAACAAGTTCACCACAGGCACAGCGAAAGTTATCAAGAGGCGGAACAGTCGGAAAATCAAGATTATCGTTACAATACAGAAGATGCGAACAGACAAGACTCTTCTGAGAGGAATAGTGAAGGTAAACGTTTTCATGATTTATTAACCTACTTAAAACCGACGTCCATTCCTTCATGCCTTATTTCCTCACCCTCAGGGGTACATTTTAAAAAGAAACATCCGAATCGGTATACAACGGCCGAAGAAAAAGTCACAGGAAAGCAAAACACGCAATTTCGTTTACGTGGATGACATATTTTTTCCAGTTATTTGGATTTTGTATAAAACCGGTTCGATGGTTTGGTTTGGTTGACACAAAGTAAACAAAATAGCGTACTTTGTTTTCCTGTGACTGTTTTTTTCGCCCCTTGTACTTTAAATTTTTTTTAAATGGTATCTACGCTACCCCTTATGGGCGTACAAATGACGGATGTATGTATAAGAGTAATTCTTTGTTCATTTTTTTTCAGTCACTTGTTTGTTAGCAGCCGAAGATGTACTTAAAATGTACTTAATACTGTTGTATTTATACTTACTTTTCTTACAAAAGCAAACAGTTCTATATGATAAAATATAATGTTAAATTTTTGTTGTCAAGTTGTCATTATTGCGCAAGCTGTGATACCCTATTAGTACGGGTACACAAAGTCTGTAAACAACTTAAACTAATATTTGTATGTTCAGTGTAATCCTGTGTTGGGTGTCATATTAATAAAATAAAAATGTTAAATTTGGTAATAATGTAACCCTCAACCCTATTCTTAGATTACTTTCTACTACAATATTTTATTTAAAAATCTCTTTTAAAAATCTCTTCTCTCTTTTTACAGATTTCGTTCTCTCCGATAAAATGATGCACGCTCTTGGAGCGAAAGGTAATATTAAGATGAAGATTTGAGTTTGACGATGTCCACAAACCTGTTATAAATGTAAATGAAATATTTCAGGACAGCAAGAAGGAAGCGATCTCCTCTTCCAGTTAACCGACACTCGCGGTAAGTATACTGTTTTAAGTAACAGTGATCTGGCTGTCTTTCTGACCCAGCCAGCGGCGGCCTTAGGGGGTGGCAAGCAGGGCAACCGCCCGGGGCCTCGCTTTTGTAGGGCCTTGCACCCTCGCAGAACAACCCGTTTTTTATTTTAATGTACTGCAGCTGTCTTTAGGAGGATGCTGACTGATTACCAGGAGCCCTGTACACTTCCAACTCACATAAATTCCTCATACGCCAAGTGCCTCACAAAGATCTATCGCCCGGAGCCTCGCAATGTCTAAGGCCGCCCTTGCCAGCCAGAACACTGTACAAGCTCGCTATATAAAGGGTATTTACCTAACCAGGGCGGCATATCGCATTAGCGACAAAGACCTATTTTCAGATCAAAAAAAAATTATACTGTTTAACTCAATACTCATTTATTCAGCCTTAGGTAAACTACGGAACACTTGGTTTTGTCATTGTCAATGATGGCTTACATAGCCTAAAAAATAACAAGAAACTAGAAACAGATAAGACAAATTATAAGCTTTAACAATTATGTTTACAATAATACAATATTCAACTAACTACTACTGGACTATACGTTGTGGGCTGCAGAAGACATTGACAAATGACAGTGCCAAAAAAATACTAACGAATCGATAACCTCCCTCTTTGGAAGTCGGGCGAAGGGTTGTCAGTTCCAGTACTTTAACACAAGGCACAGGAAACAATCGGCTTGTCCCATTACTTGTGTTTACACGGTCGTCGTAAATTAAACAACATTTTCAAATTAATTCGGACCTGACATCTGTGTCAATAACCACTTTTACAAAATTCCGTATTTACATAGGTTAATGCGCATATTTTCTTAAACATTGCGAGTCTGTCGACATATTGGTACAGCGCCGGCCCGAAGTAAATCTTAGAATCCAGAGATCCAATTATGGCGCCTCTCCTGTTTGCTCCTAATAATATATGCCTATACAAATTGTGAGTGCAAAGTATGGAAATCGAAGATATGATGTGGTCCCCCGCGCCCCGCCGCGCCTCCCGCGCACTCTATTCGCGCGTCTCGTTCATCTCTTCGCTTAAAATATAGACAATCGAAAAAATCCGTTGCGTAGTTTTAAAGATTTATGCATAGGGATATAGGGACAGAGAACGCGAATACGTTGTTTGTTCGCGATGGACTCCTAAACTACTTAACCGATTTCAATCAAATTTGTACACCGCGTGCAGTTTGATCCAACTTGAAGGATAGGATAACTCACATTTCAATTTATGATCGCAATATTATTTTATTGCAAATTATTTGTCTATTATTTGACAGTCACGATTACAAAAACGTTAGCCACAGCAACGCGTGGCCTGGTCAGCTAGTATGATGTATTATTTAATACTGATAGTCTTATTCTTAATTTTCAGATGAGGATGAAGCTATCAAATACATTCAGAGCTTTACACAAATTGAATGTAAGTATTAAGATAAAATGTTAACATGTATTCCGGTGGAAGGGTTTGGGTGCCGGTGATATCACATGCGCATGAGGCGTGACATCCCCGTCTCGGGTGACGGGCGCGACAGAGTACGCCTTGGGTGTTATTATTTACTAGCGACCCGCCCCGGCTTCGCAAGGTTAGTAAAGCATCAGTGTCGTATCAGAAACTACCCGTGCGAAGCCGGGGTGACTTGCTTGCTATACATATAAACCTTCCTCTTGAATCACTCTATCTATTGTATTAAAACCGCATCAAAATCCGTTGCGTAGTTTTAAAGATTTAAGCATACATAGGGATATAGGGACAGAGATACTATGTAGTGATTTCTTTATTTATTATTAAACAGATAACTTACAAACAACTCGACCAAAACGTTGTGTGAGCTAAAACTATACTTCGGTCGGGGAGGACCTTTTTTTTTTTTTTTGTCAAGTGGAAAATACTCTGCGTATACCCCACGCCTTGGGGAGGCGTGGGGTTATGTGTGACTCACCCCCAACACTACTCAGAAATAGCAGTGCTGGGGGAATACACACTAAAACCCCCTTGGTGTTCCTACACTACGCCTTCACGCTGGGGCTACGGGTACGGTGATCGGGGAGGACCTAAGTCGCATTGCTGTTATGGGCGGAGGTTACACTCACCATCAGGTGGGCCTTCAGCTCGCCCTGTCACCACCCACGGTTCAACAGTCAACATGAGACGATGGGAAACAAGTGGCTGATTAAAAAATCGAAAAGTACTTCAATACTTATACAATATTTTTTGTGTTAATTTAACTTTTTTGTTCTGTTGTTTTTATTTCAGCTCACGATAAGGTGTATACATTCATACGGAAGTGCCGCGGTTCCAGAACCTGGTACTTTGTCATAGAGTTCATTGACACACTGCAAGGAGACACTAGTAAGCTAATAAAGAAAGAAAGAAAGAAGGAAATATTTATTTGTGCACACGTTAAAATTAAAACAAAAAGTAAACATTGTATACATAAATACAAATTTCAAAATTCGAAATGGATTATAAAAACAAATTACTAATCAAAATTTATGATTAAATTACAGTTTTCAGAAAATTCAGTATTCAAATTCAGAATATCTTGCAGAAAATTAACTTATTTCTTATTCCATTTATATAATATAATATCTCACATCCCCCGAAATCTAAACTTGAAGCCAGGAATTCAATCACGAATCTTTGTCACTTTTCAGATATCAAAGTCATCGCAGATCTTCTGAAAGCGTTCACGAATGAAGAAGGTAAATTAATATCTCTCGTAAATATAAAAGATCCCAATCATGTAGGGTGTTGCCACCTTCGGCTACATAGTCGCTTAGAACATGAATATAATATTACGGGTGAAAAATATTAAGCAATAAGAGCCAGTGAAAAAACAAATATTTTGTTAGTTAAATGCTCGGGTGTATGTCAGGGTAGTATCCTGGGTGCGCTTTTGTTCCTACTCTACACTAAAGACCTACGATAAACAAGCATATTTGCATCTGCAGAGAAAATACTAAATTATATTACCAATTTCAAATAAACCTATTTCGAACGTTACATTGCGCACAAAAATGTTTGTGGTGAAAAAATCATTGATGCATTTCTGTATATGAACCATATACTTTCACATTTAAAGTCTGCGTCTGTTCTCCTAGGCACTACGCTCTCAGAATATCATAAGAGTACTATATGTCCTATTGTTTATTTGTTACGCTATCACGCCTTACATACACAACCATCATGATGAAATCAAATCATCATGAAATTTTGCGCACTCGTTGATAGGAGCTAAAATTAGTCTGATATAATATAGGGGTGTCACATAAGTAATGTCGGTTTTTATATGTGGAAATTCCTGCGCCTCAATTCAAACATGTCGCAACTTGTTAAGACTAGTCTCTAATTCTATGAAGAGTACAATTGCTTTACTCTCTTTTAATCATTCTCTCTGTTTATTGAGGACGCAGTACGTTTTTATAATAAATATTATGGAAGCGAATAATATCTTAACAATACACGAATTTCAAATATATCGCATAGGAAATTTTCACATCTAAAAACCGACTTATGAGACACCCAATATGATAAAAAATTTCCGACAAAGATTATTATCACGTTGCAGATGTCTTTAAAGGATTCAAGACGTTGCAACCGTTGACCGGCCATGCGGACTTCGATGGCATTTACGAAACGCTGCAGAAAATATCTGGTGAAAAATGTAAGTTTTTTTAATTCCGTATGAAAACTACCATAGCTCAGTCCATTTTTACGCATATCATCTCTCACACAATCCATCCATCTTTTTTTTGACCTACCTCATGTCTTATATCCTTCCACATCCATATTTAAGACTTGTTTTATAATATTCCATTCATCCCTCCGCATAATGTCCATACCACGCTAACCTATTACTCCTTAACCTCCACGTTACTGGAGATACAATCTGCCGCCAAGCAGTAGTGGTTGCATTAATGGGTTCCGGTGGAAGGGTGTGGGTGCCGGTGAAACCATATGCGCGTGAGACGTATCATCCCCGTCTCAGGTGATGGACGCAGCAGGATGAATGCGACTCAGTAAAGATTTGGATCTCATACTGAGTCGCGCGCATTACTGTTGTCATGGGCGAGGGTCACCACTTACCTTTATCAAATCTGGTGGGCCCTCAGCTCGTTCCGTCACTCATTCACATAAAAAAAAAAACAAAAATACGATATTATTGACTCATAATAAATGTTTCAGATGTACACGAAGTTTGTGATTACTTAAAACGCCTAACTACAACACATATTGATGGTAAGCATTCATAACTTTAACGTGATAACGTATTAAATCGACGAACGCCGGCTGCTGCGTAAAAGCATGAGTCATTGTCACCTTCCGCCTGGGTTGAGAGTGCAAGCGAGAGCACGGAACGAGCGATAGAGACGCACGATCGGTGGGACCAATCGAAAGAATATTGAGTGAAATAAAAAACGGGAATGATAAATGTCGGAGAAATGGGGTATAAAACATTTTAAAATATATATACAAATATATTTTTTTCTTATTATATTTTTCAATGTTTCTGTCAAATTGATATCTTCATCTAAAAGTTGGTTGAGAAGACGGTAAAAGTATATTTAGTATTCTTTCTTCCATTTCAGGAATGGCGGGAGTGAGGAAAGCGGTCCAGGACGTTACAGGCGGAGTGGGGCCGACGGAGCTACCTCATGTCCTAGAAGTACTTCTACCGGAAGTTGGTGGGTACTGATTTGATCCTGGAATTCATTGTGGGGGTCCAGGTGCTCGCAGTAAGTGGGTACACGTAGGGATACTGAGCAACAAAAAGCAACAGTAGAACTCCACACCATTTTTTTTCCTGGATAAATGTCTTAGCGTACCGCCCTGCCACGGGGAAACAGAACGGTTATGTGGGACTACCCACTAAAACCCCACGGTGTCCTCTTCTGCTTAGTGGCGGGAACACGGGAACGTTTTAACACACATCCGCGATCCCGCCGCAGCTGTCCGTTTCTCCTCCTTGGGATGGCAATGGATGCCACCACCCTGTGCCTTGTTACATTTTGGGGGTCCAGCAATAAAAAGCAGCAAGTAGCTTGTGCAAAGTTCGAAATACTGCCTCTACGCCTGGTAATCTGCCCCCAAGCTGTATTTCGGTCGAAGGGTATGGGTGCCGGTGAAATCACAAGCGCATGAGATGTAGCATCCCTGTGTCGGATGACAGGCGCAATGGTGTGGTATACATTTTCTTCTTTTCATGAAATTGAAATTGTTTTTTTTTTTAAATTATTGTACTTTCTTATTATTACAGATACGAGAGGAGCTTTCAATCTTCTCATTTCCAGCACGAGAACCGGAGGTATGTATTCTGCCAGAATCGTGAATCGTGGTGGCCCAGGGGCACAGACGTCGACTTTCAATCTGAAAGTCGCTTGTTCAAACCCACACGTGCACCAATGAGTTTATTTCACTTGAAAAATTTATGTGCGCAATACCACGTTCTCGAAACGGTGCCGGAAACATCGTGAGGAAACCGGCATGTCTTAGAACAAAAATAATTCGACGACATGTGTCATTTACCAATCCGGATTGGGCTCCCGTGCTAGATCAGAACTCTCAGTTATCGAGAGTAGGCCGGTGTCCCTGCAGTTGAAACATGGCTGGTACGGTACGGTACGGTCTTCTGCCAATAAAATTATTCGGTTTCTATTATAGTTAAACAAGAAAAATAATAGTTTTATTTGCCAAAAGTTAAGGATCTATCACAGTTTAACAATATTATAAAAATTTACTTATATACAAATATATTAAAATAATTATCAATCAATTTATTCCCCAAATTAAGGTATATAATACATATAAATAAATATTTATGTACATATTTCACACAGCGCCATCTAGCCCCAAACTAAGCATAGCTTGTAATATGGGAACTAGATAACTGATAGAATACTTAAATTACTTTTTTTTGTAAATACATACATATAATACATATTAACACCCAGACACAGAACAAACATTTCTGTTGTCAAAGTTTGCCCTGGGAGGGAATCTAACTCACGACCAACAGCGCAGAGCTACTACCAACTGAGGTATGAGGCCAAATTTTGTTTTGAGACTCAGCGTACGAATTTATAAACACTGGCTGATCCGCAGAAACGGAATTGGTTGACAAAATCTACAATAACGCGAACAAAGCCGCGGATAAAAGCTAGTATATAGGTGTAGGATTTATGGTTGGTCGGTATAAAGAAGTGATAGTCCAATTCCATTTATATCTGACTCCATATTTATTCACGTTAACAGGTTACATAGTAGGTACACAACTTCACCTATCGCTGGGAGGGAGACGACTGACGCCAACAGCTACAGTTTCTACTATTCAGCAAAACAACTACTCTATATTCTGTGGCGTGCCGCTACATAGGTACACTCAAAAATCTTAACCCTAAATCTTAAATCTAGTCGGGTAAAAATACTTATATTTCAGATCTGGGGAGCGCTACCATTGAATTTGTGAGAATAATGAACACGAAAACATTTTCTGAAGCCATCGTGCTGCTTAAAAAGGTCATCAAACAGACGCGTGAGTTCATTAACCCCTATTCTTTCGTGTAAGTTGCCAACCCTGGTGTCGGAATTTCCAAACCGCCCAAAGGCCGCCAACACTTAACGACCAGTATAACCGTACCGATATCTTATCCTGCCCTCCGAAGGACGGAAGCGCTCAGTTCAAATGCCACTAAATGGTCACCCATCAACTTCTGACCGGGCCAAAAGTTGCTTAACTCAGATGATATGTAAAGAACAGCTAAGAAAGCTACGCCTCGAACGTTTCTACTACACTGCTTTGATGTAATTTTTTTTTTAATTTTTGTCATTTTTTCAGAATTTAAATATGCCTTGGAGGATCTTACTCAAGTCACAAATAGAGGAAGTGAGTAATTGTAGCACCAGTACTACTATTTATAACAAGAGTCCAACACAATTTATATATATATGGTGAAAATAAATAAGTATAATACTCATACTCATTTATCATTCGTGAACACTTAGTTATATTAAATTTACAATTACATTATTTGTTAAAAGTACCTGGCGACCGAGATAGGCTCGGTTTTTTTTAAATTAATTGAGCGCTGCGCATTGCGATGGAGGGGGAAGCGCCGCCATTTTGATGTCATTTAACTGCGTCACATAATGTCCGTTTACGTACACATATTCACGTAAAACACGCCCGTGTCCACGACACAGTTATACCCCATTTTTAATTGTTTCTATGTTTTCAGGCTTAGAAGTGATTGTAAAAACGTTATACAAAATCACGGGGAAAGACAACATGGCTGATGTATACTCTGTGTTTATAGATGTTTTCGAATCTGACAGTAAGTATAATTCCTACTAATATTATAAACGCGAATGTTTGTAAGTATGGATGGATGTTTGTTACTCAATCACGCCAGAACGGCTGAACGGACCTGGATGAAATTTGGCACAGAGATAGATTATAGTCTGGAATAGCACATAGGCTGCTTTTTATCCCGGAAATATGTACGGTTCCCGCGGGAAGTCCAACCGCGGGTAGCACCGCGGGGCGCAGCTAGTAAATTAATAAACGTTTACACACTCGTACCTCTGCACTGTAACCTACCTTCGGGGTCCCGGGTTCGATTCCCACACTTTATGTGGTGAGCATGAAGTTTGTTCTCGGGTCTTGGGTGTTTGTCTTGTGTTTGTGTTTGTCCATGCCATCTGCGACACAGGGAATCCTAGTGCAGAGGTATGAGTATGTTAACGTTGTTTTTTAAACTGCGTATTTTGCTTTGCTGTTACTTTTTCTTCGCCCAGTGTATACCGATTTGGAATTTTCGTTTGTAAAATGGTAGAGTGTGCCCTTTAGGGGCAAAATATAAGGGATGAAAGAATTGAAATCGCTTTACACTAAATAATATTTGTCCGTGCAAGCCTCTAATGTTCCCACTGCAGACACCGGCCTACTCTCGATAAATTGACAGTAAATAGGCTCTGATCTACCACGAGAGCCCAATCTGGATTGGTAGATGTCACATGTCGAATTTATGATTCTAACACATGCCGGTTTCCTCACGATGTTTTCCATCACCGTTTCGAGAACGTGGTATTGCGCACATAAATTTTTCAAGTGAAAAAGCTCATTGGTGTATTTGAACCAGCGACCTGAAAGTCGGCGTCTGTACCCCTGGGCCACCACGCTCTCTAAGAATTCGCATTCTTCCAGATTTAGTAAGAGTGATACAGCGCATCAACGAAGTCACAAAGTTCCATGACGCGTTATACGTCATGACTTCTATGCTTGACGTGACTCAGACGAAGACGATACAAGACGCCAAGACAGTCATCCTGGCTCTGACTATACGGCAGTGTAAGTACCATTTTTTTCGTGTAACCACCTCTGTTGTCGGAGTTTCCAAGCCGCCTAAAGCTTCCGACATGACTTATTAATTTTTTTAATTTATTATTTTTTTTTATTTGTAATATTGTTTTGTTTTTTCCGCATGTATTAACCTATTTTTTTTCTTATTATATATTTTGAACTTTTTTTTTAAATGTCTGGTTATCTCTATTAACACGCTGTGACGCCCTATAATTGCGGGACCACTATTATTAAGACCTTTTATTATTTTAAGTTGTATGTTCAGTGTATCTTGTGTTGGGAGTCCTAAATCACTACATAGTATAAAACAAAGTCGCTTTCTCTGTCCCTATATCCCTATGTATGCTTAAATCTTTAAAACTACGCAACGGATTTTGATGCGGTTTTTTTTAATAGATAGAGTGATTCAAGAGGATGGTTTATATGTATAATAACATCAATTAAATAGTGTTACTGTGTTGTCTTACTGTTATTTCCCTAAATTTAACGCGTGCGGGCCACGGGCAGTAATGAATAAATCAAAACTACTGGCTCGATTTTAATCATTTTTTCAGTGAATGACATAGGCTATATATTTTATATCCATGCGAAGCCGGAGCGGGCCGCTAGTAAATAAAAAAATTATTAGCTAGCATAGATAGATAGATAGGTAGATGAAACTTTATTGCACACCAAAAAGATAACAATAGCTTAAAAATATAAATCTTAAATAATAAAAAGGTGACACAATGGGCGGTCTTGTCGCTATAAAGCGATCTTTACGGACAACCTTTGGATGTGCATCTAGTATTAGAAACGAGAAGGGGCATTGGTGCATCTTATTAGCTACCTTCATAAGAAATTTTATCTAAATCCATTCTTATTCTAAAAACATACAGATAAACTTTCGCATGTATAATATGATGTTAATGACCTTTCCTAGTTTACAAATTGTTTATAATACAATACAATTGGGGGGTCCATTGTTTTATTGGGGGGTCCAGTTGCTCGCGTCCGTAGGTGTGTACCCCTTGATTCCCCACACGTACCCCCTGAGTGCTAAAGGAGCAACAACAAGTAGCAGTAGAACTTGTGCCTAGTTCGTCCGGAGAGGTACTGCCACCACATCTGGAATCTGCCGCCAAGCAGTAGTTGTTGCATCACTGTGTTCCGGTGGAAGGGTGTGGCTGCCGGTGAAATCACATGCGCATGAGACGTATCATCCCGTCTCGGGTGATGGACGCAGTAGGATGAATGCGACTCAGTAAAGATTTGTATCTCATACTGAGTCGCGCGCATTACTGTTGTCATGGGCGAGGGTCACCACTTACCATCAGGTGGGCCCTCAGCTCGTTCCGACGCTTATTCACAATGAACTGAACTGAAATATGATTCCAGTACCACTCCTGGACGTATTGGAACAGATACGGATCAAATCAGGACACGAAGACATCTTGGATTTCTTCCGAAAGCTTTTACTGATCACTAACACGAAATGTAAGTAAACAAACAATAAAAAGAAAACGATTCTGTGTCGCAGATGCCATGGATCACACGACACAATCAACCAAAACCCGAGAGCAAATTTTATGTTTCTATATACTGGAAAAAGTGACTTACCATATCAGCCTTTAATCTATAAGTACCACTGCACTACGATTATTAAGAGTGTATGGGCTTTGATCTACCACGGGAGCCCAAACCGGATTGGTAGATGTCAGATTTCGTCGAATTTTTGGTTCTAAGACATGTCGGTTTCCTCACGATGTTTTCCGTCACCGTTTCGAGAACGTGGTATTGTGCATATAAATTTTTCAAGTGAAAAAACTCATTGGTTCACCTTTGGGTTTGAACTAGCGACCTTCAAATTGAAAGTCGGCGTCTCTGCCCCTGGGCCACCACGCTTCACCAATATATTTTACTCCAAAGAAAGTAGAACAGGGACTTAATAAGCTCCAAACTCAGCAATAAGACCGCAAGGTCTTGTACATAAATAATTTCTATATATAAAAATGTCATATTTTTTAAGAAAAAAAGTACCTATATACATTTTTTTGTATGTGATTTCAGTCTCGCTTGACGAGAGTAGAGGCTAATGTGGAAAGAATTGTGACAGTGACTTTAATGAAAAATATATTTTTTCCAGCTGTCACAGAGGCTTGGGAGGAGATTAAAACTGTTACATTTATAACAGGTAATTAAACATGTATTTTTTTTATTACTATGTAGCTTCATCCAAAGTGGGTCAATGGTTATTTTTTTGGTTTTTAAATCCAAATACTATTATATTATAGAAAAAATTGTTATAATTTCCAATTATTTTGCCTTATTTTTCTCTCGATTTTCGTCGTTTTTAAATATGATTATATCTATGGAATATGTATACATGAATATATCTAGGGATGTATGGAAGTGGTTTTTTTTAGATTTTTTTTGACCAGCTCAGGAATAACCCCGCCGCGAAGTAATAGGTATTTTTTTTTATCTTTCAGATATATTTTTCTTCTTCGAAACTGTGTCCAAGTACACCAAGGCGAGTGTCATCGTGTTCCTGGAAACGATTCTGAAGTTCACCAACTCGACCAACATCGGCGTAGCGACAACCATACTCTGCAAGATAGCTAACCAAAGGAATGAAACTTTTGCAGGTATGTATAATTGAATAGCATAGTACAGACGGCTCCGTGGCTTAGTTGGTTGTTCGAGTTCCGGTTTCGATTCCCGGCCGGTGCACATTATGTGAGGTTTTTTTATTTTTATTTAAATAAGTGAGCTGAGGGCCCACTTGACTTTGAATAGCATAATACAGACGGATCCGTGGCTTAGTTGGTTCCGGTTTCGATTCCCGGCCGGTGCACATTATGTGTGGTTTTTTTTTAAAATTTGAATAAGTGAGCTGAGGGCCCACCTGATGGTAAGCGGGACCCTCGCCCATGACAACAGTAATGCGCGCGACTCAGTATGAGATACAAATCTTTACTGAGTCGCATTCATTCAGCGTCCATCACCCGAGACGGGGGTGATATGTCACAGGAATGGAACCACTACTGCTTGGAGGCAGGCAGTATCTCTCCGGACGAACTTGGCACAAGTTCTACTGCTACCTTTGGTTGCATGAAGTTTGTTCTCGGGTCTTGGGTGTTTGACTTGTGTTTCTGTTTGGCCATGCCATCTGACATCCTATTGCATGGAATCCTAGTGCAGAGGTATGAGTGTGTAAACGTTTATATATAGGTATATATATTTTTTATCTACACATTACCTGAAGCCCTGCTATACTTTTTATACATATTATTAAACACACACAAATGCTTAACTTATGTATGACCATTGCATGTAAATTTAATACATGTAAAATAAATATTGTATGATATATTTTCTAAGTGTAGTATTTCAAACAGAAAATACCGCAAGCAAAGCAAAGAGATTTTAGTAAAGAAACAAACCTGTATTTTTTGTGTCTGTTGGTATAATTAATATATTTTTATATCTTCTAGGCTTTTTCGAGGTGGTTGAAGTAATTCACGAAATTACCAAAATGGGTAAGTACAAACTTGTATTTAACACGCGTGTTAGTATGCCTGTACGGCGATTACATAAAAGTAGGATCCAAAAATAAATTCAAAAATTCGACGGCATGTGACATCTACCAATCCGGATTGGGCTCCCGTGGTAGATCAGAGCCTATTCACTCTCAATTATCGAGAGTAGACCGGTGTCCCTGCAGTGGGAATATTAGAGGTTGGTACGGTACGGTACTATCGAAAAATTGTATGAATAATCTGGTTCCCATAGTGCAAACATTGCTTCATTTCTGGCTAGAAGACGCTGTGTTGAAAGTTTATACGATGACTAGCTGCGCCCCGCGGTTTCACCCGCATAGTTCCCGTTCCCGTGGAGAATACGGGGATAAATTGATTTTATTTTTTTCGTTAATTTTCCAATGTTTTAATAGTTATTCTGCTATTCGGGACGGAAACAAATCCAACAAATCAAAAACCATGGCAATCGGTCCAGCCGTTCTCGAGTTATAAGTGTTGTAACAAACACGACTTTCTTTTATATATATAGATTTCTTACAAATATCAAATAGTCATCCATACGTCATTACATAGCTGTCATTATACGTCAATTTTGTTATTCCAAGTCTGATTCTTTTTTGTTATACCACGTTTTATAGTGACTGACGTTACATGTCAAGTCACACGGGAATGATGTCGAACGAGATAAAAAGTATCCTATGTCCTTCTCCTGGCTCTAAACTACCTCCCTGCCAATTTTCAGCTAAATCGGTTCAGCCGTTCTTGAGTTATAAGTGAAGTAACTAACACGACTTTCTTTTATATATATAGATTTTTAAAATGTCTTTGTTATATTCTGCAGATATCGTCAAGTTCTTCGAGCTAATAATAACTATCTCAAAACGATTTTGTAAGTAATTATCTGCTATTTAGTCGTTGAAAATGAATTATTGTCTATTGATGTTAATTAATTTTCCTTTTTCAGTGTTCGATGAAGCTATCATACTTTTAGAAGAATACACGGATACTACAAGTATGTACTAAACATCTAGGAATTGGAGTTTAAGGGGATCATGTTGCGTGGTGGCCCACGGGCATAGACGACTTTCAATCTAAAGGTCGCTGGTTCAAACCCACACGTGCACCATAGAGTTATTTCACTTGAAAAATTTATGTGCGCAATACCACGTTCTCGTAACTGTGACGGAAAACATCGTGAGGAAACCGTCTTAGAACCATAAATCATACATTCGTTTGTGGGTTGAAGCAACAAATAAATGGTTTATCTATCTATCTAATGTACTATTGACAAATTACTATTTTTTTTCTAGATTTCATTGATGCGCTGAAGGATTTGCCAAGGGCTACCGGTCAACCAAGTAAGTTTCATTTTTCACTCAAACTATTCTTTTATTTTCATGTTTTGTGATTTGTTGTATACAGTTTGCGAGAATAAAATTTTTCTTTCTTTCTTTCATTCTTTCTAACTGCATTCTGAAAGTATTGTTAAACAGGTGGGGCTGTCCAATAAACAATTGGATGTTGAAACATAAAATTAAAGAATAATATCTAATCGTGTTAGTTGGCTCCGTGGCTTATAGTAGCCCTGCCTTCGAAGCAAGGGTTCGATTCCCAGCCGGGCACACTTTGTGTGGTGAGCATGAAGTTTGTTCTCGGGTCTTGGGTGTTTGTCTTGTGTTTCTGTGTTTGTCCATGCCATCTGCGACACAGGGAATTCTAGTGCAGAGGTATGAGTGTGTAGCATATCTTGTAGTATGGGATCAAGAATACTGATACAATACATTTATAGTATTTGATTTCAAATATAATCATAATAATATGTATTATACCTTAGTACATTAAACGATTTTTTTTCGAATTTTTGGTCTCAATTTACTAAGCATTCTACAGTCTTTCGCTCATTCTTTACGCACGCAGCCCTTACAAAAGCAATAATTACAGAAGTACCTATTCTCAAGAAATTTAAGATATTTAACCTTTATATTAATATCTTTACAGATATAAACTTGGCTATCGAGCATATAAAGAAAGGAAAACCGAGAATCGAAAGGTCAACCACAACCACGACCGCTACAACTGAGATTCCAACCACTACTGAATCCATGCCTGAACCAACTACTGCAAAAGAAGGTGTTTTGACAACTGAGCTACCAACTACTGAACAAAATACGCAATCTCCTGCTGAAAATATGAAAGCTGACAATTCTGACGAAGAAATAACAGTTAACGAAGAAGTCACTACTGAGAAAATTGTTAGAAACAATCTGACAGAAGAACAATTTACAACTGAACGATATGTTACTGAACAAACAAATGTACCATTTACTACTAAGCACGCTATTACTGTACAGACTACAGGAAAAACCACAATGAATATACCATCTACTAATGAATCAGCCTCTACCGCCAACTCTGACGAAATAACGACAGTAAACTCACAATCTTCCACAGAGCAAGCCTCAACTGAAGGAACTACGGTAGAAATCACAATAAATAAACAATCTTCTATTGAACATACCAGCACTACTAAAGCTGATACTGAAATTACGACTTATACATCATCTGCCACTGAACAAGCTACTACAATCTCTGACGAAGTAAGGACGACAAATATACGAGCCTTTACTGACTACTCTACAGCTACAGCTGAAGAAACTACGAGTGAAGTAACAACTAATGGGCATTCTCCTACTGAATATGTCAGTTCTGTAAAAGTTGTAACTGAAATCACGACTTATAAACCATCTTCTAGTGAACAAACCACCACAGCAGGCTCTGATGAAGTAAGGACGACAAATGTATCATCTACTACTGAGAAAGCCACGACGGAAGAAATAAAGGAAGAAAAAGCAATAACTGAACAATCTTCTATTGGAAAAAATACCACTACTGAGGAAAGTGTAACAGAAATGACGACTTCTGCGCCATCTACTAACGAACAAGCCACAACTGTAGTTTCTGACAAAGAAAAGATGTCTAATGTACTTTCTACTACTGAGCAAGCTATAAATGAAGAAACTAAGGGTGAAATAACAATAAATGAACAATCTTCTCTTGAAAATACTAATACGGAAAAAACTGCCACAGAAATGACCAAACAATATACTATTGAACAACCGATTGTAAAAACTACCACTGATCAAGCCACTACTGCAAACTCTGACAAAGCAAAAACTACGAATAAACTACCAACTACTGAACAAGTCACAGTTGATGAAACTACGACAGAAACAACAATGAATGAACAATCTTCCATTAAAAATTCCACTGTAAAAGCTGTAACTGAAATTACGACTTATGAACCATTTACTACTGAACAAATAAATGTAAAATCTACGACAACGCAAGCCACAACTGAACAGAATGCAGAAGAAACAACAATAAATGTATCACATTCTTCCATTAAAGATGAGAAGACTGAGAAAACTATTTCAGAAATAACGAATTATGAACATTCTACTACTGAATATGTCACCACTCCAAACTCTACCAAAGAAATGAGAACAATTGTACAAAATATAACTGCACAATCCACAACTGAACAAAATAGTGGAACAACAACAATAAACGAACAACAATCTTTTATTGAAGACGCCACTACTGAGAAATCAAATAAAACGACTTTTGAACAATATACTACTGAACAAGCTACCACTGCAAATACTGATGAAGAAAAGATGACAAATTTACGATCTACTACGCACGCCACCACCGAACAAACTATTGAAAAAATAACGGAGATTCAACCATCTACTATTCAACAAGGCAACGCAGATAAACAGACCACTACTGAAAACTATCCCAAAGAGATGACAAATGTACAATCTACTACTGTACAAGTCAGAACTGACCAAACTTTAAAAGAAGCAACGGAGATTCAACCATCGACTAATGAACAAGACACTGCAAACGGGCAATCGACTTCTGTACAAACAAGTACTGAAAATGACGCCAAAGAGATGACGACACATGTACAATCTACTACTGAGCAAGTCCCAACTGAACAGACCATGAAACAAGTGACGAAGATTCAACAAACTACTACTAGAAAAGGCACTGCAGATGAACAGACCACCACTGAAAACCATACCAAAGAGATGACAAATGCACAATTTACTACTGAGCATACTTTAAAAGAAATAACGGAGATTCAACCATCTACTATTGAACAAGGTACTGCAAATGAACAGTCGACTGCTAAACCAGGAAGTACTGAAAATTACTCCAAGAAGATGACGACAAACGTACAATCTACTGCTGAGCAAGTCACAACTGAAAAATCTATAGAAGAAGTAACGGAGAATCAACAATCTACTACTATACAAGTCACTGCCGGCGAGCAGACTATTTGTGAAGACAATGCCAAAGAGACATCGACACATGTACAATCTACTACTGAGCAAGTCACAAATGAACATACTATAAAAGAAATAATGGAGATTCAACCAACAACTACTGAGCAAGCCAGAACTGAACATGTAACTGAAATAGTAACGGAGATTCAAGAATCTACTACTAAACATACCTCTGCAAATGAACAGACCGCTACTGAAAACCATGCCATAGAGATGACGACAAATGTGCAATCTATTACTGAGCAAGCCACAAATAAACCAACTATTGAAGAAACAAAGGAGACTCATTCATCTACTATTGAACAAGGCTCTACAAACGGGCAATCGACTGTTGCACAAACAAGTACTGAAAATGACGCCAAGACGATGACGACAAATCTACAATCTACTACTGAGCAAGCCACCACTAAACAAACCATGGACATAGAAACGGAGATTCAACAATCTACTGAATATGGCACTGCAAATGAACAGACCACTACTGAAAACCATACCAAAGAGATGACAAATATTCAATCTACTACTGAGCAAGCCACAACTAAACCAACTTTAGAAAAAATTACGGATATTCAACCATCTACTAATGAACAAGGCACTGCAAAAGAACAATCGACTGATGAACAAGCAAGTACTGAACATTACGCCAAGGAGATGACGACAAATGTACAATCTACTACTAAGCACGTCATGACTGAACCAGCTATGGAAGAAGTAACGGAGATTCAACAGTCTACTACTAAACAAGGCATTGCAAATGAACAAACCACTACTGAAAACCATGCCAATGAGATGAAGACAAATGTACAATCTGCAACTGAGCAAACCACAACTGAACAAGCCAAGGAAGTAGTAACAGAAATTCAAGAATCTACTACTAAACGTAGCACTGTAAATGAACAGACCCCTACTGAAAACCGTGCCACAGAAAGGACGACAAATGCACAATCTATTACTAAACACTACATTACAAATGAACAGGCCACTATTGCAGAGTCTTCGGAAGAAATTAAAACGAATAAACTATATTCTATTGAAGAAGCCAGTTTTGAACACGCTCATACTGAAAATGAGGATGCTACATATAATGTAACTTCGGAAACAAAAAGTGTGGATGAAACAGATGAAAATTCAAAAAACAAGAAACAAAGTACCGAAACCTCAAAACTATTTTCATCTAAAGGATCCACTTCTGATGAATCTTCTGAAATCTCGGATATATCATCTGAAACTCAGGAAACTTCTTATAATGTTGGTGATGTTCAAAGCAAGCGATCTACAAATATTAATGAATATAAAGACCAAACCACTGACACCAGTTTCCCAGACAAACTGGCTGAAGAAACAACAACTTACCATACTTTAGTAAACAATCATATAAATTACACTGACGCAACATCAGCTGAATCACAAATTACTAGTTCAACAGTAGTCATTATAACACAAAATGAAGATGGAACTAGTGAACATACAACCAAAATTACTAATAAAGTTACACATAATTACGCCACTGAAGTTCCAATTTCTCAGCAACAGACGACTGACACCACTGATGAAACAACTACTAATTCATTTGCTAAAAACACTTCTGGTGACCTTGTGACAACTCAGTCTACAAATACTCAACAAGAAAATGAAGATTCCTTACTGACCACAGATGCTTTGCATTATAGCCAAACTACAAGCTCAGGAGAAAAACCCAAAGTTCAAACAACAACTGAAAGATATGTACAACATACAACCCTGTTACTATCTGATCAAGGAGTTACTAAAAATAAATCTGATATAGATGATAGTTATAAATCAACTATTTCATCCGATCAATTTATTGATTATACAACTGAAGCCCAAAACAATCAGACTGTGCTAAAACCTGAAACCCATGATAAATCAGATATTGCTAGAACTACTACAGAATCAAATTCAATTGAGACGGCTACCGATGGTGATATGAGTACATCTGATTACTTTACCACTAAAACGTCTGACACTAAAGAAATCGAAGAAGAATATATTCATACAGATGATGGTAACTCGATAGCCGAAACGAGTCTTGACAACACAGTTACAGAAACAACAATATCTGTTACTGAATTGGATGCTAAAGCTATTAATAGCACCAATGAAACTGAATCAAATGAAACTACTAGCTCATCAATTGATTCGAATACTATCCAGTATGAAAGTTCGTCCGATGTTGTTACCACAAATTTTAACAGCCAAACAACAATGCAGCCACTTGAGCCTGTCACTGATTCTGATACAAATACACAATTTATAAGAAAAAAGAAGAAATCTACTCCTCATAAATGCAAGACGCGGTATGACGACAAAGGAAACAAAATATCGTCGAATTGTGGAAAAGAGGTAGAGAGTTCAGACATTAATGATATTACGAATTCATCTGGTGATGATACTATTAATGATTCGGGTGTTTCAGAAACGACCATCTCTGAAAAAACACAGAATAAAGAAGACTCACCCCCACAAGGTAATGATTCCAATTGGGAAGCCAGCGGCGCATACGAAGAAAAACAAAAAAGACAGAAAGAAACGGAAGAGATTGCTAGCATACGATCTACAACTGTAACAATCGCACAGGAATCAGAAAGTGGCAACACAGTAGTAACAAATACACATTATGACGACACCACAACTGAAGCTAGCTATGAAACTTCTACTCACAAACAAAACACAACTGACAACCGCAAAACGAATTCTACGAAAGGTGCTAGCAAAACAAACGACAAGGAAACTAGTGCTTCGACTGATGACAAAGCTAAACCATACCGAGATACACGACCTACAGAAAATACAAACACTCAGTATTCAAATAACGGTTTAGCAGATAATCAGAAGACAGTTGAGGCAGATGATATTAAGGACAATGAAGCTAATGATACAAGCAGCGCCGTTGAGTTTAAACAGCCGATTAGCCAGCCTGTACCTCCTGGGACAGAAACTGCAGAAAGTACTACTACAATAGTCCCAAGTACGGGAATGGATGGACCGAGCGCTAAGACTGGCGGGAAACTGTCTCTCAATCAGGGAAAACATGGTGAGAATTATTTCTTTTTCGACATATCCAAGGAGGTTATCAATTTGGGTGTATTTTTTTTAATGTTCGTTACCGTTACCCCGTCTCTTATAAAACCATTTGGATAAATATAATTTTTTATTCGATTTTTTTTTGCCAGGTTGGTCCCAAATTTTATCAAAATTGGTTGTTAAATGCATTTGAAAGTAGACAAAGCAATAATAAAAAAATAATTAAATCTGTCTGTCTGTTTATTCCGGCTAATCTCCGAAATTTTGGGACCGCTTTCTATGGATATTTTACTGATTTTTTACTGTTTTATGGAGTAGCAAAAATATTTAATTCCACTCGCACGAAATAGCGGAGAAAACCCACTACCTATTAATCTGGTCGCAAAGCGGTGATGCGTTCGCATTCCTTCTGATTAACTTTCAGACAATAGGCATAATCCCCTCTAAAATGTAGTAAAAGTATTTGATCATGGTCGGGATTTGAACCAGTGGCGTTCATTGAGTCAGTCCGTCATTTTCCAATCAGTCACTTTCAACCTTTCAACTATCAGTCAAAAAAATATTTTTATTTTTTCAGAAATTATGCATGCCTTGGAGAGTAGCATGAATTTAAAAGTTCTCATTCTACCTACCGGGCCAATCGGGAAGAACTGCTTCTGTACCTGCGAGTCTGATGGAGCGCCTAAACTGATACCGATCGACGCACTACCTAAAGAAATTACAGGACAGACTAAAAATTGATTTTACGATTAGATCCTCCATGTTGAAAACTCATTAGATAAAAATATGTTCAATGTAAGAAGTCCCCTGACGTGGCGCTAGATTCGAGCGGACGCAATATTTCGTATCGCGTATCTTAGTTCTTTATTCGATACGCTTAGTGTGATATAATGTTGAGTTGCTACCAACAGATGGCGCTATTATTATTAACAGTTGTCACACAAGAATCCTGTCGATGATCAATTTTGATTTTCCGACGTGTAAATACAATAATCATTACAGTTAAGAGTAAAAGTGTTTATACTTTTCTACGGGTTTTTATTTCTCAATCCATCCATACTATACACACTCACACAGGGTTTCACACTCACTAGTCTATACAAATAAATAAAACTGAAGTGTGTGTTTGTAATGTCAATACATTTGAAAGTTTACGGTAAATACTGCAAAAAAACTATTTTTAAAAAAGTATATACGGTACATATTGTAAAAGAACTTTTTAAAATTTGTCCGTCTGTTTGTTCCCACTAATCTCTGAAACGGCTGGACCGATTCTGACAGGATTCACTGATGTTATAAGGAGTAACATACTTTTATACAAGATAAAGAATCAGGGGTCCGTCGCTAGGAGCAGTCTCTAATAAAATACAATCAAAAAAACTCCGCTAGTTCCCTACCAGAGTATAAGAAGACCTAATTCACAGAGATGCGCTGCCCTGGCACGGGGATGTAACGTCTTATGGGCATGTAATTTCACCGGCATCCATCACGTATACCCAGGCCACGCAGGGCGAGTGCCCCAATGATCGACGCCAGCTCAATAGTTATGATTGCAGTAGGTACTTCTCATGACCAGTCGCACTTATCTTAAATTCTAGACTAGAGCAAAAGAGAATAGCCATACATACTTCATTTTCAGTAGGCAGCAAATAGTTTGCGAATTTAACTTCTGTTAATTATTAATATTAGCGGTCTTAAATCATCTTCGCATTAGTATTGAAGATTAAAAAAATGCAATACTCAATACGTTTATTTACTATCTATGGTTAAAATTGTGTTTAACCAACCAAGTCATGTAGGATTTTACCCTAACTAAACCCCTCCGGTGGCCGACCTCTGCGCATTCGAACCTTCCCTGGGCCCGATAAGCAAAGCAGCCGGAGCCCTCACTCAGAATGCCTTCGGGCCCAGAAAGTCTTCTCTCTATGGGCAGGAGAGACACCGCAACCCCTAGGGGGGTCCGGATTGAATTCGGTGAGCAACGGTTGGAGTGTGGTACCGTTAAACTTAGTAACTTTGGCTACCAACAAGATGAAATAAGCTGTTTTGAATATGTATTTTTAAAGTACCAGGGGCTGGTATAGTAGCTACTTTAAATAATATTTATATTTTAAGTATTAATAATCTGAGAATGACATCACCTCAATAAGTCGCCTTGGGTAACAAAAGAATTTTAATTAGTTGATACAGCACGTTTTATAGTTGTACAATTTATTCAAAATTATTAGAGTAAATAATACTCAGAACATTACAACAAGGTCACAATAGTTTGCAAGTTCGCGCCGAAAATGAATTTATAACGATAAATGACGTGTAGTTCATATGACATTTTTGACAAACACGTCGCAAAGTTTTTCCCCTTTGAATTGCCTCTTCCACTCTTTGTTATCCCCAAACCAAACAAAATTAAAGCTTCATTTGTGGGTGTAAACCTAAACTACACAAGACTTGCATACTTACACACCAACACTAGGATTCCCTGTTCACCCAATATTTGATAACCAACATAAAGTTTGCTCCAGCCGGGAACTAAACCCTTTTCACTTTGAATCATAATTGTAAAAACATCAAAACGAGAACGTATCCTGACTAAGTTGGTTTCAAGCACTCATTTGCTTGACTGGCCGCCTTTATTTTAGTTTACTTAATGGTAAGATTAGCAAACTGAACCACCGAAATTTTGCCATTTAGTGGAATAAAAAAAAAAACAATTTTACTACGCCAACTAATTATTCGAATGGAAATAGTCATCATATTAACGCCTGTGTGTAACTTGTCACATTTTTGTAAGTTAAGTGTCATTAGCATAATTAGTTACATAAACGAGGACTTGTCTAGTGCGAATTAAGTGATTGATTAATTAATATATTCAAATAGTTCCTTATGATTAAGAATGTGAGAGTCACATTCTCTTCCTACAAAAACCCTCTAAGTACCAGGTGGATTTTTCTCTAATCCAGTTATGTTAGAATGAGCTCCTGGCATGACGCAGAAGCCACCTCAACCTCCATAGAATCAATGTAATATTACAATCTTAAGACTGTTCTTGTTAAGTTGAAAGAGCCAATCAAAATACAATAATGTTTTGTGGTAACAGGGTCAGGTCTCTCGTTCACTATTCTAACTATTCATGAATACTTCCGTATATTAGGGATTTTTTTAAAGACGGTAACCCTAATCAGGGTAAAAATTATCGCGCTTACAAATGAAATGTCATTCATTGTCTGTCATGTCACCATTCCTAGATGCCCGTACAAAATAAAAAATAAGGCGGTTAGCGCTGCCATGCACAAAATCAGGATTCTAAGGTAAATACTTGTGCTTTTTTCTTGTGCCCTTAGTATTTATAACACTTAAAACAACTTACATCAAAATCTTGCTGCATCATTCTAACCCACAAACTTTCGATTCTGTCAGTAATTCTCATGTTTTCACAAGTGAAATTTCGATAAAAACACCAATAGACCAGTTATTGGGGAAATGTGATGTTTTTGCAACGCTTATGCATCGTATTTTCCTTACGAACATGTTTTTAAGTTCGTGTGAGGAGACCTACCTACCTACTTCTAATGCAAGCAAAATAAATGTAGAATAATTTGTTTTCTTATTCGTCTCTGTTGTGGCATTAAAATATAGCTCATGCATTATTTAGACTTGAACTACTTATATTTTTCCTTATCCATATCAATTTGCTGGAAGTTTCATAGAATTGTCCCAGACATTCTCATTTTATTATCAAGTATATATATCACTCTTACTGTCTCTTGTCATCAGAACTCACCTATGCTAGCTACTCTAGCTAGTATTAATGTGCTTATTAAAAACTACACAAGTTGTCCATGATACCTGTGATTTGTGTTTTATTAGATGTATATATTGCTGGTGAGTGTATTTTTAATTGCCATAAACATTGTAAACCTAAAATTTATGTAACTTTTTACCATCTTTAAAAAAAAGATGAGGTTCATAATTCTAAAGCATTTAAAACTGTTTATAAGTTTAATCTTAATTACTAATTTTTGTTTTTGTTTTAGTTTTAATAATTAAACAGCTTTGTCGGTAGCATCTCTGTCTTCTGTGTTGTAGTTTCTAGGTTCGGCTCCCACTTAGAACAAGAATTTGTGTAACATAGATTTTAGTCCTGTATGTGAATGAATTATATTTATTTACAAAAAAGTACTGTTCTATCTGTTATATAGTTTCCATTGTACTTGCTGTGTTTAGTTAGTTATATATTATTATTGGTACAAAAGTTAACATCAAACAATGAGAAAACTGAAAGAACATGTGCTTTTCACAAGTCACTAACAAAATTACTTCACCTTTGAAAAGTAGCTTATGTGTTAATCTAGAGCATTAGTTCCCAAAGTGGTCCAGGTTGACCCCCAGGGGTCGAGGAGATTCGAGGGGGGGGTCTACATTGTTGCAACAAAAATATTGTTTATTTTAGATCAAAGAAAAATGTACTTTGACATATTATATATTGGAGTTTTTACTATGTATATTATCCATATTTGTGCAAATTTTCTATGAACAAAAATATAATTTCTGTGGCGTTACTTTGCCCAGGTATGCATTGTTTCCAGGAGTGAAAAATATTCAAATGGCGCGTCGATGCAATTGCCTATTATATCTACAATGCGCAGATAATCATCTACTAAAACATTTAAAGAAACGTGTAAAAACGACGTAACTGATAATTAGAAGATAAATGACATATTTTAATCAATGCATACAAATAAATACAATTAAAGTGATATAAAAATACTAGCTTTTTTAGGTATATGGTACATTTTACAAAAAAAAAACGAAAAATTGTCCTTCTATCAGTGTTTGTTCTGGATAATCTAAACAGCTGAACCGAATTTGACGGGGACACTACGCTATCGTGTTACCACGTTCTCAAAACGGTGACGGAAAACATCGTGAGGAAACCGGCATGACAGAACCAAAAATTCGACATGTGACATCTACCAATCCGGATCGGGCTCCCGTGGTAGATCAGAGCCCATTCACTCTCAATTATCGAGAGTAGGCCGGTGTCTCTGCAGTGGGAACATTAGAGGCTGCTACGGTACTAAGCTATCTGCCATAGTTGTTTTTATTAAGGAGTAACATAATATGGGAGTATCTTAATTTTTTGGGTTCTGCGCTGAAAATAAATGTTATTGGTTTCTCTAGATAACTCTTATATAATCTAATATATCTAATATAATAAGAATTAATAATATATAAGAATCTGAGCAACCTTTTCCCTGAGGGTCTCAGGGCGGGTGCTTAATAAAACCGAGCTTGACTTGAGAAAAAAAGATTTTTCACATAACATACAATATATATCTAATCTAATATAATATAATTGTTAAAAAGTAACCACAATAAACGAGTAACTTTAGTTAACATTTTCGTTTAATTAACAACATCAATTTGTTAAGAATAAGGGCGTAACTATTTATTATCTACACCTATTAGAATTTATTTCATTTACAATTATTGCCATTAAATGGTGTACTTAATCGTTTTGTTCCTTCGATTAAAATAGTTTTCTGTCTGAAAACTTGTAACACTGCAACATGGGTACTTTTTGACCAACCGTGTGTCGCAACAAGTAAATTAAATAAAAATATACAATTGGTGTCACCTAACCTAGTGGGTACGAATCGCCCGTATATTTCGTTAGTAAATCCAAAATTTAGCTATCTTGCTTCTGTATTCTAAAGTCTTATCATTTGCCTAGAAAATTAAACTAATCTGTTTATAATATTTGTATTGATAACGTGTTTGGTTAACATTTAGTTATTATCATATAGCGGCGTATTTTTAATCTTGCTAAGTATAAACCTATCTAATTTTTTTTCGTTAATAATTACACTAGTTTACACCGTTTTTATACCCCAGCTAAAAGTTGTTATTCATTTAGGTAGAATTATCCAGAAAAAATAATAAAAAAATTCTATCACGTCTGGTTTAAGAAATATTTATTAACTTAACTGAAATACATAATTTTGGTATTAATACTAAAAAAAAATTAAAAATGTCAAATTTTTGCCTTCTTTTTATAGCTATTTGAATCAGTTTCTCTTATAATGGACTAACAGTAATTCCCCAACATGTTTTCATCCCAAAATCCTTGATGTCGTTCTTCAAAAACCTTTAAATCTTGATGGAAACGTTCCCCTTGTTCGTCACTCATACTTCCTAAGTTTTCAGGGAAAAAATTAAGATGCGATTGCAATAAATGAATCTTTAATGTCATGTTTACTACCATCTTTTGAAAATTTTCCAATAAATCGGTAACAATTTCCTTGTAATCTTCACTTTTCTTATTTCCCAAAAAATGTTCCAATCAGATTTTTCATTAACAGATAAAAGGCTTTCAAACGGAGAATCTTTCATAATTTTACGGATTTGTGGGCCAACAAATATACCCTCTTTCAGTTTTCCTTCTGTAATGTTCGGAAAGATATAATAAATAAGATATAATAAACAATAAACTGTCGTTACCACGTTAGGTAGTTAAAAAAAACATTTGACTGCAGGAAGAATTTGTGACGTGATAGAATATTTTTACTAACACTTTTTGGTTTAAGGAAGGTATATTAACATATTTGTATACATTTATTTTGGGGTATAAAAAAAAAGTTCAATTTTGTAAACTAGTGTTATTTTTGCAGTCAAAATTATTGCGATCAAAAAGTCAGTAGAGTCAAAAATGCATAAACGGAACATAAATCTATTGATTGTACCAGCCTCTAATGTTCCCATAGCAGGGAAACCGGCCTACTCTCGATAATTGAGAGTGATCTCTGATCTACTTCAAGCCCAATCCGGATTGGTAGATGTCACATGTTGTCGAATTTTTGTACTATGTTTTCCGACGCCTCCACGCGTTTCTGAGAAACGCGCTAAAACGAAAACCAAAGATTTTTTATCGGTTAAAACGTGAATATAATCCTAATAAAATTAAAATCCTACTCCATTTTTTTAAGTCAGTCGTAATGTATCTAGATCTGTAGTAATGTCTGAGCTGGCTCCTTCCATAATTATGCTTAAATGTTATTGTATCTAGCTGATTAAATTGCTATCTGCTACTGACATTGACATAATTGATAAATAAAACGTTTCCTGGGTTTTGTCGTCTATACAAACACCGTATATATGTAGAATGTGGAATAAAACCACAGTATCCCCCGGTTTACAAGGTCAAACCTACTAATTATTGTCTATTAGCTTAAACCTATTCTTGTACCTTCAATGATTTTTTTTCTCAATAATATAATCAGTCTTAAAATGAACGCCCCTCCAATATCTGTACCCCTAGATGCAAAATAGTTTATAGACGCAATATTGCGAAAATATCTTTGGTTTTTCAAACGCAATCTCATTTATTCCTTTAGATTTCAAGTATCGTTTGGACACGTCAAATTTTACACACACAAGTAAACAAATTCATGAGCATATAACGTGTCACAGGAGCTCCTTACTCACAATGCATACACAGATATGTCAAATTACAGTCAGTTTTCATGCTTTAGCTAGTCTTGTAACCGTGGTCTAGTAATCGCCTTCAAAAAGGTAGGGGTTTTTTTTAAAGCGGATGTTTATATTTTTTGATGGGTGTTTTTAAATAGGCATAACACCGTCATTTTATTTACAAACAAATAGACAAAAAAAAAATTGAATTGATATGCTTTCAGATTTCATCGGTTCAATAGTTTGGTTGTTGAATAAAATTACTGAAAATACATGTCATGCAAGTAAACGAAATTGCAAAATATGCTTTACTGTGACTTTTCCTCGCACGTTGTATACCGATTCAAATGTTTCTTTTTTATAATGGTAGGGTGTGTTAGAATTAAAGGATGAAAGGTGTAAAGTTAGTTTTTTTTTTTCTATTTTTAAATCAGTCATTTGTTTGAAGAATATTTTAAAGCCAAAATAAATAATTGGGATTTAAAAAATGCTGTTTAGCTGATGAGTACTCAGAACAAATGACAGAGCATCAACACATGATAATTACGATACAGATAGACAATGGCGTGCTATTTTCGCATTATCCTCAACACACGTTTTCCTTCTAAATCATAAATAATTTTATTACATTTAGTTTGTAGACAATATAACTCTAACGACGCAATCACTGCTGCTATACTTATACGATTTTTTGTTATTATAGTAATAGGACGAGTTGACGGCCTGTAATGTTAAATGATTAATACCGCCCATAAACAACAGCTACTGAGGTCTTACCTATCGATTTATGAGAATACTAGTCGCATCGCGCTGCTTCCGTCACTCTGAGGCGGGAACGTCTCATGTACATGTAATTTCACCGGTACCCACACCCTTTCTTAATAAGCTCAAGCAAACCTTGTCTAGCTACTAAGTTCAGTCGCACTCACATAAATTTTAATGTCAGAATGACAATCCTAAAAAAGGAATTATGTATTTACGAAAGTAACAAGAAATAATTGAAATAGAAACCCGATTGCGTGAAAAATTCCAAATTACATTTGAATATAAAAAATTCTGTAGATAGACAATAAAGAGGTATTGGGAAAAAAAATTATTAGGAGTACAAATAAGTTTCCGCCGTTTTTAACACAAATTAAATATTTATTGTAGAAGAACGGTAATATAAATTTATTCAAAATATTGCCCATCACTTGCAACCACTTTTTCCCATCTCTCAGGCAGCATTCGAATCCCACGTCTGAAGAACTCCTTGTCTTTTGAGGTTATCCACGAATCAACCCAATTTTTGGTATCCTCATAAGATGTGAACCGCTGCGCCGTCAGAGCATGTGCTACGGACCGGAACAGGTGATAATCGGACGGTGCAATGTCTGGTGAATACGGCGGGTGGGGTAACACTTCCCAATCAAGTGTTTCCAAGTACTTTTTCACGGGAGCCGCAACATGTGGACGAGCATTGTCATGCAGAAGAATAATTTTTTCGTGTCTAGAATAGTATTGAGGGCGTTTTTCCGTCAGAGCTCGGCTCAATCTCATCAATTGTGTTCGATAGAGGGCTCCAGTAATTGTTTCGCTCGGATTAAGCAACTCATAATACACTACACCTAGCTGATCCCACCAAATACACAGCATAAGTTTTTTTCCGTGAATATTCGGTTTTGCTGTTGATGTTGACGCGTGGCCAGGTAATCCCCATGATTTTCTTCTTTTTGGATTGTCATAATGTATCCACTTCTCATCACCAGTTATGATACGATGTAAAAAACCCTTTTTTATGTCTAGCTAGCAGCATTTCACTTAAGCATAATCGGCGTTCAATATCTCTCGGCTTTAATTCGTACGGAACCCAATTTCCTTGTTTATGAATCATTCCTAATGATTTTAAACGATGTGAGACTGCTTGCTGAGTGACTTCTAATGTTAGAGCAAGTTCTTTTTGTGTTTGAGATGAATCTTCCTCCAATAATTCCTCCAATTCTGCATCCTCGTAAATTTTTGGCCTTCCACTGCGATCTTTGTCTTCTACGTCGAAATCACCATTTTTAAACTTTTGAAACCACTCTCGACACGTTCTCTCACTCAAAGCAACCTCACCATATGCTTCTACGAGCAATCGATGCGCCTCAGCAGCAGATTTCTTTAAATTAAAGAAGTAAACTAATATTTCCCGCAAATGACGCTTACTTGGCTCAAATTTTGACATTTTCAACTTATAAAAATTATATTTTACCAATATAAAATCAATGATATTAATAGGTTATGTTGTTCTTGAATGTCCAAACTATTTTTTAAGCCGGTTATCATCTGCGAAAGCTAACCGAAACTCCGTGCCGCGCCATCTACAATAAAACGGCGGAATCTTATTTGTACTCCTAATATGAAGATATAAAATGGCGTCAATAGGCCATTTTAATTTTTATAATTAATATACAATTTAAAAACCCGTGTCAATCTCGCAATTAAGACGAATCTATCGACACCTCCTAAGCTAAAAACTCCTTTTCTTGCGTAGTCGGGTAATGAAAAAGCCGTAAACATTGACCAATCTACTGATTCTGGGAACTTTAGTATCATAATAATACAAGTAAAAAAAAATCTGTGCCTAATTAGACCTTTTTTTGTTTCAGATCTTGACATGCCGTGATATTCCTCATACAAACATATTATTTTTTATCCCAAAATTGACATTCTCTTTTGGAAGCATTTATTTTCGTTTAATCAAATCATTTTTCGGCTAACACGTACGGGCAGAAAAATTTAGCACCCACATCATACTCTATAAGCTCTTGAGGGCTACAGAGAAGACTCGAAATCTTGGAGAACCAGGACTTAGTCTTTATCATTTTATCATTTCATGATGGCAGACAAAGCTATAGGCGACATCACGAGAAAGGTGGCGGACCTAAACGTCCTATCCTTTCGGAAACTAGATGAGGTGAAAAGGTTGGCGAACCATTTTCGCTACGTCATCTCACACCCCTTGACTGAAAGCAATCCAGCTATACTTAGGTATTTGACTAGTCTCAATGAGACGCACAAAAAGATTTACACTCAGAAGCGGGAGAGCGTGGAAGTGGAGTATATCTTCACGACGGCGAAGAAGAGCAACCTCCAGCGTCAACGATTCAACAGCCTACAGATCAGCGAGGTGCCGGAACTACTCAAAGCCGAACTGTTGACCGCCGAGAACGCGAAACAAGTGCACATCTGCACCGATTGCAACGTAGAGATTGAGTTGAACGACGATGAGCCGCTGATGGAATCGCTGCAGAAACACTTCAACTTGGAAATCCACCTTCCCAAGCTGAAACGCGAGAGTATCGACGTGTCAGAACCTGTTCTCCTCCCCAACATGTCTAGGAGGCTGTCTTCTATGGCCTGCGGAGAGAACAACGTAGACGTTTCTCATCTCATCAAGCTGACTACAGAGAAGCTGGATCGAACTACTTACAGTAAACTTAACGCAGCGTTACTTAAACACTTGCCCGACAACGCCGAGGCTACCGTCGGAGCAGCCATCAAGTTCTACACCGAAACGTTGACCATCCTCAACCAGGACGTGGCTAACATAGATTTTAGCACGCAAACCAGTTCTGTCGCTCCTATTATCATGAGCATCCGTGACAATGTGTACCAAAATTTCGCGGCGGATGCCAATAAGAACATAGAGAGTGACGAAAGCGATCAGACGCTTGAAAAGCCCAAAATGCAGGCGAAGAAGTATCGCTACTACGGACCTATCGAGAACTTGATACTTAAATTGCTTGCAGACCACAAACTACTGACTTTAGTTGATGATCGCACCGGGAAATTGGCATTTTTCTGCATCGCTTGCGAGTACTACACACTGAGGTTCCATTACGATAGCGTATTAAACCATGTATTCAGCGATACACACATCCACAATCTGTCCTGTATTCTGCAGTCTGATAATCATATACCCTTCACCATTCCTAAAGACCCTTCCATCGAAACGATTAAGAAACTGAACGAGCACTTCCTGTTGAGACACGACGTGGTCACCCATCCGAACGGGTGGCAGTGCAAGCTGTGCAACACCAACACCGATGCAATCGAACTGACCATCCTCCACATCTTGGACGAGAAGCATCTCGCTAAACTCTCGGACGAGTTGTACACGCGGGCTAAGAAGTCTGAGAACGGGATCCCGGAGAGTTGGGGCCCGAAGGACTTGAACTGGTCCAAGTTCTTGGCCAGCTCCAGCAAGCCGCAGAACCGCAACGACCACATCATAATCGAGAACTTCATCAACCCTCTGGGGAAGGTCGGGAACCACTGCACATGCTGTGACATGAACCTGAAAGGTCCACGCCAAGTGCTCTTCAACCATATCCGCCAGAAGAAACATCTAAGGAACGCCGCGCCTAGAAAACTCGCGATGCTGTACAGGAACCATTGCCGCCCATCGGAGTATTTCGCCAGTTTTGGGAACTTTTATGTCTGCGCTGTCTGTCCAGAGTACATAGCGCTGCCATCGTACGCGGCGATCGTGGAACACTTTGAAAGCGACGCACACTTTGAGAGTATCGCGAAGCTGATCCGTTCGGCGCTGTATCCCGAAGTGGATGAGTTGATTCGCACGGGGTTGTGTCCCGAAGAGGAGCATTACCACGAACTGCTCACCCTCAACAAGATCGTGGTCGGAAATATAATCAAGTGCGAGTTTTGCGACGAAACATTCCCCGATGTGAAGTTGGCAGTGAAACATGTTTTGTCTTCTGTAGAGCACCAGTCTGCCGTCGCGGAAGCGAAGACCCGCGCCAACAAAGGCGATATCATCAGCGTGTATATGAAAGGGAACTTCGTGACCCACAGCGAAGGTGCTTCCTTCACTTGCGTGCCGTGCAAATGCGTTTTCAACTCCATACGCTCACTGCTCACCCACTTGGTGTACGCGGAGCATTTCTCCGTGAAACCTAACACAGAATCCGTCTTCCGCTTCTATTTGGAATTGAAACACAATATAAATATGTTGGCTAGGAATAAATACGTTTACTATGACTTTGGGAGTCTCAGGTGTGGCGTGTGCGAGGCTGACGTGGAAGATGGCGAGAATGCGAAGCGCCATGTGGTCTCCCCGCGCCACCGAGAGAACATGGGGGCCAGTTATGTTAATGTTAGCGTGGATGCATCCGGTATTGAATAAATGTGAGTAAATCCATTCCATGTGTTTTTTACAAATAAGCTGTTCCCCGCTACTTGTCCGTTTGGCATTTAATTTTTTTTTTTTTCTAAAATATATTTATCCTAATCTACCAGTGAAAGTAACAAAATTAAAATCACTGGACTGATTTTGTTACGTTTTAGTTAGCTGAAACAAACAGAAGAGGGACCAAAAATTATAAATAGTTTTTTTGTTTTGTACCTGTAAATGCTCCAGGCATAAATAGTTTTTTTGCCTGGAACATTTACAGGTACAAAACAAAAAACTATTTGTTATTTGAACATTACAAACAGACACGTCATAATCATAGTTAAACTATCTGACCCGTCAGACGTCATGTCTTAATAATTTCGACCGATGCATCTGTGCTATATTTGCAGCGCGCATTCTGTCTAGTGAGTTAATTTCAAGCTACTTTTGATCCCGGAAAACTGCAGTGTTCCCTTAGTGGCCAACCGCGCGTAAAAACGCGGGGCGCAGCTAGTAAACTAGAATACACAGACTTCAATACTTTATCAATTATTTCACGCTATTATTAATGAAATTTCCTATAAAATTCCTATGGGACCATCTTAAAAAAACGAGCGAGCCATACAATAATAATTTTTCACGCATTTGGGTTTTCTTTTTTCAATATTATTTTTGTAGTATGTTGCGCCTCATGCCTGTTGTAGCACCGGCACCCACATCATGTATATAACAACATGTTCTGTTGCAGATTGCTGTTGTTGCCAGCCCGGGACATGGTTCAAGTTGACTGTCGTATATTTTGTTATTATAATGTGAATTTTAAGGAATAATTTCTCTGATTAAAGGCGAAATCATTTTACAATTTTAATAAATGAACTTATTTTTTAAATCTTGTTTTATTCTACCGACATTTCCCTATACACTAGCTGCGTCTCGCGGTTGGTCATCCAATAAGATCCGTAATTTTTTCGGGATAAAAAGTAGCTTTCATGGAATCAGTAAATTTTTTTCGGGATACAAATTAGACTATCTATATAATAATCTATCTCTGTGCCAAATTTCGTCCAGATATGTTCTGGCGTTATTGAGTTATCCATCCAACCAAACTTTCGCATATATAATAGTAAGATTTTTTGAGGTTCCTCTGGGCAAGTACTGCCACCACACCTCGTGTTGTGTTCTGGGGTGCGACTTGGGTCTTATACTTCGGTCGGGGACTCGGGGAGGGCCCGTATTGGTGTTTTTATTGGTAATCACTTAATCAGGTCCCTTACTGTCATTAAAAACAAGTGACCGATTTCAAAAATCGAAAAAATCCGCCTTAGAAAGTATACCCCACCATAAAAAAACATACATTTTATTTACACAAGTGATGAAAAACTCAATTTCAAGCATTTAGCAAAATATACAATTTCGTTTACTTGGATGACATATATTTAGCAGCAAAAAAATAGTTTAAAAAAACTTGTACTTGGGGCTCCGCAGCATAGTTGTTAGTAAGCGTAGGGGTCTCGGGTTCGATTCCCGACAGCACCGTGATGAGTATGATGGATGATATCATATTTTTGTTACTTGAAACAGATGGAAACAAATAAGACAAGCTAATACATGGAAACTGACTTGACATTGTGTGCATGTAAGTTTTGACCAGTTCAAACGATACTTGAAATCTACAGGCAGTGCCGGCCTTAGCGGGTGGCAAGCAGGGCAACCGCCCGGGACCTCGCACCCTCGCAGAACAACCCGTTTCTTGTTTCGATGTACTGCAGCTGTCTTTAGGATGCTGACTGATTACCAGGAGCCCCGTACACTTCCAACTCACCTAAATTCCTCATACGCCAAGAGCCTCACAAAGATCTATCGCCCGGAGCCTCGCAATATCTAAGACCGCTCTTGTCTACAGGAATATTTGAGTTTGGAGTTTGACAAAGGGTATCTGAATGTAGGGATACAAAAAAGAACAAAATATTTATAGTAAATAATGTATTTAGGTTTGATGTCATCATAATTGACACCTACTAAACTAAACTTAGCATCATTGCGACACTATCAATACAAAAATATGTAAACCATTTTTGATTTTGACAAAAATATCGGTGCGAAATCTATACAAAGGCCAATGTTTCAGGTCAATATTTGCAATCTCCATTAATTATTTTCAGACAAAACAGTCAATTATTTCACTATACCACACAGCTGACAAAAATCTCACTACTTAACTCCTAATACTCTCCTAATATATTCTTTTGTAACTGTTATATCGTATTAAGTAGAAATAAACATTTTTTCATTTTTTTTTTTTTCAGCTAAATTGGCAGTGACTGCCGATTGTAGATTCGATTCTCAGAAACAAGTTCATTTTACGAAAATGTAGTTTTAATATCGGTGTAGTAGATTTTGATAAAACATGTCTAAGAACCACCGCTAGAAAAATTGCTTTTAAATTAAAGCCCGCACCCAAATAGGTTCACCCATTTAAGAGCTACGGACAGACAGATACACAAACTTATATATTGTGTGACGATCATAAATGTTTTCTGTCTGAGTCTTAATCTTTAACAAGAACATACTATATGTGATAACAGTAATCAGGTTCCCATAGTACAAGGTATGCTGAAATATAAAAATATATAAAATTAATAACATTTTATGAGTTTTAAATATTCTAGTTGGCACATATATTAAACAATAAATTTATAAATAACAATATAAATACAAACTAAAGTAAAAAAAAACTAAAGAAAAATATGTAAATTGGCTCATTGCGGCAACTAGATTAATTAAAAACCATGAAACATTTTAATTACTAACAACCTGGTTTGACTGGAAATGAGCGACTGACTAAAACAATTCGAAAAAAAAACGACTCCACTGCTTCATCCCCTATCAATGATACATGCAAAATCGGTATACAACGGGCGAAGAAAAGTAGGAAAAAATTGTTACTTGGATGACAACTTTTCGACTTATTTAGATTTACTAAACCAAAACTATAGGACCAATCTGAAAGCATATACTTTCAAATAGAAAAAAGAATTTTCCAGATCGGTTCATATATGGCGGAATTCTGAGGTAACAAACTTAGAAATATATTTATAAACGGATTGATAAAAACTCATCTTTTGGAAGTCACTTGGATATGGTTCTAACACATGCCGGTTTCCTCGCGATGTTATCCGTCATGGTATTGCGGACATAAATTTTTTCAAGTGAAAAAACTCATTGGTGCACGTGTGGGTTTGAACCAGAAGCCTTCAGATTGAAAGTCGGCGTCTATGCCCCTGGGCCGCTCTGTACTGGTACAATTATCTTTAAACGAGCAATTGTTGTATATATTTCGAGTATATCAGAAACGGCTCCAACGATTTGGATGTAATTTGTGTTTAGATAGAGTTTTGCAGTTTACATGTTTAATTGTATTTCTTGTAAAAACGAATGTTTTAAAAAAAAAAAGTTACTCCTTAAAATTGAATACAGCGCCATCTCGTAAATTTTTGTGGTACTTGATTGGTAATCTACTGTTACTTGAAAGTTATAATTTCAGATAAAACCAAGGTATTAATTTTGATAGCGGAAAAAAACGATCTTATTAAATAATAAAATAACTAAAGTGAGTAAGTGGCCAACTCTGTTGTCGGAGTTTCCAAGGCGCCTGAAGGCGTCCGATATGGATTAACGACTAGTATAGCCGGGACAGACGCGCACGAGGCAGCGTATGCTCACAGCTTAGTTGGTGGTAGTTCTGCCTTCTGCGGTGTAGGTTGTAGGTGTAGGTTCCATCGGCCGATGGAGTGGAAGACGGAGAGATGTATCACAAACTCATCGTGCCTCTCTATCGCTTATTCAGCGCTCTCGGCTCAGGCGGAACGTGACAACGAGTCATGCTTCTTGCGTGCAGCCAGCGTTCGATTTATAAAACGTTATCACGTCAAAATTTGCGTTCATCGTTTTATAAGACGTTATCACGTTAAAAACATTTTTTGTGGCCTAGATTAAAGTTTGGGTAGCTATGCTCTAGCTTCAACGCGCAAGCCACTGTCATATCGCGATCCAACTATATTTCATTTAATTTACAGTAAAAACTACATCTAATCCAAACTATTTACACATTAACAATCATACTTAATTTTGACTTAATTTACATAATTTTGACGGCTCCGTGGCTTAGTTGGTAGTAGCCCTGCCTTCGAAGCGAGGGGTCCCGGGTTCGATTCCCGGCCGGGGCACACTTTGTGTGGTGAGCATGAAGTTTGTTCTCGAGTCTTGGGTGTTTGTCTTGTGTTTCTGTGTTTGTCCATGCCATCTGCGACACAGGGAATCCTAGTGCAGAGGTATGAGTGTAAACGTTTATTTATTATACATCAAAACTAAATTCATCTTCCGATATACTATCCAAGTCTAATGGTTTCACGTCGTCCGGCTTTCTCAACAAGTCGTTTATAGAGAATGGTTTCCTTTCGACTTTCGAATCGTTGGCTATCTGTGCGTCTAGCTCCAAAAGCTTTTCATCATTAGCTGAATCAGAATTTTTAGCTTCATCAGCTCGATTCACGCCATTAACGCATACTGTTTCAGCGGAATTTTCATTGATATTATCTGCGTCCAAATCGTGTGATTCGGTTTCTTGTAGTATTTTATTGGTGATCTCATCGATTTTGGATAAATCCTCGTTGTTTGGTGAGCGTTTGTCAAAGTCATCTCGTACATCTATATCATAGTTAGTATCAATATTCTCAGATTCCTTACGAAACCCGTCGATACTTTCATCTTTTTCTGAACTCACGTTATTCGTAATATCTACGTTACTAGTATTATTATCTTCGCTATCAATACGTTTATTTACATCCGTTTCCTTATAATTTTGTACTAATCGTTTATTACTATCATTATTTATGTCATTTTCATTTACATTTTCAGATGTACCTCTTAAGTCTTTGATATCGTCTTCATTGTTACTATCACTGCAATTTGTATTCGTTCGTAAATCTCCTTGACTACTTTCAACAGACTTTTGTATACTTTCGCTGTTAGTATCATAACTTGTACCTTGTTCGTAATGTATCGCCACTTCACTAATGTCATTCTTGCCTAATATACTATCAGATTCAAAACTCGTTTGCGAATCATCTTTTAATTCATCTAATTTAATATCTATGTTGCCTTTTAATGTATCAGTACCATCTGTAGTATTATTTATATCAAGAATACTATCAGAATCGTAATTGCTGGTTATCAGCGAGTCTTCATTACCTAGATTAACAATGATAGTATCAATTTTCTTACTAATCTCTGCATCAGTCATGGAGTCCTCACTCTTGACTTTCCGCTTCGGACCTTTGATTGAACATTTCTTAGCTAATACCTTCAGAGACATATTGCTAAGACTATCAACTGTCTTCTGACTGCTATTGCTGTCTTCATCGCTGTACCAACTTTCGGTGTTTGTGCAGAATTCTTCCTTGATTTCATCGTTGATTGAGACCATATGGTTGAGCTTGCTTGACGGTTCCGTTTTGACGCTCACCGATTTGAGATAGGGGTATATGCACTTACTGTCCAGGCCATATTTCTGTAACATAACATAGTTTGCGTCACAAAGTGTCAAAGAGAGAGAGTTAAAAGTTGCTTAGAAACGTGATCGACTCGTTAATATATAAGTGTATGCTCACATGCGACACAGTCGTGGCGCTGACGCGTTTCCCCGCTAGCAGCGCGTCGCACCGCGCTATCCTCACGGTCATCTGTAGGAGACGACCTCGTATTTCCGGGTCCACGATCACTTCACCTGAAAGTTACGTACGTACGTACCTTTACACTAGAAAACCCTGTGTCGCAGATGGCATGGACAAACACAGAAACACAAGACAAACACGCAAGACCAGCACATACATTTGTGTACAATTCGTGACACAAATGTATGTGCTGTGGAAATCGAACTCGCGAAATACAGCGCTAAAGGCACAGCTGCTGAGCTGTGAGCTCTTCAAAATATAGATAAGGTATTCAGCTAGCCAGTTTTGTTAAAAAAAAAGACGGGTTGCACTCCGGGAGTGCCGGCAGAAGTGAAAACTTGATTATTAACGTTGAGCATACAGACGGTGGAGCCATCAGCTGTCACCATCCATGGATGCGCGTGGCACGCTGGAACGTACACGAACATTCGCGCAAGCGCCCTGCGCTGCCTAAACGAAACAGTGGGCCCAGGCATACATTTTCGCCGCGCCGTAGAGAGGGGATAGCTGTCTACTCTCTATCCGTCTTACGCTTTTTCGATCAGGTCACGTGTCCTGACGCGAGTTTAAGATTTTATACCCATTACAGAAAAAGTGCTCAACGCCGCTAAAGAAGTTTTCACTTCAATAAATAACAGAACGGTACTATCAAACACAATTAGCTTGATTATGCCAATTAACAAACATACAAAACAATTATAATAATAATTTTGCATATTTTTGCAAGCCATATATAAAATACTAGCGACCCGCCCCGGCTTCGCACGGTTAGTAAAGCATCAGTGTCGTATCAGAAACTACCCGTGCGAAGCCGGGGTGAGTTGCTAGTGTATTATACATATAAACCTTCCTCTTGAATCACTCTATCTATTAAAAACCGCATCAAAATCCGTTGCGTAGTTTTAAAGATTTAAGCATACATAGGGATATAGGGACAGAGAAAGCGACTTTGTTTTATACTACAATATGTAGTGATAAATGGAATGGGGGAAAATATCAGACTTATAATTAACAAATTTATTAATCCCTGTATTATATATTGATATTTGATATATACTGCACTGTACTGCACTGTACATCAGCTATCTATTACACATAAAAACATAACCCTGGCGCAGTCGAGTAAAACTTTTTCAATACAGAAAGAATTACCTTTTTTCCTGTAATTACATGAACCTTCGTGCTTCGTAAGGTTCTTAAGTAGGGCGTAGTTCCGCCCGCACTTGCCGCATTTACCTGAAGACAATCAATTCATTCAAGAGCGTGGTGGCCCAGGGGCATAGACGCCGACTTTCAATCTGAAGGTCGCTGGTTCAAACCCACACGTGCAGCAATAAGATTTTCACTTGAAAAAATGTATGTGCGCAATACCACGTTCTCGAAACGGTGACGGAAAACATCGTGAGGAAACCGGCATGTCTTAGAACCAAAAATTCGATGACATGTGACATCTACCAATCCGGATTGGGCTCCCGTGGTTAGAGCCCATTCACTCTCAATTGTCGAGAGTAGGCCGGTGTCCCTGCAGTGGGAACATTAGAGGCTGGTACGGTAAAGCATGTTGTCTTCACTTTACCACCTCACATAATAATGTAAATCTTCACATGTATATATACTAATATTATAAAGCTGCCGAGTTTGTTTGTTTGTTTGTTTGAACGCGCTAATCTCTGGAACTAGTGGTCCGATTTGAATGATTCTATGCTTTTTTTTTTTTTTCAATATTAGGGATCCGTAAGTAAATTGCTATTTTGTAACACAAGGTGTAAAATTGAAAACCAATTTTTGCGTGCGCTGCAAAAACTATTGACAATAGAACAAAATGATGTACTACGGGTTTGTAGATCCCATTAAGACCTACAAAAAAGTCCGCGAGAACATATATCTAGCTATCATGGTTTAATCACAATAACCGACTTTGTGTATCAAATTTGTACACCGTATGCAGTTTGATCCAACTTGAAAGATAGGATAGCTCACATCTCAATTTATGATCGCAATATTATTTTATTGCAAATTATAATATCGTATGACAAAAACGGTAGCCACAGCAACGCGTGGCCGGGTCAGCTAGTCAAGTATATCTGTATGCTCACCGCCCGCCCTGCCGTCCGCCCCCGGACACCTGTGGTCCTCCAGCAGCTTGCTGGTGGGGAAGGTCCGCCAGCACTCTTCGCATTTCACATCAGGCACCTCGTACGAGGACAGGCACAGCTCCTCGCCGAAGTGGCTGGAATATATATAACACACTCATACCTCTGCACTTGGATTCCCTGTGTCGCAGATGGCGTGGACAAACACGGAAACACAAGACAAACAAGACGCAGAACAAGCTACATGCTCACCGCACAAAGTGTGCCCCGGCCCGGGAATCGAACCCGGGACCCCTCGCTCCGAAGGCAGGGCTACCTACCAACTGAGCCACGGAGATGTCGGATTAAATTTTGTGTCCTCCAAAGCACGGAGCGCTCAGTTCTAATGCTAATTAACGGTCTCCGCTCCAACTGCTTCTAAAACACCTAGCAAACTTCACCATGAACGCTTCTATATGAATGAATGAATGAATGAATGAAGGAAGGAATGAATGAATACTCTTTATTGTAAACCTCGATAGACACATACATAACACAAAAAAAATAAAATATTAGGAGTACAAATAAGATTCCGCCGTTTTATTGTAGATGGCGCGGCACGGAGTTTCGGTTAGCTTTCGCAGATGATAACCGGCTTAAAAAATAGTTTGGACATTCAAAAACAACATAACCTATTAATATCATTGATTTTATATTGGTAAAATATAATTTTTATAAGTTGAAAATGTCAAAATTTGAGCCAAGTAAGCGTCATTTGCGGGAAATATTAGTTTACTTCTTTAATTTAAAGAAATCTGCTGCTGAGGCGCATCGATTGCTCGTAGAAGCATATGGTGAGGTTGCTTTGAGTGAGAGAACGTGTCGAGAGTGGTTTCAAAAGTTTAAAAACGGTGATTTCGACGTAGAAGACAAAGATCGCAGTGGAAGGCCAAAAATTTACGAGGATGCAGAATTGGAGGAATTATTGGAGGAAGATTCATCTCAAACACAAAAAGAACTTGCTCTAACATTAGAAGTCACTCAGCAAGCAGTCTCACATCGTTTAAAATCATTAGGAATGATTCATAAACAAGGAAATTGGGTTCCGTACGAATTAAAGCCGAGAGATATTGAACGCCGATTATGCTTAAGTGAAATGCTGCTAGCTAGACATAAAAAAAGGGTTTTTTACATCGTATCATAACTGGTGATGAGAAGTGGATACATTATGACAATCCAAAAAGAAGAAAATCATGGGGATTACCTGGCCACGCGTCAACATCAACAGCAAAACCGAATATTCACGGAAAAAAACTTATGCTGTGTATTTGGTGGGATCAGCTAGGTGTAGTGTATTATGAGTTGCTTAATCCGAGCGAAACAATTACTGGAGCCCTCTATCGAACACAATTGATGAGATTGAGCCGAGCTCTGACGGAAAAACGCCCTCAATACTATTCTAGACACGAAAAAATTATTCTTCTGCATGACAATGCTCGTCCACATGTTGCGGCTCCCGTGAAAAAGTACTTGGAAACACTTGATTGGGAAGTGTTACCCCACCCGCCGTATTCACCAGACATTGCACCGTCCGATTATCGCCTGTTCCGGTCCGTAGCACATGCTCTGACGGCGCAGCGGTTCACATCTTATGAGGATACCAAAAATTGGGTTGATTCGTGGATAACCTCAAAAGACAAGGAGTTCTTCAGACGTGGGATTCGAATGCTGCCTGAGAGATGGGAAAAAGTGGTTGCAAGTGATGGGCAATATTTTGAATAAATTTATATTACCGTTCTTCTACAATAAATATTTAATTTGTGTTAAAAACGGCGGAAACTTATTTGTACTCCTAATAACAAAACATTAAAAAAAAAAAGGTATATATGCCAGTAAAGCCAGTGCTATGTATCCTAAGTACTTACTCCTCGTAATCTTAGTGCAGTACAAATATGTACCCATAGCAACGGGTACATTTGTAGGGGATGCTCTGGCCACAATACTTACAAACGGGTATATTTGTAGGGGATGCTCTGGCCACAATACTGACAAACGGGTACATTTGTAGGGAATGCTCTGGCCACAATACTGACAAACGGGTACATTTGTTGGGAATGCTCTGGCCACAATACTGACAAACGGGTACATTTGTAGGGAATGCTCTGGCCACAATACTGACAAACGGGTACATTTGTAGGGGATGCTCTGGCCACAATACTGACAAACGGGTACATTTGTTGGGAATGCTCTGGCCACAATACTGACAAACGGGTACATTTGTAGGGAATGCTCTGGCCACAATACTGACAAACGGGTACATTTGTAGGGGATGCTGTGGCCACAATACTGACAAACGGGTACATTTGTTGGGAATGCTCTGGCCACAATACTGACAAACGGGTACATTTGTAGGGAATGCTCTGGCCACAATACTGACAAACGGGTATATTTGTAGGGAATGCTCTGGCCACAATACTGACAAACGGGTATATTTGTTGGGAATGCTCTGGCCACAATACTGACAAACGGGTACATTTGTAGGGAATGCTCTGGCCACAATACTGACAAACGGGTACATTTGTAGGGGATGCTGTGGCCACAATACTGACAAACGAGTACATTTGTAGGGGATGCTCTGGCCACAATACTGACAAACGGGTACATTTGTAGGGGATGCTGTGGCCACAATACTGACAAACGAGTACATTTGTAGGGGATGCTGTGGCCACAATACTGACAAACGAGTACATTTGTAGGGGATGCTCTGGCCACAATACTGACAAACGGGTACATGTGTAGGGGATGCTGTGGCCACAATACTGACAAACGAGTAAATTTGTAGGGGATGCTGTGGCCACAATACTGACAAACGGGTACATTTGTAGGGGATGCTGTGGCCACAATACTGACAAAGCTAGTGTTATATTCTAAATACTCACTCCTCGTAAGATTGGTGCAGTTTGAAGTACCCATAGCAACGGGTACATTTGTAGGGTATGTTTTGGTCCCGGTGGTCCCGGTGGTGCCTCGCGGCTTCGTCTACCGTGTGGAACCACAGCTCGCACGCGTTGCAGGCGTACCTGTGAGTCAAAGACAATATTTTATTACCGTTGAATTCTTAAATAAATACTTGGAAACGTCATTTTTAGGGTTCCATACCCAAAGGGTAAAACGGGATCCTATTACTAAGACTCCGCTGTCCGTCTGTCTGTCACCAGGCTGTATATCATGAACCGTGAGTTGAAATTTTCACAGATTATGTATTTCTGTTGCCGCTATAACAACAGATACTAAAAAACATAATAAAATTAATATTTAAGGGGACTCTTGTACAAAAACGTGATTTTAGAATATAGTTCCGTATGAAGAAACTAGATGGCGCCGCTTTCACCTCCCGATAATACTACGAAATTTGGTATACACGCTTATTTTGGATGACAATGCATGCTTAGCTATGTGACGTCATTCTAATTCCAATATGGCGGATCATACAAGATGGCGGACTAGTTATTGTTTCTGCACTACCACAGTATGGGTATCAAATGAAAGGGCTCGCTGAGAACACGAAAAAAGCTTGTTTATACAAGGTTTTTTTTAACATTAATTTAAAAAAAATATAAGAATACTCACTTGGCGCTGATAACTGAAACCAAATGTTTATGAGTACAATGGGACATAAGACTTTGATGGTTTTTCACCTGCGTATTGCAGATATCACAGATGAACAAATCAACTTTGGTTGGCGCAGTCTTTATCGGCGCAGTCTTAGTTGGCGCAGTCTTTATCGGCGCAGTCTTAATCGGCGCAGTCTTTATCGGCGCAGTCTTTGTTGGCGCAGTCTTAGGCGGCGTAGATTTCAACGCAGCCTTGGAATGAGTATTGACTGCACACGAATCATCTTTGGCAGTTTTCGTGGAAACCGAAGTTCTCAATGACGAAATTCTCGAGTTGGTTTTTCGTGGTGCAATTTTCGTTTTGGAGGTTTTGGGGGGCGAAGGTTTGGGGGGCGTAGGGGAGCGTTTCCTATCCTTCCTAGACACGGGTTTGGATGATCTCGTGGGAGGGGGTGAGGGAGTTGGTGAGGGCGGGCGTGTTTCTTTTGGATTTTTCGACGATTTTGGTCCTGGTTTATATTGTATTGGTTCCGGTGCTAACCTGAAAGAAATATTTTTATTCTGGATCAGTTTTTTAAACAAACAAACATACATACTAAATAAACACAATTCCACAACACAAATTCCGAATAACCGAAAACTTGGCGGGTCCTGTTCCTCGCGTCCGTAGGTCCGTACCCCCTGGGTGGTGCTAAAGGAACAACCAAAAGTAGCAGTAGAACTCATGCAAAATTCTTCCGAATTACTGCCAACACACCTGTAAATTTACGGACAAGCGGTGATGCTGTGTTCCGGTGAAAGGGTGTGGGTGCCGGTGAAATAATGGTACAGACGCATGAGACGTTACATCCGTCAGAACAGTATGCGACTTGGATATTTCACTTCACATACTTCAAAGCGGAACAGGATCATGTTTCTGGACCGTCAGATAATTCAGTCACCATTGTATATGAAAATAATTTGGATTAAATTAATGGTGATTCAAGATCCTAAGATACTCACTTGATTTTTTTTACTGGGGTCGGTGCGTCTACCTTTGTTGATTTCTCCCTTAGCCTCTTCAAACTTGACGTTTGTGAAGATCCTTCAGTCTGTGGATATAAATCATTTCTCTCAAACATACAAGGCAGTAAACAGACTATAAATCATTTCTCTCAAACATACAAGGCAGTAAACAGACTATAAATCATTTCTCTCAAACATACAAGGCAGTAAACAGACTATAAATCATTTCTCTCAAACATACAAGGCAGTATTGTCATTATTTTCAAAAAAAGAACACGCGATATATTAACGGACAAAGAAAAACAAATAGATGACAGGAGCGTTTTTTGAATTTGGAACATTACAATGAGTTATTAAATACTCTTTAATTGAATCTCTTATCATTAAAACGAACAAAAAATAAAAATCATGTCTTAGTATGAAAGTCCCCTTAAATATTTATTTTATTGTTTTTTAGTATTTGTTGTTATAGCGGCAACAGAAACACATCATCTGTGAAAATTTCAACCATCAATTCAAAATCACGGTTCATGAGATACAGCCTGGTGACAGACAGACAGACGGACAGCGGAGTCTTAGTAATAGAATCCCGTTTTACCTTTTGGGTAGGAAAACTAAAACTATCACTGGTGACAGACAGACAGACATACAGACGGAAAGCGGAGTCTTAGTAACGGGACCCTACCCGTTCGTTATCGGGAAACGAAAAAAAAAACAGTGTTTACCTCTGGGGAAATTTCTGATCGTTGCCTACCGGTGCGTCTGAGTCCAGGAGTTGGGGGTCGCGACCTGCACCAAGGTTCCCTGAAGCGGGGCTCCTCAGACGACACGCTCGACTCCCTGGACCCTCGGGGCTTCGGAGAGGGGCGGACGATTTCACTCTGAAATAATTACTAACTTTTTATGGTTTCCACAAAGCAATGGTTCTAAGAGGGGCGAACTTTTTCACTCTGAAATAATTATAATGGTTTTCACAAAGCAATGGTTCTAGGAGGGGTGGACGATTTCACTCTGAAATAATTATAATGGTTTTCACAAAGCAATGGTTCTAAGAGGGGCGGACGTTTTCACTCTGAAATAATTACTAGCGTTTTATGGTTTTCACAAAGCAATGGTTCTAATAATAATGGGAGATATAAAAAAACCAATACCTTAAATAATAATAATAATATATTTTTTTTAATACAATGTTTTTATACTGTTTATTTTATAAATAATGTATTATTTGCAGTGAAAAATGTATATAAAATGAGAATTAAAATATTGTAAATAATGAAGAATGATAATAATAATCATTTAATTCAGACATTAATACACGGGGGGTTTACAATGTAACCACTAAAAAAATTATTATATATATTTTTTAACTGTGACATTTAATTTAATTATTTTAATGATGGTGTTTATAGTTTTATGTTATAATAATAATAGTTATGGATTGTATAATCTGATATGAAATAAATAATAATAAAAATAATTAGGCACAAAATGTATTTCTAGCTACATTTCTATATTCCTAAAACTCGACAAAAATGTGAAAATTAGATCTAAATATGGACATTTGCGTTGCGGCTGAGTTATGAATTCTAAACCCCTATTTTTTCACGCCAACGTAGACCCCCATCGAGTTTTCCATGGACCCCCAGTGGTCCAGTACCCCCAGGGTGGGGGTGACAAAACCGCGCGCTTTTTCTTTTCGCTGTATTGTTTTTATTTGAAAATGTCTTCAAGTAGTGATGAATTATTTCCTCGCAAATCACTACATAGTATAAAACCAAGTCGCTTTCTCTGTCCCTATGTCCCTATGTATGCTTAAATCTTTAAAACTACGCTACGGATTTTGATGCGGTTTTTTTTTAATAGATAGAGTGATTCAAGAGGAAGGTTTATATGTATAATACACTAGCAAGTCACCCCGGCTTCGCACGGGTAGTTTCTGATACGACACTGATGCTTTACTAACCGTGCGAAGCCGGGGCGGGTCACTAGTATGTTATAAAACGTCGTATGACATCCGTGCGCTTTGATAATTACAGCCTCTGCTTTCTTGTAGCATATCGCCTCGGCTGTAATTTTGTAATCTTTATCTCATACCTTTATTTTGGTCTCCTTGGGCTCAGGCGGTTCCTTCTTGATCCTGGTCCTTTTACTCTTCTGGCCTAGCGGTTCGCCGTCCGAATCGTCCTGGTACACGGGTTCTATCACCCCCAGTATGCAGTTGTCACTATCGGGCTGTTCAAATAGTAACCATTGAATTTTCTAGAAGTTACGTGTGTGTCCTCGCTTTGTATGTTTTCAATCGATCAATATCGAAAGAAATTTATCAACTCTGTTTTAATATCTTTTTGTAAAGATCTGTCTGTCTGTCTGACAGCTCGGCTCGACCCCCCCTCCCTGAACTCCTTACGTAATTAATGGACGCCCCCCTAGAGAACTAGCCAGCTGAAGTGGCAGTGGACTGGCCACATAATAATAAACGTTTACACTCATACCTACGCACTAGGATGTGTCGCAGATGGCGTGGACAAACACAGGACAGACACCCAAGACCCGAGAACAAACTTCATTCTCACCACACAGGGTGCCTCGGCCGGGTCCCGAACCCGGGACCTCGCTCCGAGGCAGGGCTACTACCAACTAAGCCAAGAAGCCGTCAAATAACATAAGTCGTCACATAAGCCGAAGAAGCGATAATAATAGGGTAGACGAGTTCATGAGTGGAGGACCGCGAGTAGACAAACGTAGCGTGGGGCACCCCCCGGCCAGGTGGAGCGACGACTTACGGCAGGTGGTAAAAAGTGGATGAGAAGAGACGAAGGTCGGGCTCAGTGGCTTACTAGGAGAGCCTATGTCCATCAGTGGACTAAATATCCCAAGAGAAATTAGATCTTTGCTCTACGTGCAATATGCGTGCGGAATTTAAATGGTTGTAATTGTAACAGATGAATAAGAGATTGAGGAAAACCGCGATATAAAATTACACAACATTTATCGATTGAAAGTTGATTACGTCACCAATAAGACGATTCATATAAACATTGCAACGCAAACTGAAAATCAATGTTGTTTATCCATTTAGATCTCAAGTATCATTTTGACACGTGTTACACGCAAAAGTATATATTCGAGCACTTGGATTTTAACAGACATAACTAAAAAGTGATTTAAAACATCGAAAAAATAAAAAAAAGTTTTCAACATTTTCATCCTTTCGAGATATAAGGAGGGTTGAAAACGTGACAGGATAGCAAAATACGCAATTTTTTTTACTCGGATACCACTTAATGCGTAAAATTGATAGTACTGAAGTAGTTTTAGTACATTAAAACAAACTAATATCTTAAGGGGCAAATAAGTGACATGAATAAAGTTCTTTATCATCCCCGTCTCGGGTGATGGACGCTGGATGAATGCGACTCAGTAAAGATTTGTATCTCATACTGAGTCGCACGCATTACTGTTGTCATGGGCGAGGGTCACCACTTACCATCAGGTGGGCCCTCAGCTCGTTCCGTCACTCATTCACATAAAAAAATATTTCTTACGAAGTTTTCGCAATGTTTACAAAACATTACACTGTGTGACGTCATGGAACAATAAACGACACAATGCTACTATAATATTATAAAGGTGAAAGTTTGTGAAGATGTATGGATGTTTGTTACTCTATCACGCAAAAACTACAGTATGGATTTTAATGAAACTTTACAATAATATAGCTCATACATCAGAATAACTAGGCTATAATTAATAAAGGTATTGCGTAAATTGGCCAAAATACAACGACAAGTGTTAGGTAAGTCGGATAAAAATCTGTCATCTGCGAGCTGTTTTGGCGCGCGGTGCAAAAACTGTAAGAGTTACACGAATATACGAGTAATGTATTATATGTTATTGTTATTGATGGTTTAAAGTATAATATCCACGCGGACGAAGTCGCGCGCCCCGCGACTAGTTAGCTAGTTATAAATAAAATGACACATGCCCCGCGCGCCCACATCCTCATATCATAGCTTCATAGCCAGCGCGCTGGCAAAGCGAACACACGTCGAGCTAAACTCATTTATTCAGAAGAATATTTGTTAACAAAAATCTAATACGAAACCAATTGGAACAAGATTAAGGTGATTTAAGTGTGTTTAAAAACGCCCAAACTTGAAACTGGCTCAAATTGAACTACCTATTAAAAATTACATGTTTTTACTCGGTGTCGTGTATTCATTTTGTGTTTATGGTTAGCTTTGTGTCGCCGAGTGCAGTAAACGCCGCTACGACTGTTGACCTTGTAATATTACAGTAATGTTTTAAGTGATAATTAACATATAGATATCTATAGATCTAGATTTCGCATCGACTGTGATTCATCAGTGCAACTTGTGAACTTTCACGTATTGGAATACTCCAAAACAAGAGGTATAAAAAATGACGGACGGCATAAATCTGACACTAATTCCCAACGAAATGCTTAAGATAATACCGAAATTCGACGGCGACAAGCAGGTCCTAAACATGTTTCTGAGGAAATGCGAATACATAATAAACAAATACAAAGGAGACGCAGCGCAAAACGAATACGTTTTAAACGCGATCACGAGCCGGTTGGTCTCACGAGCCGCCGCCGTAGTCAGCGAGCGCGAAGACATCAAAACATGGGAACAGCTCAAGGAAATCCTGGACCTGCATTTCGGCGACCATCGCACCGAAGAAGGCGTAATTGCCGAGTTGGAATCACTTATGCTGGCCCGAGGGGAGAGCTACCAGGACTTCTTCAACAGGATCCATTCAGTAAGATCGGCGTTAATATCGAAGATAGAGGGCAACCGAGAGGGCAAAACACATATATACAACGAATTGGCATTGAAAACTTTTCTGTACAACTTGCCGGAACCGCTGATGAATGTGGTCAGGTTCAAGAGACCTAAAACACTGGAGGATGCTTTGAAAGTGGCGGAGCAGGAAGCTAGCTTCACCGAACAGTGGTCTGCTCGCAACGGGTACGAACCGCGTATATCCAACAGACCACGATTCCTTGGCACGCCACAGAATAATAACTTTGGAATTGCAACTCCAAGCTTTGGCATCAGTGCTGCGAAGCCGCAGTACCCACCTTTCGGGTCTGCATTTGGCTCGTCTCAGGTTTCTGGCAGTTGTCTATTTGGGGGCAAACCAGTGGCTAGTTTGAATAGCCAGAACGCGTCTAGTGACACCCAGAAATAACTTCAACGGTAGCATCTAGCATCTAAGCTTTAGTTTTAACTATTCATAGCGATTACCAAGCATGTTGTCTTTTTTATTATTATATTGCCTCTTCCAATGCCAGGATTTACCTATATTAATTCGTATTTTGTGTATGTTAAATGATATATAGTATATATATATTTTTTTTTACTTTATTATGGTTGGTTTGTTTATTATTAGTATTTTTTCCCCCTTACCTACTATTTGATGCTCGTGAGTTCACTTAGGCATGTGTTGAGTTTGGGCCTCAAAGGCGCTGTGTGAAATATCCATTAATATTCAATGATAGTTGTATTCTCACAAAAGAAAGAAATAACAGCATAGCATGCCTTGCATTCCAACTGAGATATTTAATTGTGTCTCAGATGGCTTCGTAACTTATTTAGTAGTTCACTTTCAAATTGAACCCTAGACCTGCAACGCAGAAGGCAGAGCTACTACACTGAGCTGTGAAGAGGCGTAGGCTGTTGATTGTGGGTTTGATTCAAGCTCAAGACAAATTGTGTGACGAACATAGATGTTTGTTTGTTAATAATGTATACTTTTGTTAAAAAGTACCATAAAAGTAAACTGGTTCTCATAGTACAAGCCACGCTTAGCTTAAGGCTTGATGGTGCTATAAATTTATTTTAATTAAAACTCACTGATCCCTGTGGCCTGGTTTTCAACGGCAGCCCAAGCCGTAGTCTTGTCCTTTTGTTTGTCTGTCTACACATATCCAGGAACTGGTAAAAGTCATTCACTTTGTCCACACACAATTCACAAATAAGCGGAGGCATTCTGTCTGTATGATTCACCTGGAATAGAAAGAAAAGAATCACCACCAGAACATAGCAGTGCATTATCAGGTGTGATGGGAGTACTTCTCTACACAAACTACTGTTACTCTTGAATCTTCCTTTCGCATCTTTTTTACTAGCAGTAGAACTCATGCAAAGTTCGCCCGGAGAAGTACTGCCTCCACAATTGGTGTAATCTGCCGCCAAGTAGTGGAGCATTCGCGTTGCATCGTCTCGCGGCGTTACCCGCGGGTTTTCCAGGATCAAAAGTAGCCTATGTGGTAATCTAGGATATAAGATATACTGGTACTAAATCTTATCCAAACCGGTTGACCCATTTGAGCGTGACGAAGTAACAAACAAAGTTACTCTTTATAAATGTGATGAGGTCATCATCGTTTTAACCATCTTACCCCTGCACTAGGATTCCTGGTGTCGTAGCTGGCATGGACACACATGAAAACAAACACCTAAGACCCAAGAGCAAACTTCATGGACACCACACAATGTGTCACGGTTGGGATTGAACCTGGGACCCTTCGCTTTAAAGGGCTACTACCAACTAAGCTATGGAGATGTTTATCTACCATTGTTTCGCTGCAAGTAGCTCGGCTAAAACTTTCTTGCAGTAAAATTTACATCCTTGATGATCCAACAGTCACCACATGTCATGACATTCTGGGTGAGGGCGACTGGGGCTACACTAATGTCCCACATGAGAGTTTTCTATGATTTGTCCCCATTTATACCATATTTAACCAATGTGCCGGGGGCACTGGTGACCTGATACTGGTTTAATAAATCATCTCAGGCACCAGATTATTAAACAGGTTAACTTATAATGTTACAAAAATAAGATATCATGTATGACCTATTGAGCGAGTAAATAAAAACTTTATTATTATTTACTAAATAAGGACATTAAAAATGATATTTTATTTGACCTGCCTTCTGCTCTGTAAGTTGTGGGTTTCCCGCCCAGGACTAGCATTTGTGTGACGACCATAGATGTAAGTTCTGTGTCTAGATATGAATCTATCAGTTATTTATTTTCTATAGTACAAGCTATGCTTAGTTTGAACGACGCCATGTTAAAATGTCTATGAATATTTATTTATCTAAATATTACTTGACATATAAGTGAGTTATGACTTACAAGCATGCTATTGTTAAAAGTCATACATTCCAAGATAAAGGGAAAGTTGTGGTACCGCTTATTCTCAGCGAAGGTGGCACAGGACTGCGCACTGACGACACGAATAGTATAATAATTAATCCTTATCCTCTAAATCTTAATGCAAATCAACTATTTGAGTACTAAGGAGTCTTAGGGCTTAGGTTGTTAGAAGCACCATCTTGGAGTCAGCCAGGTTTGGTACAGCTGTTTACAATATATCTATCCTTAAATTTAGAAAACGAATCTATTCTTTACCCAAAAGTTTGTGAAAGTGGGTTAAGTTTGTTTGACAACAAATTGTATTTATGATGAGTAATCAAACATTATTATGGTTTTTAGAAGAATGTGTTACTGTTGTTTAAATTAAAACTTCATAATTAAAAGTATATATTACCTCAATTTGTACGCATTCTAATATTTTTTGCCTCAATTCAACTCCGTCTCCGTCCAAATCCACTACGTTCTGAATGATGGGCATTTTGTAGCCGGCTCCGGCACCACACAGCCGACATGCGCGGTATAGCTCGTAAATACTCTGCTTCTCATCTTTAGGATTGAGTACACGATCCATTTTAGTATTAAATTCATTTATATTTCTAAAAACATAAATGTGACGACGACAATTTGCCGCTTTCGTGCTCTATAAATACTGCATGTATTGCCACTATAAAAATAGATTTAGCAGTTTCTATCATTTCATATGTTTTCAGTATGCTGCGTGCAAGCGTATTCTTTTTGTGAACATTATAAAAATAAACAAATATTATCACATCACAAAGATCAGACAGTTAAAATAAGTTATCAAGGTAATGATAATCTCTTTTGAAAAATGTCACGGCGGTCGTCAAGTTATTATTTCCTAAGCTAAGTGAATGAAGTTCATAACACAAACAGCAAAAAATTTTGTGATTGCCGTTTGTTCTTAATACAGCATATCCTTGATTCAACTAGCTAACAGAGAATGAAAACGTAGGCTTTTCATTTTCGATTTAAATAAGAAAAAATAGTTCCAAATGGCTCGATAGATGACTCTGTTTTGTCATTGGTTAACACAAAGTTGGCAGTAAAGTAAAAGTAACAATAACAAAAATGGTTGATTGTTGGAAAAAGCGTAATTTCTCAATGGAAAAATATCTCACTTTTTTTTTCTTGTGTGCGGCAATTTCGTGGTGTTAATAAACAATTTTCCTTTACCGTTGCTTGCTTCAGACATTGTCAAATCTTGATACTAATTATTTCTAATCTTCGATTGTTTATTTGGATTTGAATCACATAAAAATGTTTCAATCAAATGACATTTGTTTTGACATCTTACTTTCTACAAAACAGCGGCATCTGGTATCGATATTGGAAACAAGGTCGTGAAACATGGCTAATTCCTGTTTTTTTTATTGTCATATTATATTGAACCAGTCTATGGTGATTATATTCTCTTAGAAAGATTGAACTATAAAGTTTCGGTCTGCTGTCTGCTGTGTCTTTATTCTCTTTATAGTCTATGACCGATTGTGCGCAAGCGGGCAAGTTTTTCGCGTGTGTTATTTTCTGTTGTTTTTGCGATTAAAGTGATAATAAGTACGGTATAAGTGTAATATACGGTGCCTAATAGTACGGTGCCTACTATATTTGTGTTCATTGGATTATTTCCGAGATCATCGGCGTGCTTTCTTCCGTAAGTTACCCTGTTTGTACAATTTGTTATGATTGCATCAACCGGCCAAGTTTTGTTGGCTAACCGTCATAGTCGATTCAAAATAAAAAAAATAGTGTTAATTTTACTATTAAATACTATAAACCTACAAAAATGATATATTTAAAACATGACTCAACAGATCTTACCTATTCTATCAATAAAATAATTCCAAAACAAAGGTAGACTTCGTAAAATACAAATGCAACCTTCTTTTCCCGTTCATCTTAATTTGTTCAGTTTATACGTCAACGTTACCAAAATTTCTAAATTTGTTGTGAAATCGCCCCCAACTGCGCAAAATCTTTTGTAATACACTTATTTACTCGCCCTGTGAGTATATTAAGGTGTTAACATATTTTAATTGCAAAAACTTACAAATAGGTTATGTATGGAACTATTTCACCTGTCACAACCCTCTTGGGCAGGTATTGAGTAGTGGATCTGCGCCGTTGAAGCGAGGGATCCGTCCTAGGATCAATCCTTAGCTGTGGGAAACATTGTGAGATGAGCAATTGATTATCAGGTCTTGGTTGCACTTTAGTGTTCATGCCACCTGTGACACAATTATAGTGCAGATAGAGTTCTGTTATTAGTTTGATGTGTCTGTCTGTGGTCAGTTCTTTTCACGCATCATAGTATGTTTCTTCAATGAACTGATGTTAAAACAATTTTTTTGAGACATTTCCACGTCTTCATCTTCTTCTTCTTCTACATTTCCAGGTCCATAGCTATTTTTTTTGAGGGAATATTGATGATGCCCCCTCTGTGGAAGGTACCCAGAATAAATAATGTATGTTGAATAGGTAATGAGTTAACTAGTTGGTACGGACTTGTCTTGACAATTACAAACAGATTATCCAAATAGGTGCAGCCGTTCTGAACTGATGCACTTGCATACATTTGGCAGTTGATTTTTATTTATATAGATTATATTTTATTTCCAGCTCGCACCATGTTGCTATTGATTTAACAACCAGAGACATATAAGTGAGCACACGAGGACACACAACAAAATGTTTCAGAAACCTGCATTTGGCGCCAACACTTCCGGTTTCGGTGAGTTATCTATATGATTTTTGTTTTTGTAGTAACTCAGTCAGTAGTTGGATCGGTGACCCAAAAGTAGCATTAGAACTAAGCACTTTTGAATTCAAAATGTGTATCACGAAGTTCTATATGTCGGGAGGTGGTCAGGATGTTTACTTCCATGTTCGGTGGACATAGCCGCTGGGCGTGTCGCAGGTACTCGTGCCAATTTAAACCAGGGTTTATGCACACACAAAATCAATCTTTATTTACAACGATTCAACTGTAAGGTACACTCGAGCAAAATAATTATCCTAGCACGGACGGGGTGACAGTTTCGTAAAGTGTATCCGCCGAGCGCCGAGAGAGAGGTGTCGCTAGGGCACACCGCTCGGTCGCCGCCCGACTTCGATGATGACTTCACGACTCCGTCAGGCGCGCGCGCTGTGAAGTTAGGCAGCGATCGCAGCGCCACCGTTCGTGTTGGATGCGACATATATATCTTTGTTGATAAGCCATGGGAGGCCTTAAAAACTCTGGACACTTTGGGAACTAAGCCATGAAAAGGAGATATTATTTAAAACAATATTTTTTTAAGCCTTATAAATATAGCACCAAAAATCAGCCATTTTAATGTTTATAATTTTGAAATAGCCAGTGTTACTCTGACAATTAAGTCAAATCTAACGACACCTCTCAAGCTGAAATCAAATAAGCCGTTTAGGCTATAAAGTGTGTCAAAGAAATATACATACATTCATACAATCTAAAACTATATTTTATACCATATATTATATCCTACCTTGGATTCAGGTAATAAACGACTGGCTCTGTGGCTCGGTAGCTGTGGCTTCGAAGCCAGGTTATGATATACAATATGATGTGCAGGTAGAAATTTTTACATAAGTATCTCCCCCTCCAGGAATGCAATCTACGTTCGGCAGTTCTGCGGCTACCACCACGCCGTTCGGCGGGTTCAAACCGGCCGCTGGCACTGGCGCCTTCGGGGCACCGCCCGCCTTCGGGGCCAGTGCGGCCACCCAACCGGCAACCGGCGGAGGTAAGCTACACGTCCCCGTGACGCCTCGCCTAAAGTAGTGACGCGTCGCCTAAAGTAGTGACGCGTCGTCTAAAGTAGTGACACGTAGCCATAAGTAGTGACACGTTGCCTAAACTTATAACTTGGTACTAGTAAAACCAGCATGACAATTATTCACAATAGTTCGTAATAAGATTTATGTATAGCTTATAAGGATTTCTTAGAGTTTTTGTAGTTTTGATAATTTAATTAAATACGACGTATTGTTGTTTACAGGCCTGTTTGGCGCTACAAACACAACAGGGGGCTTGTTCGGCGCGACTGCTGCGCCCGCGCCGACGACCGGCTTCGGGGCCGGCAGTAGCGGGTTCGGTTTCGGCGCGAACACGGCTAACACGGGACTGTTCAACACATCCAATGCGGGGACTCTGTTCCCGCAAGCACAGACGAATACTGCCTTTGGTGCGAAACCGCAAGGTAGGTGGTCGACATTACTAAAATTGCCACAATTTTTAGCGCCATATAACATGTCTTAAAAACAATTTATTTTCCTTTATACCTATCAAGTGTTGTATCAAAATACAGGGCTTACAAAAAATAAATACAACTTATTACTATAAGCGAGCAATTCTTTTATATTTTGATCTAACGCCTTCGATTTGAATGACATTTTGAGTTTACATAGTGTTGCAATATAAAAAAGTTTTACAAGAAAATGGTCGCTCAGATTCATATGTTTAAATGTCGTTTGTCTCAATAATTCGTTGTTTCTCACAGGATTTGGGTTCGGCAACACGACAGCCAACACGAACGCGGGAGGCGGTTTGTTCAACACTCAACAGGCTGGTACTGGTCTCTTTGGGCAGAACAACACCATGTCTGGAGGTGGTCTCTTCTCTAATAATGCAGGTAACTCTCTCCCTCTCTCTCCCCGCCTTCTCTTCCTCCCTCTCCCTACCCACTCTTCCTCCCTCCCAACAGCCTCTCTTTCTCTCTCTCCCCATCCTCTTTTCCTCCCTCCCAACAGCCTCTCTTCCTCCCTCTCCTCATCCTCTCTGCCTCCCTCTCCCAACCCTCTCTTCATCCCTCTCCCCACCCTCTCTTCATCCCTCTCCCTACTCGAGACGGGGATGCCCCCTTGCCACCACACAGTAATGCGTGTGCACTTCTACTTAGCCTTAGATTACTTGGTATGGTGGGGCTGTATTCGTCCGGATGAGCTAGGCACAACTTGTGGGTTTGTAAATTGAGGTTGTACTCTTGTTTTCAGGTGGTTTTGGTCAACAACAACAACAGCCTGCTGGGACTGGCCATGTGAAATACAACCCCCTGGTCGGAACAGACATGGTGGTCAAGTCTGGTACCTCGCAGAGCATCAACATCAAACACCATTGCATCACTTGTATGAAGGTATGTATCAGAAACTATATTTTTAGAAACTGTTATAGAGTTTCGCGTCACCGATGACCTCGTATGTCGAAGTCATCGGTGACGCGAAACTCGTGACGTATCGGAGATACATACTCCGAGGGGTTTCTTGTCTGTTTCATCCCCTCGGGTTGGTCGTAAACTTAATAAAATAAAATTAGCCTCAACATAAAACTGACTGTAATTTGACATATCTGTGGCATGTAACGTGCCTAAAGAAAACATTGAAATACACAGGCCGCTATAATATACATCACTAGCCTGGCGCAAGCGCAATACAACCGTACCAGCCTCTAATGTTCCCACTGCAGGGACACCGGCCTACTCTCGATAATTGAGAGTGAATGGGCTCTGATCTACCACGGGAGCCCAATCCGGATTGGTAGATGTCACATGTCATCGAATTTTTGGTTCTAAGACATGCCGGTTTCCTCACGATGTTTTCCGTCACCGTTTTGAGAACATGGTATTGCGCACATGAATTTTTCAAGTGAAAAAACTCATCGGTGCACGTGTGGGTTTGAACCAGCGACCTTCAGATTGAGAGTCTGCGTCTGTGCCCCTGGGCCACCACGCTCTCAAATACAAATACAAACTCAAACTCATTTATTCCTTTAGATCTCAAGTATCGTTTGGACACGTCAAATTTTACAAGTTTCGATACATTCGTCTTCATTAATGGCCGATTTTCGGCGCCATATAATGCCATCAAAAAATGTTTTTCGTTATGGGTGTGGTATCAAAACAGGGTTTTATAAATGACCTACAAAATATATCCAAGTAATTTTTCAAGGGTTTCTTGTTTGATTATTAAATTTGTCATTTTTCAGGAGTACGAGGGCAAGTCTTTAGAGGAGCTTCGCTTGGAGGACTACGCGGCGGGGCGCAAGGGTGCCACGGGTGGGGTCTTCGGATTCCAACAGCAGGAAAACAAACCGCTGTTTGGTGGTACAAGTAAGTTCTGCTTGTTCTGTTCCCATTGACAAACCTCCAAAGTCTGTTGAGAAATGTCATCCAGGTAAACGAAATAGCATATTTTACTTACCTGTGACATGTTTCTTCGCCCGTTGTAAACCGATTTGGATGTTTCTTTTTAATAATAGTAGGGCGAGAAATTAGCGATGAAAATTTATATTTTAATTTATTTAATGATTTATAATTAAATCAGAGAGATATATATATAGATTCGTGGTATATATCAAGTAAATACTGGAATTCAAACTAATTTATCTCTCTAGTTCTAAGTGTCAATTGGACACATCAATACTTACACGCACAAGTAATCATATTCGTGCGTAAATAACGTGTCACAGAAGCTAAGGAGCGAGTATTAAGGGATGGAAGTATGTTATTTTCGTTTTTTTTAATCAGTCACATGTTTCTTCGCCCGTTGTATACCGATTTTATGTCAATAAACCTGTTACAGATGCTTTTGGCCAGCCCGCTACCACCAACGCATCGAGTGTCTTCGGCGGTGGTACTCTAAGCACGGGTGGTTTTGGACAGACCAGTAAGTTATATTACAACTTATGTTTTTATTTATTACCCATACAGAAAATTGTTAATAGTCCTAAGCAAAAGCAAAATCTCCTATGACAAGTATATTTTATACTAAAAAGGAGATTTTATTATAATTAAGATGATATACTTTTGGGAAATGCAATAATTAATGCATAATTATTATTATTTCTCATTATTTATTTTATTTCTCATTTGTATACATTTTTCACTACAAAATAATACATTATTTATACAATAAAATAAACAGTATAAAAACATTGTAGTAAAAAATATATAAAAACGGACGACCACAGACTGCGGAGTAAGACCCAAGCAGTCGGTGGCTAGTACAGGGCTGCAGAGAGAGGAACCTCCTGACGATGCGTGCCGTGTCCAGGAGTACCGCTTTCTGTATCTGGCCCTTGATCCAGCCGTCTAGCGAGAGCCTCTTAAGATGTTGGTCGCGGCTCTTCGCTATAAGTCCGTTCACTGAAACGACTATTGGGACGATAATCGTTGAATTAAGAGTTAATAATAATAATATTATTATTATTAACTCTTAATCCTCCTTACTTACGTTTGTTACCCCTTCACGCTTAAACGGCTCAATGGATTTGGATGAAATTTGGTATAGGGATAACTTATATCCTGTAGGGATCAAAAGTGGCATATGTGTTAAGGCATAAGCTACTTTTGATCCCGGAACATTGCGGGTAATAAGTAGAACGTGGTATTGCGCATATAAATTTTTCAAATGAAAAACTCATTGGTTCACGTTTGGGTTTGAACCAGTGACCTTCAGATTGGAAGTTAGCGTCTGTTTCCCTGGCCATCACGGTCTTCAATAATATTAGAGTGGTTAAGAAAAATCGGAAACTTTGCAAAGTTTTTAAGGGTGGATTTCAAGATTATGGGGTTTGACTTTGCCCATTCAGATCCTATCCGTTCCTTGGTGGGGATGAGATTTTTCAGAATGTATTATTATTCCAGATACGTTCTCGTTTGGTGGCAACACACAGGCCAACACAAATACAACGGGCTTGTTTGGTGCACAGAAACCGGCGTTTGGTGCTGCCAATACCTCAGGTATGTTCGTTGGCAGCCCCCAATGATCCCACTGGACCCTCCATGTGAGGGTGCAATACGGCTCCGTGGCTTAGTTGGTTCCGGGTTCAATTCCCGGCCGGGGCACATTGTGTGGTGAGCATGAAGTTTGTTCTGAGTCTTGGGTGTTTAAAAACCCAACGATTGCATACTCATTCCTGTGCACTAAGATTCCCTGTGTCGCAGATGGCATGGACAAACAGAAACACAAGACAAACATGCAAGACCGGATGTATGTTCGACACAGGGAATCCTAGTGTAGAGGTATGAGTGTGTAAAAGTTTATTTATTTATTTTAATATAATGTTTATCAACTACCGCAAATTACTTCAATGGTTTGTTGACATGGATCCTTTGATGTCAGCCTTAACCAAGTATGATAAGACCCAAGTCGCACCCCGTTGCGCCTGTCACCCGAGACGGGGATGTCTCCGTTCTGCGCTTGTAATTTCACCGGCAACCACACCCTTCCACCGGAACGCAGTATTGCGAGCACTGCTGCTTGGCGGCAGATTCCAGATGTGGTGGCAGTTCTCCGGACGAACTTGGCACAAGTTCTACTGCTACTTTTGGTTGCTCCTTTAGCACCCAGGGGGTACGTGTAGGGTATCAAAGGGTACACACCTACGGACGCGAGCAACTGGGCTATGACTGCCTGTGGTTTTTTTCTCGTGTTATCGACTTGTGTAGCCGTAACCGACTTGAGCTTTCTGACTTTAGGTACGGGACTGTTTGGCGCCCCCGCGTCCACGCAGGCGTCTACCTTCGGCACCACCACCTCGACGTTTGGTTTCGGTTCCAATATACAAAATCAGGTTTGTGAATATTTTCAAAATACTTCCAACGGAGGTTGTCGATTCGGCTGGACCTCTTAGGGTTCCTTACCCAAAGGGTTATCCGCACCAGCCTCTAATGTTCCCACTGCAGACACCGGCCTACTCTCGATAATTGAGAGTGAATGGGCTCTGATCTACCACGGGAGCCCGATCCGGATTGGTAGATGTCACATGTCGTCGAATTTTTGGTTCTAAGACATGCCGGTTTCCTTGCGATGTTTTCCGTCACCGTTTTGAGAACGTGGTATTGCGCACATAAATTTTTCAAGTGAAAAAACTCATTTGTGCACGTTTGAACCAGCAGATTGAAAGTCGGCGTCTATGCCCCTGGGCCACCACGCTCTCAAAGGTCATACGGGACCCTATTACTAAGACTCTGCTGTTCATCTGTCTGTCTGTCGATCTGTCACCAGGCTGTATCTCATGAACCGTGATAGTTGGAGAGTTGAAATTTACGCAGATGAAGCGAGGGGTCCCGGGTTCGATTCCCGGCCGGGGCACACCGTGTGGTGAGCATGAAGTTTGTTCTCGGGTCTTGGGTGTTTGTCCATGCCATCTGCGACACAGGGAATCCTAGTGCACGTGTATGAGTGTGTAAACGTATAAACGTACATAGGGACAAGGAAGCGACATTGTTTTATACTATGTAGTGTTTTTCTAATTCCACAGTCATCGGGTGGGTTGTTCGGCGCTAAACCCGCGACCACCGGGTTCGGAGCCGCTCCGGCCAGCACTGGCTTTGGTAGTTTCGGCAGCGGCGGTCTGTTTGGCGCTAAACCGCTACAAACTCAAGCACCCACCTTTGGCGCCCCACAACCAGGTAAGTTGACCCCCCACTGTGCGGTGCACTGCGTTTCTAATACACCCTTCGAAGGTAGGGTGAAAGGGTCCAGTTACTCGTGTCAGTAGGTGAACATCCTACTAATATTATAAACGCGAATGTTATGATGTATGTTTGTTACTCAATCACGCCAGAACGGCTGAACGGACCTGGATGAAATTTGGCACAGAGATAGATTGTAGTCTGGAATAGCACATAGGCTATCTCGGATAAATGTACTGTTCCCGTAGGAACACCAACCGCGGGGCGCAGCTAGAATATTCATGGACATATTTCACACACCGCCATCTAGCCCCAAACTAAGCAAACTACTATGGGAACTAGATACCTAATAGAATACATATAGGTAGTACTTTTTTTTTGTATTATAAATACATACATATTAACACCCAGATACAGAACAAACATTTCTGTTCGAACAAGTATTTACTTGTTCTGGGCGGGAATCGAACCTAAAACCAACAGCGCAGAAGGCAGAGCTACTACCAACTGAGCTGGCCAGTCGAATATCCTCACAGTCCTAAGACTTACCTCCTGGGTGCTAAAAGCAGCAGTGGAACTTGTGCAAAGTTCGTGCCTGGTAATCTGCCGCTTCTGTGTTCCGGTGGAAGGGTGTGGGTGCCGGTGAAATCACATGCGCATGAGACGTATCATCCCCGTCTCGGGTGATGGGCGCAACGGGGTGCGACTTGGGTCTTCTCATACTTCGGTCAAGGACCTATGTGGCGGAGGTAACCACTTAGCATCAGGTGGGCTTTCAACTCGTCCAGTCACATTGGTTACATAAAAAAGGGTGTGGGTGCCAGTGAATTAAAAAAATAAACGTTTACACACTCATACCCTGCACTAGGATTCGCTGTGTCGCATAAGGCATGGACAAACAGAAACACCAGACAAACACCCAAGAACCTAGAAACTTCATGCTCACCACACACAAATGTGCCCCGGCCGGGAATCGAACCCGGGACCCCTCCGATGGCAGAGCTACTACCAAGAAGCTTCCGCCTAGATGATCTCCCGTCCTAAGAGATGCTTTCAAAAATTTCATAACTCTTGACAAACAAGTTATTTTTACGAAAATGTAAAAACCCTCGACTCGCTTTTATTGTTATTATTATATTTATATTCCTTTTTTTGTGTTATTATGTTATTAATATTAAATATATTGAATCAATTTGTAATAATAATATTGTACGCCCTTTGGGTAGAAATACATTGGAACTTATGAAAAAGATAATTACTAAATCTTTTGTACATGTGTTTCGACAATAAATGAAGTTTGACTTTGACTTTGACTTTGACTTTGATGATGGTATCAGCTGATGACCTTGAAACGGGTGAACCGGTTTTGACAAAACATGTCTAAAAACCACTATTTAAGAATCTAATACACTTTCTTTCAGGTGTGGGCAGCATGGCGGGTGGGTTCGGGACCACCACATCGAGCGCGGGGGGTCTTTTCGGCGGTAACACCACCTTCGGGAAACCGGCCACCTCCGCGCCGAGTTTTGGTTTTGGCAGTACTCAGTCCACGCTAGGTGAGAGCTGGTTTATTTGGTATAGACATGTGATGCTCATACTCATACTCATACTCATACTCATACTCATACTCATACTCATACTCATACTCATACTCATACTCATACTCATACTCATACTCATAATCATACTAATACTCATACTCATACTGATACTCATACTCATACTAATACTCATACTCATACTAATACTCATACTCATACTCATACTAATACTCATACTCATACTAATACTCATACTCATACTCATACTCATACTCATACTCATACTAATACTCATACTAATACTCATACTCATACTCATACTCATACTAATACTAATACTCATACTCATACTAATACTCATACTCATACTAATACTCATACTAATACTCATACTCATACTCATACTCATACTAATACTCATACTAATACTCATACTCATACTCTTACTAATACTCATACTCATACTCATACTAATACTCATACTAATACTCATACTAATACTAATACTCATACTCATACTAATACTCATACTCATACTAATACTCATACTCATACGCTTACTAATACTCATACTCATACTCATATTAATACTCATACTCATACTCATACTCATTTGTTTTCACCGTAGGATCATTTGTGAACACATATTGGTTATGTCAATTTTACATTACAACTAGCTGACCGGGCCACGCGTTGCTGTGGCTAACGTTTTTGTCATATCATATTATAATTTGCCATAAAATAATATTGCGATCATAAATTGAGATGTGAGCTATGGTATGTGGTGACCCTCGCCCATGACAACAGTAATGCGCGCGACTCAGTATGAGATACAAATCTTTACTGAGTCGGACTCATCCTGCTGCGTCCATCACCCGAGACGGGGTGATACGTCTCATGCGCATGTGATTTCTCCGGCACCAATACCCTTCCACCGAAACACAGTAATGCAACCACTACTGCTTGGCGGCAGATTCCAGATGTGGTGGCAGTACTCCGGACGAACTTGGCACAAGTTCTACTGCTACTTTTGGTTGCTCCTTCAGCACCCAGGGGGTACGTGTAGGGTATCAAAGGGTACACACCTACGGACGCGAGCGACTGGACTGAATATCCAATTTGTTCTGTTGCAGGTGGGCTAAACACTGGTTTAGGCGCGAATTCGTTCGCGGCCAAACCGGCCAACCAGGCGCCGTTCGGTATGGGCGGCGGTTCGTTCTCAATGCAGCCGAACAACAATTTCAGAACAGGTGAATATCAGCTTTTTATCCTGTTACTTTAAACACACAGTGGAAATCCCTCGGATTCGCACAAAACGATTTGAGTCCTCCTTCTTAATCCGAACTGCAAAGGAGTGGAATTCGCTGCCTGCGTGTCTTTTTCCCGAGCAGTACAATTTGGGTATCTTTAAGAGTAGAGTGAATAGGTATTATCTAGGCCAGCGTGTTACATCTTCGACCGCATCATCACTTACCATCAGGTGAGATAGCGGTCAAACGATGGCTTATAATGAATAAAAAAAAAAAAAAAACAAAACCTAGTGTCACAGTAACAGGCGTCTTATTATTATTTAAATTATTTTTGTGTTTACTAACAATATTTATTGGGTGTACTACTAACAATTCTATGGATCTTGTATCGGAAAATAAATGTTTTATTATTTATTATTTCCATTATTTATTTTATTTCTCATTTGTATACATTTGTCACTACAAAATAATACATTATTTATAAAATAAACAGTATAAAAACATTGTAGTAAAAAATATATAAAAACGGACGACCACAGACTGCGGAGTAAGACCCAAGCAGTCGGTGGCTAGCACAGGGCTGCAGAGAGAGGAACCTGACGATGCGTGCCGTGTCCAGGAGTACTGCTTTCTGTATCTGGCCCTTGATCCAGCCGTCTAGCGAGAGCCTCTTAAGATGTTGGTCGAGGCTCTTCGCTATAAGTCCGTTATTATTATTATTAATTTATGTTTTATGTTAAAAATAGGCAAACAGGCATACGGCCCACCTGATGGTAAGTGGTCACCGTCGCCTATTGACATCTGCAACGCCAGTGGCGTTGCCGGTGCGTTGCCTAGCCTGCAGATATTTTTGAACATTTTTCTTATACCTGCCCATGTCGTATCGCTCGGGGAAAACTTTCGGCGGTAGCGCATTCCACAGCCTGCACGTGTAGGGAAGAAAAGATCTCGTAAAACGAGTTGTGCGTGATACCCAGGGCTCGATGATGTGTGGATGTGTGGATTATTATTTAAAAGTGACAATCATAATGTAAACACGAGGCATAAAAATTATATTGGTACGGAACCCTTCATGCGCGAGTCCGACTTGCACTTGGCCGGTCTTTTAGTTTACCTTTTTATAAAACTTATGCCAACATTCTTTTGAGGGCAGCACTATATATGCTTTTTGAGAGCGTGGTGGCCCAGGGGCATAGACGCCGACTTTCAATCTGAAGGTTGCTGGTTCAAACCCATGCACCAATGAGATTTTTCACAGGAAAAATTGATGTGCGCAATACCGCGTTCTCGAAACGGTGACGGAAAACATCGTGAGTAAACCGGCATGTCTTAGAACCAAAAATTCGACATGTGACATCTACCATTCCGGATTGGGCTCCCGTTGTAGATCAGAGCCCATTCACTCTCAATTATCGAGAGTAGGCCGGTGCCCGCAGTGGGAACATTAGAGGCTGGTATGGTATGCCAACAATAATTACCAACAGGTATGGTTAAGTATAGGCGTAAGAGATGAATTTTGACGTGTCCAAATGATACTTTAGATCTAAAGGAATAAATGAGTTTGACTTTGACTTTGTGTTTTGTTACGTTGCAGGCTTGGACGGCGGTCTCGGCGGCGGTATATTCGGCAACAACTCTTCTCTTGGCGGGTCTTCGCTCGGCCTCGGCTTGAACGCCAACACCAGCTCCTTGGTCAAGTGAGTCTGTTAGCCGAGTTCCAGAGGACGTTTTGTGTTTGCTACTCAGTCAACTAGGACTGTTTTTTTCAGTTTTCTGTCATTTCTGAAAAGATATTGGTTTTTTATTTTAATTTTAAATGATAGATTTTAGATTTATATTTTTCATAACATTCCATATTTTTTAATGAAAATCGTTATGTATTTCTTGTGTATTCTTGTATTCATTCTTGTGTAAATTGTTATATAGTTAATGTCATGCAATTACCTTTGCATATTTTGTTTTACTTTGAATTTGTTTTCGTTCAAGTCCACGAAACCATGTGATTTTGCTATATACAATTGTCAGCATAATTTTAACAAAAAACGTTTTTCTATTGTAAATAAAATAGCATTTTTGCTAGACTCTTCAAAATTTCATCGAAATCGCTTCAAATTTTTCCGAGACACGCGAAATTATATAAAAGAATTGTTCGTTTAAAGTGATATCATGTGAATTTAACGCGTAGTAAATAAATATATATAAGAATTACTTTAATAAGATTTATGCTTCATTGTTTTTTCAGTAACCTGTCTGGTGCTTCGGCCGCTGGCAACGTGCACGAGCAGATCCTAACGCTCGCCGCCCGGCCGTACGGAGACTCGCCCCTGTTCAAAGACCTTCTGCCCGATTCGTGTGAGTTTAAATGGTTTAAAGACCTTCTGCCCGATTCGTGTGAGTTTTATATGGTTCAAAGACACCTTCTGGCCGATTCGTGTGAGTTTAATATGGTTCAAAGACCTTTTACCCGATTCGTGTGGGTTTAATATGGTTCAAAAACCTTCTGCCCGATTCGTGTGAGTTTAATATGGTTCAAAGACCTTCTGCCCCATTCGTGTGAGTTTATATGGTTCAAAAACCTCTACCCGATTCGTGGGAGTTATATATGGTTCAAAGACCTTCTGTCAATTTTTATAATAAATAGTATGGAATGCGTATTATACGTCTTAACAATACAATATAGTGTATTGTTAAGACATTCGCTTCCATACTATTTATCATAAAAACGTACTGCGTCGTCAATAAACAAAGTGAGAATGATTAAAAGAAAGTAAAGCAATTGTACTCTTCATAGAATTACAGACTAGTCTTAACAAGTTGCGACATGTTTAAACTGAGGCGAAGGAATTATCACAATGAAAACTGACATTACTTATACGACTACTTTCAGTAGTAGAACTTGTGCCAAGTTGTCCGGAGAGGTACTGCCACCACCTGGAATCTGCCGCCTAGCAGTAGTGCTCGCATTACTGTGTTCCGGTGGAAGGGTGTGGCTGCTGGTGAAATCACATGCGCATGAGACGTATCATCCCCGTCTAGCATGGACGCAGCGGGATGAATGCGACTCAGTAAAGATTTGTATCTCATACTGAGTCGCACGCATTACTGTTGTCATGGGCGAGGGTCACCGCTTACCATCAGGTGGGCCATCAGCTCGTACCGTCACGCATTCACATAAAAAAAATTGAAATATACGGAAATCATCCAATTAAACGACATTGCATATATTGCTTTCCTGTGACTTTTTTCTTCGCTCATTGTATACCATTGTATACCGAATGAGACACCCTTATATTTCCCACAGCAACAACAGCAGAAGACGTGCTAAAGCCGACCAACCCGCGCGCGCAGGCGGCCGTCATGGCGCTGACCAACTCTGCCTACCGCGTCACGTCACCGCCCTCCATCCGCCTCGCCCTGCACCCGCGGGCTCTAGACAAGGTAAGAATAAAAAAATAAACGTTAACACACTCATACCTCTGCACTAGGATTCCCTGTCGCAGATGGCATGGACAAACACAAACACAAGACAAACACCCAAGACCAAGAACAAACTTCATGATCACCACACACAGTGTGCCCCGGCCGGGAATCGAACCCGGGACCCCTCGCTTGGAAGGCAGGGCTACTACCAACTAAGCCACGGAGCCGACTATATACATTTTCGTTACATTTCCTTCCAGAAATCTCTGTTTGACGGTCTGGAGGAGTCTGATGCTAGCCTTGAAGACAAACTGAGTCTTAAACCGAGCAGGAAGCGCCTGGTCCTGCGCCCCAACCAGAAGTACAACGACTCCGCGGACGGACAAGCTTACAGGTAAATTAAATAATTAACTTTTGTTGGGCCCATAACCTAATAAAGACCGTCTATCTTAATCATATAAGCAGAGCTCAGTGTAGAAAGGCAGACAGCAGTGAAATTATAAAGATACTAGCTATGCTCCGCAGTTTCACCCGCGTTTTTCTAGTTTTTTTTTTCTTCAGATGATTTATTATTTTGAACACAAAATCGGTTATTGTCATTAAACCATGATAGCTAGATATATGTTCTCGCGGACTTTCTTGTAGGTCTTAATGGGATCTACAAACCCGTAGTACATCATTTTGTTCTATTGTCAATAGTTTTTGCAGCGCACGCAAAAATAGGTTTTCGATTTTACACCTTGTGTTACAAAATAGCAATTTTATTACGGATCCCTAATTTTGAAAAAAAAAAACATAGCCTATAGCCTTCCTCGATAAATGGACTACCCAACACTGAAAGAATCATTCAAATCGGACCAGTAGTTCCATTAGCGCGTTCAAACAAACAAACAAACACTGCAGCTTTATAATATTATTAGTATTAGTATAGATTTTAATTTCAGTTATAAAACAACAATATAAGTATAAATACACCTCTAACCACATTCTATTCAACTAAAACTCTTTCCATCCCAAGGTTGTTAAGACTTTGTTGACAAGTTTGACTTTGCTGGCTGAACCTTACGAGAAATGATGAACTACTTGCGTTACAATCACTGTACAACAGAGAGAAGACAGGGCGAGTCGCTAGTAAAAAATAAAATACAATCGAATTGATAACTCTCCTTTTTAATCTGGTTAAGAAATAATTTTATTCGTTGCAATATTTTTGATCATATATTTTTGTACGCAGGTCGCAGGAGGAGTCGATTCGTTCAGAGGTGAACGGCAACGCGCCATCCAACAAGGAGAATGCATCCACCGGACATTCAGACGAGGTGGACAGAGTCAAACAGAACATTGACTTCTCAAATAGTAATAGTAAGTTTCTTCAGGAGGGCAAGTGGCTCCGTCTACAGAAATTCTCATTTGTGAAGTGTCAGGAGGCTAAGTAAAATCTGTGACATACAGACAGATGACGGCTCCGTGGCTTTGTTGGTAGTAGCCCTGCCTTCGAAGCGAGGGGTCCCGGGTTCGGTTCCCGGCCGGAACCGAACCCGGGACAGTTTGTGTGGTGAGCATGTTTGTTCTCGGGTCTTGGGTGTTTTGTGTTTCTGTTTGTCCATGCCATGTGCGACACAGGGAATCCTAGTGCAGGGGTATGAGTGTGTAAACGTATATTTATATTAATTTTGAAATTTAGCTACGTTCTTAATGCGAGTCACTTTAATTGTAAAATCAGGGTTAAATAAATCTATGAATACAGGGGTATTCATAAAATGCTTTGCTGAGTTATGTCTCAAAGTTTAAAAGCACAAAATTAAACATGTTACTTTGAAAGTAAATGTTTAATATATTTTTGGAAATATTTTTTGTTTGGATATATTTGTTAGATTCCGATTATTTGTTTTTAGAAATAAGTTCCACATTTCGCCACTAGATGGCAGCATACGTAAAATTAGAACGCGCTTACGTTGCGTTTTGGGGCTAAAACAATAGTAATTGTGAAATTTGTATTAGAAAACATATTCCGAGTAATAAACGTTTTACACACTCATACCTCTGCACTAGGATTCCCTGTGTCGCAGATGGCATGGACAATGGACAAACACAGAAACACAAGACAAAGACCCGAGAACAAACTTCATGCTCACCACACAAAGTGTGCCCCGGCCGGGAATCGAACCCGGGACCCCTCGCTTCGAAGGCAGGGCTACTACCAACTAAGCCACGGAGCCGTCAATTAGTAATACTAACCTATACTTCTAATTATGTCCAGTGTTTTATAGCTTGCTCCCCCTTGGTACTGATATCCTATCATTATTGGAATTTGTTCAATATTTAAATTGTTTATTTAACTTTACCATGGCGCCGCGACGCAGTTTGTGAAGCCTTAATCACAATATATTATTTCCTATTCGCAGATCACAACAGCGCTGACAGACGAAACAGTTGGTAAGTCGAAACATTTTGTAGATTGTATAATTTTAATATTAATTATAGATGTGACCACGGCACGCGTGCATTGAGGGCAGGGACAAAATGTGTTTGGCACGCCACCGACCGATACAGTTTTCATTATTTTTAAATGTAAAAATAGAAATCACAAACTTAATCACATAAAAAAAGGTTTTTTATATTCGTACAGACAGATTTCTTCAGACAAAATGGCACTTTGACAAAGACTCTACGGCTTGTTGGTAGTTTGTTAATGTATGGATTTCTAAGGGGTGGCATAATGGAAGGTTAGCCGAGTTGTTTGTGAGAAAACAATGTTTGATATAAAGTTAACACAGGGGAAAACGACATTGCGTATATTGAAATATATGGAAATCATCCAATTAAACGACATTGCGTATATTGAAATATACGCAAATCATCCAATTAAACGACATTGCGTATATTGAAATATACGCAAATCATCCAATTAAACGACATTGCATATATTGCTTTCCTGTGACTTTTTTCTTCGCTCATTGTATACCGATTTGGATGATTATTTTATAAAATCGTATGGTGTACCCCTACCCGGGAACAAAGGGAAACAGTACCGAAAGCGGGTGTTTTAATAAATTGAATGTTGTAATTGGTGGATGTTTTAAATAAATTATTAGAATTTCTGTCTATTACATTTGTAGGGACCCTGTAAGTATGAATGAGTTTGCATTCAGCAGTTTTGTGTGTGAGCGAGACGTATGAGAGAGCGGCGACCGGCAGTTACTGCGTATTGACCGGAGAGAGAGAGAGAGTGCTTGTGATAGACTCGGGATATAACCTAATAAACACGGTGAAAATAATTACATCTTTTAATCAGTAACTCCCAATGCAGACTCCATAGACTATCACTTAGGTTTGATCCACCTACATATTCTTTATAGGTTGAGTTCTTCGAAGATTCCGTGGACCGACAAGGAACGACCTGCAGATGTTGAACCCTCTTCAAGGCTGTATCCTTCATTGGGTAAGACTATAGGATAGAACGTACACTCTCACTTGTCGAGAGTGGTACGTTGGCCGGTGTCCTGCTGTCAGCTAACAAACGTAAACGTTAAACGTTAAAATAAACGTTAACACACTCATACGTCTGCACTAGGATTCCCTGTGTCGCATATGGCATGGCCAAACACAAACAATACAAACACCTAAGGCCCGAGAACATATATTATATGTCGGTGGTTTTCGGTTAGGGATTTCAAATCGTTGAAATTCAAACATTTGTAGACCCTGACCGAAAAATTCGAATTTTTTCGGCTTTTATGTACTTATATATTATACTTATATATTATACGTATAAACCTTCTTCTTCTTCTATCGAGTCGATGTTTCATACATATGTTTTGTGTACATATTGTACGTGTGTTTTAGACCAGTACCAGTTTCTTCGGAAGGAGGAAATAACATTTTATTATTATTTGCAGAGAAAGACATTCAAACTGATGTTTCCGAGGGGCGCCCGAGTTGGTAAGTGAAACAAAAATCCTAGTAATATTATAAACGCGAAAGTTTGTAAGTATGTAAATAGGGATGGATAAAAAGTAACCTATGTGCTATTCCAGACTACAATCTATCTGTGCCAAATTTCATCCAGGTCCGTTCAGCCGTTCTGGCGTGATTGAGTAACAAACATCCATCCATACTTACAAACATTCGCGTTTATAATATTAGTAGGATTTTGTAATTATACTTTGTTCGATAGGTTTAACAGTAAGATTTTAGAAAGCTTTATTTTTATTAGACCATTAAAACAATGCATTAGGCACAAAGTGTGTTTCTTTTCTTAGCGTAGCACACGCCGGATTTCAACTAGTTTTTAATATAATCATATCCCCTAGTCGATCCAAAGTAGAACGTCGGACCCAATCGAAGAACGTTGAAGCCCATCGTTTGATCCAGGTACAATGGATCACCTTGTATATATCGCCCATGACAACAGTAATGCGCGCCAGTATGCAGTCAGTAGGAGATTTCCAAATCTTTACTGAGTCGCATTCATCCTGCTGCGTCCATCACCCGAGACGGGGATGATACGTCACATGCACATGTGATTCCACCGGCAGCCACACCCTTCCACCGGAACACAGTAATGCAACCACCACTGCTTGGCGGCAGATTCCAAATGTGGTGGCAGTACCTCTCCGGACGAACCTAGCACAAGTTCTATATAAATACTAGCTGACCCGGCCACGCGTTGCTGTGGCAAACGTTTTTGTCATATGATATTATAATTTGCAATAAAATAATATTGCGATCATAAATTGAGATGTGAGCTATCCTATCTTTCAAGTTGGATCAAACTGCACACGGTGTACAAATTTGATTAAAATCGGTTAAGTAGTTTACGAGTCCATCGCGGACAAACATCGTGACACGTAATTTATATATATTAAGATGATCATCCCTGAATTGCAGGTTGACAACGAAAACTCTGCGCAAACCGCTGGCACCGACCCCGGAGTCCTGCGAGAATTCAGTGAGGGAGCTGGGCGTTAGATCCACTACGCTCGCGTCGCTGTCTCAGGAGAAGGAGAACATTGACACGCTGTCTGGTGAGCGGCATATCCCTTGTGACGCCCCACTTTGAAGGGGTCCAATTGGTCGCGTCCGTAGGTGACAACCCTGTAGTATCCATAGATACACTATAGGGTATGTACTTCATATACTACAGGGTTGTCACACTTATCTTTTTAGGGTTTCATACCCAAAGGGTAAAACGGGACCCTATCACTAAGACTGTAAGGATGTACCCCCTGGGTGGCGCCAAAGGAGCAGTGGAACTTGTGCCAAGTTTGTTCGCAGTACTGCCTCCACATCTGGTGATCTGCCGGAAAACGGTGATGCACTGGTATTGCTGTGTTCGTGCTGGTGAAATCGCACATTCATCAGGTTTCCCCATCTCGTGATTTGAGCCACAGGATGCGACTTGAGTCTTTTCAAACTGGTTCAACTATGATGCGGACCGAACGAAGAGTTGCTTGAGTAAGATCTGAATAGAACACTTGGCAAGTTTCATCTTTAAATGGAAGATTGTGCGGTTTGAGAACTTGTAATACCTTTTTGTCCCTCCTTGTTCGCTCCTATCTCTTCCACCACCAACTGCCTCCTCAAACTCATTTCATCATCATCATCAGCCTATTTCAGTCCACTGCTGGACATAGGCCTCTCCGAGTAAGCGCCATCGAGCTCGGTGTTCGGCTCTTTGCATCCAGTAAACTCATTCCTTTAGATCTCAATTAAAGTTTGGACAGACTTAAACTGAACTAATAAAACTAGCTAAAACATGAAAACTGACTGTAATTCGACATATCTGTGTGCATGTAATGTGCCTAAGGAGCTCCTGTGACACGTTATATGCTCAGGAGTATGTAAACTTGTGCACATACAGTCAGTTTTCATGCTTTAGCTAGTCTTATTTGTTAAATTTACGTCTGCTCCAACCAACCGAACAGGAGGGGAAGAAACAGACAAGACACCCCTCCGATCTCCTCCCTTACCTAACCCCTTTTTTTAACCGCGGGAAATACATTTACGCCTACCCTTCATGTCCGGGGGAACCTGAGGGGTTATGAGGCTCCCGGACATAGTGTCCGTCCTACGCACTAAAACCCGCGGGTTCAAATCAAATCAAATCAAATATAGTTTATTGAGGAACAAAGTAACAATGGATTACAAAAAGTTTAGAAAAACGATGATGGTTGCCGTCGACTGCTATGGTGAGATGAGATAGGAACGATCTAGCATTCACTATCCTGCCCCTACAGTGTAACCAGAGATGGTGGTCTATGCGGGGGATCCTTGGCAACACAATTATGGGATCCCCCTCAGACTTGTCCGTGCTAGCGGAATAGGAGTCCCCTACCCGTTGGCGCCTTGCCCTTACCTAAGTCCTATCCTTACTAACAGGTCTGTCAAAACTGGCATTCTGTCGCCACCACTCGAGATGGGACGACAGCGCCTGTTCCAGTTGCGAGAAAATCGCGCATCAGATTGGAGGATTATACGGTTAATTGCTATTCCTATATTCAACAGACTGCGTATTCCAAGTATTACGTAAGCACTATAGGGGGGGTCGTTGCTTTGCTTATTTTTTGGTGACATGGGGGGTGGGGGATCTTACTTTCAGTAATTATTAACTTTTTTACACAACTCACACATTGTCTATGCTTGAAATGTCTATGCCGAAATGTATTTTCGGGTATTCATACAAATCCTGCTAATATTATAAACGCGAAAGTTTGTAAGTATGGATGGATGTTTGTTACTCAATCACGCCAGAACGGCTGAACGGACCTGGACGAAATTTGGCACAGAGATAGATTATAGTCTGGAATAGCATATAGGCTGCTTTTTATCCCGGAAAAATTTACGATTCCCGTGGGAAGTCCAACCGCGGGGCAGCTAGTAATGAATACGTTTAGGAACTTTAGACTTGTAAATTGGCGGCTCCGTGGCTTAGTTGGTAGTAGCCCTGCCATCGAAGCGAGGGGTCCCGGGTGCGATACCCGGCCGGGGCACACTTTGTGTGTTACTTGAAGTTTGTTCCCGGGCCTTGGGTGTTTGCCTTGTGTTTCTGTGTTGGTCCATGCCATCTGCGACACAGGGAGTCCTAGTGCAGAGGTATGAGTGTGTAAACGTTTGTTTATTCTTTATTATGGTTTGTTCTCAACAGTGTCTGAGGAGGAGATCGTGTCTCCGCGCGACGTGGCGCCTCACCCCACCGGCGTGAAATGCACTCGGCCCGGTTACTACACGATACCGTCACTGGACGAGATGATAAGTAAGTCTTTATACCCTGACAGAATACCCCCTGGGTGCTGAAGGAGCAACCAAAAGTAGCTGTAGAACTTTGCAAAGTTCGTCCGGAGAGGTACTGCCATACCTGGAATCAGCCAAGTAGTGCTCGCATTGCTGTGTTCCGGTGAAAGGTTGTGGGTGCCGGTGTAATCACATGCGCGTGAGACGTATCATCCCCGTCTCGGGTGATGGACGCAGCAGGATGATGACTGTGCGACTCAGTGTGAGATCCAAATGTTATGCTGAGTCGCGTTACTGTTGTCATGGGCGGGTGTCGCCACTTACCAGGTGGGCCCTCAGCTCGTCCAGTAACTTTACACATATAAAAAAATATTGAAATACAATAAACACACAGAATCTTAAAAAACATGGTTCTGTTCGATGATTAATATGTTTTTTTTTTTTTTGTGAACTAACTAATAAATATTTTGTTTGTTGCAGAGTACATGCGTTCCGACGGCTCGTGCCTCGTCCCTCACCTCACTATAGGACGCACTAACTATGGGAACGTGTACTACGACGCGGAGATTGACGTCGCCGGTCTAGATATTGACAATTTGGGTATGTGATATTTTTTTTTTATGACCTTTACACACTCATACCTGTGAACTAGGATTCCCTGGGTCGCAGATGGCATGGACAAACACGGAAATAAGACAAACACCCAAGACCGGAGAACAAAGTTCATGCTCACCGCACAAAGTGTGCCACGGCCGGGACTCGAACCCGGGACCCCTCGCTCCGAAGGCAGGGCTACTACCAACTAAGCCACGGAGCCGTCAAAAACAATACAACCGAAGACACTACATTTTTTGTGCAAATACATAAGTAACTTCCCAGCCACAATATAATATTTATTATGTGAATTAATCAACAATAACTCTGAAAATTATAAAATATTTCTTCCCTCCAGTACATTTCCTGAATAAGGAGGTGATAATATACCCCGAGGACGCGGACAAGCCGGCGGTGGGGGAGGGTCTGAACCGGCGCGCGGTGGTCACCCTGGACCGCGTGTGGCCGCGCGACAAGACCAACAAGCGGCCCATAGACGAACCAGACCGGTGAGCTTACAACCAACATCCAAAGAAACAACAACAACGTTGAAGTCAAAGTCAAAGTCCAATTCATTTATTCCTTTAGATCTCAAGTATCATTTGGACACGTTTTGGGGGGTCCAGTTGTTCGCGTCCGTAGGTGTACCCTTTCCCTTCACGTACCCCTGAGTCGTACTAAAGGAGCAACAACAAGTAGCAGTAGAACTTGTGCCAGTTGTGTAGAGTTCGTCGGGAGAGGTACTGCCGCCACATCTGGAATCTGCCGCCGAGTAGTGCTCGCATTGCTGTGTTCCGGTGGAAGGGTGCGGGTGCCGCTGAAATCTCATGAGACGCATCACCATCATCATTTATTTATTTAATAGCTGTTCCCCGCGCCTTCATCCGCGTGGAAAGTATTTTTTTTTTTTTTTCTTTGAAGATTTCCTAATTTACTCCTTATAACATCACCTGTCTGTCAGTGAAGCTCCTGTCAAAATTGGTTCAGCCGTTTCTGAAAATTTCTACCGAGGGAACAGTGCGGAATTTCGGGATAAAAAGTATCCATGGTGGAACTTAATTTCTTGGCATGAATTGAAGTTATACTAATTCCCGTAGTAAAACTTCAATTCATGCCAAGTTTCATATGAATTCATTAAATAAACTTGCAGATTATTGAAGATGGACTACGAGGGCAAGTTGCGGCGCGTTTGCGACAAACACGACACGAAATTCATAGAGTATAGACCGCAGACAGGCAGTTGGGTTTTCAGGGTGAGTGAATGATTATGAAACAAGAAATTATTTTATACTAGGTGCGCCCCGCGTTTACTCGCGCTTTTCGGAAATTTTCTGCGCAACGTCTTAATTTTTTTCTTATTTATGACCCTTCTTCTGACAATAAGAAACACAACATAAAAAGAATTTGCAAAATTGGTCCAGTCGTTCATTTTTATCTAATACCTTTTATCTTATACCTTTCTAATACCTTTCCTTACCTTTCTAATACCTTTCTTTTTTGTAATACCTTTTTATCTAATACCTCTCTAATAGCTTTTATCTAATACCTAATATTCTAATACCTTTTCATTTTTATCAAATTTTTTATAAAAAAAAAATGATATATTTTATCCCTTTTAACAAAAATGTCCCTCAGTGTCCTGAGTCAGAGCGGAAGAAAAGTTTTCCATCTCTTTCATTCATCATGATCACCTAGGCTTAGTTGGTAGTAGGTCTATAAATTTCAGAAAAAAAATCACAAATCATGGTAAATATCTCGTTAACACGAATAATAATGGTAGTAGCTCTGCCTTCGAAGCCAAGGTCCCGGGTTCGATTCCCGTCCGGGACACTGTGTGGTGACCATGAAGTTTGTCCTCGGGTCCTTATGTTTCCGTGTTCCTCATCCATCAGCGACACAGGGACTAGAGTTCCCATATTACAAGCTACAGGATTACCTTCGTACCACGTTCTCAAAACGGTGACGGAAAACATCGTGAGGAAACCGGCATGTCTTAGAACCAAAAATTCGACGGCATGTGACATCTACCAATCCGGATTGGGCTCCCGTGGTAGATCAGAGCCCATTCGCTCTCAATTATGGAGAGTAGGCCGGTGTCTGCAGTGGGAGCATTAGAGGCTGGTACGGATTACCTTCATTCCTATGTTCCCCAGGTGGAGCACTTCAGTAAATACGGTCTAACCGACTCGGATGAGGAGGACGACATCACTCCCGAGGTGTTGAAGAGGCAGCTTGTCAACCAGCCATTGCAGAAGAACGCCGCCCCCGCCAGTAAGTGTTTGCCTTGCCTACACCAAAGCCACCACCTTTACTCAGTGTTCCGCGGAGCCCTACAGGCCTTTGATTTGTTTTTTATGTGATTGAGTGACGGGACGAGCTGAGGGCCCACCTGATGGTAAGTGGTGACCCTCGCCCATGACAACAGTAATGCGCGCGACTCAGTATGAGATCCAAATCTTTACTGAGTCGCATTCATCCTGCTGCGTCCATCGCCCGAGACGGGGATGGTACGTCTCATGCGCATGTGATTTCACCGGCAGCCACACCCTTCCACCGGAACACAGTGATGCAACCACTACTGCTTGGCGGTAGATTCCAGGTGTGGTGGCAGTACCTCTGCGGACGAACTTGGCACAAGTTCTACTGCTACTTTTGGTTGCTCTTTTAGCACCACCCAGGGGGTACGTGTAGGGAATCAAAGGGTACACACCTACGGACGCGAGCAACTGGACCCCCCAATATCTAATTAATATTTGTTTCAGTAACGAAGCCGCTTGTGGCGCCATCTGTTGGTCTCGGCGGTTTGGGTCTGTCCGGCGGGGGGCTCATCTCAACAGAAGACAGCATCTTTGCCATGCAACAGACGTCCATCAACCTGCTCAATGGTGCTTCTAAAGGTATTTATTACAGACTTCACAACTTCACAAATCTTATAAATCCATTAAGCGTTATTGTATTTACTTCCATGATTATATTAACAAACATTTACACACTCATACCTCTGCACTAGGATTCCCTGTGTCGCAGATGGCATGGACAAACAGAAACACAAGACAAACACCCAAGACCCGAGAACAAACTTTATGCTCACCACACAAAGTGTGCCCCGGCCGGGAATCGAACCCGGGACCCCTCGCTTCGAAGGCAGGGTTACTACCAACTAAGCCACGGAGTCGTCAAATTTGTATGTTTTAAAAGCGCAATAAGTTATTATTATTTATAAATATTCATGGACATATTTCACACAGCGCCATCTAGCCTCAAACTAAGCATAGGTTGTACTATGGGAACTAGATACCTGATAGAATACATATTGGTAGTATTACTACATATCCTACTAATATTATAAACGCGAATGTTTGTAAGCATGGATGGATGTTTGTTACTCAATCACGTCAGAACGGCTGAACGGACCTGGATGAAATTCGGCACAGAGATGGATTTTAGTCTGGAATAGCACATAGGCTGCTTTTTATCCCGGAATTTGTACGGTTCCCGTGGGAAGTCCAACCGCGGGTAATACCGCGGGGCGCAAATAGTATATATATTTATATAAAAAGAATATACAAGAATATATGAGAAATATAAAGGGGCATAGACGCCGACTTTCAATCTGAGGGTTTCTGGTTCAAACCCACACGTGCACCAATGAGTTTTTTCACTTGCAAAAATTTATGTGCGCAATACCACGTTCTCGAAACGTTGACGGAAAAGATAGTGAGGAAACCGACATGACTTAAAAACAAGTATTCGAAGACATGTGACATCTACCAATCCGAATTGGGCTCCCGTGGTAGATCAAAACATTCACTCTCAATTATCGAGAGAAGGCCGGTGTCTGCAGTAGGAACATTAGAGGCTGGTACGCTACTTTTGGTTGCTCCTTTAGCACCACCCAGGGGGTACGTGTAGGGAATCAAAGGGTACACACCCACGGACGCGAGCAACTGGACCCCACAAAAAAAAACGTCTCACGCGCATGCCTCCACACCTGGTAATTTGTTCGATTATAAATCTGTTGATTATCTAATTGTTTCAGCTTTCGAAATGGACACCACTGAAGACAATGCTGAGTCGCAGAGTCTTTACCAGGACAACAGGGGTGAGTCGATGTTAAGTTATCAGGGTTTGAGGGACTTTATTCTTAAACTTAATGTTTACACACTCATACCTCTGCGCTAGGATTCTGTGTCGCAGATGGCATGGACAAACAGAAACACCAGACAAACACCCAAGACTAAAACAAACTTCATGATCACCGCACAAAGTGTGCCCCGGCCGGGAATCGAATCCGGGACCCCTCGCTTCGGAGGCAGGGCTACTACCAACAAAGCCACGGAGCCGCTTTAATCAATTAAGAAGTAACAATTAGTTATGAGTCATACCATTTTGGAATTCAGACAAAACGCGCCATCTTCTAAAGTTACTTGCCAAAATATTGTTGTACATTTTTTTTACTGTACAGTCAGTTAAAATTGGTTTTTGTAGGTAGTATTTTGTCCGTGGGTGTGTCCCCTTTGATTTCCTATCCGGGTGGTGCTAAAGGAGCAACCAAAAGTAGAAGTAGAACTTGTGCCAAGATCGCCCGGAGAGGTACTGCCACCACACCTGGAGTCTGTTGCTAAGCAGTAGTGCTACATTACTGTTTTCCGGTGGAAGGGTGTGGGTGCCGGTGAAATCACATGCGAATAAGATATATCATCCCCGTCTCGGGTGATGGACGCAGCAGGATGAATGCGACTCAGTAAAGATTTGGATCTCACACTGAGTCGCGCGCATTACTGTTGTCATGGGCGAGGGTCACCACTTACCATCAGGTGGGCCCTCAGCTCGTTCCGTCACGCATTCACATATAAAGAATTAAGATTATTTTTTATTGTTTCGCAGCGTTTGGCGTGAAAAGCCCTACGAGTGAGCTGGCGCGGCTGGAAAATCGACAGAGCGCGCATGTGCAACTTATGAAAGCGTCCCTGTACGCTGACGCAGGTATACCGTACCAGCCTCTAATGTTCCCACTGCAGGGACACCGGCATACTCTCGATGATTGAGAGTGATTTGATCTCCTGTGACACGTTTTATGCTCACGAATATGTTTACTTGTGTGTGTAAAATTTGACGTGTCCTAATGATACTTGAGATCTAAAGGAATAATTGAGTTTGACTTTTACTTTACCACGGGAGCCCAATCCGGATTGGTAGATGTCACATGTCATCGAATTTTTGGTTCTAACACATGCCGGTTTCCTCACGATGTTTTCCGTCACCGTTTCGAGAACGTGATATTGCGCACATATTGTTTTCAAGTGAAAATTTATGTGCGCGATACAGCCTGGTGACAGATGGACAGCGGTGTCTTAGTAATAGGGTCCCGTTTTATCCTTTGGGTACGGAATCCTAAAAACGATTGATAAATTATGAAGTTCTTAGTTTACAAGCCTAATACAACCGAATTGAAAACCTTTGGAAGTTCAAAGGTTTTCAATTCAATTCGGTTTCAATGAATGGTGTTTCTCTTTGTCAGATATTGAAGATGACATATCTATATCCACTGGAGACCAGCTGGTTCCGATGGGGGGGACCATGTCGGCACCAACTGTGTCGCTGCGCGCGCCCACGCCGACGGTCTCGCGCGGGGGGGACGAGCTCATGGAGGACGCGCCGCCGCTGCTGACAGAGGGTAAGAAGTTGATGGGTGGCCGGGTTACGTTTATCTAATACCTTTAATTTGGTGTTATAGGGTTTTGCTATATAAGTTTACCTGTTTAATTGAATTTCTTGTAAAATCGCTCATTTTTACAAATATATAAATGACTAGCTGCGCCCCACGGTTTCACCCGCATAGTTCCCGTTCCCGTGGAGAATACGGGGATAAATTGATTTTATTTTTTTCGTTAATTTTCCAATGTTTTAATAGTTATTCTGCTATTCGGGACGGAAACAAATCCAACAAATCAAAAACCATCGCAATCGGTCCAGCCGTTCTCGAGTTATAAGTGTTGTAACAAACACGACTTCTTTTATATATATAGATTTTATAGAAACCTCAAAAATTGTAGCCTATATGTTATTCTGATGTATAAGCTATATTGTGGTAAAGTTTCATTCAAATCCATTCAGTAGTTTTTACGTGAAAGAGTAACAAACATCCATACATCCATACATCCATACATCCATACTTACAAACTTTCGCCTTTATAATAGTAGTAGGATAAATATAAAACTCTTGTATTGTTAAGACATTCGCTTCCATACTTTTTATCATAAAAACGTACTGCGTCGTCAATAAACAAAGAGAGAATGATTAAAAAGTAAATCAATTGTACTCTTCATAGAATTACAGACTAGTCTTAACAAGTTGCGACATGTTTACATTGAGGCGGAGGAATTTTCACATATGAAACCAGACATTACGTATGAGACACCCTCTGTATTATGCGAAAGTATGGATGGATGTTTGTTACTCAATCCCAGAACGGCTGAACGAAACTGAATTACGTTATTAATTAATTTGGTACAGAGGTAGAATATGGTCTGGCTATTTATCTTGGAAGATATTATGGTTTATCAATCTAAACAGTGCTATTTCTTTTCCAGAAACTCCAATGAAACCGCTGATGGTTCAGCCTCACACCATCGTTCTGAGGTATCACAGAAAAATACCTCCATTCAAGGAGACCATTGCAGGTAATAACCATACATTGCCATTGTTAACCATACATTGCCATTGTTAACCATACATTGCCATTGTTAACCATACATTGCCATTGTTAACCATACATTGCCATTGTTAACCATACATTGCCATTGTTAACCATACATTGCCATTGTTAACCATACATTGCCATTGTTAACCATACATTGCCATTGTTAACCATACATTGCCATTGTTAACCATGCATTGCCATCGTTAACCATAAATTAACATTTTGCCATACATTGTATTACACAGGACAAGCATTTTATGTGCCAAACATAAAATGCTTGTTCTGTGTCTGGGTGTTAATATGTATAATAAGTATAATATGTATTTACAAAAAAAAAGTACTATATGTATTCTATCAGTTATCTAGTTCCCATATTACAAGCTATGCTTAGTTTGGGGCCAGATGGCGCTGTGTGAAATGTCCATGAATATTTATTTATTTATGAACTACGAAAGGAGTTAAGGGTGAAAACAGACTTATAAAATGTAATAGGTGCACCCTCAAGTATTTTGATTTTGGTTGACTTTTTTCTTCGCCCGTTGTAGACTGATATGGTAGTTTCTCTTTAAGACAGACTTTTGGAAGGAGTTTCAATTTGACTGTTTTGAATCTCATTTCTCTGTTATTTATGAACCCATGTAAAATATTTTTTTTATTTAATAGTATATGCTTTTAGATTGGTGTCATATTTGAACGTTTTGAGGGCCCACCTGGTGGTAAGTGGCGACCCCCGCCCATGACAACAGTTATGCGACTCAATATAAGAATGACTTACCTGTGACTTTTCTTCGCCCATTGTACACTGATTTGAATATTTCTTTTTTTTATAATGATACTAGCGACCCGCCCCGACTTCGCACGGTTAGTAAAGCATTAGTGTCGTATGAAAAACTACCCGTTCGAAGCCGGGGTGACTTGCTAATCTTCCTCTTGAATCACTCTATCTATTAAAAAACCGCATCAAAATCCGTTGCGTAGTTTTAAAGATTTAAGCATACATAGGGATATAGGGACAGAGAAAGCGACTTTGTTTTATACTATGTAGTGATGGTGCTAGAAATGAGAAATGAGAGTATTGAATGCGTTTTTTTCGATTCTTTTATCACTATTTTGAACTCTTAAAAATCCAAAAACTCTTTGTTAAATGATTGTATGTTGTAGGTCGTCTTGGCGCGGGTTGCATAGCGGACATGTCCGTGAGCCGGGCGAGGCACTCGCGCGTCGGGTTCGGACCCGGCGGGACGATTGCGTTCGCGACCACGTACCAGGCGCTGGCGGATCTGCCCAACAGTGAGTTAATACAATAGTTCAGTTGGTAGTAGCTCTGTTCTGTAGGTCGTGGGGTCGACTCCCAGGATAAACATTTGTGGGTTAAAGATTTCACACTCATAAATGTTTACACACTCATAATTGTCTGGGTGTTAAAGTTTTCACACTCATAAACGATTACACACTCATAAACGTTTACACACTCATAATCTTTTACACACTCATAAACGTTTACACACTCATAAACGTTTACACACTCATAAACGATTACACACTCATAAACTTTTACACACTCATAAACGTTTACACAAACATAAACGTTTACACAAACATAAACGTTTAAACAAACATAAATGTTTACACACTCATAAATGTTTACACACTCATAAACGTTTACACACTCATAAACGTTTACACACTCTTAAACGATTACACACTCATAAATGTTACACACTCATAAATGTTTACACACTCATAAACGTTTACACACTCATAAACGTTTACACACTCTTAAACGATTATACACTCATAAATGTTACACACTCATAAACGTTTACACACTCATAAATGTTTACACACTCATAAATGTTTACACACTCATAAATGTTTACACACTCATAAACGTTTACACACTCATAAACGTTTACACACTCTTAAACGATTACACACTCATAAATGTTACACACTCATAAACGTTTACACACTCATAAACGTTCACACACTCATAAATGTTTACACAAACATAAACGTCTCGGGTGATGGACGCAGCAGGACGAATGCGACTCGGTAAAGATTTGGATCTCATACTGAGTCGCACGCATTACTGTTGTCATGGGCGAGGGTCACCACTTACCATCAGGTGGGCCCTCAGCTCGTCCCGTCACTCAATAAAATAACAACATGGTCCTCGCATATCATTAATTGTTTGTAATAGTTGTCAATTTTTGTTTGTAGATGCCGACATGTGTGATTTGACGAAGTATGTCTGCGGGAGAACGGGTGATGACTGGTCGGAACCTATAGTCGCGCGAATAGCTCTGCCCCAGTCCGACACAAAGTACAACACGCAGGTATATAGTAAATCATTTTTTTTATTCTATCATCATCATCTCCCTGCCCTTATCCCACACTAAGTGGGTAGTACAACATGTATGTTCCTTCCATTCCCCTCTGTCAGACGTCATCAGTACTCACTCCTTTCTTACGCATATCATCTCTCACACAATCCATCCATATTTCCTTTGTCCTACCTCATGTCTTATATCCTTCATTTTTTTTACCCATGCATGCTTAAAATAATACTTTTAGCGCCACTTTCTTAATTTTTTATTATTCACCGTAAACAAGATTAATGCTAAGATGAGAAAGAAAGGTATGTACATAGGCGAACTTAAGCCTGAAAAGAGCTTTCTTCCAGTAAACCTGAGGTGCTAGATAGATATGATAGAAAAGGTAGGTAGGGTACATGATGAAAATAGCAGATAAGCTTAGTAATAAAATAAAATAATTATTAAAAAAAATACTAAACTAATAAGTATGTAAAGACGTACAGACAGAATTTTTTTTTGATGTTATAAATTCATTATAACATATACTTTGTGTGGTGAGCATGAAAGTTTGTTCTCGGGTCTTGGGCGTTTGTGTTGAGTTTCTGTGTTTGTCCACGCCATCTGCGACACAGGGAATCCTAGTGCAGAGGTATGAGTGTGTTAACGTTATTTTTTTATTCATGCATATTCATATTCTTTATTAACCGTAGGGACTCTTCGGAACACTTGGTATCACTACACAGTATAAATCAAAGTCGCTTTCTCTGTCCCTATATCCCTATGTATGCTTAAATCTTTAAAACTACGCAACGGATTTTGATGCGGTTTTAATAGATAGAGTGATTCAAGATGAAGGTTTATATGTATAATACACTAGCAACTCACCCCGGCTTCGCACGGGTAGTTTCCGATACGACACTGATGCTTAACTAACCGTGCGAAGCCGGGGCGGGTCGCTAGTAGTCAATAAAATATTAATTTTTGTTATGTGTTCCAGGAGATTCTCTCCCGGCACCTGGACAGCCTGTTCCAATACTCGAATTTCACCGACCCGTCCGGGGACACGTGCGGCAGGCTGGCGCTGGCGGGCGAGCCCAGGTCGAGGTACGCGGCGCTGCAGCAGATCATACGGGACGCGGAGGCGGCGCCGCACAGCCGCAACGTGAGTAATCACCAGTTGAAAGAAGCCGCGGGTCGTGTATGGTATTGGTAGACCTAAAGAAAGAAAGAAAGAAAAAGACTTTATTGACAACACAAAAAGTAGGTACAAATAATAAACAACAAACAATAAATATCAAGTGAAAACAGAGAATATAAATAAAAAAAAAAAAAGAAAGACAAAAAATATATAATAATACACGAAATATATTATTAGACCTACTTCCCGGAGTCAAAAGGCACCTAACTCAGCATGTGTTGCACCTACGAAGCATCTCGTTATTGCGATGGTTGGTGTATGGGCCCAGAGGTCGGTAGTAGGTGGTGAGTTGACTTAAACCACGGATATCACGATTCTATTTAGTATATTAAAAGTTCCAAGTTATGTTTAGAATGCTAATCCGCGGTAGTCCGCTGAGGTAGTGTAAGATCAACAAGTATAAATAACGTATAAAGAAATGTATAAGTAAATATTAAAACTAGGTTGCAGCCTTGCAGCATAAACAAAATGCCTGTACGTGATCCGTACAGTTGGCGTCAGTCAAAAGACGTAGCTCCGTGGCAATATTATATTTAAAGAACACTTATAGTAACTAGGTACCAGCCTCTAATGATCCCACTGCAGGGACATCGGCCTACTCTCCATAATCGAGAGTGAATGGGCTCTGATCTACCACGGGAGCCCAATCCGGATTGGTAGATGTCACATGCCGTCGAATTTTTGGTTCTAAGACATGCCGGTTTCCTCACGATGTTTTCCGTCACCGTTTCGAGAACGTTGTATTGCGTGCATAAATTTTTTCAAGTGAAAAAACTCATTGGTGCACGTGTGGGTTTGAACCTGAAACCTTCAGATTGGAAGTCGGCGTCTGTGCCCCTGGGCCACCACGCTCTACCAGTTACTTATAGTAACTAATTTAAATATATGGTAATCTAATTAAATGGTAAATAATGGTTTGGTATGGTTGGTGCGCGTGCGCGGTTCGCGACTGGTATGAGACTACTGATTTTGGGAGAGTTTTCACAGCGGTGCAATATTGCCGTATAAGCAAATTGCACAGTCGCTGAGCTGTTGGATCAAAAGTCAAAAGTCAAACTCATTTATTCCTTTAGATCTCAAGTATCATTTGGACACGTCAAATCTCCTTCCAACACCAGTGATCGGAGTGGGTAGATTGATTTGGGGTCAACTATCTCAAATGTATATGTTAATATGGACATGTAAAAAATAGCAATCAAAAGAACCATTTCGTTAGTCGGGAAATAAATAAAAATCTGTAAAAAACGTCTCACTATCGGTTTTATCTTTTGAATGAAATAAATCCTATCACTAAATTAAGTCAATCTCACGAAAACCGGAAGTTTGTGACAAAAAACCGGAAAAAGCCATATCCATGTTGTGTACGACATCATGCAAGTACGCAAAATCTATCTACCTACTCCGATCACTGGTAATCACCGTGATATTTTCATTTAATTCGATTTTAATTGTTATATTACTTTTATTTTAATTCCCATTGTATACCTATAATTTATTAATGTATCTATAATTTATTGTTATAAATAAATAATCTGAATCTGAAATAAAACCCTGCTAATATTATAAACGCGAATGTTTGTAAGTATGTATGTTTCTTACTCAATCACGCCAGAACGGCGGAACGGACCTGGATGAAATTTGGCACAGAGATAGATTAAAGTTTGGAATATATTTTTGAAAAAAATTTTTTTTGAATCTACGGTTAATAAATAGTATGGAATGCGATAAATATGAAATTCGTGTATTGTTAAGACATTATTCGCTTCCATACTATTTATTATAAAAACGTACTGCGTCGCCAATAAACAAAGAGAGAATGATTAAAAGAAAGCAAAGCAATTGTACTCTTTATAGAATTACAGACTAGTCTTAACAAGTTACGACATGTTTAAATTGAGGCGGAGGAATTTTCACATATGAAAACCGACAAAAAAATAACTATATGTATTCTATCAGTTATCTAGTTCCCATATTACAAGCTACACTTAGTTTGGGGCCAGATGGCGCTGTGTGAAAAATGCGACATTATTTATGAGACATTTATACTAATTTTGGAATGTCATGCATTACAGTACGGTGTGAGCGGCGCGTACTGCCTGGAAGTATGGAAGTTATGCGACGCGCTGTGGGGTCTTGATCTACTGAATGATGGTGAGCGATATCCGTTTAAATCGATCATTTTATTAATCATAGCCAAGGGCTTAGATATTGCGAGGCTCCGGGCGATAGATCTTTGTGAGGCTCTTGGCGTGTGAGGAATTTAGGTGAATTGGAAGTGTATAGCTACTGGTAATCAGTCAGCATCCTAAAGACAGCTGCAGTACATCAAAACAAACGGGTTGTTCTGCGAGGGTGCGAGGGCCTACAGAAGCGAGGCCCCGGGCGGTTGCCCTGCTTGACACCCGCTAAGGCCGCCTCTCATCGTGGTTATTTACTCCGGTTCTGGGTACTCCAGAATGAAAATATTACTTAGCAGACTTTATTCGCTTTCAAATTACTTGATGCTGTCACTTTAGGTCCAATCCCATTAATAATTTAATCCAATCGCATTGCTTTGTTCCGGTGGAAGGGTGTGGGTGCCGGTGAAATCACATGCGCGTAAGACGTACCATCCCCGTCTCGGGTGATGGACGCAGCAGGATGATGACTCGGTGTAAGATCCAAATTTTATACTGAATCGCCACTTACCACCAGGTGGGCCCTCTGCTCGTTTTCTCACTATATCAAATACTAGCAGCCCGTCCCGGCTTCGCACGGGGTAGTGACATAACTACAATAGTTGGACATATGCTACCGAGGAGTTTTTTGTAGACATTATGATGTTCTTCAATATTGTTGTACATTATTTTGTTCTATCGCTAATAGTTTCGGCAGCGCATTCGACGAAAGACATTTTAAGACTCATTTTTCTACACCTTCGGTTACATTGTTCAAATTTTACCAAGGATCCCTAATTTTTTTCAAAATGAAGTGTATCCTATGTCAAATTGGAAGAATGTAGCATTCTATTGGTGAAAGAATTTTTTAAATCGGCCCAGTACTTTTTGAGCCTATTCATTACAAACATACAAACATGGGTACAAATCTTTCCTCTTTATAATATTAGTTTAGATAGTGTAGAAAAAAGAATCTCACCATATCTAGAAAAATTTTTTAGTTATTTACTTTTCAACTGACTTAGAAAATAAGGATTATATATTCGTGTTTCTTTTTTATTTCAAGGTATTCCCGGTACAGACGACGCATCCATAGTGAACCGCCACCAAAGACTCCTTAACTGGCTGATGGCGGCCGGCGCTGACGTCACGGACGAGGAACTGTCCAAGCCTACTCCTGGGGAGAAGGAAGATGGTGAGTTCCTGTGACACGTTATACGCTCACGAATATGTTTACTTGTGTGTGTAAAATTTGACGTGTCCAAATGATACTTGAGATCTGACTTTGACTTTGCAAAAAATTTGATGATGTTCAAGGAAATTGCAACAATTTTTTTTGAATTTGTTTCATATAGTAACTCAAATCTCTGTGTAGAGTTGTTGTCTTTGTAGTAGACTTGGACAGTCGTCCATGTTGTCCAAGGCTACTGCTGCGGAGAAGGAAGGTGGTAAGGAAAACGAAAAATTTGACGGTGTTTGAGGAACAGGCAACAATTTTTTTTTTTTTGTTTTTTTTTTCTATTTTTTTGCATTGTACTTCGAACCTCTTTGTAGAGTAGGAGTTGTCTCTGGAGTAGCCTTGGACAGTTGTCCAAACTTACTCTCCTACTAAGTGATATTTGAGGTGCAGGGGGAAAAATACGGACTTTTAAATAAACAAAAGCTAGAAAGCTAGAATATCTAGAAAGTTGATGACATGTCCATACAGCTCATACTCATACTCATTTATTTTCACCGTAGGATCTTTTGTGAACACTTGGTTATGTCAAATTTACAATTACATTATATTGTTACAGTAATTATGTAGGTCCGTACTATCTTATAATATAATTACAATAGTCAAGCGTAGTAGCGTCAAAGAAATATTTAAAATATTATAATTCAAATAAAATGTTACATTAAAAATAAAATATAATTAAACAATGGCTGCTGTATAGTGACATTGTAGCTAGTCAAGGAAATGATCGTTTCTGCATGGAGACACAGTATTTAAGAAAAATAAATCAATATATTATAGCTACACGCTATTCAATTGGAAATTCAAAATGAGATTCTCCGTTGACAATGATTTTTATATCTGCAGCATTTCCCCACAATCCAACGCTATATAGAAAGAAAGAAAGAAGACATTTATTCACATAGACTGTACACAACAATGAAAAACACATTAATTAGGAAAAAAAACAACAATTAAAAAAGTTAAAAGAAATTAATAATGAGTGGCTCACTGTCACATACAGGGTAGCGGGTACTTAATATATCTATATCTTAATACAGCTTACAAAAAGTGATTGCATTTCGTCGTGTTACAGAAAACGACGGCCATAGCAGAACGATATGGACGCTGCTGTTGGGCGGGCGGCTGTTGGAGGCGTGCAAGGCCGCCCGCGACCACGGCGACCTCAACTTGGCGGCACTGATTGCACAGGCACACGGTAAATATACTAGCAGTTAAATAGAAAAAAACGTTTACACACTCATACCTTGCACATTCATACTCTATGTCTATGTCTACACAAGACGGACACCCAAGATCCAAGAATAAACTACATACTCACCGCACAAGGTGTACCTCGGCCGGGAATCGAAACAGGGACCCCTCGCTCCGAAGGCAGGGCTAGTACCAATCGATCGCAACGGGGTGCGACTTGGGTCTTCTCACACTTAAGCTGCATTGTTGTTATGGGCGGAGATAACCACTTAACATTAGGTGGGACTCCAGCTCGTTCCGTCTCTTTAACATTAAACATTCTTTAACAACAAAAAATAGGGAATTTTTAAGAAATCACGTTTGCATATTTGTTCCTAGGTGACCCATCCGTTCGATCGCTGATAGCGCGTCAGCTTTCCCTGTGGCGTGAGTGCGGGGCCGACACGCTGATCGCGACCCACAAGCTGGCGATCCTCCGGCTGATATCCGCGTCTCCCCCCAGGGAGCAGCTCTGTGAGGCAGACTGGAGGCACGCCCTGTTCGCGACTGCTAGGTAAGAGAGAGATGATGAGAGGCTGCATCAGTGCTAGGTAAGAAAGAGATAGAGAGATAATAAGAGGCATCATGAGAACCCTAGGGAATACTACTGTCTACAGGGGGGTCCAGTTGCTCGCGTCCGTAGGTGTGTACCCTTTGATTCCCTACACGTACCCCCTGGGTGCTACTGGGTGTTATACTGAGTCGCATTACTGTTGTCATGGGCGGGGGGCGCCACTTACCACCAGGTGGACCCTCAGCTCGTTCCGTCACATATTCACATTAAAAAAAACTCATTAGATAAGATTTGGATCTTACACTTACTACAGTCGCATTCATCCTGCTGCGTCCATCACCCGAGACGGGGATGATACGTCTTACGCGCATGTGATTTCACCGGCACCCACACCCTTCCACCGGAACACAGTAATGCGAGCACTACTTGGTGACAGATTCCAAGCGTGGTGGCAGTATCTCCCGACGAACTTGGCACAAGTGCTACTGCTACTTTTGGTTGCTCCTTCAGCACCCAGGGGGTACGTGTAGGGAATCAAAGGGTACTCACCTACGGACGCGAGCGACTGGAATTTTATTTTACGAATTGTAATTTCACAGATACATCTGTCCGCAAGTGCCTTCGTTGGAAACCGTGATCCGTCGTTACGAGGAGTTGTTCTCCGCCGACGAGGAGGTGGACCTCACTCTTCTGCCGGGAGACGAGATGGGCATGAGGTATCCTCTGCCGCCGTACCTCTCCGAATACGATGTGAGCGTCTGTGATGTGAGTTTTCTTCATGTAAATAAGTTTTTTTGATTCCCATAAAATTGGCTCTTGGACTTGCCAAATTATATTACAATAATCTATACTAATATTATAAAGCTGCAGTGTTTGTTTGTTTGTTTGTTTGAACGCGCTAATCTCTGGTCCGATTTGAATGATTCTTTCAGTGTTGGGTAGTCCATTTATCGAGGAAGGTTACAGGTTGTTTTTTTTTTTTTTTTTTTTAAAAAAAAACTAGAATAACGCGGTTGAAACCGCGGGGCACAGCTAGTAAATATATAAACGTTTACACACTCACACCTCTGTAATAGGATTCCCTGTGTCGCAGATGGCATGTACAAACAGAAACACAAGACAAACACCCAAGACAAAACAAACTTCATGCTCACCACACAAAGTGCGCCCCGGCCGGGTATCGAACCCGGGACCCCTCGCTTCGAATGCAGGGCTACTACCAACTAAGCCACGGAGCCGTCAAATATCCCCCTATTTTGTTATCATCGGTTTTTAACCCGCCTTAGAGATTAGGGACTCTTAAAGGGGTGAATCGATTCGAATGCATTTTTTTTTTTTCAAAGTCAAAGTCAAGGTCAAACTATTTTATTCCTTTAGATTAGCTTAAACATGAAACTGACTGTAATTTGTCATATCTGTGTGCATGTAACGTGCCAAAGGAGCTCCTGTGACACGTTATATGCTCACGAGTATGTTAACTTGTGTTTGTGTTTGTCCGTGCCATCTGCGACATAGGAAATCCTAGTGCAGAGGTGTGAGTGTGTAAACATTTATAATTCTTTGAGTCGGGGGTTAGAAAAGAAATAGGTGATGTGATGTGTTTACTTAATTTGGGCAATTGATTTTTATTTATATACGTGTATATTTTTATTTATATACGTGTATATTTTTATTTATATACGTGTATATTTTTCAGAACGGCAGGAAGCGACGCGTGCTCGATCTCCGATACGAACTGATGCGCGCGCGCGCTTTCAATACGCGCCCGCGCCTGCGGCCCGCGATGTACACCCCACACCCACTCGACTACAGTCTGTGGTGAGTGATCCTCAGTAGGAATTGTGTGTGTGCGTGTGTGTGAGTGTACACGTGTGTGTGTATGTGAGTGTGTACACGTGTATGTGTGTATGTTTGTGTGTGTGTGTACACGTGTGTGGGTGTATGTGTGTGTGTGTACACGTGTGTGGGTGTGTGTGTGTGTGTGTGTACACGTGTGTGTGTGTGTGTCTGCGTGCGTGTCTGTTTGTGTCTCTCTATGTGTGTGTGTGCGTGCGTGTCTTTGTGTGTGTGTGAGCGTGTGTGTCTATCTGTGTGTGTGTGTGTGTGTCATTTATGAAAATGCCTATCATAATTGAATGTACTTACCTCATTTCAGCTTCCTGGTCGGCATATGGTTCGGTAACCCTTCCCCGGAGTCGGTAATAGGCGTCGCCGAACAATTGGAGGCGGGCGGCGCGTGGCACCGGGCGATACACGCGCTCTGCTATCTACCAGACGGGCCCGCGTGAGTAGTCTCTCATTATTTATGTATTTATAAGATCACCATCATAGTGTATATTATTGTAATACATAATCACATTTTTTTTAATTAAATAGTTTTTCATTTGCACTGTACAATTGGAATGCCACTACATTGACAAGTGTAACTTTTGATATTGTGCAAGTCAGATTTTTTTTTAGGTCAGTTCGTCTGCTGCTTTTTGTCAGCTTTACCGTGGGCTGCCAAACCACGGTTTGGCAGCCCCCCCGCCCCGGCAAGGCGGGAACCCGCGGGGGAGATCTGTGTTTCTCCCTGCCATCTGACAGGGAATCCTAGTGCAGAGGTATGAGTAAACAACAACGTTAGCACACTCATACCTCTGCACTAGGATTCCCTGTGTCGCAGATGGCATGGACAAACACAGAAACAGAAGACAAACACCCAAGACCCGAGAACAAACTTCATGCTCACCACACAAAGTGTGCCCCGGCCGGGAATCGAACCCGGGACCCCTCGCTTCGAAGGCAGGGCTACTACCAACTAAGCCACGGAGTCGTCAAAAAAAACGTTTATTTATCTAGTATACATTTGTATGTGTACAGGCGCGGGCACTTGGTCCGCGGCGTGTTGTCCCGCCACGCGCCGGCCAGGGCCGACACGCCGGAGCAGAGGGGCCAGCTGGAGCTGCTGAAACGTCTCCGGGTGCCGGACAAGTGGGTGCTGCTGGCGCGAGCGCACCGCGCCAAGTACGAGGTATGGGAGACCGAGGGAATCATAGTGCGTGCGTGTGTGTGTGTGTGTGCGTGTGTTTTAAAAATGGCCAAAAAAGATGTCTATAAATTTTGGTAGATATAAATATAGGGATTAGAACAATGTTCATTGAAAACGGAATTTTTCATTAAGTCAAGGTCCAAAGGAAAACCAAGCGGTAATCTCAACACGATTGTGCAAGTTTTGCGTTCCTGTTACTTTTTTCTTCGCCCAGTGTATACCGATTTAAATATTTCTTTTGGAAAATGGTATGGTACCCCCCCTAAGGGAAATAAGGGATGAAGTCGGGTTTTTTATAAATTTTTTGAATCTGCCGCTTGTCAGTATCAAATTGTATGTTTTCAGCATCTGCCTGCTGTAGAAGCGCAACATTTCGTCGGCGCGGAACAATGGAATGCAGCGCACAAAGTGCTTCTAGAAGAACTGTTGCCCGAAGCTGTATTAGCCGGTAAGTTTAGAAAGAAAGAAAGAAAAGACATTTATTTGACTGCACACAATGCAGAACTTATACATAATTACAAAAAATATCCTACTAATATTATAAACGCGATAGTTTGTAAGTATGTATGATTGTTTGTTACTCAATCACGCCAGAACGGCTGAAAGGACCTGGATGAAATTTGGCACAGAGATAGATTATAGTCTGGAATAGCACATAGGCTGCTTTTTATCCCGGAAAAATGTACGGTTCCCGTGGGAACCGACCAGACCAACCAATCTAGGTTTAAACCAGGCTAACTTTTGACTAGGTTTTAGAACTTGTGCCAAGTTCATCTGGAGAAGTACTGCCACCACACCAGGTTATCTACCACCAAACTAGTGTAATCTCGCTGCCGATGTACTCATTTTTACAATTATCTTTCTAAATATGTTTCTTTTGACAGATAACCTACAAAGCATATCTCCCCTGTTGGATGCGATGAGTGAAGCCGCGAGTCGCAACGAGGTCAGCGGATGGGAGAGCGGCGGGCAAGCGTTGCACCAATACCTGCATGTTTGTGATGAGGTACGTTATGTTAAATTTGACCGAAATAAAATTGGCGTATCTCAGGGACCAGTGCTTGGTCCACTTTTGTTTTTGCTGTATGTTAATGATACAAGTGCTTGTATTAAGATATTGATATTTTCTAATATGGAATGTCTATAGAGATATTGCTAAGAGAGTGAACATACCTGTGAACATAAATTATTTGCAGTCTGAAATAAAGATTATTCTATTCTATTAATATTTGACAAATATATAGAGAGAGTATTACTAACGAGTTTTGTAAGATCAAATAAAATTAAATCACCATAAAATTAATTAAATTACAATACAAATTTACAGATCATCAATTAATAACAAATAAAACACATTACTTAAAAAAGTTGAGAGCGTGGTGACCCATGGGCATAGACGCTGACTTTCAATCTGAATGTTGCTGGTTCAAACCCACACGTGCACCAATGAGTTTTCACTTGAAAAAAAATATGTGCGCAATACCACGTTCTCGAAACGGTGACGGGAAACATCGTGAGGAAACCAGCATGTCTTAGAACCAAAAATTCGACGACTTGTGACATCTACCAATCCGGATTGGGCTCCCGTGGTAGATCAGAGCCCATTCACTCTCAATTATCGAGAGTAGGCCGGTGTCCCTGCAGTGGGAACATAAGAGGCTGGTACGGTACTTAAAAAAGTTGACCTTGACTAGATTTAAGAAAGTTTTCATACAGCCAATGATTTTGAATAAACTTTATGTATATCTCGTGATCTTGGGGGTATCTTCAAATTGTTTATAACTTGCCGTGTTGTCGACAGATACGCGGGCTGGTGACGAGCGCGGACGGGTCGCGCGACCGGAGTCGCCTGCGCGCGCGACTCGAGGCGCTGCGCCCCGCGGTCGCGACCGCGTGCCGCGCGCTCGCCTCCCTCAAACACAAGTCAGTATATCATCCGTACATTTCTAATACTTCTTGTCCATCCAAAGGTTGTCTATAAGAGATCGCTTTATAGCGATAAGACCGCCCATTGAGTCACCTTTTTATTATTTAAGAATTTTTTTTATGTGATTGAGTTACGGAACGAGCTGAGGGCCCACCTGATGGTAAGCGGTGACCCTCGCCCATGACAACAGTAATGCGCGCGACTCAGTATGAGATACAAATCTTTACTGAGTCGCATTCATCCTGCTGCGTCCATCACCCGAGACGGGGATGATACGTCTCATGCGCATGTGATTTCACCGGCAGCCACATCCTTCCACCGGAACACAGTAATGCAACCACCACTGCTTGGCGGCAGATTCCAGATGTGGCGGCAACACCTCTCTGTACGAACTTGGCACAAGTTCTACTGCTACTTTTGGTTGCTCCTTTAGCACCACCCAGGGGGTACGTGTAGGGAATCAAAGGGTACACACCTACGGACGCGAGCAACTTGTTATAAGCTTGTGTCTGTCACAGGAGCGCGCGCCACCGCGCCGCCCGCGCCGAGATGGGGGCGCGCCTGCTGCAGCTGGCGGCGGCGGGGGGTGCGCCTGCGCCGCAGCTGTCGCGTATGCTGCGCGCTCTGCGCCTGCCCCCGGACTGCGCCGCTAGTGTACACCACAAGGTATATAGACTTAGCTTTAAAACGCAAATGGGACCTCTTTGGAATTCATTTATTCCTTTGAACTCTCGAATCTCTCGAATCTCTTCGAATCTCAACAAGAACGTTAACACACCTCTGCACTAGGATTCCCTGTGTCGCAGATGGTTTGGACACAGAAACAAAAAACATACACCCAAGTTCCGAGAACTAACTTCATGCTCACCGCACATATGTATATAGCTGTAAAACGCAAATGGGGCGTCTTTGGAACTCAAACTCATTTATTCCTTTAGATCTCAAGTATGAACAACGTTTATACACTCATACCTCTGCACTAGGATTCCCTGTGTCGCAAATGGCTTGGACATAGGAACACAAGACAAAAACCGTAGACAAGACACAAGACAAGACTCGAGAACAAACTTCATGCTCACCGCACAAAGTGTGCCCCGGCCGGGTATCGAACCCGGGACCCCTCGCTTCGAAGGCAGGGCTACTACCAACTAAGCCACGGAGCCGTCTAACGTTTGGTCACGTCAAATTTTACACACACAAGTAAACATAAATGTGTCACTGTGTTCCGGTGGAAGGGTGTGGGTGCCGGTGAAACCACATGCGCATCTGACGTATCATCCCCGCCTCGGGTGATGGACGCAGCAGGATGATGACTCAGTGTAAGATCCATATCTTATACTGAGTCGTATTACTGTTGTCATGGGCGGGGGTCGCCACTTACCACCAGGTGGGCCCTCAGCTCGTTCCGTCACATATTCAAATAAAAACAACAGCAGTAACTCACTCTTGTTTCTCTTGGCGATAGATAACGACCGATCTGGCTGAACAAGCCTCGGAGCTGTGCATCGAATCCTCGACCAGCTCCCCGATGTCGTCGCACCACCGCGCCACCCACGCCAGTTAGGTATATATAATATAATACGTAGGATTCAAACATCGCTACATTATATGTGAAAATCCATCTGCACAAAGTAACTAAGAATATAATATCTTATCGATCGTCGATGGAGTTCTGCCGATGCCGATATTGTTATAACAAACCGGCCAAGTGCGAGTCGGACTCGCGCACGAAGGTTTCCGCACCATAATCTATTTTTAAAAATGGTAACATACAAGTGGCGCCATCTAGTTTCTTCATATGGAACTATGTATTAAAAATCACGTTTTTGTACAAGAGTCCCCTTAAATATTTATTTTATTATGGTTTTTTAGTATTTGTTGTTACAGCGGCAACAGAAATACATCTGTGAAAATTTCAACTCCAACTCACGGTTCATGTGATACAGCCTGGTAACAGACAGACAGACAGACAGACGGACAGTGGAGTCTTAGTAATAAAAACTAGCTTTTCTTACTACCCTTCCTGCTCCCATAGATTTTAAAAACGAAATATAGCTAATGTTTCAAGAAAGCATTATAACGAATGTGATAATATCTACCAATCGTGATCGGGCTCCCGTGGTAGATCAAAGCCCACTCTCAATTGTCGAGAGTAGGCCGGTGTCTGCAGTGGGAACATTAGAGGCTGGTACGGATCTAATATCGCCGATTACGATATATAATCTTGTTACTTTGTGGCAACACTGTGGGTTTTATGCCAATCTAATTAATATAAAATAATATACATTAAGTTGCGTGTTCAACTGCGATTTATCTAGAAGAATTGACATTGTAAAATACTAATCGACTTATCCGATGTAAATTCTAATTTTTCTACTCTTATATTAATTATGTTTTCGAAATCTACCCTCAAGCTATTGTCAACAAAAGTAAATTGCGTAGTGCCAAATTCCGTATTAATGTAGTTTTTCGTTAACTCGACGATGTTTAACATACCCGACCCGGTCCGGTCCGAGATGAAAATTAAATTTATATTCATGGAAATTTCATACAGCGATATCTAGCCCCAAAGCATAGCTTGTACTATAGGAAATTTTATAATTTCACTATGAAAATCAACTAGTTTTTGGATATAATATGTAAAGTATATAAACATCTGTCTGGCCTAGGGGGAGGGGGGGCAAGTCAGAGTTTTTAGGTCGAATCGTTCGCGGCTTATTTTATACATACTACACAAACACATCTACATGAAACATTAGGTATATGTAGCGTAGTGTGTGGGGCAAACAGCCGCAAATGATCCTGCTTTAAAGGTAGTTAAATAAATATAAGTAAATTTGACTATGCACGCATTTTCATTTTAAATTTCCATCTATATAAATGCATTCAATCAATATTTAAGTTCCTATATAAGCTATGCTTAGTTTGCAGCTCGATATCGCCGCGTTTCTATGAAAACCAAATGATTTTTCGTTATATTAATCGCGAATAGTTTGATGTTTTGTCATTACCATAGATCGGAGTGGGTAGATTGATTTGGGGTCAACGATCTCAAATGTATATGAACATGTAAAAAATAGCAATCAAAAGAACCATTTCGTTAGTCGGGAAATAAATAAAAATCTGTAAAAAACGTCTCACTATCGGTTTTATCTTTTGAATGAAATAAATCCTATCACTTAATTAAGTCAATCTCACAAAAACCGGAAGTTTTTGACACAAAACCGGAAAAAAGGCATATCCATGTTGTGTACGACATCATGCAAGTACGCAAAATCTATCTACCTACTCCGATCACTGGTTATTACTTAGAAACCAGAACCAGATTGTAATAGGAATCGGACCGAAATCTACGTATGTTTTAAGCTTACTTTCCATTATTTTAGAAATCAATATAATATACATTGTAAAATCCACACCTCGATAACTTTGTAAATGTCTTTGAAGCGCCTTCCAAGATATCATTTTTTTTCCTCGTAATAATACGCGAGTTGTAATATTTAATGTCTCTTTTAAAAACTGTATCGAGATGTGGGTTAAAATTCATTTTGTATCAAAATATAGGTTAAGATTTATCTGGGTCTTGGCAAGAGTTGTGTCGGGTCGCAGAATATTATTAGGTATATTATTAACTGTTTAACCGCCGTGGTCTTAAATATAAGACAAAACATCGAGCTCACAATGGCGCAGTCTCATAAGACAGAGAGACACATCAACAAAATTATATCGATTGTAGCTAATTTTGGTGGCGGTTCAAATGATATTGACGCTGCAAGCTTTGTTATTCGTGTTACCGAGATATTTACCATGATTTACAGTTACATGCGTCATGGTCCCGGGACCATGAGCCGAACTGCGGCGAAATAACGGGAGTCAACAAAACTCACAAATCACGGTAAATATCTCGGTAACACGAATAATAATGTTCATAACCATGATAGTTTAATAATTTATGCTGCAAGCTTTTATATAAACCAAGTCAGCATGCTCGGTGACAATTACTGAAACATGTAAATTTATTTAATTAAAAAAATCGTGTAAGATATTTCGACATAACTTTAGAAATAAAGTTTTTAAAACGGCTAGTTTCAAAATTGAAATGGATTAAAAAAATAGGTTTTGTTAATGCGGATTTGCTCACGGATGCAGGATACGCGCACACGTGCCGCCCGCAATGCACTTGTCGTAGGCCTTAGGGGGTGGCAAGCAGGGCAATCGCCCGGGGCCTCGCTTTTGTAGGGCCTCGCACCCTCGCAGAACAACTCGTTTTTTGTTTGGATGTACTGCAGCTGTCTTTAGGAGGATGCTGACTGATTACCAGTAGCCCTGTTCCACTTCCAACTCACCTAAATTCCTCATACGCCAAGAGCCTCACAAAGATCTATCGCCCGGAGCCTCGCTATATCTAACGCCGCCCTTGCGTAGGGGTGTTTACTATAATAGAATACAATATTGACGTGAAAACGTCTTTAAATATTACTTCCCCCACCCCCCACCCCCCCCCCTGGTAGCGACCCACAAGTTGAAAAACACTGCTCTATTGAAACAAGAAGCAAGTTTTCGCGATCCAATCCCGCTCGTTTACGTGAATATGATTTAGGCTGCCAAAATTTGTATTTTTGTTTTTAGGAGTGATTATTTTGTTATTTTTAATGTTAATATTATTGAATAGTGTCTAATTATAAGGTGAAAATGTAATAAAGTTATTTTTGAATTAATTGTGTTCTTTTTATTACTTGTAAATACATTTTACGACTTAGGTCTTTCCCGACTTAGTCTTGAGAAGACCCAAGTTACCCGTTGCGCCCGTCGCCCGAGGCAAGGATATTATTTTTATGTGAATGTGTGACGGAACGAGCTGAGGGCCCACCTGGTGGTCAGTGGCGACCCCCGCCCATGACAACAGTAATGCGACTCAGTATAAGATTTGGATCTTACACTGAGTCGCATTCATCCTGCTGCGTCCATCACCCGAGACGGGGATGATACGTCTCATGCGCATGTGATTTCACCGGCACCCACACCCTTCCACCGGAACAGTATTGCGAGAACTACTGCTTGGCGGCAGACTCCAGGTGTGGCTTATTTTGCTTTCCTGTTACTTTTTCTTCGTCCGTTATATACCGACGTGGATGTATATTTTTAAAATGGGGTGAATGTATTGAAGTTGATTGTATAAATTAGTCACTTGTTTTATACAGGATTAAAACAAAAAACAATCTGTTTATTTTAAATATTATTTATTGATGTTTTGCATGGGTAATTTTTTTAAATTAAATTATTTGATACATAGTATTATAGTATGATTAATATTATATCGACATGTATCGTCAGGATGTTCCGACCTGGGCGCTAGAGAAATTCAAGTAACATTTGTTTTAGTAGCATAACAAGATGATGACATTTCAGTCTCTTGTGCTTGGGTACACGGTGATTTAGATAAAGAATTAGTTATAACTTCCAACATAATGCCAGTGGTGGCATGGATACACATACACAACACAAAATTGTTCATTACACCAATTTATTTTAGGACAGCACAGCTTTCTTTGTCTCCAGGCGAAGATTTCTGTCCCCCGCTTTGCAAAATTGCAAAAAAAAAAAAAGACAATTGTCAAAAAGCTACAGAACCATCAATGCTTGCAATGTTCATTTAAGTGACCGCTTTAACCCATCCCTCATCACTATCATATGATCTTCCTGCATTTCTATCTACTGTCCTTCCTGTGTGTCATTCACTTGATTTTGCTGTTCAATCTCATTTGCTTGGTTTTCCTGTTCCGAGTACTTTGGAGTCCGTTTCTTTTTCCGATACGTGGGTCCCTCCTCTAATTTCTGCATTGCCTTCGCAATAACGCCCTGGAAATCTGTAATTCTGCTCTTGTAGTACTTATTTCGCACCGGTTCAAACAAATTCTCCACAGGCCTGTCACCCAACAGATGCGCTAGTGGATTAACAGTCACCAGTTTCGTGCCATCTGGCAGATTAATGACATCTCTCTGTGTTTCACTTTTGTTAATAGGTTCAGTAACTTTATCGGGTTCAAGTTTTAAGTTTCCTGAGTCTGCTTCTACTTTGATAATCTTGAAGTATGGTGCCTGTGGCTGAAGTGTTGCAATGTGCAGTTTTGAGTACCCTTCCGGAAGTTTTGGTAGAACTATATTTTGTATTGTAGGCTGTTCAAACTGTTTAGGGGGCTCTTGTGTGTCTTCTAATTGCACCTCATGTGCCACTTCTGGTATGTCATCCTTGTTATGATCGCCATCGCTGTAGTTATGGTCAGTATAATCAGGCAGAGTATAATCATTGGAAGTTGCTGGCATTTCTGCCAATTTGATACTGACTTTGGCTGTTATAATGTTGTCGTCTTTGTATCTTTGAGGCATTTTCAAGGAAACTGGCTCATTGGTGCGATCATCTCTGAATCTATTCAGTTTAATGATGGATTCCCTTAGATATGGACTATTGTAACATTTGATAGTGACAGCAGATTCTACAATTATCCTTTTCGGAGCTTCGTTTGTTTCAGGAGTGAAATTTTCTAAGAAATTTTTTACAGATAGATCATTTTCAATTTGAGTGATCTTGGCAGTAACGTCACTTTTTTTGAAATTCACCTTTTGCATTGTAATGGTGAATTTTTCTTCATGTGGTTTTTTTGTGACCGGCTCATTGATACTTTTAATTTCTTGCTTCTTTTTTTGGAGAATGTTCTTCAGAGTTTCTGTCAATTTGGAGCTTGCATGGTCATTTTCCATGTGAGAAGAAAGATCATCTTTTGTGTCAAACTTTCTTGAACACTTAACACATTCAAGTTTTCTATCATTGTTGTGTAAACTCATATGGTTTTTATGATTCTGATATGTGTAGCAATATATTTGGCAGATATCACATGTATAGGACTGATTTTTTTTCTTCCAACTCCACATGCGTTTAGGGTTTGCGTGAGAGCGTTTCTTCAACTCCATCAATGGTTCTTCATCAGATGAGGAAACATCAACTGGTTTGCTCTTTGTCTTTTTTAGTTTCTTAACTTTAACCTGCTTCCGTGGGAGTTTTCTTTTGATTGGTCTTTTTACAGGAACTTTCTTATCATCTTCAGTTTCTGCATCAGTTGCATCCATATCGATAAAGCTTTTAGATCTAATGGAGACACTCTTTTTCTTTTGCGGCTCAGAATCACTGTCTGTTTCACACAGATCTTCGACAGGTATTACACATGAAGGTATAAATGGTGTTTTAGATTTATTAGCTGTGAAAAACACATGGTATTGCTCATCAAATTCAACAAACCCAACACTTTTGTGATCCAGTTTTATATGGAGCGAGAATGCCTTACGCACCCTGAACTTTTTGTTACAAATTCTACAGTGAAAAGGCTGCAACTCTTTATGCTGGGTGAAGAAATGTGCAAACATCTTCTGTGGATGCTTAAATATAGCCTCACAGTCTACACATTTGTATTTGTACAGATGAAACAAAGGTTTGTGTACTCTATTGATATGCTTCTTCAATGGAGTGTTTCCGATAAATTCTTTCTGACAGAATTTACATCGTATTATATCCATATCTAATGGATGTTCCCGTAACTGGTGCTCAGACAGCTCGTCAATAGTTTGGCAAACAACACTACAGTCGACACATTTGAATTTTTTACAGCAATTCAAATGTGCTTTAATATGTTTTGGTTGGACTGCCTGATTGCATTCTTCACAGATCAGATCCTGGTCTTCAATATCATCAACACTGATACATCTTTTGGCACATTTTATGTGCCTTCTAATATTTTTTCTATCCTTGAAGACCTCAAAACATCTTCCACACACATAAACCCTGCATTTTGTGTCATTCAAATGCTTATTGTAAATTCTGAAATCTGTGGCCTTGAATCGACAGGTTAGACATTCATATAGTTTGTGCCCCATCTGTAATAGTTTCGCTGCGTTCAGGCAAAGAATAGACGACAAGTACGGTAGACATAGCAAGTACAAACCGTCTATATCATTGTTATGCATTTTTTGCTCGTGGAAACCCAATGCGCGCGTAGTTATGTACATCGAATCGCACTGCGTACAAGAATAGTAGCTCTTGTTAGCGACATGCTTTCTTTCATGAAATCTCAGCTCCTTTGTATCGGAAAACGTTTTTGCACAATACCTGCAACTTTTTAGCTCCGTAAGATGGCACTCTATTATATGGTCAGCGTAGCTGAGCAGATCTGTGTAGGTTTTCGTGCACAGCTGGCATGTTGCATTTGAGATACCGTGCATTTGCCGGATATGTACCTCTAAGTCCTCGGCATCCAGGAATTCGGCATAACAAACGTTGCATGTCGTGTCGACTACAAACGCTATCTCTTGCACGAAATCGGAGTCTATTTCTGGCTTTTTCTTCTTCATCGTGTGATTACCGAATGTCACTCATATGTATTGTAATTATTTTTATATTAATTTTGTTTTAGATTAGTTTTTATAGCACGATCTTCAGGAAAAACAGACAGAACGAAATATCGAGCTTAGGGAAAAAGCACAGATAATATATTAGCTGATACCACTATCGAAAAAAAATTACCTCTTATCTTTTTTAAATTCTCTTATAAATGGAAGTCTTATAAATTGTATTTCGTAATTATTTGAGCCAATAACCCAACATGCTTGATGCCTTTAATTGAAATAATTGAGGTAAATACTATAAAAACCACTAGATAATTACTTCTAAAGTCCTATCTAATGATTCCCAGTTTTATTCAGTTTCCAACAGTATTTAGCGCCACACACAAGATTTTTTTTTCTAGAATTTAGAATGTCTAGCTGCGTCTTAGAATTTTTAATATTTATATCACTATCGAAGGTCGAGTCGATCATGACTAAGTGCTGCCAACTCAAAAGTAAAACCCCAGTGATGAACAATGTAGTTGTAAAAAAATACAATTCAAAACAAAGAAAGCTTGATTGTGAACCACATTCACTAGAATCATTTTACGTAGTTTTCCAATAATCTGAGCAGTTGAAATCTCAGGGCCATTTTTCCAAACTTATATAATCCTGAAGCCGAAAAACAACAGCAATACGGTTCTATTGATAAATTAATATTAGCGCGCCAAGCAGAGATCCACCTCTAAGTGGTGCCCTTGGTTCGCTGTAAAGATGTATTTTTAAGTCGGTCAAGAGCTATCTGCTGGCACCAAAAGACCAGGTAAAGTTGTCAAGGCATCTGCGACCAATAATGTAATGTCCGATAAAAATAATTAAATATTATATTAAGACTGGCCACAGTTCTGTTGGTACTAACTCTGCTTTCTATGCTGTAGGTTGTGGATTCACGAGTACGTTCCAGTAATTCCACCCAGTACGAGCATTAGTATAAAAGTTTGCTCTGGGTATTATCATGTATGTAGTTACAAAAAAAGTAGCTTATGGCTGTGAGTAAAATGTCCATGAATATTTGTTTATTTATATTTTTACAACATATTTATGAGTGTAATAATTACTTTTTAACAAAAACCACAGAGGATACAACACTACCCACTTTGCCGCCAAATTTGAACTGCGGCGTTGGTATCACACATTTTAACTTCATTTTTTCGGAAAACTGTTTTATTAATTCCTCTTCTGTCCAATTACACGATGTTATTACAAAAAGCCCTGAAATTAAAATATGGCGTAAATATAATATAATTTATGCACACGAATATTTTTACTTCGTCTAAATTTGACGACTTGATTTGATTTGTGACTTGAGATCTAAAAGTTTACCATTTCGATCAAGCATCAATGTTGCTTGTTCTATGTACTTTTGTCGATGGATCTTAGCATTCTCAGGATTCAAGCTAATTGCATCATAAGTTCCTTTGTCATGTATTATTCCAAATGTGCCCAGTGTTGCCACATCATCCTGGGTTATATCGAACACCTGAGAAAAAGAGGACAAAATATTTTACTATGGAGGTTGGCATCAATGCCCAAGGCATGTCTTAGCACTCACTGAAAGTGGATGCATTAATTCTAAATTCTATGGATTTTGGAATGAATGCATTCACTTCATGAAAATTCTATGGAAATAAAGATTATTGACTTTGACTTTGCCGAGTGGTGCACTCACGCTGTGTTTAGGGGAAAGGGTGTGGACGGTTGTGAAAATACAGCCACTGGAGGCGTAACATCCCAATCGCAGGGTGGCAAGTGCAACACAATGCGACTTGGGACTTTTCAGACTCAGTAGGGACAGACCTGAGTCGTATTTTTGTGTTTATTTGGCGGCTGTATCCTCTTTGCATTAGACGGACCACTTGCCCGTCCAGTCACATTTGATACAATACAAAAAATTAACCTGATATTTAATATTTGGAAATTCAGTCTTGGAGACTTTCTGGGCTAATGTGATAGCCTCTTGACAGTAATCTATACCGAGCAGATTTGTAAATCCTTCACGGGCCAGCTCTGTGAGGGTGTAGCCATTTCCACAACCTGAAAGCAAATAAAAAAATACATCGCACACAACATATCACCAAACCAAGCATAGCTTGTACTATAGGAATCAGAATACTGATAGAAAATTTAAATAATACTTTTTGTAAAAAAAAAAACCTACTTCAAATGAAACTAGGCTTACTATCTTAAGGGAACACTGCACTTTTCCAGGATCAAAAGAATCCAGTATATAAGTTATCCTGGTACCAAATTTCATCCAAATCTGTTTAGTAGGTTAAGCGTGAAGGAGTAACAAATATACATACAAACATTTGCATTTATAATATTAGTGTGATAACATCCAGACAGTGCAAGCATCCTATTTATCACACATAGAGATGTCTGCTCCGATGATTTGGCCAGGTGGGAATCAAACCCACAACCAACTGGCCAAAAAGCAGCGGTGAGGGCCAGCCAACTTTCGGTAACTCAATGTAGCAGTAGCACTTGTGTGTGCTAAGCTCACACCAGCCTCCCTACAAGCAGTGCTGCCCTCACACAGCTGTGTTCTGGTGGTGAAGGTTGTAGGTCAATGAAATTATAAGCACTTGAGGTGTTATAATATAACATGGGCCTCCTGATTTGGGGAAGACGTGAATCTTATTGTTGTAGTTTATCAGCGGTAGTAAACAGTTATCATCAGAAAGTACGGTCACTGAATAAAAAAAATTATACTTTAATATAATACCTAAATCAACAATTGCGGTATCTTTAGCCACTCCACACTTGCAAATCCAGTTAATAACTCTGTGAGCACTATCTTCTCCAAACCACACATCGCCCATATCACCATGTTCATCAAAATTGATAATCTCCTTCACATAGGTGTCTTTCCAATAGGTCTGTGTTCCCAGTTCAGAGGCATCCAATTCATTGTCTGACATGATAGAAGATTGAATAAACTCTTCTTTTATGTAGGACCTCTGTGGTAAATATTCAACCAGCTTTCAGTTACTTGAATTATCTATGGCCATGAAAAATGAAGGAACTGTTGGCAAATAAATATGAAAAATTTAATAAAATAGAGAAAAGAATTAATTTTAGACTATTGGATGGATTTTTGTTCAATTGAAGATAATTTATTTATTTATTGCGTAGGGAAAATCCTAAAATCGTTTTTAGGTTAGTTTTGGTAATAAATTTTATCAGAGATTGTGAACTAAACGGATACTTTTTAGTTCCCATACAACTGCCAACACTTTAAAAAATAACATTAGAGCAGCGTTGTGTTGAATAGTACTTTACACTTGATTTTTCCTGAGGTTTCGGTGTTCCATGTTACGAAAGGGATAATTTACACAAAGCCTAGGAAGGTTGAAGATTGCCACAACCAGTATAATTTAAAGATGTCAGTAAATTGCCGCCTACCATAAAAAAAATAGAATATCACAATAACAAATAAATAAAATATAAAAACAAACAAAGCAGCTTTCACTCACAGGTTAAATTATGTCACAGACTATCAATATCAATCAACATTAGTTATCTGTGACAGAGAATACAATAGACAATTAAAATGTGGACAGAGATTATAATAAAATGATGTACGCTGTGATCCGAGTCGTATTGTAATTGCCTATGGGCGGCGGTAATCACATAACCGACGTCAGATTATTCCTTCCACTTTCATCAGATAAAAAACAGTTAAACTTAAAAGGAGCAAATAAAAGTTAAACTTGGAACTTAGACGGTACGACTTGTGACAACAAACCACAGACCACGAAGATATTAATAAAAGATTTTATTTTACTTGCTATGTACGTGTGTATGACCGAGTGGAATCTTACAACTGAATTTTAAATCAGTTATATTTAACCGATTGTGCTGAAATTTGGTATTCACGCTTATTTTGGCTGACAATGCATGCTTAGATATGTGACGTCTTTTAATTCCAATATGGCGGACAAGCTAGTTATTTTTTTCTGCCCTACCACAGTATGGGTATCAAATGAAAGGACTTCAGGGCTGAGGAGAACACGAAAAAAGCTTGTTTTTTTACCATTTATTTATTGAAACTTAAAAAATGAAGTGTCGAGGTCACTTCCTTACGTCACTTTGCAGCAGATATCAAGATCTTTTAAGAAAAATTAAATAGCGACCATTATACATTCATCCCTGATTTTTCTTCGAGACGAAGAGTTTATCCATGAAATTCCTGTTGGTATTTGCAGTGAACTATACCTATTGGTACTATCAATAACAAATCGTTTCACAATTGGCAAATATATTAAATAAGTAGGAAAGACTCATCATTATTAAAAATAATACAGTATTTTAACTGTCATTATTCAAACTATGAAATTCCACATAATAAACTAATTTAAACATTGAATAAACCTAATTCAGTAATCAATACTTTAATTCACTTATATTACACTCTTAAGTAGAATTTCTTCATGAAATTTTATTAGCACTTTGGTACACTGTCTAATTACAAAAGAATATTCCAAATCGGTGCAATTGGAGACAAAATCGTGAAACAACCATGAAAAATCACAGCCTATTTGAAAGCCTCTTCGGTTTTTGACGTCAGTTAAACTGTTGTAAGCAGAAATGAGGCAAGAAGACCATGAGACCATTAAATCTCGGAATGACAAACTAGTGTTGCATATTATTGTACTGCCTGTGTATCATAGTTTAGACTCCACATACTCCGGCTGAAAAGAACATTTACAGATGAAATAAAATTTATAAAGAGAAAATATTTGATATTAAATATTCATAGAGAGTTCACACATCGCCATCTAGCCCAAAACTACGGGACTCGAGGGTCACTGTCAGTAATCTGGTTACAAACTTTGCTTAATTTAGATATAGATGGCGCTGTGTAAAATGGCCATGAATATTAAAGAGAACAGTTAAATAATGAGGCTAAAGACACTTACTGAAACAAACCAATAAGAATTTTTCAAGAATATTGCTTTGCTAATGAAACCCATTTCTGATTCTGGTGCAATCGCGTGAAGGTGTAAATGTTTGACACTCCTGAAAGGCGGCCAGTGGTAGCCAAACCGGGCATCATCACAAGAAAAGTTATTCTTTGTTACCATTTCTTTGGCAACAGCTAGCATTTTCGATACTGAAATACAAACATTTATTATTTCAACCAAGTTCATTGACAATATATTGGACAGGACTTAAAAACTCAGCTTATCCTTAGAATTAATAGAAAATGCAATATCAGTTGTAAAGACTCAACTAATTCATTGTAAGATAGTACTGCAATATTAACATAGATGTCACTATTTCATGATTTTCATGTAGGATTTTTGTTTATTTAATTTTACTTGCAGTCTGCATGACTAAAAAAATATAATTTATGAAAAATTATCATTCTCTATTGTTTCATTGAACCTTAAACCTCATACTAGTCATAATTAAAAAAAAACCATATTTTAGGGTCCGATGTAACATTATATTATTTAGTTATTTATATACTAGATCAGAAGAATTATGGTAAAATGAAGACACTAGTAATATACTAGGGGATGCTTTGCGTATTTCCTTGTTATCATTTTTATATAAAACATTTTAACTTAACTAAAACTGAACAATGTAATAGAATTTTATCGTGAACTAGCACAAAAACGTATAGTTAGAGATTACCCAGTTGTTTATCTTCTGAAGATAGCGATTTTACATCATCTATGTGCCTTTTAGGTATGGTTAGGACATGGAATCGACTAGCTGGTTTGATGTCACGAAACACGACCACATCTTCATCCTCATATAGTAATTCTGTATTTTCTATTTTGTTTACGATGTTGCAAAACACACACGTCGATCTGTCAGCTACAGTATTAGACATTTTCAGGAAGAGATATGATAAACACAAGCCAAAAAACAACGATATGTTAAGGCCAATATTTTTTGAGATTGACATGATAAGATTACAATTGCAAACTATCAAAGTACACAAACAATAAAAATAATATTTTTGCAAAATATCATAGGGCCCCTTTTACATTCTGTGTACGTAATCTCCCTAATAATCCTTTTTACTTTGTAATTCTCTAATTAAAATCTACCTAGTAAACATTTTCCCGATTTGTTGGTAAAATATTTTCTTTACTTTTTTAGCTTTACTTAGCTTTATTTTGGAACGAATAATTTTACTGGATTGGTTATGTAGTTAATAATTGTAAGAATGGGTGAGCGATGTGAGTAATATGATATCTCACGAAACGAATGAATCTCTATGCAACGATATCCAGGTGGATCACTTCATATTTAGTGTTTACCTTTTTGTTAAAAGGCGATCAAGGATACAGTTATTTTAAGATCCGATCTAGCTAGGTCCAGAAGTTTTCTATGAATTTGGTAAGAACAGTTTATAAAAATCATAGAATTACCTCAAAAATAAGTAGAGTTTGCAGCACTGCTCATCATGATGAATGACATTGACGTTACGTCGGTTCGGGTCCTACATTGTGCGGCCAGATAATGTTGTTTATTAATTCGCCTTCAATAATACATGGGATAAATTCAACATGAACATGAATTTATCCCCTGTATTGACTATTGGCTGCTTCCTTACTCCGTTAGCAGCATGCTATACTCTCGCTCGTCTCGCATTGCACCGATATGCCTATAAACTAAGATTTTGTATGGAGCGCCTCAAGCATTGATGTCTGAAATAAAAGTGACTCCATTCACACACGTCGGACTTGGTTGACACAGACTTGGTTAGAGTTATACGTACCGTGTGATTCATTGATATGGCTCATTGGTTTAGCTTATGCTAGATAATAATAAATAATTAATTCCCACAAAACAATTTTACAATTTAGTAATAAGAAAATATAGCAACGGCTACCGTGCACCGTTTTCCTATTTATAATGTAAGAACAGGATTTTAGAGATTTTTTTAAATAAATAAATAAATAATTTGATTTGGATATTGACTTTGACTTACAAGTTTAGCGTAGAAGTACTAATTTTTCAGATCATTTTAATATTACTTTTTGGATAGGTTGGCTCATTTTACCTTTATGTACCTGAGAATCTACGTCAGCTAATTATTTGCGATATTTATAAACATAAACAGAACGCTTTGCTTATATTAGGTACTTACGTACTTACATAAGGGCGCGCCCCCATAGACAAATTAAAATATGTTTTATTTTCTAATACACATACCTACTAGCTAGCTACTAGCTACCTTGCGGTTTTAACCGCTGTTTTCCGGTATAGAAAGCCTATGCGTAACTCCAGGATATAAGTTATCCTGGTACCAAATTTCATTCAAATCTGTAAGGCCGTTTCCGAGATACGCGAAATAAATAAATATTGCTCGTATAATTATGGTATTAAGATAATATAACGTGTCACAAGAGCTCCACAGGCATATTTGACAGTAATTTGACTTATTGGTATGCAATGTCAAATTACAGTCAGTTTTATGTTACAGCTTGTCTTATTTGTTATGTTTATGTGTCCCAACCCTAAGAGTTGTAAACCCGCCTTTTAAGTAAATACGCAACAGAGGTGACAGCCCTATTCACAGATTATTAACAATAATATAAGGCAAATAAAATGCAATTAATTAAACATCTTGACACTAAATATTGTAACAGATGTTGTTATTATCCGAATAGTATAAAAATACTGAATACTTTTTAGAAATTGCAGTATCGTTTTTATGTCCAGAACTATGATACGTGCGGTACTATTGTTGACAGTAAGTTTTTTTTTTATTCTTCATTGTAATCCACAACCTCATTTCACATAGCTGAATAAAGGATAATACCTATTCCTCTTTGAAAAAAGTTCAGAATTGATATTCGGTTGTATTTTTTAATGTTTGTTATTTCAGAATTCCGTCATTAATCAATCGATATAGATTTTTTTTATAGAATATACTTTCATTGGTCCCTTTCAATTTTCATCAAAATCGGTTCATCAGTTTGGTTGTTAAATCAACTGGAAGAAATGTCATTTACGTAAACATAATTGCGTATTTTGCTTTTTTGTGACTTTTTCTTCACCTTTTGTAATACGATTTGGATGTTTTTTTTAATTTAAATAAAAAAAGATAGGGAGAAAGAATTATTAAAGTTTTTTTTTTACTAATATTTTATTAATTTTTTTTTTTTTAATAAACTTAAACTCTGATTTCGATTGCAAATAATGCAATTTAAAAATTCAAAATGTAAATGAACAATCGATATAAGGAGTTATACAAGCTAATAATATGTATAAAATAGTTTACCAAAAAAAAGAGTATTGATTAAAAAAAAAATACTGGACGGATTTCGTAGTATGGCTAACAGCGGGTAACTCCAACCGGTCAGTGCCAGCCTAATCCCAGTTCTGATGCGATGTTGCCAGATCGACCGCCCAAAATTTTCAGGAGACCCGTTTGATTTGCGCATTCTAGTTCCAATTAGTATGCCGAGGTCTTTAAGACAGGTGAGGAAGGGATTGGAATACTGGTGAAGCTCAATGACTTACATTTAATAGAATAGAATAGAATAGAATAATTTTAATTTCGGACATTCAAATAAATCCATACAACTTGTTAGGAAAAACTTTTCCTTAAACTATTATATGTTACTTACCTCACTGAAAATTTTTTTTTTTTTTTTGGGCAAGATGAATAGCCACCCAGTGCTTAATTATGGAGCTATCCATCTTGCCCTTAATAACGGATAAGAAGCTGTTGGCGCTGCCGCGGATGCGAGACATCAGGGAGGCAGCTCTGTTCCGCATAATACAATAAAAGTCATCTACGTGAGCCTCCGCAAACATCCCTGATGCACTACAGAATCGCGGCAGCCCCAACAACAATCTAAATCCGTTATTATACTGGACTCGCAGGGCGTTGTAGGCGTTCAGTGTGTACAATAGTTAAGAGTATTAATTTTAGCTAGCTAACGAGAACTACCTATAAATTTACTTGGATTAACTTGAACCCCGAAGCTAGCCGACCAGGATTGAAATTGTAGAAGCTTTGGTGTATAGCGAAGAATCCTGGCAAGCAATTGTTTCCTTCTGTGAAGACGTAATGAAGGAAACAGCAAAACGGGCAAGGGAAGAGGATCCCGTAGCGGACTTGTGTCGTCAACGCAGAGCTAGGAACTTCCTGCAATTCGTTCAGCTAGATAGAGACAAGCAGAGTACTGGAGCAGGGAGCTTCATCTCCGCATTATATGGGTCTCCATCGCGGGATGATCTACCTCGCTCCCCCCGACGGTGGACCGAATTACTGCGGACACTTACCGACAGAGTCGTGATTGAATTCAAAAGAGACACGGGGTCTCTTTGTGGTGCTATACGTTGCGTTTATTTATTTATTTTATTTTTTATTTATTTAGGACTCCTAACACAGGATACACTGAATATAGAACTTAAAATAATAAAAGGTCTTAATAATAGTGGTCCCGCAATTATAGGGTGTCACAGCGTGTTCATAGAGACAACCAGACAACATTTAAAAAAAAGTAAATCTACTCGTCTGCGTTGATCTATAATACGTCTGAAGACGACGGTTTGCGTCGAAGGGTTTTTAGTCGGTAGGCCTGTATTTGTAGTGGTAACGACCCCCTCTGTTCCCCGGTTAGGGGAGATACGCAAAGTATTTTCCCATCGTGACAAAAGATCATTAATAAGTATGCTGATCGAGCCGTGGGGCCGATCGGGAACTGCAGAATGGTAAAGTTGAAGGTCATCAGAAAACAAATGATATTTACATTGTAATTTAGAAGAAAGCATTTTTATTAGTAACGTAATACTTAAATATTATAATTTCAGATTCTTGTCGTTGCACAGGCGATGCCAAGGCGTAAGTATTATAATTTTTTTATAGATGATTAAGAATGTATTAAAGTGCATCTTAATAAAAATTTGATTTTTATTTATTTATTTACTTTTATGATTAGAAAGGCAAAACCACTTATGTACTCTAATCAATAATTTATACCATAAAACTTAAAAATTATATATACGCATTAATTCCGGCTTCTGGTATTTTGTATGGTAAAATGTATGAAAGCAGAAAAGTTTTTAAAAATAGATTAAAATGGTGTCAAAACCACCAAGAGCAGATCAAAATGGACATAATTGCTGAGCATCGTTCATCAAAAAACTTTAGCGATTTTTGGAAGGCAACAAACAAATTGAATATCAAGCCGGGCTTGCCTGTGAGCGTCGATGGTATGAGTGACAGTAAACAAATTGCTGATCTTTTTAAGGACCATTTTAAAGTGAGTTCGGTGTTGGGCCCGTCGGCTTCGGTGTTGGATGGTGGGGCCATCGTGACCGGCCAACTGTACCGTGTCAGCGCTCAGCAAGTCACTGCAGTCATTAATAAGATGTCTGGAGGAAAGTCACCGGGTCACGATGGTCTCAGCATCGAGCACTTGAGGTATGCGGGGCCACATATGCCGCGACTTCTCTCGATGTTTTTTACTTTGTGTTTTAGTCACTCGTACCTACCCCAAGAACTTATGAAAACAATTGTTGTGCCTATAGTAAAAAACAAAACAGGCGATCTGTCTGACAAGTGTAACTATCGTCCCATCTCGTTGGCTACGGTAGTAGCAAAGGTATTGGACAGTGTGCTTGACTCTGAATTAGAAAAGCATCTGAACTTTCATGATGCACAATTCGGCTTCAGAAAACGCCTCTCAACAGAAAGTGCGATTTTGAGTTTCAAGCACACTGTGCAGTATTATACACAGAGACGTACGCCTGTGTATGCATGCTTCCTCGACCTCTCTAAAGCATTTGACAGAGTGTCCTACGACGTGCTGTGGGGGAAGCTGGCGAGTACGGGCGTGCACGCACAGGTGCTGCGTCTCTTTCAGTACTGGTACGCCAACCAGACAAACAATGTAAGATGGGCAGGCGGTCTCTCTGATTCGTATGGGTTGGAGTGCGGGGTGAGACAGGGGGGGATGAGCTCTCCCAAGCTCTTTAACCTATACGTGAATGACCTCATCGAGGAGCTCAGCGGCGCCCGCGTCGGCTGTTCGGTTGATAATGTTTGCATGAACAATATCAGCTACGCAGACGACATGGCGCTGCTGTGTCCTTCGGTGAGTGCTCTTAGGAGACTGCTGCATATCTGCGAAAAGTACGCTGACAGTCATGGCCTAGTTTATAACTGCGAGAAGAGCGAGTACCTGGTTATCAGGGCTGCTGGTAAGGTTCCCGCTACGGTTCCAGTTATTAAACTCAATGGAGTAGAATTGAATCGAGTTAACAAAATTAAATACTTGGGTCACTACCTAACCGATGACCTTGATGATCAGGTGGACATTGAAAGGGAACGCAGAGCATTGGCAATCAGAAGTAACATGCTGGCACGCAGGTTTGCTCGTTGCAGTAGGCAAGTCAAAATTACGCTCTTCAAAGCATACTGCCAGTCATTCTATACGAGCAGCTTGTGGGTCAGCTATACTAAAAGATCGCTCAATGCTCTGCGCGTCCAGTATAATAATGGATTTAGGATGTTGTTGGGGCTGCCCCGATTCTGCAGTGCATCGAGCATGTTTGCGGAGGCGCGGGTCGACGGGTTCCATGCAATCATCCGCAAGAAAACCGCCTCCCTGCTCAGCAGAGTGCGGGCCAGCACCAACACCATCCTTCAAGTGATAGCGGACAAATATGATTCGCCTATCATGCAGTCCTTCGTCCGTGTTCTGATCGCGTAGCCTTGGAGAGGCTAGGCGATCAGAGCACGAGCACAAAGTACGTAATTATATTTGATTTATTTATTTTTTTTAGTTAATTATTAATTTCAATTTTATATATATTTTTATTTATTTTTTATTAATATTTTTCTAATAATTTAACTGTGAATATGGACATTATAAACTATTGACGTGTATTAATGTCTGAAATAAATGATTATTATTATTATTATTATTATTATTATTATTAATCATTACAATATCCACGCTTATTTTGGATGACAATGCATGCGACTATGTGACGTCATTCTAATTCCAATATGGCGGATCATCCAAGATGGCGGACTAGTTATTGTTTCTGCACTAACACAGTATGGGTATCACATGAAAGGGCTTGCTGAGGAGAACAAGAAAAAAGCTTGTTATTAAAAAGTTTTTTTTACCTTTAATTTATATATTGATATAGGTACTTACGCTGACAGGTCAACCGATTTTTAAAGAAGGAATTTGAATTCGATTGTATTTTCAACCGACTGCAGAGGAGAGACTTTTTTTATATTTGTTACCTAATTTTTCCGTCATTTATCAACCGATATGGAAAATTCGGAACTTTTTTATTTGAAAAGATATGCTTTTAGTTGGTACATACCTGGTACATACTTACAAATGCTAATGTTTAAAATATCGGTCGACCAACCTATTGCTATACCCTATATAAGGGTTTATATGTGATACTATCCATGTGATATTTCACATGGATAATGTACCATGTGAATGTATTAAATATATTGACAATTGAGTATTGAATCCGTAGGTGTGTACCCTTTGATTCCCTACACGTACTTCCTGGGTGGTGGTGAGAGCAACCAAAAGCAGCAGTAGAACTTGTGCCAGGTTCGTTTGAAGTACTGCCACCACACCTTCTTAACTTGAATGAAGATATATAAGGATCACAACCAGACAAGCTTCGCCACAAACGTTTACCTAAAAGTTTTCATGCACTTCTAGTAGACTGGACTGGTTTCACAGCACAGTTGATAGGAGCTCTGATTTCGCTGGTCGTGAGTTCGATTCTCACCCAGAACAAACATTTGAGTGACGAATACAAATATTTGTTCTGTGTTGTCTCTCTAATCTGGTGCCCATAGTACCAGCTCACTTTGTTTGGGATTAGATTGCACTGTGTTGAAATATCCATTAATGTTGAAGTATAAATTTTATTCAATTATAGCTGGTGATGGCAGTGGAAGTTTAGCTGATAATAACTCTAAAGGACATAGTCAAGGAGGCGATGATTCTCCAGAAAACAACACTGAGGGTAGCTCTAAAGACGGTCAGTATTCAACCAACTTGGACTTAACTTACAAGATCTTTTTGACTGAGGAATCAGATGTAAAATCCAAAGAAAAGAGCTCTACAAACAAATCAACGGATAAAGATGCTGAATTCGATGATGATTCCAAACAGGAGTTGGACACAACAAAGGATTCTGATAAATACTTTGTATGCAATAAATCGGTGAAAGACTGTAATGGAGACGCTGAAAAATTAACGAAAGAAAATAATCATGCTACAAAAGAATCTACAGACGCTAGAAAATCAAATTGCAAAAAAAAACACGAAACCAGAAGTAAGAATTCTAGATTAAGTAAGATTGGGCGAAGAAAGCACGATAAAAGTAAACTCGACAAGACTAACGACAGAGATAAAAAGCATAAAAATCACCACGGCATATTAAAGAACAAAGATAGTGAGCACAGAAAACGCAATGAAGAAACCAATGAAAACGATAATGAACATAAAAATGACAATAACAAGTCCGATGACAACAACAATAAGCCCGAAAATGATCACGACAACACCAACAATAGTGATAAAAACCATAAAAATCACCATAGCCAATCTAAGCACAAAGATAGTGAGCGTAGAAAACGCAAAGACCAATCCCATGACAACAATAATGAACATGAAAATGACACCGAAAAGTCCGAAGACAAAAATAAAAAGCACAAAAATGACCACGGAAAGCCCAAAAACATTGATGAAAAGCATGAAAAACGCAACAACAAATGCAATGACACCGATAAAAATATTGATGAGCATACAAAACGCAATGACCAATCCGATGACAACGATAATGACCATGGAATTGACACCAACAAGTCCGATGACAAGAATAATAAGGCCAAAAATGAACACGGAAAGTCCAAGAACAAAGATAAAAAGTATGGAAAATGCAACGACAAAACAAATGAAGGCAATAAAAAGCTTGGAAAAAGCAATGACAAGTCGGATGACAGCAATAAAAAGCATGGAAAAAGTAACGAAAAAACCAATGACAGCGATAAAAAGCTTGGAAAAGGTAACGATAAAACCAATGACAACGATAAAAAGCATGGAAAAGGTAAGGACAAAACCGATGACAAGTCCGATGACAGCGATAAAAAACATGGAAAAGGTAACGATAAAACCAATGACAACGATAAAAAGCATGGAAAAGGCAACGACAAAACAAATGACAAGTCCGACGACAACGATAAGAAGCATGGAAAAGGCAACGACAAAATCGATGACAAGTCCGATGACAGCGATAAAAAACATGGAAAAGGTAACGAAAAAACCAATGACGAAGATAAAAAGCATGGAAAAGGTAACGATAAAACCAATGACAACAATAAAAAGCATCGAAAAGGCAACGACAAAACAAATGACAAGTCCGACGACAACGATAAGAAGCATGGAAAAGGCAACGACAAAACCGATGACAAGTCCGATGACAGCGATAAAAAACATGGAAAAGGTAACGAAAAAACCAATGACGAAGATAAAAAGCATAGAAAAGGTAATGATAAAACCAATGACAACGATAAAAAGCATCGAAAAGGCAACGACAAAACAAATGACAAGTCCGACGACAGCGATAAGAAGCATGGAAAAGGCAACGACAAAACCGATGACAAGTCCGATGACAGCGATAAAAAACATGGAAAAGGTAACGAAAAAACCAATGACGAAGATAAAAATCATGGAAAAGGCAACGACAAAACCGATGACAACGATAAAAAACATGGAAAAGGTAACGAAAAATCCAATGACGAAGATAAAAAGCATGGAAAAGGCAACGACAAAACAAATGACAAGTCCGATGACAACGATAAAAATCATGGAAAACGCAACGACAAAACCAATGACGAAGATAAAAAGCATGGAAAAGGCAACGACAAAACCGATGACGAGTCTGATGACAACGATAAAAAGCATGGAAAAGGCAACGACAAGTCCGATGACAGCGATAAAAAACATGGAAAAGGTAACGAAAAATCCAATGACGAAGATAAAAAGCATGGAAAAGGCAACGACAAAACAAATGACAAGTCCGATGACAACGATAAAAATCATGGAAAACGCAACGACAAAACCAATGACGAAGATAAAAAGCATAGAAAAGGCAACGACAAAACCAATGACGAGTCTGATGACAACGATAAAAAGCATGGAAAAGGCAACGAAAAAACCAATGACGAAGATAAAAAGCATGGAAAAGGTAACGACAATACCAATGACGAGTCCGATGACAGCGATAAAAAACATGGAAAACGCAACGACAAAACCAATGACGAAGATAAAAAGCATGGAAAAGGCAACGACAAAACCAATGACAAGTCCGATGACAGCGATGAAAAACATGGAAAACGCAACGACAAAACCAATGACGAAGATAAAAAGCATGGAAAAGGCAACGACAAAACCAATGACAAGTCCGATGACAGCGATGAAAAACATGGAAAAGGTAAAGAAAAAACCAATGACGAAGATAAAAAGCATGGAAAAGGTAACGACAATACCAATGACGAGTCCGACGACAACGATAAAAAGCATGGAAAAGGCAACGACAAAACCGATGACAAGTCCGATGACAGCGATAAAAAACATGGAAAAGGTAACGAAAAAGCCAATGACGAAGATAAAAAGCATGGAAAAGGCAACGACAAAACCGATGATGAATATAAAAAGCATGGAAAAGGCAACGACAAAACCAATGACAAGTCTGATGAAAGCGATATAAATCATGGAAAACGCAACGACAAAACCAATGACGAAGATAAAAAGCATGGAATAGGCAACGACAAAACCAATGACGAGTCTGATGAAAGCGATAAAAATCATGGAAAACGCAACGACAAAACCAATGACGAAGATAAAAAGCATGGAAAAGGCAACGACAAAACCAATGACGAGTCTGATGAAAGCGATAAAAATCATGGAAAACGCAACGACAAAACCAATGACGAAGATAAAAAGCATGGAAAAGGCAACGACAAAACCGATGACAAGTCCGATGACAGCGATAAAAAACATGGAAAAGGTAACGAAAAAGCCAATGACGAAGATAAAAAGCATGGAAAAGGCAACGACAAAACCGATGACAAGTCCGATGACAGCGATAAAAAACATGGAAAAGGTAACGAAAAAGCCAATGACGAAGATAAAAAACATGGAAAAGTCAACGACAAAACAAATGACAAGTCCGACGACAACGATAAAAATCATGGAAAAGGCAACGACAAAACCGATGACAAGTCCGATGACAGCGATAAAAAACATGGAAAAGGTAACGACAAAACCAATGACGAAGATAAAAAGCATGGAAAAGGCAACGACAAAACCAATGACGAGTCTGATGAAAGCGATAAAAAGCATGGAAAAGGCAACGACAAAACCAATGACGAGTCCGATGACAGCGATAAAAAACATGGAAAAGGTAACGACAAAACCGATGACAAGTCCGATGACAGCGATAAAAAACATGGAAAAGGTAACGACAAAACCAATGACGAAGATAAAAAGCATGGGAAAGGCAACGACAAAACCAATGACGAGTCCGATGACAGCGATAAAAAACATGGAAAAGGTAACGACAAAACCGATGACAAGTCCGATGACAGCGATAAAAAACATGGAAAAGGTAACGACAAAACCAATGACGAAGATAAAAAGCATGGAAAAGGCAACGACAAAACCAATGACGAGTCCGATGACAGCGATAAAAAACATGGAAAAGGTAACGACAAAACCGATGACAAGTCCGATGACAGCGATAAAAAACATGGAAAAGGTAACGACAAAACCAATGACGAGTCCGATGACAGCGTTAAAAATCATGGAAAACGCAACGACAAAACCAATGACAAGTCCGATGACAGCGATAAAAAACATGGAAAAGGTAACGAAAAAACCAACGACAAAGATAAGAAGCATGGAAAAGGCAACGGCAAAACCAAAGACGAGTCTGATGACAAAGATAAGAAGCATGGAAAAGGCAACGGCAAAACCAAAGACGAGTCTGATGACAACGATAAAAATCATGGAAAAGGTAACGACAATACCAATGACGAGTCTGATGACAGCGATAAAAAGCATTTAACAGGCAACGACAAAACAAATGACAAGTCCGATGACAACGATAAAAAGCATGGAAAACGCAACGACAAAACCGATGACAACGATAAAAAACATGGAAAAGGTAACGAAAAATCCAATGACGAAGATAAAAAGCATGGAAAAGGCAACGACAAAACCGATGACAAGTCCGATGACAGCGATAAAAAACATGGAAAAGGTAACGAAAAAGCCAATGACGAAGATAAAAAGCATGGAAAAGGCAACGACAAAACAAATGACAAGTCCGACGACAACGATAAAAAGCATGGAAAAGGCAACGACAAAACCGATGACAAGTCCGATGACAACGATAAAAATCATGGAAAACGCAACGACAAAACCAATGACGAAGATAAAAAGCATGGAAAAGGCAACGACAAAACCAATGACGAGTCTGATGACAACGATAAAAAGCATGGAAAAGGCAACGACAAAACCAATGACGAAGATAAAAAGCATGGAAAAGGCAACGACAAAACCGATGACAAGTCCGATGACAGCGATAAAAAACATGGAAAAGGTAACGAAAAAGCCAATGACGAAGATAAAAAGCATGGAAAAGGCAACGACAAAACAAATGACAAGTCCGACGACAACGATAAAAAGCATGGAAAAGGCAACGACAAAACCGATGACAAGTCCGATGACAGCGATAAAAAACATGGAAAAGGTAACGAAAAAACCAACGACAAAGATAAGAAGCATGGAAAAGGCAACGGCAAAACCAAAGACGAGTCTGATGACAAATATAAGAAGCATGGAAAAGGCAACGGCAAAACCAAAGACGAGTCTGATGAAAACGATAAAAATCATGGAAAAGGTAACGAAAAAACCAATGATGAAGATACAAAGCATGGAAAAGGTAACGACAATACCAATGACGAGTCTGATGACAACGATAAAAATCATGGAAAACGCAACGACAAAACCGATGACAAGTCCGATGACAACGATAAAAATCATGGAAATGGCGACGACAAAACCAATGACAGCGATAAAAATCATGGAAAAGGCAACGACAAAACCAATGACGAAGATAAAAATCATGGAAAAGGCAACGACAAAACCAATGACAACGATAAAAAGCATGGAAAAGGCAACGACAAAACAAATGACAAGTCCGATGACAACGATAAAAAGCATGGAAAACGCAAGGACAAAACCGATGACAAGTCCGATGACAGCGATAAAAAGCATGGAAAAGGCAACGACAAAACCAATGACAACGATAAAAATCATGGAAAAGGCAACGACAAAACCAATGACAACGATAAAAAGCATGGAAAAAGCAACGACAAAACAAATGCCAAGTCCGATGACAACGATAAAAAGCATGGAAAACGCAACGACAAGTCCGATGACAGCGATAAAAATCATGGAAAAGGCAACGACAAAACCAATGACAACGATAAAAATCATGGAAAAGGCGACGACAAAACCAATGACAACGATAAAAATCATGGAAAAGGCAACGACAAAACCAATGACAAGTCTGACGACAGCGATAAAAAGCATGGAAAGGGCAACGAAAAAACCAATGACAACGACAAAAATCAAGGAAAAGGCAACGACAAAGCAAATGACAAGTCCGATGACAGCGATAAAAAGCATGGAAAGGGCAACGACAAAACCAATGACAACGACAAAAATCATGGAAAAGGCAACGACAAAGCAAATGACAAGTCCGATGACAGCGATAAAAAGCATGGGAAAGTAAACGACAAAAGCAATGACAAGTCCGATGACAGCGATAAAAAGCATGGAAAAGGCAACGACAAAACCGATGACAAGTCCGATGACAGCGATAAAAAACATGGAAAAGGTAACGAAAAAACCAACGACAAAGATAAGAAGCATGGAAAAGGCAACGGCAAAACCAAAGACGAGTCTGATGACAAAGATAAGAAGTATGGAAAAGGCAACGGCAAAACCAAAGACGAGTCTGATGACAACGATAAAAATCATGGAAAAGGCAACGACAAAACCGATGACAAGTCCGATGACAACGATAAAAAGCATGGAAAGGGCAACGAAAAAACCAATGACAACGACAAAAATCAAGGAAAAGGCAACGACAAAGCAAATGACAAGTCCGATGACAGCGATAAAAAGCATGGGAAAGGCAACGACAAAACCAAGAACAACGATACTGACAAGTCCGAAGGCAAAAATAATTAGTATGCAAACAAATTTACCTTACGTGAAGTTCGATATTAATTTTGTCTACAGCTTCATTCTTAGCGATTTACTTATTATTTATATATTAGGATATTCAGAGACAATACTTTCAATGTAAAATTGTTTGCTCATTTACCTATAGAGGCAAATTGAGATTTTACTAAACAAGTAAAAGTAATGCATGAGATTCAGCCAAATCAGTTATTTATATCGTAAGCAAGCAGATGTTATATATAAACATGTTACATTAGTATAGAGGATTGATTTTGCAAAATCATGAGTATCATGCACAGTTTCTTTAATATAAAACTTAGCAAATACAGATGAGTTTTGTGTCCAACCAACTGTTATACGAATAACAATAACAAGATTCTTCCCTCCTCCTACCCTCCTACCCTGTTAGCTCTATGGCAACATATGTGCTGTGAAAAATACATTTATTCTCATAAAAACTAAAAGTTCATTTACAATTAGATCTTTCATTTTAAATACAAAGTATTTAAAATGAAAGTGGCTCCCCCCCGCCCATGACAACAGCAAAAGGTAAGTGGCTCCCCCCCGCCCATGACAACAGTAATGCGACTCAATATAAGATTTGGGTCTTACACTGATTCGCATTCATCCTGCCGCGTCCATCACCCGAGACGGGGATGACACGTCTTATGCGCATGTAATTTCACCGGCACCCACACCCTTCCACCGGAACACAATAATGCGAGCACTATTGCTTGGCGGCAGATTCCAGGTGTGGTGGCAGTACCTCTCTATTATTCTATATATGTTTGTTCTGTGTCTAGTTCTTAATATGTATTATATGTAGGTATTTGCAAAAGAAAATGCTATGTAAATTTGTGGCGACATAGCGCTATGAATATTGTTCGTGTTTATTTTTTTTATTTAAATAACTATTATATATTTTCTTATGCTACCTGTTTGTTGCAATGTCTAATTCTGTACTATTTCCGGTGACGAGGAACAGATAGGCCATGTGGTTTAACGCGTGCGCAGGCGCACCGTGGTTTATATTTCAACATGTTGGTAGATATACTTTTACCTATTTCGTTCACTATGGATCGATTTAAGAGGTTACCATGGCGCAAATCTGATTCCTTTACTTTAAAGTAACATTTTTAGTGATTGGGAATATAGTTTTTAATTATGTAATGCTGTGTTTCGGTGGAAGGGTGTGGGCGCCGGTGAAACCACAGCTGCATGAGACATCCCGTCTCGGGTGACGGGAGCTACCAGGTGCGACTTGGATCTTCTCATACTTCGGTCGGGGAGTACCTAAGTTGCATTGCTGTTATGGGCGTAGGTAACCACTTCACTTCGGCTCCAGCTTTGAAGGACCCAGGAGACTACAGAGCGATTCAGAGAAATATACATACACTCGAAAAACATAACCCTCCTGGCGCAGTCGGGTAATTAATGATTCATTATACAAGACGATAAATAGAATAATTAATAAAACAATATGATCGAATTTAACATTTTTTATCTTTGGTTTTATTTTTAATTCTCTATACATTGCTAATATGTGTAAATTATATATTTAACAATTATTTACAGTGCATAATATATTTAATTAGTTAAAATGGGAATCGATCCCTGACTTCGCGTTTCAGTCAACATCCAAATCACTACTCCACTAAGGCCATACTTTTATTAAGCTAAATAAGTACAATTTTATATATTTACCTAATTTTTTTATGAATTTATACATTTATAATATTAATATATAATATAATAATTATATAAATACATCCGCAAGATAAGTATGCTATTTTTATATTATACCAGCTGACCCGGCCACGCGTTGCTGTGGCTAACGTTTTTGTAATTGTGACTGTCAAATAATAGACAAATAATTTGCAATAAAATAATATTGCGATCATAAATTGAGATGTGAGCTATCCTATCTTTCAAGTTGGATCAAACTGCACACGGTGTACAAATTTGATTAAAATCGGTTAAGTAGTTTAGGAGTCCATCGCGGACAAACATCGTGACACGTAATTTATATATATTAAGATTAAGATTATTCAGGATTGCGTAGTCAAATGCCAAAACGAAACCATAAAGCATCGCTTTGTCCGTCTGTATGACAGCTATTTTATTCAATTTATTTCAAGGTAAACCAAGTGCGCGTTGGACTCACGCACTGAGGGTTCCGTACAAACTTCATTTAAGACTTGTTTTGTAATATGCCATTCATCCCTCCGCATAATGTCCATACCACGCTAACCTATTACTCCTTAACCTCCGTTACTGGAGCTACTTCCATACTCCTTATATACGCATTCCTAATTCTGTATCTCCTTGTCACTCCGCGCATCCATCTCAGCGTTCGCATCTCCACTGCATTCTTCTTTCATTCGCATATATACATATATCGAATAATATTTATGTCTGTAAGTTTTGTTCCGTTTTGAGTTCGAGGGCCCAAACGTGCTGGGGCCACCCCGTGCGCCCCTTGCCCCTCTTTTCAGCCAAACTCTGCAAAGAAACAAAAACTTTTTAACGTGAAACTTCTTGGTGACAAAATTTGCAGCAAAAAAAAAAGTTAAAAAATACTTTTTGACGTGAAACTGCTTGATGATTGGCGCCAAAATGTATAAAAAAATGTATATTTTAAGTGTTTGTTTTCGTGAAACTTTTTGGTGATTGGCGCGCCTTACAGTAGAACCGACTTATATGAAGAATATAACAAAGAGCATTTTGGAGGTTTTCTAACAATTTAAATAAATATTCATGGACATTTTTACACGCCATATAGTCCCAAACTAAGCACAGCTTGTACTATGGGAACTAGATAGCTGATAGAATACTGAAATAGTATTGTTTTTATTCATATGTACATATAATACATTTTATTTATTTAATTATTTATTTATTATCAACAAAATTTACATGAATACATTCTTAGAAGCTAGCCTATAATGTTCTATCAAATAAACCCTTTCAATAAATAAATGAATAAAATAAAAAGCTAGGTTATAGACACAGGTTACATGTAATTTCACAAGATGAACACAGCATGTATAAACAAATGAGAACATAAACCCATAATATATATTTAAAAAAGAAGTACCTATACGGATAATACGAGCCATGTTTAATTTGGAAGTGACGGACTCCTGCAAGCCTTACTTTAGTAAATATAAAATATTGACAATACCTTCATTGTATATTTTTGAAACAGTTATGTTTGTCAAGAACAATCCTGATTTATTTTCTCGACTTTCTGATGTAGTTATACGTAACAGACGTGATAAAGCTCGAGTTTTTGTGCATAATTCTAAGACCACGTTGATGCGCAAGAGTTTTTTCTGTTCGGCTCCTTTCATTTACAATAAGCTGCCTGAGTCGATAAGAATGCTACCGTGTTTGCTGTTTCAAAAGAAGCTTAAAATTTTACTGACTAAAAAATGTTATTATTCTTTAAATGATTTTGTGACAGATAAAAACTTGTTAAATTGATAGTACCTACCTTAATTTTAATTCATATGAACAACGATTATTTTTTTGACTTTTTGACATGTATAATTAATTATGATGACATTTTTTTGGTTTTAAATATTTTCAAATTTATATTAAATAATAGTTTATAATGATTGTGACTCATATTATAATATTGCATGCCGAAAGGTAGAATACATTGATACTAATAATAATATTGACATCTTATATACCTACATGTATTTCAAGCTATAAAGTATACTTTGACTACTTTGACTTTAATACATATATTTATACTAAACTAGCTGTGCCCCGTGTTTTTCTAGTAAAAAAAAAAAAACATAGCCTATAGCCTCGATAAATGGACTACCCAACACTGAAAGAATCATTCAAATCGGACCAGTAGTTCCAGAGATTAGCGCGTTCAAACAAACAAACAAACACTGCAGCTTTATAATATTAGTATAGATTGGTGACAATCAAAATAATAATAATAATAATAATTAGAAAATATTATCTAACATCCAGACACAAAACAAGCATCTATGTTCGACCTGCATTGCAGAAGACTCAACTCAGCTGCGAGGCCAGTCAGAATGACAAGTAAACGCATCTCATATAACAACCAATCTTGTTCTGACACCAACACACTGATTTCATTACAAGCGTGGCACTTTTTTTATATTTGTAAAAATATTAAAAAAAAGCCACGTGTCTTGAAACAGACAAGATGCCCCATTGACTTCTGAAACCATAGATAATAAAGACTCGTTAGTTTTTACTATTTTCTTATATTCCCGTCTGGGTGTCTGTTTCTTTCACTATACAAAAAACTGATAAGATAGTTTAGTTAGTTCCGTAACCAAAAGTTAAAGAACCCTGCTGTTTATTTTCAATTTTACTTTTATCTACTAAAGGCCAGATCTACTAATATATTACCGTGGCAACATTATTTTCTTATCACAAAGTCCATACATTTATTGTTCATACATATAAGAGCGTGGTGGCCCAGGGGCATAGACGCCAACTTTCAATCTGAAGATCGCTGGTTCAAACCCACACGTACACCAATTAGTTTTTTTCTTTACAAAAAATTATGTTCTCGAAACGGTGAAGGAAAACATTTTGAGGAAACCGGCATGTCTTAGAGCCATAAATTCGAAGCCATGTGACACCTACCAATCCGGATTGGGCTCCCGTGGTAGATCAAAGCCCATTCACTCTCAATTAACGAGAGTAGGCCGGTTTTCTGCAGTGGGAACATTAGAGGCTGGTACGGTAAACAAGGCACGATTTGTAGAACGGGGAGTTTAAGTTCATATGTTTAACTAGCGACCCGCCCCGGCTTCGCACGGTTAGTAAAGCATCAGTGTCGTATCAGAAACTACCCGTGCGAAGCCGGGCTGACTTGCTAGTGTATTATACATATAAACCTTCCTCTTGAATCACTCTATCTATTAAAAAAAAACCGCATCAAATCCGTTGCGTAGTTTTAAAGATTTAAGCATACATAGGGATATAGGGACAGAGAAAGCGACTTCGTTTTATACAATACTATGTAGTGATGATGATTTACTCTAAAACGCTTGTGATGTAGTATATTGATAACATTCGTGGTATTGCGCACATAAATATTTTCAAGTAAAAAACTCATTGGTGCACGTGTGGGTTTGAACCAGCAATCTTCAGATTGAAAGTCGGCGTCTATGCCCCTGGGCCACTCTCTTTGCCTGCCTTGCCTTGTTTGATATGTTTTAAATAAAAGTAAAAATAGCCACCAGATTTCTGTGGAACAAGTAAACAGGGGAAGTAGTAAACTTAATGATAAACAGACAGACACGTGCTGTTTTTTATTATATTTATCGTAAACAGAGGTAGGAAACGAATATGGTTCAGTTGAATACTGACTTTGAAGTATAGAGTTGTTGCTATGTTCACAGTTTAAAATAACTGATTGTGTTTCGTAAAAACAGACATCAATAGTTTTATTATATGGCGCCTTTAGGTCTACAATGGGCGAAGAATAAATTCAATGACATGTTTTCCAGTTATTTTGATTTCAAACCCAAACTCATAAACCGATTCCGAGTCGACGACTCCGTGGCTTAGTTGGTAGTAGCCCTGCCTTCGAATCGAGGGGTCCCGGGTTCGATTCCCGGCCGGGGCACACTTTGTGTGGTGAGCATAAAGTTTGTTCTCGGGTCTTGGGTGTTTGTCTTGTGTTTCTGTGTTTGTCCATGCTATCTGCGACACAGGGAATCCTAGTGCAGAGGTGTGAGTGTGTTAACGTTTTTTTTTTTTTATTTTGATGAAATTTCTACGACACAATACTGAAATTATTTCCTTTCAAATTAAAAAAGAGTTTTCTTAAGCCGTTATAATTTTTTAAGGGGCCTCTCCCGCTTAATAATACAGGCAACGCACAAGTTCTTCTGCCACTATATTTTGGAAAAATAACCTCAATTATATGATTTTGAAAAATGAATGGGCATTAGGTATTTTAAACGCTCTTAAACCCTCCAACCGGAATAAAACAATGCGAGTGCATCGCTTCTTAGCAGCGGATTACCTGATGTGATGGCAGTACTTCTCCCGATGAACTTGGTACAAGTTCTACTGCTACGCAAGGGACATATTATATTAGTAGTAAAAATGAATTTTGTGATGCCCCAAAACTTAGATTAACCTTCGTTTTATCTGCGAAAGAGTAACAAAATTATGAAAATTGAATTATTCTCCCTTTGTGTTGCAATCGGCGAAGATCTGGCAACATTATGGGCGATAAACGCGAAATTTCCCACTTGCCTAATGATATTAGAGGGGCGTCTGGTTTGTGGCTGTTTGCGGCGGAAGATACCGGTTTACAGCGGTTTTTAAGAAGCGGAGCGGGTATAAAATATTATTAATTGACAGACACTGTCATGTTTTCATTATCATTTGACAATCAGCTGTCAAAAGACATTGCAAACGTAGAAAAACAACTTAAATAATTTTTCATTTTCTTTAAAAATAAAAATCATATAATTACGTTAACGGAATGTTAAAAGGTATGCATTTAACATTCGGTTAACGTAGAAGAATATGATTGAGATTTTATTAGCTCAGAAACTGTACACAAAAACTTATGAGTTCATAGAAGCTGAAAATGGCTAAATGGAACTAAAACTACTTAAGTTACGCAAATAAAGTATGCTTAGTAATAATAAGACAAGTCGACTTGTCCGAACGAAACTTGAGATCTCAAGGAAAAAGGAATATTTTTAGTTGTAATATTATTGACGGAAGATCAGCGCACTACGTACGTACCTGTGCGTGGCGCATCATGCTGAGTCGTATCCTAGTTTCTAGCTATAACTTGGTCGTACTGTATTATTTTTTTCCACTCAAGCGTCCGGTTCGCGCGGCGAATTATGTCTGTAACGTCCCGCATCTAGTATCAAATAGCAGTATTAATAACAGCTGAATTTGCGTCTGTTAACGCGTGAATAGGATCGATTACCGCGCGAGTTTTTCCACCCAATCGAAGCGTAGATGCTAAAGCAATTGTAATTTTTTGACTCAATCGAAACATGGACGCTTGAGTGGTTAGCTAACCTTCTTTATGATGTGTCTTGTTATAGGTATTAATAAATATATTTTCTTCTTTCTTTTTCTATTACTTCCCAAATTTCTGTGGACGTAAAAACGCTACCGCGCCCGCGACCGCTCGTGCCTTCAGTCTGCTAATATAATTATAGCGGACCACATGGCCCCCTATCTCTTATAGTAATTTATATATCTGTAAAATAATGTTTGTTTTAGATATATTAACTTTCAATCTTGTTTAACAGGTGTATCGTGGAACGATTTTGATGTTGTATTTGCGTTACAAATATTTCAAACTAGCGACCCGCCCCGGCTTCGCACGGTTAGTAAAGCATCATTGTCGTCTCAGAAACTACCCGTGCGAAGCCGGGGTGACTTGCTAGTGTATTATACATATAAACCTTCCCCTTAAATCACTCTATCTATTAAAAAAAACCGCATCAAAATCCGTTGCGTAGTTTTAAAGATTTAAGCATACATAGGGATATAGGGACAGAGAAAGCGACTTTGTTTTATACTATGTAGTGATCTCTCGTAATCAACTTTGGTGTAGGAATTTTGAAGCCGTCCACGGCCCCTGGCATTATTATCTGGTGTTCTTGTGTCGTATTGTTTTAATTTTTGTTCTTAAATTTATTTATGGTTAAAAAAAATAAAAAAAACTTATTTTGTTCGGTACCTTGAGTTTTTGTGTCGTTTTGTTTTGTTTAAGGTCATATATTAATGTTTTAAATTTTTCTTATCTTGTTGAAAATGATATTCTGTGTGTTTTTATTTTTGTGTAGTTGATATATGTTAATATTATATGTATCTATTGTACTAATGTATGTTCCGTTGTGTTTTAATTGATGTTTATTGTGTATTTCTAGTATAACGCATTAAAGAAATCTTTAATGTTATATTTTAGACTTTGTAATCTATATATATAAAAGAAAGTCGTGTTTGTTACAACACTTATAACTCGAGAACGGCTGGACCGATTGCCATGGTTTTTGATTTGTTGGATTTGTTTCCGTCCCGAATAGCAGAATAACTATTAAAAACATTGGAAAATTAACGAAAAAATAAAATCAATTTATCCCCGTATTCTCCACGGGAACGGGAACTATGCGGGTGAAACCGCGGGGCGCAGCTAGTAATAAATAAATAAATTTACATCAGGTGGGCCTCCTAGCCCGTTCTATCCCTTCTGTTACATAATAAAATACCGTTGCCAAAAGTACATAGTTACAACTACATTTGAATGTTACTTTTGTGTTTAAAATAGAAGGTACAAGATGCACATCATCCACTTGAGTTGTTTCACAAGGGAACCGATACATGTGTAGACTTGTATCGGGCGCCATTGCCACTTGAGATGCATTTAGGATAAAACGCATGTAATCAGTACCAATTTACAGAGATTTGAGCATTGACGGCGTAGTGGCGTGATGAAACTTTCAACGAGAGTCGCTGGTTCAGTAAAAGTGTGTATCAATGAGACTTTTTTATATGAAAATGTGACGGAACGAGCTGAGGCCCCACCTGATGGTAAGTGGCGACCCCCGCCCATGACAACAGTAATGTAACTCAGTATAAGATTTGGGTCTTACACTGAGTCATCATCCTGCGTCGATCACCCGAGACGGGGATGATACGTCTCATGTGATTTCACCGGCACCCACACCCTTTCACCGAAACACAATGATGCGATTTAAAGAAATATATGAGTTTGAGTTTTCACGCATATCAAATGCCTCGCGGTATAAGGCTCGCCTGGTAGATTATGCCTCGCGGTACGAGTATAAGTCTCGCGTGGTAGATTCTCACCTGGTTTGTGTCCACGTTGCGCCGTCGGCTCGGTGTGTGGTGAAGTTCGGCTCGGAACCCACCAGCTGGTTCCCCATCCGATTCGAGGACTTTCAGAAGGTATGATATGTACGAGGTGGCTAGGCGAAGAGTCTTTATCTGGAACAAAAAAGTCAAATTAGAAAGTATTCAACAAACGGACAGACACGCCCATATAATGATTGATTCTAATTATTTTCGTGTGAGTAAGCGGTCAACTCTGTTGTCGGAGTTTTCGAGCCACCCGAAGGCTTCCGACATGGGTTACCATATCAGCCTCTAATGTTTCCACTGCAGGGATAATTGAGAGGGAATGGGCTTAGATCCAGAGAGCGTGGTGGCCTAGGGGCACAGACGCCGACTTTCCATCTGAGGGACGTTGGTTCACACAGGTGCACCAATGAGTTTTTAACTTGTAAAATTTATGTGCGCAATACCACGTTCTCGAAACGGTGACGGGAAACATCGTGAGGAAACCGGCATGTCTTAGAACCAAAAATTCGAAGACATGCGACATCTACCATTCCGGATTGGGCTCTCGTGGTAAATTTAAGGAATTAAAAAAATATGTACAAAATAATATATTTTTTTAGCTTCTTTTGACTGTGGTGTCAACGTATCTTAAAAAATAATGGGCAGATTACAAAGCGATTTAGGGTTCCCTACCACAAAAGGGAAAGGAAACCTTTAAAGGACCTCTTCATAGTCCGCCTGTCTGTCTGTCAAGACCTTTTTTCTCAGCGCGGCGGTACCAAGTTGAAATAAAGCAATTTAATAATCAAACTTCAAGCCAACGCAATCAAAAGATATATTTTTTTAATATAAACAAGTGACGGAACGAGATGAGAGCCCACCTGGTAAGTGGCGACCCCCGCCCATGACAACAGTACTGCGACTCAGTATAAGATTTGGATCTTACACTGAGTCGCACTGATCGACGGGGATTCGTCTCATGCGCATGTGATTTCACCGGCACCCTCACCCTTCCACCGGAACACAGATATGGCGACATATTTTCATATTTTTGGGAATCAAAACCTATAGGGTAGGTACTTCTCGTTGTCTTAAATCATGAAATTTGGCAAGAAGAAATGTCTTATTACACCAGTAAAAGAAAAAAATACGAAAACCGTATACATGTAGTTCGAAACTAAATATATGATAAAAAAACCTAAAAGTTATACGAGTTGCAATGTACTTCTGTACTTGACATTGACATTGACTTACTGTTAGCCGTTTCCAACCAACACATCGGGAGGTTAACAGTTCGTTTTTTTTATAAGTATGATGTTCTTATCTCAGTCCTCAGTCATTTATCATTTAGAAAATTCTTTTTATATTTGCTAATCTATTTGCTTGGTTTTTATTTCAGGTTAGTCCCATAAGAATGTTTATAATAATAACTCAGTTTAAATCAAGATACTTAATTGGAAAAAATATCTCATCCAAGTAAACGAAATTTATTGTGACTCGAAATTGATATTGATGTGTCTTTTTAAAATGGTCGGGTGTTATGATAGGTGTAGTTTTTTCGACATTTTAAATCAGTCTCTTAATACATGAAAGATTAAACATTAAAACTGAAAGATTTAGGTATTCTATGAAACGATATTAAAATGGTTTAGTAAATTTATAAAATAATAAACAATGTTATAGCGAAATTATATTATTACAGAAAAAAATATGTTTTCTGCAACGGAATAAGTAGAAAAGATTCATCTTTTATTGGATCTACGAACTCGATTTATTCCTGTACGCCTCAATTATCGTTTGGAAAGCTCAAAATTATGCTGATAGAAAAGAATATGTTTATAATAGCTTTTCTACAACGGAATAAATAGAAGTTTCATCTTTTATTGGATCTACAAACTCGATTTATTCCTGTATGCCTCAATTATCGTTTGGAAAGCTCAGAATTATGGTGAATAGTATTAAGATATATCAAATTCTTTTAATAAAAAAGTTATATTAACCTTTGTCATCTTAGTGTCGGGCAGGACATGGGGGATCTGTCGCCTCAGTGTACTAAACGCAGTGTTGATGTCTTGCGATCTCTTTCGCACCATCTGAGGGGCGGGAATGGAATGAGTGAGACAACAATATCATAATATCAAACAAAATTACGCACGCAGCATCAAAACCTTGGACATTTACTACAATTTATTTAATTGATTCGTATGATTGTGTTATGTTAAAATTTAAAGATTTTTATTTTACTTAATTCTTAATTATTATTTTTTTGTATGTTATTGTATTATTATAATTATTATGTTTTATTTAGAATTTAAGTTTTAGTTCCTACATCTGCAATCATGTTTTTTTTGGAAATAAATGAAATGAAATGAAACCTCTCAGCAAAAATCGATGTTTTTATTCTTAATTATTTAAGTAAAACCAATTGTTAATATTATTAAATGTCAAAATTACAATTACTTCGTTTGGGGCTAAATGGATCTGAGTAAAGTATTAATGGGTATGTAAAAAAAGTTTTTTAGCTTAATTTATCTGTGGGGTCAATGTGTAGCAACATATCTTCAAAAAGAATGGTCCGTATTCAAAGCATTTTTATGATTCCGTAAAAAAAGGAACTATTTTAGTATCGCTTCGTTATCCGTCTGTCTGTCAAGACCCTTTTTCACAGGAACGCGTGGATGCATCTAGTTGAAAATATCATACACCCAGGGCTACAATCCCAATCCATTGACGCGCAAGAAGAAGAAACGGATTATGCTCCGTTTACGCTGCATATTTTGACTCTCGCAAGGGAATCAAAACCTATAGGGCACTTCTCGTTGTCCAAGAACTAGATTTGGCAAGCAATGTCATGTAGCAAAAGTAAAGGAATACATTCAAAATGCAGAAATTTGTAGTTACATCGCAAAAAATACATGAAAAACCCTTCAAGTTACGTTCAAGATTGTCAACGAGGTTGTTGGTAATCCTTACCACTCGAATCCGACTCACAATCAGCCTTTTTATTTAGAACTAGCTGTGCCCCGCGGTTTCACCCGCGTTTTTCTAGTTTTCTTTTTTTGAAGAAATAAACATAGCCTTCCTCGATAAATGGACTACCCAACACTGAAAGAATCATTCATATCGGACCAGTAGTTCCAGAGATTAGCGCGTTCAAACAAACAAACAAACACTGCAGCTTTATAATATTAGTATAGATAGAATAGAATAGAAAATCTACGTTTTGTGTTACATAATGAGGGCTCACTTAAAAATTAAAAACAAAATTACACGTTTAGGAATATGTAACAACAAAATAGGTAACTCAGCATGTGCTGCGTCAGTGGACTGTTGCAGCGCTGGTATTCTGTGGCACCGTTTTTCAACCATCTTCCGAATTACTTTATCAATTCATTTGTATTAATTTTTTATGTTTGAAACCCTATAATTCTAAAATTATTAAAAAAAATTCAACTACTTATGTTTTCAGATTGGTCCCGTAGAAGTTCAAAGTCAAAGTCAAACTCATTTATTCATTTAGATCTCAAGTATCATTTGGACACGTAAAATTTAACATGCATGTACACATATTGGTGAGCATATAACGTGTCACAGGAACTCCCCAGGCACATTACATGCACACAGATGTGTCAAATTACAGGCAGTTTTCATGTTTAAGCTTATCTTATTTGTTCGTTCAACGTTCAATAGTTTAGTTGTTAAATCAAAATAACTGGAATCCATGTAAAAGAAATTGCGTATTTTGCTTCCCTGAGAACTTTTTCTTCGATTCCATACTGATTTGGACGAATCTTATTCAAAAGTGCAAGAAATAAGCGCTAATGGCGTTAAAGTCGTTTTCTAGATTTAAAAAGCGAGAAATAAGCGCTATATTTGTCTTTCTTTTAAATAGTTAGCTTACCTTACTCAATTTGATGTCTAAATAGTAAAATGGTGTATATTTAGTCTAAATACTCTAAATAGTTAGCTAACCTTACTCAATTTGGTGTCAAAATAGTCTAAATACTCTAAATAGTTAGCTAACCTTACTCAATTTGGTGTCAAAATAGTCTAAATACTCTAAATAGTTAGCTTACCTTACTCAATTTGGTATCTGGAGGTACGTTCGGTATACACTCCCTGAGATCGGAGAAGGCAGTGTTTATACTCTGGGTACGCCGGCGTTCCTTCTTGTTCGCCGTGGTACGCCTTTTGACCACGCGGACGAAAGACGTGCCGGGTCTGTCGTAACGGAGCGGCAGCGTTTGCAGGTCACAGTCTAGGCCTAGAAATGTTGAGGTACTTAATTCTGGGTGGGGGTGACTAGGCCTGCATTGACGTCCCGTGTCAGGATGTTTAGTGTTCCGTCTGTTAACTAAAACCCTACTCCAGCCATCCCAACTCCTTAAAATACCGGTTGTTGGCAGTACTGTTCCAGCGATTGCTGTGGTGTCTTAGAGTTAAATTTTTGTAGGCCTGTATTGATTTTAGTTTCTTTAGTGGCTATGCAATGTATGGGTACATGATCCTGTTTCCTCATTCATGCATCCTATTATATTGCGGTTAGTATTGAGATATTAGTACTTCATCAGGGACTCAAACTTCAAAAGTAAAATTCGGTAAGGAATTGTATTATTAGTTGGTAGTAGCTCTGCCTTCGAAGCGAGGGGTCTTGGGTTCAATTGCCGGCTTGGGCACTGTGTGGTGAGCATGTAGCGTGTTCTGCGTCTTGGGTGTTTGTCTTGTGTTTTTGTTTGTCCATGCCATCTGTACAACCGTGCGAAGCCAGGTTGGGTCGCTAGAATATAAACTTGTTTTAACTTGTTCTCACCTGCGTTGTTCTGTGCGTATTGGTGCATCGCGTGATGATAGCCATCATATGGTTCATTCCCAGCTATTTGCATTTCTTCGTAGCCTGCGAATAGAACATCTTGATCGCAAACATTTTTTTTATGTCGAATGTGATGGGGCCTCTTGAAGGCCTATCTCATGTTACATGGTTACCTCCGCCCATAACAACAGCAATACGACTTAGATCCCCCCAAAAAAAGTATACAAAATTTAATACTTTCACCCCTAATTTTTGGGCCTTAAGGGGCCATTACCCTTAAAAAGAAATAACCAAATCGATCTACAACATGCGAAGAAAAAAGCTACACATAATTTCGTCTTGCATGACAATTTTTATTTTGATAAATTTTATTTTGATGATTTTTGACAATAGTTATTTTGATTTAACTACCAAACTGTTGAACCGATTTTAATAAAATTTCTATGGGACCAATTTGAAAATATTTCCTTTCAAATAAAATATAAAAATTCCAATCCTGTTGATAAAAATTTGACTTATAACAAATAAAATTATTCCGCTCTACAATTTTCTTATCCCTAAGGGGATTTCTTCCAGACAACTTTTTTTTTTTTTTTTTTTTTTTTTTTTTACAAGGGGAATGCCCACGCATACGCCTTCCGCACTCGGGATTGCGGAAGGGTTATGTCGGACTCGAACCGACTAAACCCCTTGGTGTTCCTTCTCACACCGAAGTGCTAGAGGCTGCGGGCACGAACATTCTTCCGTGGCCTCTGGCGGTGCTGGAGGCCTATTATGAACTTTTTAAAAACCATCCAAGTTCCATGCAATTCAATTTACGGCCTTAAACTGCCTTGTTCTATTTCGTACTATGAGATGCCTAACGCTGGCCGACTTCAAGCTGGCTTGCTATGGATTCGTTGTCTATGGCCGGTATTCAAGTTTTGTATGTATCGTTCTGAAACGCGACTGGACTGAATGGTTTTATAGTTACAAATTTGACAGATGAAACATAGTTTCAAATGTCAAAGGAACGCTCATAGTACGGTATTTCCAGCCAATAATCGTTCAGAAGTCGGCCAAGTGTCACGTGACCGCTGACTGGCTGGAATAACATGTTTATAGTACAAAAATGACGGGCAGTTCAGAATACGGCGTAAATTGCCTGGAATTAAGAGTTCATAATAGGCCCCCTGGTCTGCATTAGCATACCCCGTCTTTGAGTTGTAAAACGCTGCTTTTGAGAAGCGCATGGGAACACGCCACGCGCTTCCATCTCGGGCCTTATTTTTGTGAAAGACAGGCTCCCGAACCTGCCTCCCTAAGGCCACTGTTATGGAGGCTGGAGAGAGCCATAAGCTCTCCTTCTGCGCCCAGGTCTTCGCGTGCGGGTAGGAATTGAACTTGTGGCCTCCCTCTCCCTCTCTGCGTTCTCTTTTTGAAGCATGACTCTATTGCAGAACGTCATCATAGCGTTCCATGACCTCTTCCAGACAACCTACTAAACTTATAGTAATAACCTGACCGGTGCTGGACCGCTTAAATATCTGCCAACAAAGATGCGACATTGGCAATCTCCGCTTTTAGAAGTCGGGCTAACGAAACCATTAGGAAAGTATATGTTCTTCTGCTTACCATAAGTCCTGCCTATGTAATGCTGGTCGTGGTACGGTTCCTGTGCTTCGAACTCCTGTGTCTCCCCTCCCCCCGCCCCCCAATACATCCCGTTGTCCATCGGACTTCCTAAAAATAAACAGTGGTGGAAATTTCGGGAACAGCGGTGTCTTCGTATTAAAGGACATCTATACTAATATTATAAAGCTGCAGTGTTTGTTTGTTTGAACGCGCTAATCTCTGGAACTACTGGTCTGATTTGAATGATTCTTTCAGTGTTGGGTAGTCCATTTATCGAGGAAGGCTATAGGCTATGTTTTTTTTTTTAATTAGGGATCCTTAATGAAATTGATATTTTGTAACACAAGGTGTAAAATCGAAAACCTATTTTTGCGTGCGCTGTTTCCACGGAAACGAGAAAAACGCGCGTGAAACCGCGAAACACAGCTAGTTAGCAATAAAGCGTTCTAATTAATCAGTTATCTAGTTCCCAGTACATGCTATGCTTAGCAATTCCTCACTATCACTACATAGTATAAAACAAAGTCGCTTTCTCTGTCCCTATATCCCTATGTATGCTTAAATCTTTGAAACTACGCAACGGATTTTGATGCGGTTTTAATAGATAGAGTGATTCAAGAGGAAGTTTATATGTATAATACACTAGCAAGTCACCCCGGCTTCGCACGGGTAGTTTCTGTAACGACACTGATGCTGTCCTAACCGTGCGAAGCCGGGGCGGGTCGCTAGTATATTATATTCAAGTATATGTTATATTGTTATATATAATAAGTTATACTTATCTGGGAAACGGCTCTTACGATTTGGATGAAATTTTATATTCAGATAGGGTTTCGTTGTTTATTTCTGTAATTCTATCGGTATCGAAAAACGATAGCTATAGCTAAAGTTTTTTTTTTTTTTTTTTTTTTGTTAATTGTGAACCATTTGTGGTTTTCCAATTTGGCTGTGTACCTGACCTTGTACAAAAGCGGTGCCATACCTAATAAACTTTCTGAAAACAGTGCCGTTTTGACAGAAGCCGTTTTTATTCTAATGGAGCTGTAATTTTCTCTGTCCCTGTAATTACCTTGGTGTGGCGGCTGGCAGTAGAACGGGGGTTCATATCGGTCGAAACCTTCGTCGGAGGGGGACATACTTCCGTAACTTGACATTGGATCTGCAACAAGTAATATCATCATTCAGTGATGGGTATTTTACAACCGAGTTCAAAAAAGCAGGTTTGCATTCGACTGTATTTTTTATATTAATTTTTTTTTTGTTATTTATGAATCAATTTTGAAAATTCTTTATATATTTGGAAGGGTATGCTTTCAGTTTGTCCTATAGAATTTTTAACAAAATCGTATTAATAGTTTGGTTGTTAAATCAAAATAACTGGAAAAAATATTTCATTCAAGCAAACGAAATTGCGTATTTTGCTACTTTGAAACTATTGAAGTAGGTTTGTTTCGATTTTTAAATCATCTGATTTGACTTGTCATTGTATCTTATCATCATACGTTGGGGGGTCCAGTTGCTCGCTAGGGAAATACCCTTTCAATCCCCACACGTACCCCCTGGGTGGTGCTAAAGGAGCAACTAAAAGTAGTAGTAGAACTTGTGCCAAGTCCGGAGAGGTACTGCCACCACATCTGGAATCTTCCGCCAAGCAGTAGTGCCCGCAAAGAATCAAATCAAAGGGTACAACGCTTACGGACGACTGAAAAATGGTTTTTGAATAATGACATCCGGAAGTCAACATTTCAAAAATGTAATATTTTGACTCGAGTAAGGTTGTGACCCTGTTAATAATGTAAACATTATAACTATATCGATAACAAAATGTGCATGACACGTGTTGGTACAGATTGTATCAACTCAAATCATATGGTCGGTTGCTATGTTACACAGATTAATCATATTTAAGTTGAAGTCATTAAAAATTGGAGGGATTTCTCGACCGTATATTTTCAACAGATTTCCAACGAGTTTATTTAATGGTTGTATTTTTTTGTTTGGAAAATTCTTTATATCAAAATTCAATAGTCCTTTCAATTGAAGTTGACAATTGAAATTCAATTTTTTTTCGGATGAGGATTTCTATTCGGCTCTATTTCTTTGTTACCTCAGATCTCCGTCATTTATAAACCGATTTGTAAATTTCTTTTATTTGATAGGATATGCTTTCAGATTTTTTCCACATTTTTTTTATCAAAATCAGTTTTGTAGTTAAGTTATTAAATCAAAAATAACAGGAAAAAGTTAAAGAAATTTCATATTTTGCTTTTTTTGTTAATTTTTTCTTCGCCTGTTGTGTACCGATTTGGATGTTTGTTTTTTATAATGATAGGTATCTCCTAAGGAATGAAAGGATTGAAGTTGATTTTTTAAAAACAGTCAATTATTTTGCAATATATCGATATATTTACCTGAATTTCGATGAAACCTATAATTTTACATCACTATTTATAAAAAGCCTATAATTTCACATCACTTCACTTAACTTTTTTTATACAATCCATAATGATGTAGCCCACAAACAACCATATATACAACTAAAAAAAAATCTGAATATTAGAACTATACAATTTTAGAAAAAAATTGACACGTTAATTTAAATAAGATTTTAAAGAACTTAAATGATTCGTCACGGGTTTCCGGTTGATGACTGACGTGCGTCCCGAGTTCCCGCCAATCGCTACTAAGTTCTAGAGATCTTTATTTGAACACCCATCCCTTGTGGGCGTGGATGTGGGACGAACGGGGAGTGAACGGGAACGAATGAAATCAGAATTCCTTTGGATGTTCCTCACGTTGCATTACCGACTTTATTTATGTCTATCAGAGATCAATTTGCCGTGGTAATCGACTGTGTGGTTATTGCATCATAACTTGCAATAATTCAGAATGCAGTCTCTTTGGAGTGTTTTTTGATTTCAGAGGTTTTGTCTATTACTAGCGAGCTAGTCTTCGCACGGTTGTATGTGTGACGTATTCGTAATACAATACCGTATACATTTTGATCTACCTCGTAAGGTTTAGCCAATATTAGCAATGTAACCGTCCGAAAATATATTTTTACGACATCATTAAAAATCATTGAAATTCTCTGCTTTTCTCTACTATAATATGCATGTATCACACTTAATGTTATACAGGGGAAAATTTATATGTTGATTGGATTCAAAAATCATCTCAAAATCATTCAAAAATCTAAATCGACTTCAATACTTACATCCCGTCTTATTTACTCATCCTTTAGAGGTACACCCTAAAAAAAAATCCCAATTTGTGTATGGATATGGTCCCATAAACCCTCAAGAATGTTGCTAGTAATTCGATAATATAAAGATGTTTACGCTTGAATAAAATGAAAAATAATTCACGCTGCTGTGTTTACTCAGCTGATCGTTATTGGCTCTGTCTAAATTAGTCTATTGGTGATATAAATGGAAAACATTGCCAACTAAGGCGCAATCGCCTGAGTGCCATCATGAAGCTAGTTCTTTCAGTAATAACTGTCATTGTGAGTAAATAATTACTATTTTTTTTCTCTTTTTCTGGCGTTGCACTTCTATGCATTTGATATTGTCAAGTAATATTTTCTTAGTGGTAACATAATTTCTTTTTTTTTTTCTCTTCCTTTGGCTCCATACGGCTTGTGTATTGCCATTCTTATATAATTACTTACTTCGTCTATCAATTCTGATGCTCATTTATTATTACCATAGATAATATATGTTACCTCAATTCTCCATCATTTTTTATCGACCGATCTCGAAAAATATATATTTTTTAAAGGATTTTCTTTGAGATTGGTCCAATAGAAATTTTATCAAAAACAGTTCTATAATTTGGTTGTTAAATTAAAATAACTGGCATTAATCGTCTAAGTTAACGAAATTGCGTATTTTGCTTTGTGACTTTTTTCGCCCGTTGTATACCGATGCTGGTGATTATTAAAATGGCAGGGTGTACTCTATCCCCCCTGTGGGTTCCCACCTTGTCGGGGCGGGGGGGTAGTAACCGTGGTTTGGCTGCCCACGGCGAAGCCAAGAGGAACCCGGGAGGGGCCGCTCCTTTAGGATTTGCTGCAAGCCAAAATATATGAAAAACAAAAATATCACTGAAAAACTTACAAACTTACTTCCGTTTTGAAGTGTCGACTTTTTTGACCAAACATATATCTCATTTTGCAGCTGGCAGTGTTCACAAGCGCCTCACCCCTTGGTAAGTCTCATACTAACCGCAAGCTTACTCGCAACAACCGAGAGTGCATTTACTATACCTACAACTGTGGATAGTCGCTATCGGCAAGAAACCCAATTCTGATCAGCCGAGAGCTTTGCCTAAAATTAATTAGCACTGCACTTAATAGTGTACTTAAAACCATGAGGAAATCCTATTTTACATCGATCTAAATCGGGTTTCCATAATAGATTGCTCTCCATTGTCAAGAGTAGGCTGTAGACAAACGTCGAATGAAAAATGTCTCCCCTAGCTGACTTCGGTGGACTAGGAGGACTCGCCAAGTTAGGAGGTGTTCCTGGGGCCGATGTTCTCAGTAGCAAGTCATCAGACGAGAGCAATGCTAGTGGAGAAGATAGCGCGCCCAGCACTGGAGGGATTGGCAAGTTAGGAGGTGGTCTTCCTGGGCCCAAAATTGCCAGGTCGGCAATAGCAAGCCTCCCCGCAGGTGGAGCTAATGGACTTGGTAAGACTTTTAAGAAATCAGGAGTTACTGCTACGAGTTCTTGTCTAGATACAAGATAGTGTGTTAATTGCTGGAAGACTCAATTAGGGGGACTAGATTATGTTACCAGTTCGGTAAGATAACGGACTTGGTAAGTAAGAGATTTTTAGGAAATTGTGAGTTATTGCAACCAGTTCTGGTCTAAATATAATATAAATGTCCAAAAATATGTTTATTACGACATCATTGTAAATCATTGAAATTGTCAGCTTTGTTCTACTATAATATGCACGCGTGCATTAAGTCTTCCGGAAAACAATCGCAGGGCGCCAGCTCAGTACTGTATGGGGGATGACTCATTATCTCGACACCTGCCGTAGTCAAATACTCAACAGTCCGTTTTGCGGAGTGCGCTGAAGCATTGTCGTGGTAAAGGGATCTTGCTTCGAGGGCGCTGCTGTCGAATTTTTTCCAAGACAACAGACAAACAACGATTGACATACCAGTCTGCAGTAACTGTCCTTCCATCTTCTAACATCATTACAAATCATTGAAATTGACAGCTTTGTGCTACTATAATTATGCACGCGTTATACATTAAGCCTTCGCAAAACAATTTCTAAGTGAAGGTGACAGCTGTACCAAAATCCGATGCGTGGTTTGGACCAGAAGCAGACAGAAGAAAACTGCAACGTTATATTAGAGAAAAAAGGTTATTTTGAGCAATTAAGTTTACCATTTTCTTTTAATCCACGACGAGAAAGACCCGTATAAGTTTGTAGTGTTTATCTGTGGACATGTGTATCTGCGTCTGTGGCGCGTTTTGATGCGTTTTTTTCTCTTTGAAAGATGTTCCAGATGGTTCTTAGTTTTAATTTATGATCTGTTCAGGCGTTTGAAGATCAGCTCTTTACCATTACACCAACCATTCACCTGTAATTACACCGTCACCCACCCCTTCCACCGAAACTCAGCAATGCGAGTGCACCGCTGCTTGGCGATGGATTAAAACATCAGTGGGTCTGTGGAGTGATATAACAGGGGGGTGAGACCTTCGGTGTCTTGTCAGGGGACCCGAGCATGGAGGCAGGCATGGCAGGCAGCTCTGTACCATGGTTCATTAAAACAATATCTTCAACACTCTGAGTTACGAGCGCGATGGGCAGTTGTCATTTCGTTCAACCATTCTCAAGTTAAGCGCTTACCAACGCACAAAGTTTAATAAAGATGTCCTGTTTTTTATACTCCATATCAACCTCTAATGTTCCCACTGCAGGGACACCGGCCTACTCTCGATAAGAGAGAGTGAATAGGCTTGATATACCACTTCTATACTATCAAGCACTAATTGAAATATACATATCGCTTTCCAGGTGTCCCAGGGGCCCCAGGAGGAGTACCTGGACTGCCAGGAGATATGCCTGGAGGAGCTCCAGGCGGTCCCCCTGGGAAACTTCCAGGAGGAGTTCCCAGTGGACTTCCAGGGGGACTACCTGGTGGACTTTCAGGAGGAGTCCCCGGTGGACTTCCAGTGGGACTCCCAGGTGGACTTCCAGTTCCAGGAGGAGTTCCTGGATTGGGAGCCGGCTTACCTGGTGCAGACATTTTGGGTATGTTTTGTCTAAGTGTTCGTTGAAGTATTACGTAGCGATCTGCTTTGTTTATTTTTGATGTCATAGAACAGTGTTTTTCAATCTGTGGGTCGCGACCCTTAGGGGGGTCGCTGGCAAAAGGAATAAAAGCAAGAAAAAACCCAATTTCAGCCAGCTCTGGATATTCTTGTGCTCCCGCGGCTTCTTGCAGAGTGTAGGTCTTTTTTTTTTCTAATGGTAGAAAATCATAAATATATTCTCTTCAGTTACTAAATCTTTGTCTGTCTATAGTCCAAGCTGTTCGCCAGAATTTTTCTACCTTTAGAGGAGTCGCGTATTCATAGAGATTGATAAACACTCATAGAAGATTGTTTGAGGTACTTGATTCCTGGAGTTTTTTTTTTTTTTTCATTTTTTTTATAATATTAATTCGATTTATTTCTCTCTCAAGGTTAACAACTTAACGCTAAGGTATATTGTAATATTTTTTAACCACATTTGTGAGGGTCTGTTGCCAGAGATAGGTTAAAACCTGTAGTACTGGCCACTGGAGTAATTGTGATTACTTCAGGAATTCATGTACTTCGTTAATTTATGTTATGTTCCGTTGTGTTTTAATTTATGTTTATTGTGTATTTCTAGTATAACGCATTAGATAATTCTGTAATGTTATATTTTAGACTTTATAATAATAAATAAATAAATAAAATAAAATAAATTCGTAAGCACTAAGACCCCTTTTGGTTTTTTGGTTTAAAACCTCAACTATTGAATCAATTACAAATTTCTCTGCGACCAATCTGAAAGTATATCAAATTCATTCAAAGTAATTCAAATAACAGAAATATTTTTAAGATTTGCTCATAAATATTTTGATAGAGCCCCCCTAAATATTTAATTTAATCTGTTTTTTAGTATTTCTTGTTATAGCGGCAACAGAAATCGTCTGTGAGAATGTCAACTCTCTAACTATCACGGTTCATGAGATACAGCCTGGTGAAGGACGGACAGATAGACAGCGGAGTCTTAGTAATAGGGTCACGTTTTGCCCTAAAAATGTACCTACCCGTTAGGTACGATTCCTAAAAAATGTATTTTAAATTTTTCAATTTTAAAAGATCATTATTTCATAAAAATATTACGTACATAAAATTCCAGTGTAAATTGAATCCTAGAATTAAAAAACATATTGATATAAAAACGTTTTCAAGCTACAAAATGCTTGTGAAAACTTACATAATATTTTTATACAAACGATAGGTAAAATTACGAATAATTAACTAAATTAACTAGCTGACCGGGCCACGCGTTGCTGTGGCTAACGTTTTTGTCATATGATATTATAATTTGCAATAAAATAATATTGCGATCATAAATTGAGACGTGAGCTATCCTATCTTTCAAGTTGGATCAAACTGCACACGGTGTACAAATTTGATTAAAATCGGTTAAGTAGTTTAGGAGCCCATCGCGGACAAACATCGTGACACGTAATTTATATATATTAAGATAATGCAATTAATATACGTATGTAAGCATTACTACTAACTTAAAAATGTATTGACAATTCTGTTCTAATTCTTTTTTCAAAAGGCTCAATGACAGGCTTTTTTTGACAGGTTCAATGGCGAGCTTCGATCCCACGTCACTGGCTGAGTTGCCGCCTCCTTTCAACATTTTCGCACCGTTTATAATGCCAATCATAAAGTTCTTTCAAACGCTGTTCCTGGGTGGGATAGCTGGTGGAGGAGCGGCTGCTGTCACTGGCGCTGCCGGTAATGCCTTATAAAAAAAATATATAGGTATTTTACATTTCTACATAGTTTAAACAAAGTCGCTTTTAGTGTCTGTCTCTCTGTTTATCCGCTAAACCAAGCAACGGATTTTGCGGTTTTAACCATTTAGATATTTTTCACGGAAGGTTTATATGTTTAATAGTCGAGAAAAAGCCGATGATATTATTTTTATTGTAATTATTAGGAGTACAAATAAGTTTCCGCCGTTTTTTAACACACATTAAATTTTAATTGTAGAAGAACGGTAATATAAATTTAATCAAAATATTGCCCATCACTTGCAACCACTTTTTCCCATCTCTCAGGCAGCATTCGAATCCCACGTCTGAAGAACTCCTTGTCTTTTGAGGTTATCCACGAATCAACCCAATTTTTGGTATCCTCATAAGATGTGAACCGCTGCGCCGTCAGAGCATGTGCTACGGACCGGAACAGGTGATAATCGGACGGTGCAATGTCTGGTGAATACGGCGGGTGGGGTAACACTTCCCAATCAAGTGTTTCCAAGTACTTTTTCACGGGAGCCGCAACATGTGGACGAGCATTGTCATGCAGAAGAATCATTTTTTCGTGTCTAGAATAGTATTGAGGGCGTTTTTCCTTCAGAGCTCGGCTCAATCTCATCAATTGTGTTCGATAGAGGGCTCCAGTAATTGTTTCGCTCGGATTAAGCAACTCATAATACAATACACCTAGCTGATCCCACCAAATACACAGCATATCGTAAATTTTTGGCCTTCCACTGCGATCTTTGTCTTCTACGTCGAAATCACCGTTTTTAAACTTTTGAAATCACTATCGACACGTTCTCTCACTCAAAGCAACCTCACCATATGCTTCTACGAGCAATCGATGCGCCTCAGCAGCAGATTTCTTTAAATTAAAGAAGTAAACTAATATTTCCCGCAAATGACGCTTACTTGGCTCAAATTTTGACATTTTCAACTTATAAAAATTATATTTTACCAATATAAAATCAATGATATTAATAGGTTATGTTGTTCTTGAATGTCCAAACTATTTTTTAAGCCGGTTATCATCTGCGAAAGCTAACCGAAACTCCGTGCCACGCCATCTACAATAAAACGGCGGAAACTTATTTGTACTCCTAATATAATATGTAAAACCGTATTGTTGGCATTGCTAATGCTGGCTTAAACTTACGGGATAGATCAAAATGACGTACGTATGTATTACGAACTACGTCACACACTATACACGGGTCTATTGTTTAAATATAACATTTCATTATGAAAGTCCGCCATCTAGGTAGTACTAACCATAGAGGTTGGTCTAATCATTTCACATATTACCGTACCAACTCCCATTTTTACCGTTAATAAACTACCATTTTTTGGCGCACAATTAGAGCTGTTTTCTGTAGCTCTTCAATAAACATGGGTGATTTTTCATCTGCAGCGATAGTAAACCGCGTGTCCAATCTTTGAAGTAATTTTCGCTGTGCTTGACGTTTTAAAAAGTGACATTTGCGCATAAAACTAAAACTATTTCTAAAGATCTATACAAAAAATTTATAATTCTGACGCATAATTTCTATGAGGACCAATAACGGACTTGTATTTGCAAAGGTGTTTAAATATTTTCCGAATACAGAATGTGGCTAAGTAGATGAAAATAGGCACCTACTTTATTCGCAGTCAGGCCTGTTCAAACACTTAATATGACGTCATCAAATGGTAGATTTGTACAAGTGTATCATTTAATTAAATTCACGCTGTTTGCCTGTAGTTCGCTGCTTCAAAACGCTAACGATCTCTAATTTCAAAATTAGAACCAGTGAAACTCTGAAACTTTCTAGAATGTACCAGTGGTAAAAACGAAGTTAAAAGTTGTCCTGTCTGTTCGTATGTCATAGCTATTTCTCAGTGACTATTCACACTATATACAATACATGGAAATTTGAAGCTATCTCCATATTCTATGGTCCAAATTCATAGTCTTGAAAGGGGGCAGCTGCCTCTACTTGTCCCCCCCTCCATCCCTCCTTTGAAACACCCATGTACAGCTTTAAGACCTTACCTTGCCTTCTCAATTGCATGTTAGCAGACCCAGTAAATTTAATAATAATAGGTAGGTAGTTATGCAGAAAATAAACGCTATATTATATATGCTATTTTTGCTTTATTATTAAAAAAACTATGCTTTTTGCTGGAGTCTATTTGCTACGCCATACTGTCAATCAGTCCTGTCCATTGGCTAACTCTACAATGCAGTTCTGTTGGTATTGAGATCTCAGTAACCATTTAACTGTGGCCAAACACAAAACCTCGAAACTCAAAGTTATTTATTCCTTCTCCTCATTTATTGTTCTCGAGAATCGTTTGGACACGACAAATTTTACACACACAAGTAAACATATTCGTGAGCATGTAACGTGTCACAGGAAATCCTTAGGCACGTTACATGCACACAGATATGTCAAATTACAATCAGTTTCATGTTTTAGCTATTCTTATTACAAGCTTTTATTTAACTTACAAGGTACATACATTGCAAGTTAAGATAACGGATTTAAAATTCAGTATCTTGTTACTTCTGAATCTTGCTACTGAATTTTAAATCAGTTCTCTTTAACCGACTGAGCTGAAATTTGGTATACACGCTTATTTTGGATGACAATGCATGCTTAGCTATGTGACGTCATTCTAATTCTAATAACAGTATGGGTATCAAATGAAAGGGCTTGCTGAGGAGAACACGAAAACTAATACAACGACACAAACCCAACTTTTTTTTAGGGCAATTAAAAAAAAAAGCTTGTTTTAAAAGTTTTTGTTTAATGAATTAATTTGTTATCTATTGCCTATTTTCTGCTGTTGTTGTTTTTAAGTTTACGTCTGTTCATATCCTAACCGGATTTACCCTAACCCAAGGGGTAGAAACAGCCAAGAAACCCCTCAGCAAGATGTCCAACTCAGTAGAGGAGGATGCAGAATACCTGAATTACTTTTGTATTGTGTATACATCTTGTATGTTTGTATCTTGTATCTTTCGTTCAAAGATTCGCATATCTTTGTAAAAAATGTTTCCGATAAATTTCGTTTATTTTATATTCATGTTTACTATTATGGAGATTGCTATAAAATAAAAATCTGTTGCTTAATTATTATAAGTCTATTTATGTTATTGGTTAATCAATATACTTTATTAATTATGCAAATGCTTGTTTTATTTATTGTATAATATATTGATTCTAATGCTTGATAGGCTTGAAAATAAATTAATAAAATTTATGGACGTTACACACACAGCCATCTAGTATAGCTTGTGCTATGGGAACCAGATCACGGAGAGAATACGTATATACTACTTTTGTATATATATATAATACAAAACGCATATTAACACCTAGCACACAACAAAAATCTATGATCATCACCAGTGATCGGAGTAGGTAGATTGATTTGGGGTCAACGATCTCAAATGTATATGTTAATATGTCAAAAATATATAATAATAGCAATCAAAAGAACCATTTCGTTAGTCGAGAAATAAATAAAAATCTATAAAAATTGTCTTACTATCGGTTTTATCTTTTGAATGAAATAAATCCTATCACTAAATTAAGTCAATCTCACGAAAACCGGAAGTTTGTGACACAAAACCGGAAAAAGGCATATCCATGTTGTGTACGACATCATGCAAGTACGCAATATCAATCTACCTACTCCGATCACTGATCAACACACAAATGCTTGTTCTAGGTGGAAATCGAACCTGCGACAGAAGATAGAGCTACCAACTAAGCTGTGGGGTCAATCAACATAGATAAATTAAAAATATAAAACAGTGAATCTCAGTTAGTTTTCAAGGTATCCTATTATATATTTGTCTGGGCAGTCTTGAGAACTTGCTAAATAACGGAAATTAAGTTTAAAATCATAATAACTGTTACGCACGCATGCCCTTTTTTGTTCACAATGTGGTATCTGCAACAGATACACCGGTTGCCCTGGGGGGGACAACCGAGTTATGTGGGACTTTTACCCGAACCCCCTCCGGTGGCCGACCTCTGCGCACTCATGCCCCTGCACTAGGCTTCCCTATGTCGCAGATGGCATGGATGAACCCAGAAACACAAGACACACACCCAAAACCCAAGAACAAACCCTCACTTCGAAGGCAGGAGGCTCTTGACCCTTGCATAAAGGCACTTAGATGGAAAACCACGGAGTTTTAGTGTATATGCATCCAGCGCTGATTATATACATCTTAAAAGCAGCATTGGAGGCAAGTCACACAAACTCCAGGCGTTAAGCTTGGGGTTATATAAAAGGGGGGGGCCTGTAGCTCGCGTCCGTAGGTGGTAAGGCTTACGTAGGTGGTACACGTACCCCCGGGGTGGTGCTAAAGGAGCAACGAAAAGAAGCAGTAGAACTGTGCAAAGTTGAACCGGAGGAGTACTGCCTCCACACCTGGCAATCTGCCGCCAAGCAGTGGTGTACTCGCACTGCTGTGTTCCGTTGGGAGGGTATGGGTGCCCGTGATCACATGCGCATGAGACGTAACATCCCCGTTTCGAGTGACGGGCGCATTCGGGTGCGACTTAGGTGTCCTTATGTTTTGGTCGGAGAGGACCTAAGTCGTATTGATGTTGCCCTGGGCGGAGGTAACCACTTAACATCAGGTGGGCCTTCAGCTCATCCCATCACCTTTGGTTTTGTTCACCTTTGTTAAAAAAAAAGCTCTCCTCCAGAGACCGGAGAATGAAAAAAAAACTTTTGATTTTTTTTTTACCTTTACACACTCATACCTCTGCACTAGGATTTCCTGTGTCAAAGATGGCATGGAAAACACAGAAACACAAGACAAACACCCAAGACCCGAGAAAAAACTTCATGCTCACCACACAAAGTGTGCCCCGGTGTGCCGAACCCGAGACCCTTCGCTCCGAAGGCACGGCTACTACCAACTAACCCACGGAGTCGTCAACAATCTCTATACTATTTATATAATATTATAAAACTGCAGTGTTTGTTTGTTTGAACGCGCTAATCTCTGGAACTACTGGTCCGATTTGATTGATTCTTTCAGTGTTGGGTAGTCCATTTATCGAGGAAGGCTATGTTTTTCTTTTTCAAAAAATAAAACTAAAAAAAAAACTAGGAAAACGCGGGTGAAACCGCGGGGCACAGCTAGTTGATAATAAAACTGTAAGAATATGAGTGAATAGAAGTGTTTTTTCAGGATCCATGGGTAAATCTAAAACCCGCCCTCATCACACCAAATACAAACACGAAAAACATACAACACCATACGAAGTAAATACTGAAGGAAGTAAACTTAACGATGTAGAATTTGAAAAAAATCTGCCGGTCCTTGACAAACTGCCAAAAAACCTACCAAATGCTGATGTAATAATGGAAAAGGTACCAGGCCTTGATAAACTGCCGAAAATGCTACCAAATGTTGATATTATAATTGAAAAGGTACCAGGCCTTGATAAACTGCCAAAAAACCTTCCAAATGCTGATGTAATACTTGATAAACTGCCTAAAAACCTACCAAATGCTGATGTTATAATTGAAAAGGTACCAGGTCTTGACAAACTGCCAAAAATGCTACCAAATGCTGATGTAATAATTGAAAAGGTACCAGGCCTTGATAAACTGCCAAAAAATATACCAAATGCTGATGTTATAATTGAAAAGGTACCGAGGCTTGATAAACTGCCAAAAGTCCTACCAAATGCTGATGTTATAATTGAAAAGGTACCAGGCCTTGATAAACTGCCAAAAAACCTACCAAATTCTGATGATATAATTGAAAAGGTACCAGGCCTTAATAAACTGCCAAAAAACCTACCAACTGCTGATGTTATAATTGAAAAGGTACCAAATATTGACAAATTGTCAGAAAACCTACCTAGCGCTAGTAAATTGACCAAAAACACACCACGCGTCGGCAACTTATCAGAAAAACCAGTCATCGCTGACAAAGTGATTAAAAAAATACCGAGTACTGATAGTATTAAAGTAAAAGTACCTAAAGTACAACTGAGAAAAGATATTCCCGGTGCAAGAAAACTGACTAAAGCAATACCAGATCCGGAAAATATTTCACAGATTAACAACGTCCCAGAAAATCAACCTGCGAAATTACTAGGCTTTAAAAAGCTGTCAGAAAACGTACCCGTCCCGCGATCTGACGCAAAAATTGTCGACGAAAAAGTTCCTGAAATAGAAGACGCCGCAAAATTGCCAGGAAAAGTTCCCAGTGGCAATAAACCGACCAAAAGTAATTTGGAGTCTGAAAAATTTACACATGATTCAGTGAAAGTGACAGAATTTAAAAAAGCTAAACGTTTGTTTGGTAGTAAAGATGTAGATAGAAAAAGCACCGATAGAGAAGACAAGAATACTGATGACACTTTAGAAGATATTGATACTGATGAAAAAGGAGGTAAAACCCGTATTCTAGAAGAAAATATCGGTACCAAAGGTAGCATTAACAAAGAAAAAGTTTTCGGATCGCGCCCAAAACATACATCTATATTCGGATGAAAATAAACATTTCATTTCTAAAATTGTTTCCTTTAGCCTTCCTACAAAACCCTAAGATGGAATATATTAATTTAATACTCTTAGCAATTCAATAACAGTATCGTATACCTTTATTTCCATCAAACCAATTAAAGGGGTAGTATTTAGTAAACCTCTGATAAAAGTCTAAGAAATAATAGTAACTCATGCACAATCAGTTTAGTCCTACGACTAATTAGGTCCTTTATCAACTAATTATTATAGGTTATGAGATTTACTAATTACCTACCCATAAACCAATTATTACTAATGAATCCGCGATAACATTAATTACCAGCGGAAAATACAAGCGCGCGGTTCGTGACAAAGATACGCACTTTGTCTTGGAATACCTGAGTAGATTTAATTAATGTTTGCGACACGCCATGTGTCTTAGCGTCTCGCAAATAGTAGAGTTGCACCTAATGCCAACAAAGAGAGTCGAAGTAACAGCGGGGACAATGCACAAAAAGCTCGGAATTAGAATATGAAGTGTCGCCTAGCGGAAGTTTCGCGGCAAATTCCCATCAGTACAGAAGCAGCGTTTTTGTCATTAATCTATTAGTTTATTATTGCAGCTAGCTGTTGAAGACACGCGCCTTCACCCAAGGGTGCAATAATTACCCTAGCATAGTCCTGCCATGCCTTGTTAATTATAAAAAAGATCACTGTATTTTTTTCTTGTGTCAAAATGGTTTTCAAATTAGGAACGCTATTATGGGCGGTGTCAAGCTGTCAATTAGGTAGTAATATTTTGTAAAAGTTAGAAATTATCAAATTTCGTTTACTTGGATGTTATATTTTTTCCAATTTCGGATTTTCACAAAATTTCTATTATAAAAGCTTGTAATATTATCTGAATAAATTATTTTGATTTAAAAAAATTAAACTGAATTTGATGAAACTTTTATAGGATTTAACCTAAAAGTACCAAAAATAGAACTTTCACAATTAGTTGATAAAATGACAGAGTACTGAGGCAACAAAGATCGATTTGATTACCTTTGAAATCGGATGCAAAGGGGTGGTAATTTAATAACAACCCCAAAGTCTCATCCCTCGACACTTATACCATATTATCTTGAACAGGGAACCGCAATCATGATAATTCTATTACAAGATGAAACTGATAAATATTGTGACAAGAATAACTCATTGTCTATGCCCATCTTGATTAAAATCAAAGTCAAAGTCAAACTCATTTATTCCTTTAGATCTCAAGTATCGTTTGGACACGTGAAATTTTACACACGCATGTACCCATATTCGTGAGCATATAACGTGTCACAGGAACTCCCCAGGCACATTACATGCACACAGACATGTCAAATTCTGGAATCTGCCGCTAAGCAGTAGTGGTTGCATTACTGTGTTCCGGTGGAAGGGAATGGCTGCCGGTGAAATCACATGCGCATGAGACGTATCATCCCGTCTCGGGTGATGGACGCAGCAGGATGAATGCGATTCAGTAAAGATTTGGATCTCATACTGAGTCGCGCGCATTACTGTTGTCATGGGCGAGGGTCGCCACTTACCATCAGGTGGGCCCTCAGCTCGTTCCATCACGAATTCACATTAAAAAAAAAATTACAGTCAGTTTTCATGTTTAAGCTAATCTTATTTGTTTAGTTTACGTCTGTTCTAACCCTAACCGACCAACCCGAGGGGAAGAAACAGACAAGAAACCTCCCGGAGATAGTATTATATTATTAAAATTCATTGTCGACGTTTCCAAGTAATTATAAGAACTCGTAAATAAAGAATTTTGACTTTGACTTTGTTGATTGTTTATGTGATGCGTAGGGGGGTTCGATTGGGGCTTAATCAATTCATAATACCGATTTTAAGGAAGTTTTATTTATTTATTAATTCTTTTGTATCAGGCAACACAGTAATGTAAATATAAAAATACAGGGCCCATAGAACATATACCTTAAATCTAAAAAATAATCTTAATATATATAAATTACGTGTCACGATGTTTGTCCGCGATGGACTCCTAAACTACTTAACCGATTTTAATCAAATTTGTACACCGCGTGCAGTTTGATCCAACTTGAAAGATAGGATAGCTCACATCCCAATTTATGATCGCAATATTATTTTATTGCAAATTATTTGTCTATTATTTGACAGTCACAATTACAAAAACGTTAGCCTGCGTGGCCGGGTCAGCTGGTATAATATAAAACACTAAAACTATCTTTATGAATCGCGTAATGGACTCGGGACGCGTGTTTCTGTGAAGAGAACGACTACGTTCGCACCAGGTACGCCCGTGGCTTTAAGTAGACATCGGTTCTGGATCAACTGGGAAGAGGAATTTTGCATTTTTTTCTAACAAAAAAAAGAATAAATGAAATCAGACAACGCGTTATTGAATTACAATGAAGAAGACATTTTGACTTTCATCCCCTCTCCCAAGTAAACCATGCTGAATTTCAGGATGTTTCTTTTATTGTAATGGGAGGGATTTAAGTCGCTAAGGGCGAGAGAAGGGTTGAAAGGTTCGATTTTTAAATCAGTCACTTTTTATACTAATATTATAAATGCGTCACTTTTTATACTAATCTTAATATATATAAATCTCGTGTCACAATGTTTGTCCTCAATGGACTCCTAAACCACTTAACCGATTATAATAAAATTCGCACACCATGTGCAGTTCGATCCAACTTGAGAGATAGGATAGTTTAAATCTCAAATTATAGTCGCAATTTTAATTTATTGCTAATTATTTGTCTGTTATTATTTGACAGTCACAATTACAATACAAAAACGTTAGCAACGCGTGGCCCGGTCAGCTAGTATTATATATACTAATATTATAATCACTGTCACTAAACCGATTTTAAAAATTCTTGCTCCTATGAAAAGCTGCATTATCAGCAACATAGGCTATACTATATCCCCGTATAATTAACGAGAACTACGTATAAATTATGAAAAGGTGACCGCTTGTAATTTTAATTAAAATAATATTGAAATAATATAAGTTGATTATTCCGCAAAAATATTAATTACTTATGACATAATAGGTTTAAAAAGGTTATGAATATTTTATTGCTTTTTAAAATTTACTGAATAATTCATCGTAGTTTGGACAGCTTGTTAATAAATTACGAAGTTGGTTTACTTATGCAAGTAAACAAATGCTTATTTGGTGATGAATATCATTTCGTGGTATTTAAAGGCAGTTTTGTAGGAAGTTTAGTAATTTGAGTTGTTCTCGAAAATGCTACTTACGTTAATCTTGTTGATACCGGTGAGAAGTTTTTTTAATTATTAAATAATTTAAAAAATGATGTCCTCTATTTATATGCATGTTTTTTTTTTAAATTGTTTTATTTACGTTCTTGTTTCCGGCGCTAAAGGCGATTTAAGGGGGTCAGTCTGTGGCACCGTAGCTGTTAAACTGGTGAACGAATTTGGTAGCAATATTCTATTTAAAAGTAGGTTTTTTTAGCGTTGGATTTTTTTATAACATGTTTACTTAATTATTTATTGCACAAAAAAAAATTAAATAATGTACAAAAGCTATTTAAAATTCGAACTATAGTAATATTAGATACATATATAATACTTATGGATGAAATGAATAAATAAAATATGCAATATAAGAAAAACAAAGGTGTTACTTAACAATCATACTAGATTTAAAATAATAGATTAGATGTTTTGTGAAAATCTGTTTAGCCATTTCAAAAATCAGCTGTTGTCAGCTGCGGTAACTTTCAAAGCGTACCGCAGCTGACTGATGCGTATTATTTGTTATTATTTCGTGGCCTAAAATTTGAAAACGTATGCTATGCATATGCATAATAAAAGAAAAACAATAATGATTACACTGTCCGCTGAGAGAAGGTGTTCACTATTCACTGTTCACTGTACAACTGCTGCTTCACTGTACAATTATTAAGTCGTAAGGGAGCGAGGCGAAATTATCCTTATATCTACGTCTCGCTCTAATCTGTGTTCCTTTTCTAACTCTGTGTCTTTTGTCCCTTTCCTGACTGACGTACATAATTATATCTGAAAATCTATTCTAAATTTACAGCTTAATTCTATTTAATACATTATATTGCAAACTATTTAAATCTTATCACGTTGCTAACAATTACCTCCCGTGCTAGTGCTTCCTACTATGAAAGTACATTTAATTACGTATCCACGTAAATAGAAGATAACTTATTAATAATTTTTAATGTTCAGGCTTTGGCTGAAGTAACATGTGCACCAGGTAAGTGTAGACAATAATTTATTATCTATGACTTATCAAGCGAGTCTCAAAACCATAGAGAACATTTGATGGATTCAGACGATATATTCACCCAAGCACCCCGTTGCGCCCGTCACCCGAAACGGAGATCTTACGTCTATCTAATACGAATGTAATTTCACCGGAACAGCAATGCAAGTGCACCACTGCTTGGCGGCAGATTTCCGGGTGTGGTGACAGTATTACGGACGTACTTGGCACAAGTTCTACTGTTACTTAGATAGGACTGTAAAAATAGGAAAACAATTGAATTATAAAAAGGATCTCATAGATATTAGATATTGTATAGTGTTTTAATTTGAAATGTTGTTTGTACCTGTGTATTTCACTGTCGTCGCACGCTCTCACCACGGTGCCACAGAATACCAGCGCTGCATCAGTCCACTGACGCAGCACATGCTGAGTTACCTATTTGTTGTTACATATTCTTAAACGTGTAATTTTGTTTTTAATTTTTAAGTGAGCCCTAATTATGTAACACAGAATAAAGTTTTTCTATTCTATTCTATTTTATTCTAATTATAAATAAAATATATCTATTTTACGATACATTTATGCAGTTACAGTTCTTGCGCCGAACGCCAAAATAGCTCGCAAATGACAGTTCTTTTTCCGATTAACTTAACCCTTATCGTTATACTAGCGACGCACCAGTTAGTAAAGCATCAGTGTCGTATCAGAAACTACCCGTGCGAAGCCAGGGTGAGTTGCTAGTGTATTATACATATAAACCTTCCTCTTGAATCACTCTATCTATTAAAAAAAACCGCATCAAAATCCGTTGCGTAGTTTTAATGATTGAAGCATACATAGGGATATAGGGACAGAGAAAGCGACTTTGTTTTATACAATGTAGTGATGTTAATCCAATATTAAAACAAGTGAGACTCATAAATTCAGATGTTGCATAGAGACAAAATAAGATAAAGTTAATGAATATATTTTTTGCTTTTTCAGACCTGTTTTTTGGATCTTCGCATATCCGTAGGCCAACAATAGTCTCCAAAGATGTAGGTCATGGCATAGGCATAGACAATGATGGGATACATTTGGAAGAACAACTAACCCAAAGCGCAGAATCGGAAGATGTTGAAAAAGAGCATAATAACTCTAGATTAGATTATAAAAGTGAGTAACAGTCCCTGACATTAATATTTATATATATTTTATGTGAATAAGTGACGGAACGAGCTGAGGGCCCACCTGGAGGAAAATGGCGACCCCGCCCATGACAACAGTAATGCGACTCAGTATGAAATTTGGATCGTACACTGAGCAATTCATCCTGCTGCGTCCATCACCCGAGACGGGGATACGTCTCATGCGCATGTGATTTCACCGGCACCCACACTCTTCCATCGGAACGCGATGCGAACACTACAGAGTCTACTCGTACTGCTACCTATTATATAGGATTAATATTAATATATTTATTAATCCCATATCAACAGAGTGCTGACAATTTGCCTCATAGCTCAGTTTGTAGTAGCTTTACCTTACGCAAGGTAAGGGGCAAGATTTCGCGATTAAAAAAAAATGATATGGCGCTAAAATCGGCCATTTAATTTTTTTTTATTTGGTATTACCCACTGGTAGAGACACTTCTCTTTCACATTTATAACTATACATAACATGAATAATATTATATATTTTAGTTATTATATTATATTTTTAAGGTTTCTAGTTTTATACAGTAACCTATTTCTTTCACAATTAAGAAAAATCTACCTCATAAGATAAAATTGATCAAGCCATAGGCTAAAGAGCGTGCCAAAGTAATATACTACATACATCGTACATACATAGTCGGGTAATAAATAATACAAAGAATAATTTTGTTATGTATAAACGTAACATGGCAAAATTATAAAAACTAACATGGCCGTTTTGGTGCTCTATTATGTCAAAAACAAATTATTTCCTCGATATATATCGAGTGAGGTGGCTTAAGAAAATATTCATATAAGTGTGTAAGAATGCGTGGTGGTCCAGAGGCTCAGACTTTCAATCTGAATGTTTCTGGATCATACCCACACGTGCACCAATGAGTTTTTCCACTTATGTGCGCAATACAACGTTTTCGAAACGGTGACGGAAAACATCGTGAGGAAGCGCCGTGTTTTAGAGCCAAAAATTCGACATGTGACATCTACCAATCCGGATTGGGCTCCCGTGGTAGATCACTCAATTCACTCTCTTCGGCAGTATTTATTTTCTATAATTTCTTGTTATAAGATCATTCATATCCATACGTTTAACAAATGTTTTTTTCATAGGTGAAGACGGAAACCACTCACGTAATAAGTACACGGAAACTGACGAAACTGACGAAACTGACAGGCGAGAGCAAGAGACAGAAAGAAGAGGCTTGTCTCTCGGCCTTGGAGGAATTTCAGCTTATGATAAGAAGACAAAATCCGAAGACGTGACGAAAAAAAATACGGAACGTGATCGAAACAGTTCCTTAAGCAAAGGTAAGTGATTCACCCCAGTGTAAGCAGCCAATAAGTTATGACGTTCTTTAAACGAAGTAATCGAAACGAAAAGTAAAAATTTTCAACTCTTTTATGTGATGCCACTGGGGACAATAAGGCTGGCTCGTTCCTCGCCCAAAGATTATCTTTGGCCGTCCAACGCGGGGATGCAGCCAGTGTTCTTGGCACCCTACCCCACGATCAAAATTTTCTATTGTAATTTTTACATTTTTGTTCTTTTTAGGTAGCCTCTAAGATTATGATGTTTTTTTTTAGTTTTTATGTGTAAATTAATTAACTTATTTGTAATACAACGAAAAGTATATTCTTCTTGAAAATTTCAACATGGCTATCTTCTCATACGACAAGACCGATTTCAAAATCTATAAAAGCGATGTCATTATTATCATCTCTTATTTTTTGTTCTTGAGGGTGAAATTTATGCCTTGATTTTTTGGGTTCCGTACCAAAAGGATAAAACGGGACCCTGCCTTTTCTACTACCTGCATTTTCTACTATTCAGCGTGCCGCTCCAAAAGTATTGGACTCAACTTTTCAGATATTTTTAATCAGTAACATTTCAGACAAAAACGATAAAACAACCCACTATGATGCATCTAGCTCCGAATACAATAAGAAATCTATAGCTAAGGACCATACCGTAGAGAATGATGACAAAGAGTTTTCAATTAGTAACAAAGGAGGCCAGTTCATCCATAACCAGAATACCAAGGAGGAACATTCCTCTTCCTCTAAGGAGGCAGGAAGTTACTGGAAGCAGTCAGGAGGTAAGTACAGCCACGATCACTATGGCGGCTCTGAAGCTAGCAGCAGAACGTTGTTGTCCCTTTTTTCATCTGGAAGACGTGCAACTCTCTGCCCTCATAGTTGGTAGTAGAAAAATCTTTATTACAGAAGAAAAACCGAGTCCAGTTGCTCAGGTCCGCGGTTAAATACTTTTTGAGTTCCTACACGTACCTTGGGACCTAAAGGAGGAAAAAAAAATATCAGAACTTCTGCCAAGTTCACCTGAAGTACTGCCACATCTGGTGATCTGCCAAGTGGTGAACTCGCATTGCTTTGTTCCGATGGGGCGGGTGTTATCACATGAGCATGAGATGTATTATTTATTTAAAACTGGTCTCAAAAAACTTTTATTGACATATCATGAATATCCCAATATAAGCTGTCGTTCTGGGTTTAATTTTAATTTTTGTTTTAATATGTGATATTATATTTTATTATTCGTTACTTCATAGATAGATTATAAAAAGGATCTCATAGATTTTCGATATTGTATATTGTTTTAATTTGAAATGTTGTTTGTACACGTGTATTTCACTGTCGTCGCACGCTCTCACCACGGTGTCACAGAATACTAGCGCTGTATCAGTCCACTGACGCAGCACATGCTGAGTTACCTATTTTGTTGTTACATATTCTTAAACGTATAATTATATTTTTAATTTTTAAGTGAGCCCTAATTATGTAACACAAAATAAAGTTTTTCTATTCTATTCTATTCTAGACGTAACATCCCCGTCTCGGGTCGCAATAAAATATGACATGGGGTCTACTCATAATTCGGTCGGGAAGGAAGTTGTTTTGCTGTAATTATGGGCTGAGGTAAACTTACCACCAGGTGGGCCTTCAGCTCGTCCCTTTACATAAAATCCAATACTTTTGTAGCGTGCCGCTACAAAAGCGTGCCGCTACAAAAGTATAGGACTCAACTTTTCAGATATTTTTAATCAGTAACATTTCAGACAAAAACGATAAAACAACCCACTATGATGCATCTAGTTCCGAATACGATAAGAAATCTATAGCTAAGGACCATACCGTAGAGAATGATGACAAAGAGTTTTCAATTAGTAACAAAGGAGGCCAGTTCATCCATAACCAGAATACCAAGGAGGAACATTCCTCTTCCTCTAAGGAGGCAGGAAGTTACTGGAAGCAGTCAGGAGGTAAATACAGCCACGATCATTATTAATATGGGCGGAGGTAACAACTTACCACCAGGTGGGCCTTCAGCTCGTCCCGTTACATAAAATATTACATAGGTTCACTCAAACTGACTGGCCTCTCTTCTTTGTTTATAGCTCCCTAGTATTTATTTTTGTAAATGTCGGCTCCGAAGCATAGTTGTAAGTAGTAGTCGTGGTTCGATTCCCGGCCAGGGCACACATTGTGTGGTGAGCATGAAGTGTGCTTTCGGGTCTTAGATGTTTGTCTTGTTTCTGTGTTTGTCCATGTCATCTGCGACACAGGGAATCCTAGGGCAGAGAATTGAGTTTGTAAAAAAAATGTATAGATTTATCCAATGGTCTTTGATTTCAGAAAAAAATCAGGACGTCTCTAGTTTCAGTAACTCAGTAAGGAGAAACGATTCTGAATATGCAGTACCTACTAGCACAAACGACGAGTCGGAGACCAACGAGAGTGAAGGTAGATCTCTGACAGACAGTACCACAGGTCTGATCCCCCCTAATATAGATATATTAGGGGGGATCAGACCTGAGCTGATTCCTGCACCCGAGACGGGGAGTTATGAGGAAAGGGAACAAGAGAATTGTATTTTAATAACTCGATATCTTTCCAAACTGTATACCGACTAACTGATATTAACCCGCCTTAAAAATTAAATATAAATTCGGCAATAGTAAGAAAAATACCACCCAAGACCCATGGGGGGCTTTTGGGGGCTTGTTGATTGTTTCCGTAGGTACCCTCAGAATCCCTACAACCTTGCCAATGGAACAATGGCAAGGTCACGGACGAACGTGGCAATGGAACTTGACAAGTCCGCCCGGAGACGTACTGCCTCCACACGTAGTAATCTGCTGCCAAGCAGCGGTGCACTCGCATTGCTGTGTTCCGGTGGAAGGGTGTGGGTACCGGTGGAATCGCATGAGAATTTCTATCCCCGTCTCGGGTGAAGGGTGCAATGCGATGCGATGCGTCTTCTCATACCTAAGCGTTAAGCAACCTAAGCGTGTTATTGTTGCCTATGGGCGGCGGTGACCACTTAACAGGCGGGCCGGCAGCTCCTTCCGTCACGTTATAGGCGTCTACATCTATAGGCGCGCCTTGGGAGCAAAACCAACCCGTAGGCCATGACAGTCAAGCGCATGACGGCATACTTATATGTTTTTTAAATCTTATATTTAGTCAATTGTTCCTTTATTAATTGATCACTCCTAAGGCCTGAAAAATAAGGGATGGAAATCGATCTATTCAATTTTTAAATATGTCACTACCACTTTTAATTTTAATTTTTTTACGTTCCAGATTCATCTGATGTAACTATGGAGTCTTGAGTCATCATCATTATAAAAATTGACACCGATACGCTCTACAATAACATCTCGATTATTTCGGTCCACGACTTGCAGTACGAAGTAGAAAACGCCATTCCATTCCACGGAAGATTCCACGATTGTGGTCCTAGTTTATATGCATTATCGTCTGTAGACAATTCTTTTTTTTTTTCTCTTTCTTCTGTCGTCGCAATTCTATGCATTTGCCATATAGACAATTCTTATACGATGGTTTTGACGTAGTTCCTTCAACAACCGCAAGACCTTCGTAAAACGCACTATTAAACTACGCACTATTATTTTTTTTTTAATTAGGTTCCTGCAGTGACAGTGACAGTTGATGAGTTGCCACTTGTTATTTGATTCAATAAAAGGAGTTACTTTCTCAATTTGGCTGTATGTGTGTTAAATGAGGCAATTTGGATGATTCTTTTTTAATTTGATAGGGTTTACTTCCGAAGCGGTCCGATATAAATTTTATGAAGATATTCCACCCGTAAAATAAGTGATAAAGTAATGATGTAAAATTTGACGTGTCCAAATGATACTCGAGATTTAAAGGAAAAAATTAGTTTGACTTTGACTTTGACTTTGATGTTAGTCAGTCAGTTATTGTCACTATTTATTTTTTCTTAATTTTTTTATTATGAGCCAGTAAATAAGAGGTTATCCGTTATTAATACAGCTCTGAACTGAAGAGTGTCCTCATAATATGGCTATTAATAATAAAAAGCTGTACTTTAACACTTGATTTATGAAATAAAATCTTAGGTTTCACCGTCGCATCAATTAAACAAGGTTCTAAAATAGCAAAATGAGCAAATTTAATCATAAAAGCATATAATTTGATTCATCAACTATAAACTTTTTAGTTGTATGTACTATTGGGTTGAGTGTGGTAACATTATCCGTCTAAATGGCATTTATGGACTGTCACCTCGGGGAAATCTAATAAAAATATTTATTAATGCTTACATTATAGTAACTATTCCTACTCTCGCTTATAAATCACGTACAATTGTATAAAAATAATTGATATGAATATATTAACGTCACTAAATTGTTATTCTACTGTACTCGTTATTATATTTCCTTTTATCATTTTTGAAATATAAATGTACTTTGTAATTTTTATATGTGTTTTTCTATTTACCTATGTAATTGTTGTTATTGGGATATTAAAAGTTACTTATTAAAATTAATTTATTAAATTAAAATTAATTAAATTATTATTAAAATTAACTTATTTAAATTTTTTGTTTGACCATAATTTAGACCTAGACCTATGAGTACCAATTTAAATGACATGTAATTTTTATTACCAATAAAGACCAGTATGACTATTATTATCATGGTATCTCTATTGTTACAGCTGTGTATACATTATCTTGTATCCTAGTCTGTGGTCCATTATTATATTAGCTATCTATGGACGGTAGTGTTGTTTGTTGTTTAGTTTTTGTTCATTACTTTCTCTGTGCCTCAAAGCAAAATATATGAATCGGTTTCTCCTATTTATGTCCTAGGATAACTATTTTGTAGGATCCGGATGCATACTTTATATACACAGCCATTATCTGAAATTTTCACGAAAAATACCTTCATTATACATAGGTAGGTCAAAAAGACCTACGAGTCATCATCTGAAATGGCACTCTGCAGAGTGTGTCTGATCCACGAGGGTATAATGCACAGCATAGAGCACAGCTCGCTGCTGGAAATTTATGAAAAAATAACAAGTTCCAAGGTAAGACCAAAAAGTATATTTTGACGTGAATGCGTCTATGAAATTTGGTTTCATGGGAACCTATTCAGATACAGATTGCTGCAGCTATATCTCTCATCTACATCGAAAAGACACCACTCGATAGCAAAATGATCAAAGAATTGGTGACATTGAGTGAGGACTGTGGTATTATTGATGTATAAAGTTATTTTAATTTCAGTTATAAAACAACAACATAAGTACAATTCAGTTTAGATGACAAATCAATATGTATAAAATTTTCACAAGTGACAGTTATTCAAAATTAACTTTTTATTTTAAATGACAGTTTCTAATCAAACCTCATTTCAACAACAATTTATGACATGGCAGTCTTGTGTATACCCATTGGTACCTACAGAGGTTTTTATTATTGTTTTAGCTAAACAGTGACGATATGCCGAAAACAATCTGCTATATGTGCTATGGACAACTACAGAGATGTCATAGGTTCTCCGACATGGCTCACAACTCAGAAATTATACTCAAAGATATATTTAGAAACGGCACTGTGGTAAGACATTAATATATAGATAGATAGATGACAATTTATTGCACACCAAATAACGATAATAATAGTTCAAAAATAGAATACTTAAATAATAAAATGGTGAACCAATGGGTCTAAAGCGATGTCATTGCACAAAAAGAGGTTTTTGACCATTTTTCTGGGGAGTCTAAATTCTCACATTCATTAGTGAGTATCCTTTAAATGCCTTTATGTACCTGGGTGGTGCTGAAGGAGCATCAAAAAGTAGCTGTACAACTTGTGCCAAGTTCAACCGGAAAGGTGCATTGCAGTGGTATGCCTGTGAAATGATGTGCGACTTGGGTCTTGGACTTTGGTTGGTGAAGACCTAATTCATATTGCAGTTTTATGGGTGGAGGTAACCACAAATGGTGGGCCTTCAGCTTGTCCCATCAATAAAACAAAAAAAAAAAAATTTACCACGTGGGGTTTTTGTGCATTAATCTAAGGCTGAAAATATATAATATGAGATGAGTGTGGACCTTTTTTTCTTAAACTTTTTAAGTTATTGTTTCTGAATTTCAGATACCGCAAGATATTGTTACCAAGTTACACCACATATACTATGGTACCTTAAAACTGTCTGCGACCATAATACAAACCATCTCTACAGATGATTACAGTTTCATAAGTACAGCATCCTCGAATGTTGCATATGAAATTTTCATACACGATCATGTATTAAAGAATGAGACAATGCCACTAAAAAATGCAGCTGTTAAAAAGGAATTATTTATTGAAGAGAGCAATATACTTGAAACTGATGATTTGATTAATGACAAATATAAGGTACGAAATTTCAGTTGCAGCGAATGCAGTAAAAGTTTTGATTCTAAACAGCAGTTGGTAACACACGCTAGGAAACACGCCACAGATACGGAATATAGGTGCGATCGGTGTGAGAAAACGTACTACAGAAAATGGAAATTAAAAAAACATATGGGTTTATGTATCAATGAAAATCCATATGTTTGCGGACACTGTTCAAAAAAGTTCAGATACAAAGGGCATCTTAACAGGCATATAAGGAGTCATATTAAAGATTATCACGTATGTGACCGTTGTAATAAGAAGTTTAAGCGAAAATGTGACTTAAAATCGCACATATTGATCCATTCCGGTGACAGACCATATGCATGTGAGCGATGTGGAAAAACGTTCTTAAAACTGCAGCTTTTAAAAACTCATATGGGTGTTCATACAGGAGTTAAGCCGTATCGCTGCGAGGTTTGTGCCAAAGCATTCCGTCAACGAGGTGATTTAAAAGCTCACATGCGAAGGCACACTGGAGAAAAACCGTTTGCTTGTCAAAAATGCAATGGAGTCTTTAGCCACCTTTCAACTTTGAACAAGCATATGCAATTGCATATTAATGTGAAGAAGTTTCCTTGTGAACTGTGTTCTTTATCGTTCAACGAAGAGGTTAAATTGTTGAGGCATGTTCGTACTCACTCAGCGGAGAGAAAGTACATGTGTCACGAATGCAGTAAAAGCTTCCTCACAGCGTATAATCTTAAGGCTCATGTTGATGTGGTCCATTCTACAGAAAGGCCCTTTGAATGCCAACGTTGCCGGAAGACATTTAAGACAATTAAGATTATGAAACAACATATGGGGACTAGTAATTGTAAATTTAATGAGGATTACCTTATTGGATTGTAATTAAACAATTAAAGTCATGGACTTTTCACACAGCGCCATCTAGCACCAAATTAAGCTTTGCTTGTACTTTGGGAACTAGATAACTGATAGAGTACATATACACCCAGAAACAGAACAAACATTTATGTTTGTCATGAGTCTGCATTGAAGCCACGACCTACAGTGTGGAAGGCAGAGCTACTGCCGACTTAGCTGCGTGGACAGGCCAACAGTATTAGAGGTAGATTATACATAACCGATCTTATATAAAATATAAGGCACACAACATGGAACATACAACGCCGTGTACAATATATAAATATATTTTGATTTCCTCCTTTTTCTGTTATCTGTTTTTCAGGGCATTGAATTTACATATACAAATGAATAAAATTGAAGTCTGTTTGTAATGTCAAAATAACATATTTTCCTTAAGCATTTAAAATACGGAAGACGCAGACATGTGACATTGCCAATCCGGATTGGGCTCCCGTGGTACATCAAAGCCCATTCACTCTCAATTATCGAGAGTAAGCCGGTGCCCCTGCTGTGGGAACATTAAAGGCTGATACGGAAATCTAATTTACAAGATAAGTACATATAAGTAAATAAATTATTTTTCTTTCTTTCTTTCTTTCTATATATTGTAAGTTGCAAATTTGGTAAGTTGTGATTGGTTATCATAATTTTTTTTGTCAAGAGACAATAAATACCCTTTTTTTATCTTATTACTTTAAACGAGCAATGAATTCCGAATAAACGAAATAACTTTTTAGTGGCTAGCAAAAAACTTATGTCAGTTTTCCCATCTCATTTTGACTTTAACAGCGGGTAACACTGCTAGTAAATTTAAATTTTTACTTAAAACAGCGCCATCTAGTACGGAACTTATTTGGCATGTTTGTAATGCACCACGTGATCACATTCCCTGAGTTTTTCTGCCGCTTGTTCCGGCGTGAGGTCTCTCATCGGCTGCGCCAGGAGTTCGAATCCCACCATGAACTTCTTGACAGTGGAGGACCGGAGTAGTGGGGGGAGGTAGATCGCGTGGAGTAGCCAATGGGGGTCGGCTCCTGCGTTGGAACCAGTCGGGGCGCCTGGAAACGAAAATTGGAAACAAGTGGCTTTTTACAAGGTTTTATTAAACTTGCAATGTATGTATGTTTGTATGTAATCTTGCTACTGAATTTTTAAATCAGTTATCTTTAACCAATTGAGCTGAAATTTGGTATACACGCTTATTTTGGATGACAATGCATGCTTAGCTATGTGACGTCATTCTAATTCCAATATGGCGGATCATCCAAGATGGCGGACTAGTTATTGTTTCTGCACTACCGCAGTATGGGTATCAAATGAAAGGGCTCGCTGAGAACACGACAAAAGCTTGTTATTAAGTTTAGTTAGTTTTTTACCAATTTATTTATACGTATTTTAGCACGCCAGCCACTATTTCTATCTCTACCTTATATTTATTTGTAGTATTATTTTTTTAATACCACTAAAGTGTCGGGACGAGCTGAAAGCCCACCTGATGTTAAGTGGTCACCTCCGCCCATAACAACGTTAATACGACTCGGTAAGTATGGGAGACCCAAGCCGCGTGTTGCGCCCGACACCCGAGACGGCGATGTAACGTCTCACGCGCCTGTGATTTCACCGGCACCCACACTCTTCCACCGAAACACAGCAATGTGAGCAGTAATGCTTGGCGGCAGATTACCAGATGTGGATGCAGTACTACGGAGATTTGGCATAAGTCCTACTGCTACTTTAGCACCACCCAAGGGGTACGTGTAGAGAATCAAAGGGACCCCCCACTGACTGGAGCCCCAAAATCGACTGACTGCTTTAAAAATAGAAAAAACCGACTTCCATTATTTCTCACCCTACGACCTACCATTAAAAGAATCATGGAAATCTTTCTACACTATGGAATATTAGAATAATCAACTAGAATCCTTAAACGTGTCCCCCTGAGTGGTGCTATGGACCACCCAAGTTCCCCTGAGAATTCACCAGAACTTCTGAAGCAAATTAAATCCTTACCGTGGAATCCCATGCTATAAGGGAAACTGCATTTGAATAGGTTGTCGTATTTCGTGGTGAGTTTCTTCATGATATCAGCGAGCCCTGTCTTCTGCTCATCATTGAGATCCGTCAGCCGTGTCGGACGCCCCCTTGTTGGGAGAACCATAGTTTCGAACGGCCACATTGCCCAATATGGAACTAAAGCTACCCATTCAGAGTTTTGGATGACTATGCGTTCCTAAAAAGATGATTTTTAGGTTAAATACCTTTTGTTGACGAATGGGAATCTGCAGCAGATAGACCTGCCTTGGGGGGCAACCGAGTTATGTGGGACTTTTATTGTAACTAAACCCCTCCGGTTATGGCAAATGGCTGACGGCTCCGTGGCTTAGTTGGTAGTATTCCTGCCTTCGAAGCGAGGGGTCCCGGGTGCGATTCCCGGCCGGGGCAAACTTTGTGTGTTGAACATGAAGTTTGTTCTCGGGTCTTGGGTGTTTGTCTTGTGTTTCTATGTTTGTCCAACGTGCGAATCTCTGGTGAAGTTCCTTTTGGAGCCCAGAGATCTTCGAATGCGCGAGGTCCACCACCGGAGGGGTCTTTTTTTTCTTCTGGCGTTGCGCTTCTATGCATTTAATAATAATAACGTTTACACACTCATACCTCTGCACTAGGATTCCATGTCGCAGATGGCATGGATAAACACCTTAGACCCGAGAATAAACTCCATGCTCACCAAAGTGTGCCCCGGCCGGGAATCGAACCTGGGACCCCTCGCTCCGCAGGCTACTACCAACTAAGCCACGGAGTCAAATACTCTTATATCTTATATACTCACCTTCTTCTCCAGTTCGTTTTCCAAATAATCTGCTAACATGTTCTTTCCGTATTTAGCAAAGTATTCTCTTTGGGTTCTGAAAAAACATTAACATAACAGCCCGGACAGCCCGAAACGATTGTCCCATACAGAAGCAGTGGGTGGGAATCATGTTAGGCAAAATAATATAAAATAATATTTAATTTATTAATTCTAATTCTTTTCATATATTTAATTTAATTGTAATTTAATTTGATAATTTTGTTTTCTTCCGAATGTATATATATCAATATGGACATGAGTATGAAATAAATAAATTGAATTGAATTGAATATAACCACTTATACCTTTAAATAAATAAAATTACAACAGCTTTTGGGAGTTTGAGATGAAAAAATGGAAAAATTTTAAGTGTGATTGTTAAGTTAAAAAAAGTACCTGTCCTTCACTTTGGCTTCGTTGGGGAGGAAACTGGACGCCCAGATCTGGCAGTGGGGGTGAGGGTTGGAACACCCCATGATGGCGCCCTTGTTCTCGAAGATCTGCACCCACGTGTATTTCCTTCCTAGCTCTTTGAACTGGTTAATCCATCTGGGAACCGAAAACGTTAGAGATGAAAACTTCTGTTGACGTATCTTCTACGTCAACGTCAAAATTGAATGTCTACATCACCTTGGAGGTAAACTTCATCAAATATTAATTGACTGATTTGACAAGAATTATTTAAATAAACAAAAAACCCAACAGCGTGAAAATTTCCAAATAAATATAATAATATAGCGCCAATTTTTTTTTAATTTTGTTTTGATGTTTGTTTGGGTGTATGTCTTTTGTTTCTATGTTTGTCCATGCCGTCTGCGACACAGGAAATCCTAGTGCAGAGGTATGAGTGTCTTCAGTTCTTATCGTATCAATGTTTCTATGTCGATGTCGCGATAGAATTTTGCCACCTCAACAGCAATATGTAATGAGTACCTATGTAGTATGGTATGAGTATGTATGAGTATGCAAGGGCGGCGTTAGATATTGCGAGGCTCCGGGCGATAGATCTTTGTGAGGCTCTTGGCGTGTGAGGAACTTAGGTGAGTTGGAAGTGTACAGGGCTCCTGGTAATCAGTCAGCATCTTGAAGACAGCTGCAGTACATCGAAACAAGAAACGGGTTGTTCTGCGAGGATGCGAGGCTCTATAAAAGCGAGGCCCCGGGCGGTTGCCCTGCTTGCCACCCCCTAGGGCCGCCACTGTGAGTATTGTATGAGTGTGTAAACTTTTATATGTATTACTAGCTGACCGGGCCACGCGTTGCTGTGGCTAACGTTTTAGTCATATGATATTATAATTTGCAATAAAATAATTTTGCGATCATAAATTGAGATGTGATCTATCCTATCTTTCAAGTTGGATCAAACTGCACACGTTGTACAAATTTGATTAAAATCGGTTAAGTAGTTTAGGAGTCCATCGCGGACAAACATCGTGACACGTAATTTATATATATTAAGATTATAGGTAACTTACTCGTCAATCACGGCGCGGATGTCATCCAAAGACATCAGTGGAATGGTCATAGTGGAGTCAGGATGGAAACACATCACCCTGGAAATTAGTAAACATGCATCATAGCTGGAATAATAATATATCTTTATTACAACAAGAACTTAAAAATAAGTACATTGGCCCATAGATAAATACCTTAATCTGACATACATAGAAATATATTTATAACTTTTAAAACTACGCTAACTGGCAACTTTTTTTTTTCTCTTATGGCTCGGCTTGTACATTTGCCAGAGTCAAATATTTTGTTTGTTAATTTAAATTAGGGAAACTTTTACGCGGTAACTAATAACTACACTATAGAGGACCAGGATCAGGAGAGTACGTGTGGTAAGGATATAAATATTTACATTATATATATAAACAGCATAAAGCAACGTCAAAGTTATAATTTTATGTCATTTGTACAAATAAAAGAAGCTAAACTGGGAACTTTCTTCTTCGGAATAATCATTCAATCTCATTCAATCCGAACTTGTTAACCCGACAAAAAATACGCGTGTATAAGTTTATAGTGTAGTAGCTGCGCCCCGTGGTGGTACCCGCGGTCAAACTACGGGAACCGTACATTTTTCCGGGCTAAAAAGCAGCCTATGTGCTATTCCAGACTATAATCTATCTCTGTGCCAAATTTCATCCAGGCCCGTTCAGCCGTTCCGGCGTGATTGAGTAACAAACATCCATCCATACAAACATTCGCGTTTATAATATTAGTAGGATTAGTATTTAATATTGTTTGTATATTGAATTTGTTATTGTCAAATAAAATCTTTTTTTTGCATTAAATAATTAAATGCAATCGACTATCTACAGAAAAATTTCGATGGCGACTGCCAGTACAATACATCGTTTGTATTGATTTTCGATAGATGGCGCTGTGTAAAATGTAAAGGTTATTCATATTTATAGTTAATGTACCTGCAAGTCCCCTTCGCGGGTCCCATTTGAAACAGCGGGTGGCTGCTTGGCGGTGGTTCAGGGACCCTTTCGAGGAGCGCGGGGAAATCATTGGGGAACACGTACGTTGAAGAATAGTCGGGATTGCGCTGAAAGGAAAGATACGGTATAAACCCATACCAGCTCCATATCTATCTTGGGGGGTCCAGTTGCTCGGGCCTGCAGATCTTTTTTTATGTGAATGATGAGGCACACAAGCTAACGGCCCACCTGATGGTAAGTGGACGCCGCCTATAGACGCTAGCAACACTTAGGTGTTGCCAACGCGGTGCCTATCAGCGAACGCGGTGAGATCCCTTTAGGTGGTGGATGGATGGCCCCTGGATGGTGCCAAGGGAGCAACTAAAAGAAGCAGTAGAACTTGTGCCAAGCAGTGGTACACTCGTTCTCAATGTTCACGGTGTTTTCATTCGCAGACTTTTTTTTGTGAAAATCTTTTAATAAATCTTGTTTGTATTTCAACCAGCGACCTCAGATTGAGAGCTCGCGTGATTGCACCACCCCGCTCTCCAAAAACAAAATGAAACAAGTGACTGATTTTATAAAAAAATCGAAAGCCTACTTCAATATTTTCAACGATTATTTACATACTAGCTGACCGAGCCACGCGTTGCTGTGGCTAACGTTTTTGTAATACGATATTATAATTTGCAATAAAATAATATTGCGATCATAAATTGAGATGTGAGCTATCCTATCTTTTAAGTTGGATCAAACTGCACACGGTGTACAAATTTGATACACAAAATCGGTTATTGTGATTAAACCATGATAGCTAGATATATGTTCTTGCAGACTTTTTTGTAGGTCTTAATGGGATCTACAAACCCGTAGTACATCATTTTGTTCTATTGTCAATAGTTTTTGCAGCGCACGCAAAAATAGGTTTTCGATTTTACACCTTGTGTTACAAAATAGCAATTTACTTACGGATCCCTAATTTTGTTCCCAAAACATATATATATAGCCTATAGCCTTCCTCGATAAATGGACTACCCAACACTGAAAGAATCATTCAAATCGGACCAGTAGTTCCAGAGATTAGCGCGTTCAAACAAACAAACAATCAAACAAACAAACTGCAGCTTTATATTATAATATTAGTATAGATATAAATATCAAGTCAATTACAGATCAGTTTCATATCAATTCGCATTCAATCTTATTGAGTTCGATTTCATTTCAATTTGTGTGGTCAAACCTGGCCATTGGATCTGATGGCTCCCGGCAGCAGAGGGTTGTTCGGATCTGGTGGCGTATCTTCTGCCGGCTCCGTCTGCCCGCTCCACGGCCGCTTGCAACGATGCGGCGATACCACTATCCAATCGTCTTTCAGCGGATTGTACCGTACGTGTTGATGATCTAAGTAACAAGTTAAAAAAAAAATTTTTTGTGTCATACAAACATTTGAACAAACATATATAAATACCTTCTAAATAACCATAAACTAAACAAGAAAGAGGTGATAATAGATTGATGTGTTTGTGATATTATGTCTGTGGTATTCCTTTTCGCGATGAGCGTTAATTATCTGTGGTCCTTATCTTCGAAATGGGTGGTTGGTCTCACCGCTCAATTGGAAGTAGGTCTGCCTTCTGCGTTGTGGGTCGTGGGTTCGAATCCCACCCAGGGAAAACTTTTATGTGACAAACAAAAAGTTTGTTCTTTAAGTGGATGATATGTAATGATCTTTTTTACCAGCTACGCAATAAGTACCAACTACAAGTAATTTAGAATATAACTCTGAAATCGGACTAATCGTTTTTTATATAAATTAATTCTTTTTCATTGATATTTCACACAGCATAGCAAAGTGACACATCTTGTCCTAAACTAAGCACACTATGAGAACCATATTACTGGTACAATATTTTAAAGTAATTATTTTATTAATACGTAAATGCACAGATTGCACAGATGGTAATAATTTTTTGAGAAAAAGGTTATATATTTCTCACTCTATACACTGCCTAGCTATCCCCATCTTTCAAAGAGAATATAATCACAGCGATATTCTCTTTTTCAACTTTTAAATTCAATTGTTCGGACTACAAAAGTAAACTCATTCTACCATTAACTGTCAAAGAGTGTAATGAACAAAACAGATAATATAAGTAAAAAAAAACTGAATCTTACCGACAGCATCAAATTTCTTCATGATAAACACGTCCACAACACACGATTGTCAGCGTTAACTGAACGTAAAATAACATCACTTCTATCAAGTAGGTAGAGAATTTAACCTTTGATAAAAGGCAATAAACAAACCACAGATAAAGGCATGTGGAGATTGGACATGTGGGCAACGTTCGTGATTTTTATTTTGTACCTCATACTATTTTGACAACGGTCACGCCTCGGAGAATGATACCTGCCACTGTTTCGCATTGTTTATTGATTTCACTATTACTCTAGTCAGAGTGGTGCTATGTTTAAAAAACGAAGACATTACTGTTGTTAAACAAATATGTGGAAGCGTACAATTAAATTTTAATCATGTCTAAAAGAAAGTGAAAGTCAGAAGCCGCATAGTCAGCGCTCTTTGCCGAATAAATTCTGTTGTCTGATCCCACTTGTAACTGAAAAATTATTATAAAAATAAAATTAATTAACCTATTAATAATAAATTTTATATAATGTTATATTTATAACTACCTTTTGTATTTAGCGATGCCATAAAAATGAAGTGTAAGATTTTTTTCTTAAAAATAAATGTATTGAATTGAATTGGATAGTCGCCCACTACGAAAGAGGTCGAATCTATAAAAGGAGGAACATCTATAAAAAAACAAATTAAGTATAACGGAATTGAGGACCTCCTACTTTTCTTGAAGTCGGATAAAATAATCACTTTCTTACGGTAAATCGTTTTATACTGTGACAGCCAGGGCAGATTGAAACAAGGATTTACCTACATGTCGTTAATTATTATATCAACTCATCTATGATTGGACAAATTCATACAAGCTTATATTGTTGTTAATGTTATAAAAATATCGATAACATAGACTAACACGATGCTTTTAAATTAATATCTACATGTGACATATTACATAAATTTATTACATTTATTATAAACATGAACAATTGCCAAACCAAGAGATTCAAATAAGAATGCGTGATCTTGTAAGTACATATTTACAGATATAAGTATATTAAAAAAGTGACGTACACAATAAACTTATTAAGAATTTAATAGAAATATTACTTTGACTTCATGTCTCTAGTATAGTATATAATAATAATTCATTATCAGACTTTGGCACTTAAAATCCCTATTTTTCAGTCAGATAAATAATAAACTATTTATTGTGAGCGCCATCTACAGTATTCTACTCGAACTAACAAGCTATCTGGCTAGCATTTTCCGACTACAGTAAACTTTAGATTTACGCCATCTATGAAAATTTTCCGGAACTACGTTGACCATTTCAGCGTCAGCTGTGGTGCAGACGTAACGATTTGTGTATTTAAGGCGTGTGAACACTTCTATGTTATTTTTCAACCGTAACTCGTAAATGTAGAGTTTAAACTAGCTTGCAGTGTATACACATAGTAGATTATATTATGTATATTGACACAGTAACTTAGTTTTCTCGGTATATACACACTTATACCTACATATACGTCATTAATACTGCAAACAATGCCTTCTAGCGCGTTCATACAATAGTAGGTACTTAAGAATTATCAACTTAGTTTTTTCGCCAAAGAGAAGTAAACACGTGTGTATTGAATATCACAATGATTATAAAGAATCTTCTAGATTTTTGTTCAAAATCAGACTACTAGATTAGTTACAGAATACAAGAATATTTGACAGAGAAATTGTTATAAATCTTGAATTTATCCCCCGAAGAAACAGAGGGGTGTTAAGTTTGTAATGTTTATAGTTTGTGTGTCTGTCTGTGGTATTGTGGCTCCCAAATGAATGAACCAAACCGGATTGAAATAAACCCTATTACTAAGTCGCAACGGGGTGCGACTTGGGTCTCATACATCGGTCGGGGAGAACCTAAGTCGTAACCACAACATCACATAGACTCTCAGCTCGCCTCGTCCCTTTTGTTACATAAAAAAACCATCGCTAAGACTCCTCCATTCACATCTTTAATAAAATAAACGCATTGAAATTGGACTATACTATTTTTTTTTAATTATTTGTTATTCGGCTATGGCCATGACATTATACTGCAAAAGTTTTTGGATATACGCATAGAAGCAAACCATTGCGCATTACAATGTAGGTCATTGCAGATAATATGCGGTCTTAGTTCAGGTGGAGTCTGCCAAGTCTAGATTTTTTTTTTATATTTTCGGCCAAAAGAGATTAAGTTAGACTTTTAGTAAAACAAACATGACTTAAGCGAAACAAGTCATGTTTATAAATCGAACAAACAGACTTAATATGTCCGTGGCTTAGTGATGGCTCCGTGGCTTAGTTGGTAGTAGCCCTGCCTTCGAAGCGAGGGGTTCCGGGTTCGATTCCCGGCCGGGGCACACTTTGTGTGGTGAGCATGAAGTTTGTATTGTGTTTCTGTGTTTGTCTAAGCCATCTGCGACACAGGGAATCCTAGTGCAGAGGTATGAGTGTGTAATCGTTTATTTATTTTTATTACTTTGAACTAAATAACTATTCGAATACTACTTTATTGTAAATACATTCATATTAAAAAACAACAAAAATTCTAGTTCCGAGTGGGCATCTAACCCACGACCGACCGCGCAGAAGGCAGAGCTACAACTGTGGGACTCCAGTCTCGATGCGAGTCCAAATCGTACTTAATATAACTCTGCATAATTAAAATGCTGGCAACATCTGCATTGACCTGTATTGATTTGCAATGCGCATTAGTTGTTATTGAAAGTTTAGCAATGATGGCGGCTCGATCGGTAGTGACGTAATCCTCAGATCTACAATACGTCAGTCTGCGTCAGTCTGCGTCAGTCAGTCAATTCTCAATTATACTTGGTCTGTTCGACTCTGTCAAGAGAAATCTGGTGCGGCATAACTGAAATCGATTTGTGCAAAACGCGCGCGCCTCTGCCGCAGATGTCAAGATTCCAGGTTTAAGGTGTTTAATAAACAATTTACTATTATATATTCAACTAATAGGAGAGTTTAACATCGCAACTTATCTATGTACGTGAACGGCTGATTTTGCTAATTATTTTTTTGTTGTTTGTTAATTTCTATGAGACCAATCTGAAAACATATTCTATCAAAAAGAAAAATAATTTTCCAAACCGATTGAAAAAGGCGGCAAAATCGGTGACACACATAAAAAAAATGAGAGCGTGGTGGCCCGGGGACACAAACGCCGACTTTCAATTTGAAGGTCGCTGGTTCAAACCCAAACGTGCACCAATTAGCTTTTCACTTGAAAAATGTATGTGCGCAATACCACGTTCTCGAAACGGTGACGGAAAACATCGTGAGGAAACCGGCATGTCTTAGAACCGAAAATTCGACGACATGTGATATTTACCAATTGGGCTCCCGTGGTAGATCAGGCCTGGGAACATTAGAGGCTGGACGGTACATAAAAAAAATACAGTGAAACATAGATTTTTTTTTTAATTCGGTTAAAAATGTTTTACTATGGATATGTATTACGACCTACCTCACACTTTACCGTGCAAAGCCGGGGTGGGTCGTTAGTACCCTTTAAAATCCGACTTTGTCCCCCTATCGCTTAGGCAGTCTTCAACCCTGAATTATTTACAAATTGCAGATTCTAAGCCTGAAGTGCTGCATCCGATGTGTGCCAAATTTTGTGCAATGCAGAAATATCTTTAGAATGCAGTCCTTATCTAAAACCTGACTTGGCAAGAAATGAATGAATGAATGAATGAATGAATACTCTTTATTGTACACCTCGATAGAAACATACATAACACAAATAAAATTAATAAAACAGTCACAAAAAAAGAAGAGGTTACAATGGGCGGCCTTATCGCTAACACCGTTCTCTTCCAGGCCTGATTTTCTTGCAGGCAGGCAATAAACGCCTGATTGAAATTTGTTGAATTATAATAGAGTGATTAAAAAAAACGAACACTTACAAAGTACTTTCATCCTCTATATCGCGCCCTTAAATGACACCTTCACTACATAGTATAAAACAAAGTCGCTTTCTCTGTCCGTATGTCCCTTTGTACGCTTAAATCTTTGAAACTACGCAACGGATTTTGATGCGGTTTTTTTAATAGATAGAGTAATTCAAGAGGAAGGTTTATAATAACATCCATGTATAATAACATCCATTAAATAGTGGAGAAGTACTGTTATTTTTGAGGTTTCTAATGTGATGTCGTAAATAATTACATTTTTTCCGCTTACATTGCAAACGCAGGCTGAACCCTACGAGTTTTATCAAAATAATGTACTAAGTATTATACACATTGAAAAGGTCTACAGAAAAGTCCGTGATGGTATATGTATATCTTTTATGGATATCCCACAATAACATTTTTTTGTCATTTACTTTTTACGACAAATAATGGCTAATTTTCGAAGCGATTTTAACCAATACAGCATTAATCCTTATCTAATTAAATACCTTAAATGCATTGTTGATTTAATATATATGGCCCTTTACAGCATATGATTTAAATGAATATTTTCGAAGATATTACATATTTAAAAATTGCGGGACGTAGCGTTTGCGGCGGTTCCGGCCGGCCGGGGCGGCGGGAATTTAACGCGTGCGGGCCACGGGCAGTAATGAATAAATCAAAACATTCAAAACTACTGGATCGATTTTAATCATTTTTCCAGTTAATGACATAGGCTATATATTTATACCCGTGCGAAGCCGGAGCGGGCCGCTAGTATTATATAAACAAATAAATAAAATTGAAGTGTCTGTTTGTAATGTCAAAATAATAGCTTTTTACAAAAACGTTTAAAAGCATATAAAAGCCTTTTTTTTTGTCTGTTTGTTCTGGCGGGTACTTCCATTTGCAGATAGCTGATGTTATAAAAAATAATTTAGGTTACTATTTATTATTAGGAAAATTAAAAATGAATTAAGGTTACGCGCAAATATTAAAAAAACAAGCGGATGGAGGGCCGGAAACAGCTAGTCTATACTAATATTATATTATGGGTGTTTGTCTTGTGTTTCTGTGTTTGTCCATGCCATCTGCGACACAGGGAATCCTAGTGCAGAGGTATGAGTGTGTAAATGTTTATTTATTTATTTATTTATTTAAAAACCTATTTTTGCGTGCGCTGCAAAAACTATTGACAATAGAACAAAATGATGTACTACGGGTTTGTAGATCCCATTAAAACCTACAAAAAAATCCGCGAGAACATATATCTAGCTATCATGGTTTAATCACAATAACCGATTTTGTGTTCAAAATAATTATTAAATCGTCTGAAGAAAAAAAACTAGAAAAACGCGGGTGAAACCGCGGAGCACAGCTAGTATGTATTATAAATGTATACAAAATAAAAAGCACTATTTTATGTGCCTATTCTATCAGTAATCCATTTCCCATAATACAAGCTACGCTTATTTTGATACTAGATGGCGCTGATATAAAACTATTATTATTATAGAACCCTTTTTGCACCAGCACATGCCCAGAATACAAGAAACCTGTAAAAAAATATGGTTTTAATTCCAACCAACTGCCAAAGTAGAAACTTATCAATCCTATTGTTTTTTTTTCGTTTATTAACCAACTTAAAAAAAATATATTATATCAAAGGGTATGCTTTCAAATTGGTCCCATAGAAATTCCATCAATAACGGTCTGATAATTTGGTTCTTAAATCAAAATAACTGGGATTATAAATATCTCATCCAAGTAAACGTAATTTGCTTTCCTGTGACTTTTTTCTTCGACCGTAGTATACCAATTTGGAAGTGTAAAGGGTTCTGTACCTCAAAAGTAAAAATCGGATCACTTATGTGTCTATTTGTAATGTCAAAATAACAGCTTTATACTAAATGCTAATGTTACTAAAATTTGAAAGTATATAAAGTTACATTACATATAACAAAAATCAATTTTTTTTTTGGTCTCTCTGTTTGTTCCGGCTAATATCTGAAACCTGGATCGATTTTGACGAGACTTTCACTGACAGATTGCTGATGTTATATGGAGTAACTTACGATACTATTATTTTTGACAAAGAATTGGGGTAACTGTCAAAACAACTGTTAAACTCCACGCGGACGAATACGCGCGGTACAGCTATGACAGAATAGAAAAGAGGAAGATAAAATAGTATAATTTCTAACCGGCAGAAAAGGAGATATATTTCTAAACTCAGCGAGAGTTTAAACAATTTTACAAAGGAAAGAAAGTTGTCTTGCATTTTGTACGAATTTATAATTTAAGAAAAACAATATCTAAAATTGTATATTCTAGGGAAATACTTTATGTATTGTTGAAATTATAATGTATCATTTACAATATTTCTTGACAATGCCTCTATACAGCAGCCATTGTTTAATTATATTTTATTTTTAATGTAACATTTTATTTGAATTATTTTAAATATTTCTTTGACGGTACTACGCTTGACTATTGTAATTATAAGATAGTACCGACCTACATAATTATTGTAACAATATAATGTAATTGTAAATTTGACATAACCAAGTGTTCACAAATTATCCTACGGTGAAAATAAATGAGTATGAGTATGAGTAAATAAGTGAAGATAACCAGACCACAGAATGATCCTTCGACAAAGCAAAATGTACCTCCATATAATGTTGAACGCCAACAAATTCCATGAAATCAATTCAGTATAGAGAGAATGGTATGACGTCAAATCAATTATGTGACAATACATACCAATACTACATACTATACTATACCTAAGCACAACTAGTTACTTAACCACGGGTGTTGCCAGCAGTGATTTTCAGGCGCATTTCAGTGGTCGAACGATTTTTAACCTTAACGCATTTTAATACAGCGGAAAAGTGCTCTTAATGCACCTACTTTAATGTTTCACGTATATGGGAGACGGAATAAGTAATTGTGTATTTTTTAATGAAATAAATATTGCTTTTAAATAAATTTTGCTTTAACACATGTTACGTAATCTAAAATGAAAAACGTCAAAATTGACACCGTAGAAAACCATAAAGATCGTCTGAAACACAATTTCAAATACGGAACGCTGGTTGCGCGCGCACAACCATCGACCCGATACGTGTTATCGGCAGTAGCTGGCCGCACTCGGTCGGCAGCGAACGTCGATGGGCGAGCTTCAGTACCCTGGCGCACCGTGCGCGGACGACGAGAGGCAATACCGAGCGCCCTTCCGCAGGGCTCCGCAGTACAGGTGGCCCGCGCCGCAGCCCCCGCAGCCGTCGGCCTTCGCCCCGTGGCGTAGAGCTCCGGCCCCGCCGCGACCCCCGGACTATAGAAGGAGTGCCTCTTACCCTGGCAAGCCTGATGAGCCCTATCCTGTAAGTTATGTAAATCACACCACACGTTATACGTAATTACGTACAACGTAATGGCAACACCGTGTAAACAATTGCACTCATTTGTTCCTATTTTGAATTGTGTAATTTTTAACATGTTTCGATATTTGAAACGGGGTTTACGGTTTCAGTAAATGTCATGTGTATTCTTTAATTTGATAATCGAATCAGTAGAGACATTTTTTTTTTTAATTTTCTGTGACTCCGTGGCACCTATTATACACTTTTCGCGTATCAGAAGGTTTTCACGTAGTTTCATCAAGTCAGTTCGTGACGTGTCAATTTTCTTAATATGCATATTTACACAGATTAGCTAGTTACTGAAAACAACTGAAAATCAATAGAGTTACTCATGAACATATAAAAAGACTGTAAACTGTTATCTTTGTAAATAAAAATGAGTTTTGAATCGGCTAAGGCAGGTAGAACATTCGCCGAAGTATTTCATATAATACAAGTGTTGTAGTCTTAATACAAGTGTTCAGAAAAAGTTATGATTGCGTTATTGGAAAATTGACAATTTGTTAAGATTAAGGTATAGGATGAGTTCGTGTTTGTTTTATTCGGTAAAAATTTAATATAATTGGCATAATGATAATTTAAAAATTGTTAAGATTAGTTAATTGAAGTTCTTTGTACCAAGTTAATACTAAGTACTACTAATATTTCACTATACTCGTAAAAGAATTGATCAATACATGGTTCCAATAATTAAAGAAAGAAGCTTGAACATTTTAAAATTATTTAAACAAACTACATAAAATATTATATTTCATATATTTTTGCATTTACGGCTTCGTAGCTCAGTTTGTAGCCATGCTTTCGAAATGAGGGTCCCGGTTACGATTCCCAGTTCGGCAATGTTGTGTGATTAGCGTAAATTATCTGTGGTATTCCATGCCATCTGAGACACAAATAGCACAGTGGTTTGAATGTGTAAGAATTAAAAAAAAATCATTTTACTACTTTTTTTTTTCTCGTAAGAACATATATAATTTTAAAAAGTGACGACGACGCGTGATCCAAGAATATTATTCAGAATTATCAAAATTAAAGTTATTGATTGTCTTTGAAACCCAACATTCTTCTTCTTCTGTTCTGTGAAGGTTCTGCCAGTCTTGAGTACAATTGTTTCTGTAACATTTCTGGATTAATTGTGACAAATTACTTAATTTTACTATTAGACAAGTTTTATCTATGGCTACGCCTACATTTCCGTTTTATCTATGACTGACATATTTCGTTCGTATTCGTTACGTCAAATAAGGATTATTCTATACAAATAAATAAAATTGAAGCGTCTGTTAGTAATGTCAAAATAACAACTTTTTACTAAATGCATTAGAAAGTATATACGGCACAATTTTTTTTATAAAATACAATTTTTTTTGAATTGTGTCTTTCTGTTTGTTCCGGCTAATCTTCGAAAGGGCTTGGCCGATTTTGACAGGACTTTCACTGTCAGATTGCTGATATTATATGAAGAACTAAGGCTAATTTTAAAAAAAAATATTCCGCGCAAAGAATGTTAAATTCCTCGTTAGCTAGCCGTCGATATAAAAAGTCTAGAAAACAAAAAATCTAGTTTTGACTGATTTAAACATAGAACAAAATTATTTCAATACTTTCTTTAATTAATTAATTAATTTCCGTGGAGACGCAAGGAAGCCATTAATCGCTATACGATAACGCATCTACTCTGTACATGGTACATTCTAGTAGTTTCTATAATACATTGTAGGTTAATTTACTATTTAACAAAAATACTTATAACTTTAAATAACATTTGTTAATTAGTAAATACTAGCGACCCGCCCCGGTTTCGCACGGATACAATGACAAAAACGAGAAGAGCGTTTTGCAGAAGCGATTTTCAAAAGAGGATTGAATTCAGTTGTATGTATGGATGGAAGTTTGTTACTCAATCACGCTAGAACGGCTGAACGGACCTGGATGAAATTTGGCACAGAGATAGATTATAGTCTGGAATAGCACATAGGCTACTTTTTATCCCGGAAAAATGTACGGTTCCCGTGGGAACACCGCGGGGCGCAGCTAGTTTATATTTGTTACGTTAGAACTCTGGTGAAACTGTATTTTGCTTGACATGTTCCCATAGTCATCTCAACTCATCCATTCATTTCATTTTATTTATTAACCTTAGGACACATTTTGGACACTCGGTTTCGTTGCTTACAAGTATTTAGCCGCTGCACCTATGCCATGTCAATTGTTGAAAATAACATTAACTTTATAACAAAAAAAAATCTAATACCAAATTACAAACAAAAAAATAATATTTAGTACACTTTTTAAACTTAAATACTAATAAAGTCAATGTACAATATAATCCAAACACATTTGGACAACTGCTGGTGTTGTACCAAATAAAATTGGCAATAGCTTGAAACTTATAGATCTTTGTATAAAACAAAGTCGAGTTAGTTCGAACACTTATAACTCGAGAACGGCTGGACCGATTGCCATGGTTTTTGATTTGTTGGATTTGTTTCCGTCCCGAATAGCAGAATAACTATTAAAAACATTGGAAAATTTACGAAAAAATAAAAAAATTATCCCGTCTTCCCACGAGAACGGGAACTATGCGGGTGGAACCTTTTTTTTTTATTTTTACAAGGGGAATGCCCACTCATACGCCTTCCACACTCAGGATTGCGGAAGGGTTATGTTATTTTTGTTTTATTGCTATCAATAGCTTGTTAAGTTGGAAAACAGTTATTTCAATGTTTGTCTTGCCCTGTTATAGTTTATTTCTATTTAGTAATCCTAATAGGTATTCGGCCTCCCGCGACACAGACTTCGCGTCTAGTGCGGGGACCACTAGTAATCATATTATGTATTATGTGTAAGCTATATATTTGGTAAATAAACAATTTTGTATTTTTTTTTTGTATGTCGGACCCGAACCGACTAAACCCGTTGGTGTTCCTTCTCACACCGAAGTGCTAGAGGCTGCGGGCACCAACATTCTTCCGTGGCTTCTGGCGGTGCTCTAGTTTAAAATAAATATAAATATAACCCTACAAAAAGCTGCAATATTAAATCCTTGTAGTGAGAAATATCTTGCAGTTAGAAGAAAACGAAACTAATAAAATCAATATATCTACATCAATCATACACCATACACTGTTTACTTAGCCGAAAACCTGTAAATACATCTTAATATATACAAATTACGTGTCATGATGTTTGTCCGCGATGGACTTCTAAACTACTTAACCGATTTCAATCAAATTTGTACACCGTGTGCAGTTTGATCCAACTTGAAAGATAGGATAGCTCACATCTCAATTTATGATCGCAATATTATTTTATTGCAAATTATTTGTCTATTATTTGACAGTCACAATTACAAAAACGTTAGCACAGCAACGCGTGGCCGGGTCAGCTAGTATATTATAGATCTATATATAGGTTGAGCAAACATAGCCAATAATAATAGTAGGAAGTACTTTATCTTGGCCCACGAGATCAGCACCATGTGGATATCGCAATTGTCGTGGTATTGTGGTGGTAAGTAGCCACTCCCGCTCATGATAACAGTAATGCGACTCGGTATAAGATTTGGTTCTTACACTGTCGCATTCATCCTGCTGCGTCCATCACCCGAGACGGGGATGATACATCTCATGCGCATGTGTTTTTACTGGCACCAATACCCTTCCACCGGAGCACAGTAATGCAACCACCACTGCTTGCCGGCAGATTCCAGGTGTGGTGGCAGTTCCTCTCCGGACGTTGGCACAAGTTCTACTGCTGCCCTGAAGCCCTGCTTTCGAAACGAAGGGTTATGTTAAATATTTCTCCCTTGCTTTTTTTATGTTGTTTATTTATTAGCAGGAAGCAGGAAGCTATTAATTCCCCCCCCCGCGGGTTCCCGCCTTGTCGGGGCGGGAGGGCTTAGTAACCGTGGTTGGGCTGCCCACGGTGAAGCCAAGAGGAACCCGGGAGGGGCTGCTCCTTTAGGCTTTGCCTCCAAGCCGACTAGGAGCGGCCACAGTAGGTGGCGGTGCCTTATGGGGGACACCGCAACTGAGGCGGGCTGCGGTGTCGTATGGGCGGCACCGCAGCTGAGGGTTAGGGGCCGCGGCGGGAGAGGAGTGCCGGTATAGCGGTGCGCCGCTCTCCCTACCTTCCGCGGCCACGGCGGGGTCGTCACCGCTAGATGGCGGACGCGGTGGGGCCGCAGGGGAAGAGGAGTGTTGGTATTGAGAGGCGCCACTCTCCCTATCCTCTGCGGCCGTAGTGGCAGGCGACGGGGCCACATATCTGACCCGTCGCATGGGGACCTAGGGCGTTTAGATACGGGGTCATCTAACGCCCTTTCGCTGGCCAGGTCCCCGAGGTGAATTAATAGTTTCTCTGCTAGTGTACAATATTATTCCATTATGATTATATAATTTATTAGCTATGTCATCATTTTAACAATCATTTTAAAGACAACAAGACTTTATTCAAAAAACAAAAAAAAACCCGACTGCTAAAAATTCTTAATTACATTTAATGATTTAAGTTGTATGTATTTTTGTAAGCCATTTATTTTATATCAGATCATACAATCCATAACTATTATTATTATAACATAAAAATATAAATCATCATCATCATCATCATCATGTCATAAAAAATTAAAATCTGGATCAGGTAGAGCCCAACACTATCTGCATCCACCTGTTTTGAATGGGGCAGTCTGCAATTTATAAAACCCTGCATTTTGATACACCAATCGATAGAATCTGAGGCAAAAAATTTTTTTTTGAAGATTGAATATGGCGCCAATAATCGGCCATTTTAGTTTTTATAATTTTGATATTGCCAGTGTCACTCTGACAATTTAGAAGAATTTAACGACCCCTCAAGCTAAAATTAATCAAACCGTTTAAGATACAGAGCGAAACAAAAAAAAATCCAAATTGGCACATTGATCCATTCGATCTCAAGTCTTGCGGTACATAAGTACTACTTATGTTTACATAAACTGCTTGCGGTACATAAGTACTTATCTACCTATGTTTACATAAGCCTATACAGATGTGTTTAGTTCTGGCTTAAATAGAGGTTACTGTAAAATACTGTAAACGCTCTTTATTATGTCATTGATAGAAATTAATTTTAATTTATTTACGCAGTTGGTATTGATTGTAATGTTTAAAAGGAAGGTTTATTTAAATATGCATTTTTACCATACAATTATGCAGGTAGACGTTAGCAAAATGTTATCTAAACACAAAATTTCATCCAAATCGTTATACAGTTTCCAAGATACGTGGAATAAATAAATATATAAAAATTTTGTCTTTTAAAGTAAGTACCTGGGCGACCGAGATGCGCTTGGTTTTTTTTTTCTAAAATTGTGTTTCATCATAAACTTAAATTATCAATGAAGTACCACAAAAGTTGACGAAAAAAAAATCTATGCTGAAAATTTAATACAGTATTTTATTAAATTCACAGCATAGTCCTTTTTTTGTAAAAACATGAATAAAAACATTTTTTTTTTTGTAAAAATATGCGTTTTTTCAAGAAATATTATACAATTATACAGCAAAATGCTATCTAAATATAAAATTTCATCCAAATCGTTTGACCCGTTTCCGAGATACGCGAGTTAAATAAATATACAAGAATTGCTTGATTAATGTAAAATGATAAGATATTTTTTAGTCTGTTTCTTTTTCTACTATTCTTATACTATTTGTTGTATACAGTTTGCGAGAATAAAATATTTCTTTCTTTCTTTGACGGCTCCGTGGCTTAGTTGGTAGTAGCCCTGCCTTCGAAGCGAGGGGTCCCGGGTTCGATTCCCGGCCGGGGCACACTTTGTGTGGTGAGCATGAAGTTTGTTCTCGGGTCTTGGGTGTTTGTCTTGTGTTTCTGTGTTTGTCCATGCCATTTGCGACACAGGGAATCCTAGTGCAGAGGTAAGAGTGTGTTAACGTTGTTTATATATGCCAGTGTTGGTTTATTTCAACCGACTTAAGGGAGGAGGTTTAACAATTCGGTGGTTTTTTTACTTTTGTTCTTCAGAACTCCATCGAATATCAATCGATTTGGAAAATATTTTTTTATTTGAAATGTTTTTTTTTTTTTAAATTGGTCCTATAGAATATTTTTCAAAATCGGTTTTAAAGTTTGGTTGTTAAATCAAAATAACTGGAAAAACGTTTTTTGTCGTTTACACATTCACACCTCTGCACTAGGATTTCCTGTGTCGCAGATGGCATTTACAAACAGAAACACAGCCAACTACTGCTGCCGCAAACTACTGCCAACTTGCTGCCAACTAAGTCACGGAGCGTATATATCGTAAAATATTTGCACAAAACTGCATGGGTGAAATGAAATGTAAATGTTAGAATGGTCGAATTGTAAGAATGGAAATATGTTTTTGTATTTTCAAATTGCAAGTCAGGCGCAACGGGTGCGACTTGTGTCTTCTCATACTTCGGTAGGACCTAAGTCGTATTACTGTTATGGGCAGAGGTAACCACAACATCAGGTGGGCCTTCAGCTTCCCTCTCTTATTACATAAAAAAAGCTAGACGTATTGAAGTATTACTGAGTCGCGCGCATTACTGTTGTCATGGGCGAGGGTCACCACTTACCATCAGGTGGGCCATCAGCTCGTTCCGTCACTTACATAAAGAAAAAAAAAGTATTGAATTTACGGAAAAAGAAAAACAAATCCATAGCAAGAGCGTTTTTTGAATTTGGAACATAAGAACATTCCAGCAATATTGTATGAAACGGCTTGCTGAAAATATTCTTTTCTTTTAGTAATTGCCCCAATATGACTGTATAATATTAAAGTATGTTTTATTTCCCTGCATTTTTTTGATAAAAGCACTATAAATGCCTCGGCGGAAATGGCAATTGCCTCTCGTATTTGTGAAGTCCTCGCCTTACTAGTCTTGCAATTGCCTATTTCACGGCCTTTGCAATAATGTACTCTTTCCGAATAATACAAATTATTGCCTGTTATTGTCAGCCAGATCCAATCCAAGAGATTGTTTAGTTCAATAAAATGTATGGAATGTTGTGACTGATAACAGTGTTGCTAAGGTAAGTAATCTAGCACCGATCCTGCGTTAGTTGAATATTGCAACTGGCTGATCCTTCAAGGTTCTTCTTACTACCAAAATATCTGCAGATCGACTCGCTTAATCTAAGGATATATAGCGATTTAAGTATCTCGTATGTGTGTGTAATACAAATTTGTCAAAACAATACACACACAAACGCATCACACGCACGATCCTTGCTATAACCTTCCTTATAACGTAGCCATAAAGTCGATAACACCTCAACGTCCGCATATTATTAAAAAACACATACCAAAATGGTCTTAGTTCAAACAACCCACATTGTTGCTTTGTTATCGCACCGGACGGCGAAATGGCAACATTAAAAATTATGCATTCGTGGGAGTTTGAATATGGCAACACTGCCATTCTGAAATCAAATATGACGTTTCCTTTGTTGGCCCTCGCGTATTCCAATGGCGGCATTTCCGGTGAGGGAATTAAATTACTGGTGCATTAAAAAAATTATCTGTAATTAACATCACGCGGTCCTGATCTATTATTTCGTGCATCTTCAATAGATCTAACCTAGGATTGGATTCCGATTAATTTTAAAGTTTCTTTCATGAATTTTACTCAGATAAGCTTGTATGCTTTTGATCGGCTCCGTGGCTTAGTTGGTAGTAGCCCTGCCTTCGAAGCGAGGGGTCCCGGGTTCGATTCCCGGCCGGGGCACACTTTGTGTGGTGAGCATAAAGTTTGTTCTCGGGTCTTGGGTGTTTGTCTTGTGTTTCTGTGTTCGTCCATGCCATCTGCGACACAGGGAATCCTAGTGCAGAGGTATGAGTGTGTAAACGTAGTTTTTTTTGTATAAAAGTATAAGTGGCCTTCGTGGCATGTGAATTTTCGTCTTTTTTTTGTATGGGAGACCATGCTCGCATCCGTAGGTGTAGGGACTACACAAAAACTGCACCCTCTGGTTTAGGGACTCCCTTTGCGAAAGGAACAACCCAACGTGGCAGTAGAACTTGCATAGTACTGCTAAACTTGGTATAGTACTGCTAAAATCAATATCAATTATATGTTGTGATTTATATATTAACGGTTTGCTGTGGCTAACGTTTTTGTCATATGATATTATAATTTGCAATAAAATATTGTAATATTGCGATCATAAATTGAGATGTGAGCTATCCTATCTTTCAAGTTGGATCAAACTGCACACGGTGTACAAATTTGATAAAAATCGGTAGTTTAGGAATCCATCGCAGACAAACATCGTGACACGTAATTTATATATATTAAGATTTATCTCACTAATTTTACGCTAAAAAAAGAAGTGTATTTTGTGCCAAATGCAATGTTTTAGTGGTCTAAAACCATCTTCGCATTATTGCCTTTCTAATGAAATCGGTTTGGGGCACATCGGTTGGTTTCAAAGTCTGTAACGGACATAGCTAGACACAATTTTTGTGTTTTATATATTAAGTTTGATATTAACATCTAAGCTATTTTGTACCTAAATTTCGTTTACTGAGAATTCTTACGCTAATAACGTAAGAATTCTTAGTAAAATAACTAAGAATTTTAACGCTAGTAGCGTAAGAATTCTTAAGTAAGTAATAGTATAAGTATTATACAATAATAGTAGAAAAATTCTTAGAAACCGCTAGTGGCGTTCTTTGTAAAGCTAATCAGAAGTTTGATGAGTGACAATTTACTGGCACTTGAAGTGAGCGCTTCCGTGCTTCGGAGGGTATATTAAGATGTTGGTATCGACTTTAATAATCGTTAAGCCATATCAGAGGCCTTCGGGCGGCTTGTAAACTCCGACACTAAAGTTGGCCATTTGCTCACACGAAAGAGGGATCTAGATGTGCTTAAGTTGTGAGGTAAGGACGGACGGACGAACAAAACGATCTTAAGAGGGTTCCTTACGAGGGTTCCTTATAAACCCAACCCGAAAAAGGTCAAATAGGAGAAGACTTATTCGGGGAAAGCTCATAATAGATTTTCATTAAAGAAAATATCCTGAAATTAAACAAGCTTCAAATTTAATAATTAATTTTCATTTTGGCTACATGCAAAATTGTAATATCCATTCAATATTCATTATCAAGATATCTACTCAAAACAATATAGGACCCACCCAATAAAATTAAAATTAAAAAAAATACGTACAATTTACTTCAAGTTTAATTTTAGGAATAGGTTAACACAATAAAATTTATTTAAAAAAAAAAATAACCGTACATTATTTAAAAAAAATGATAGAAATGGGCGTTTTTACGCATTAACTTAAAATTGTACCTTTCAATATTTCAAGTGGGCCTTATTTTGTTTTGAGTAGTATATAATAAGTACGTAGACACTAGGAATATTATATTGTTTGTGAACAAAATCATATTCGCGATAAGAGAATAATCCTTCCATTAGGGGTTTCTTGCTTGTTCTTCCCCATGGAGGGTCGGGTAGGGTTTGAACAAGTGCTTAAGTTAGTAATTAGAATGCATGATCTTGTAGGATATATATAATTTAAAAAAGTGACGTTTCCTAGTGATTTGTTAAATAATTCAATGGAAATATATTATTTTTGACTTTCGACTTTGAGTTTTGACTTTGACTGGCCTTACAGATCAGTTGGTAGTAGCTCTGGTAGTAGCTCTGGTAGTAGCTCTGGTAGTAGCTCTGGTAGTAGCTCTGGTAGTAGCTCTGGAAGTAGCTCTGGTAGTAGCTCTGGAAGTAGCTCTGGTAGTAGCTCTGGTAGTAGCTCTGGTAGTAGCTCTGGAAGTAGCTCTGGTAGTAGCTCTGGTAGTAGCTCTGGTAGTAGCTCTGGAAGTAGCTCTGGTAGTAGCTCTGGAAGTAGCTCTGGTAGTAGCTCTGGAAGTAGCTCTGGTAGTAGCTCTGGAAGTAGCTCTGGTAGTAGCTCTGGAAGTAGCTCTGGTAGTAGCTCTGGAAGTAGCTCTGGTAGTAGCTCTGGAAGTAGCTCTGGTAGTAGCTCTGGAAGTAGCTCTGGTAGTAGCTCTGGAAGTAGCTCTGGTAGTAGCTCTGGAAGTAGCTCTGGTAGTAGCTCTGGAAGTAGCTCTGGTAGTAGCTCTGGAAGTAGCTCTGGTAGTAGCTCTGGAAGTAGCTCTGGTAGTAGCTCTGGAAGTAGCTCTGGTAGTAGCTCTGGAAGTAGCTCTGGTAGTAGCTCTGGAAGTAGCTCTGGTAGTAGCTCTGGAAGTAGCTCTGGTAGTAGCTCTGGAAGTAGCTCTGGAAGTAGCTCTGGTAGTAGCTCTGGAAGTAGCTCTGGTAGTAGCTCTGGAAGTAGCTCTGGTAGTAGCTCTGGAAGTAGCTCTGGTAGTAGCTCTGGAAGTAGCTCTGGTAGTAGCTCTGGAAGTAGCTCTGGTAGTAGCTCTGGAAGTAGCTCTGGTAGTAGCTCTGGAAGTAGCTCTGGTAGTAGCTCTGGAAGTAGCTCTGGTAGTAGCTCTGGAAGTAGCTCTGGTAGTAGCTCTGGAAGTAGCTCTGGAAGTAGCTCTGGTAGTAGCTCTGGAAGTAGCTCTGGTAGTAGCTCTGGAAGTAGCTCTGGAAGTAGCTCTGGAAGTAGCTCTGGAAGTAGCTCTGGTAGTAGCTCTGGAAGTAGCTCTGGTAGTAGCTCTGGAAGTAGCTCTGGAAGTAGCTCTGGAAGTAGCTCTGGAAGTAGCTCTGGAAGTAGCTCTGGTAGTAGCTCTGGAAGTAGCTCTGGTAGTAGCTCTGGAAGTAGCTCTGGAAGTAGCTCTGGAAGTAGCTCTGGTAGTAGCGATGTAGGTCGTGGGTACGATTCGCAATCAGGACAAGTATTTTTGTGAGGAATATAGATGTTTGTTCTGTGTGTGGGTGTTATTTTTGTGAGGAATATAGATGTTTGTTCTGTGTGTGGGTGTTATTTTTGTGAGGAATATAGATGTTTGTTCTGTGTGTGGGTGTTATTTTTGTGAGGAATATAGATGTTTGTTCTGTGTGTGGGTGTTATTTTTGTGAGGAATATAGATGTTTGTTCTGTGTGTGGGTGTTATTATGTATAATATTTCTACGTTCTACGGCAAATCGTTTACCGTTGAGGCTGTTCGTCTGTGGAATGAGCTGCCAGTTCCAATACGCCAATCATCATCACTTCATACATTCAAATTGCAAGTGAAAAACTTGTATTTAAATAAGTGATTTTAGAAAAATCTTACTTACTATAAATTTTTCCTATTTCTGTTTTGTATATTTTTAGTTCCTAGGTTTTTATTTTGTAAGTGCTTAATTTTTATTTAAATTATGGAGTTGCAAGTGATTTATATTAATTTTGGTGCACCTCCTACCAGATTTTCACATTTTTCATTTCTTTCCATCCAAAGGTTGCCTGGAAGAGATCGCTATTAGCGATAAGGCCGCCCATTGTAACCTCTTTTTTTTTTGTGATTGTTTTGTTAATTTTAATTGTGCTATGTATGTTTCTATTGAGGTGTACAATAAAGAGTATTCATTCATTCATTCATTCATATGTATTGTATATATTTACAAAAAACAATATATTAAGTATTCTATCAGCCAGTTCGTACAAGCTATGCTTAGTTTGACGCTAGATGATGCTGTATGAAAAAACTATTCAGCTGATACTGTCCGGTAGATCAATTCCAAATAATCCAACAAATATTAAACCAACGAAATAGTTTGAATTTTTTTTTATAATAGTTTTAAGTCTGAGCAATCTTACTATAATACTATTATAAAAAAAGTTTGGATAGATGGATGTTTGTTATCAATCATGTCAGAGCGGCTAAATAGTTTTAAATAAATTTTGGGACAGATTAGATAAATAGATTATAGTCTGGAATAGCAAATAGGGTACTTTTTATCCCTTAAATATGAACGGTTCCCGTAGGATGTCATCCTACCGCGAGTCACAACTAGATGTAAATATTCCAACAATTTTTTTACCAATGAAATTAATTACAAGTCTGGGCTAATATATCTATATCTGTAATTAATAACTTAATTAATTGATATTAAACTTAAGTTTGCATGCTCAAAATATTAGTAGGGTGCTACACATAACTACACTTTTTGCTACGTGGTTGCGTAGACCTTGCTACGGCGTAGGCTTTGTGTTCTGCCGTAGAAGCTCCCGTAGATCTAGACTAGCAATATCCCGTATCAGCTTCCATTGTTCCCACTTCTGACACTAACCTTATCTACCAAGCGAGCCATATACGGATAGGTAGATGAATAAAATAGTGCACATTTCAGAAATCAAACCAATGTTCAACTGCAATAAAAAATTGATTATAGGAATGAACAATGTTCGAATTTTAAGAAAAAAAAATATCTCACTTCTCATATTCATTTCAAATATTAAAAAAAAACCGGCCAAGTGCGAGTCGGACTCGCGCACCGAGGGTTCCGCACGAGCTTGTAGGTAAACGTATAACCTCAGAGAACTTGTTTCGAAGGCAAGGCTACTGCCAACTAATCTATACTATTCTTATTGTTATTTTTATTTTTATTGTAAATACTTATTGACGCGCCTTATGTGACATCCATAAATGAAATATGAAATATGAAGCCGTCATTTAGGCTGATATTCTAACAAATAAACAATTGGTGTTACAGAACCCCCATACAAGCTCAAATCACATTACGCCAGTTTTTTCATACATCCCATGGTAATTTTAAAATGTGTATAACGATTTCATTGCTTTACAAGGTCCAAATATTTTTATGTTTAATTTTAAAAGGGCTGTTTGCCTACGGAAATAAAACATTTTATATTTCATGAAACGAATGTGGGGTTTAAGGGATGAAATGAGATTGGATTGTGGTTTCCACAACTCTGTGGCTAAAATTAAACTTGCCTTGGCGACCCAGGTTCAAAAGCCGGCCGGAGCAAACATAATTTATGGGTCAAACATAATTGCTTTCGTTTTTGCATATTATTGGTATTATTGGTAAATAGAATAGAAAAAACATTTATTTTGACACGACATGAGTAGGTACATTCAGTGGACAATAGTAGGTGACAGAAATAGGAAGGGCAGTAACAGGTGACAGAGGAAAAAAAATTATAACAAATAAGACACAGTTAATATACAGAAAATTAAAACATGACATGTTAACCCCACGTATTCCAATTCCGTGTCCGTATCTTGGATAGTAGTAGAGTCAAAAATGGCTCCAGCCCAGCATGTCAGGCAGGTACCTAGGTACCTTTTTTTTTTGTTACGTTTGTGAATCATCATATGATACCCTGCCTCTTGCGGGGGCAATTGGCAGGGTTATGCCGGACTCCTACCGGCTAAACCCCAACGGAGTTCCACCATCTCGCCTTTTGCCGAGGCTACGGGCATGTGAAACATTCTTCCGCGGCCCCGGCAGCGTTGACCCTTTTCAAGGCCCCGCCCAATTTTGCTGGAGCTGGAGCTACTCCAAACTATTCCGTCTTTAAAAGGCGCACGGAAATACCGCGCGCGCCCTCGAGGTCCCTTACGACGACAGCCACCCCCGTGACTTGTCTAGACCTCGGTAAATGTGATACTCATAAGCATGTAAGAGTTACATGGTTATGAATATATACCATGTAACTTTTACATAATGTTTTCGTATGGTACGGATTCCCACTTTCAAAACGTTATTTCCATGGAACACGAAGGTCTGGAGAAGATACCTATTCACCCTTGACTAGAAGAAGTCCGGGTTGTAGTTTTTTCGAGAGCGTGGTGGCCCAGGGGCATAGACGCCGACTTTCAATCTGAAGGTTGCTGGTTCAAACCCACACGCGCACCAATGAGTTTTTTCGCTTGAACAATTGATGTACAATACCACGTTCCCAAAACGGTGACGTAAAACATCGTGAGGAAACCGGCATGTCTTAGAACCATAAATTCGACATGTGACATCTACCAATCCGGATTGGGCTCCCGTGGTAGATCAAAGCCCATTAACTCTCAATTATCAAGAGTAGGCCGGTGTCTAACAAAAAATTAAATTCACACTCATGGATAAAAATAAAATAATATTATAGATGAAAAAAATACTTGTGAAAATGATAAAATACTAGCTGACTCGGCCACGCGTTGCTGTGGCTAACATTTTTTGTCATATTTGATAATATTGCGACTATAATTTGAGATTTAAACTATCCTATCTCTCAAGTTGGATCGAACTGCACATGGTGTACAAGTTTGATTAAAATCGGTTAAGTAGTTTAGGAGTCCATCGCGGACAAACATCGTGACACGTAATTTATATATATTAATATATACAGTCACACGTTAAGACATCTACGCAAGTAAAGTATTTTCAGTCTGACTTGCCTTTGAATTTATCAAACAAAGGTTTCTACCAATGGACGGATTACATATGTTACAGAACGGTTGACCTGTGAGGAAACTGTGGCTTCTTCAAGTAACTAGGTCACTGGCACACCCCGTGGAGTGTCTCTTGTAAACATAATCCCACTAAAGGTATTTTCTGGCACGTCTCAATCCAAACTTCCAACTGAGGAGGTTTTCAACTCGTGCATATTTTTTAATGCTTGTTTCATCAGAGCTCCATTTACCAATCAATTGTTAAATAAAAAACAAAGGAATATTATTTTTTGATTGAAAAATAGATGTATAGATAACCCCGTAGATGTTTTTTATCAAAATAGGATCATTAGTTTGATTGTTAAATCAAAATAACGGGGAAAAAAATGTTATGTTGGTTTAAAATTGTGCTTTTTCCTTTCTCGTGATTTTTGGGGAGAGTATGGGGTTAGAGACGAAATATTAAAGCCTGTTCAAAATGGTTTTCTTATCAGTCCCATGTATAACATCATTTTCAGAGTTTGGTCGCTAGTGGCTCCGTCCGTTGGCAATACCTTCAGAGTTACATGTACCCTCTGGTGCTAACAACAAAAAGTAGCAGTGGAGTGCAAAGTTTGCCCGGACAAGTACTGCCTCCACGCCTGGTAATCTGCCGCCAAGCAGTCGTGCTCTCGTGTTGCTGTGTTCCGGTGGAAGGGAGTCGGTGAAATCACATGCGCATAAGACGTATCCCCGTCTCGGGTGGAGACAGCAGGATGAATGCAACTCAGTGTAAGATTCATATCTTGTATAATACTTAGTTGCATTACTGTTGTCATAGGCGGGGGTCGGAACACAATGCGAGCACTACTGCTCGGCGGCCGATTCCAGGTGTGGTGGACCTCTCCGGGCGAACTTGGCACAAGTTCTACTGCTTCTTTTGGTTGCTTCTGTAGCACCCAGGGGGTACGTGTAGGGAATGAAACACACCTACGGACGCGAGCAACTGACATTCTACTTATTCGTTGAAATATAGAAATCAAATCACTATCTACCATTGTAAATAAACACAAGTTATCTTTGAATCAGTTTTTTTTATAATTTGATAAGGTTTAATTACGTTCGCGATAAGTGCTATTGACCCTTACCGCGGTTCAAAATAATTTAGTCTATGTTTACATAAATAAACTTTTACACACTCATACCTCTGCACTAGGATTGCTTCTGTCGCAGATGGCATGGACATACACAGAAACATACACCCAAGTTGAAGAACTAACTTCATGCTCACCACACAAAGTGTGACCCGGGAATCGAACCCGGGACCCCTCGCTTCGAAGGCTACTAACAACTAAGCCATGGTTCCATATGACTGTTTGTATATTTATATTATTGGTTAGTATATCCGCCTTACTATTATTACATAGTATAATTTTATTTTCTTTGCTGTTCCTCGAATTATTGTCTCCTTAATACTGTTCAAAATGGTTCTTTTTTATGGGCATTTCACACAGCATCATCTAGCCCCAAACGAAGCATAGCTTGTACTATGGGAACTAGATAACCGATAGAATACTTATGCTATTACTGCTATCAGATACAATATATGATACTGATATTGATGTCGGAAATAGATTTTTTCTTAAGTAAGTTATATTTATATTCCTCCTTCCTGTTGCCCCTTGGAAATGTCATGGCAAAATGTCACCCCTAAAGGAGAAAACTAATTGATGAAAGTACTAATGTATAACATATCTACCCGGCTTTTTAAATCAGGCACTTGTGTCAATAAGCATATTCTGCTTATTGTTACTAAATTACACTTTTAAACAGAACCTGTAACGATATTGCTATAGTTACTATTGTTATTTGTATATTGGAACTAGGTTATTATTGGAGTTACAGAGATATTTACCATGAATTGTGAGTTTTGTTGACTTTCGATATAATCGATATTTCGGGAATCACAAAACTCACAAATCATGGTAAATATCTCGGTAAATCGAATAATAATTCATAACCATGTTAGTTTCAAAATTTATATCAGAGTTAGGCAAATGAAATAACCAAAACGGGTTTGCTAACTCGCTGTAAACGTACCTGTAAATTACCTTTGGTTGAATGTAACACAAGGCCACAGCCTACGGTTGGCGCATTTTAAAAATGAAAACCCACCAAAAATGCGAAAGCTAATTACTCTGGCAACACCGGCCTGGCCAATCGGGGCGTCGCAGTGCGGAGTGAAACTGGGTCACCGTGGTCGAATGAGGGTGGGTGCCGTTGCCTACTTCAGAACACGTGTTATTTATAAACGTGCTTTTACTTTTAGGGACATTTTATTCTACTTTATTACCATGGGAACTTGAAAGGTCACTTCGTGATGACAGCTTTCAATTTTTTTATTTAAGTTTAGGATATGGCGTTTTTAGGAGACCAGAAACAGAGAAAAAAAATGCAAAATTTAAAATGTGCTTTTACAAATGCAAAATTTAAGACACTGCGTGATGCCAGATTATTTTTTTTTTGTATAACTTTAAAATATGTCGTTTCTTATGAGACCAAAATACTAAAATTCATTGATTACAGGAAAATAAACAATAATATTTAATGTCATACTTTTTAGGGACTTTGCTTTAATACCATAGGAACTTTACACTTACGCTTGGTGACGTCAGATTATTGTTTTTATTATTTAACTATAATATAAGTCGTTGTCTATGAGACCTGAAACGGAGAAAAAAGCAAAAATACTAAAATGCATTGATTACGTACAAATACAATAAACATTAATAATTTATTTCATATCAAAATTTAAATAACGTGAAAACATCGGCAGTTAAAGGCACCGCCTAAACTTAAATAAAAATATATATAAACCAGAAAAAATAACAATATAAAAATACACTTTAATAATTATAATGGCGGTTGTAACGAGGCTTTGCTTGACAAAGCCTTATTACAGCTGCCATCATCATATCTCTAAATCAACATAAACCGGCTAAGGGCGTTTCGTACATGCACACTTTTTATCAGCCTCTAACGTTCCCACTGCAGGGACACCGGCCTACTCTCGATAATTGAGAGCGAATGGGCTCTGATCTACCACGGGAGCCCAATCCGGATTGGTAGATGTCACATGTTCTAAGAGATGCCGGTTTCCTCACGATGTTTTCCTTCACCGTTTCGAGAACGTGGTATTGCGCGCATAATTTTTTCAAGAGAAAAAACTCATTGGTTTGAACCATCGACCTTTAGATTTAAAGTCGGCGTCTATGGTTCTGGACCACCACGTTCTCACACACGGATTCCTAACCCCATGATTTAATTGTATCTAGCTCACTAGATGTTGTCTAGATTTAAATTTGACAATTAGCTGTCAAACTCCATTGCGCTCTTATAGCAAAAATCCCATGGAAAACAGTTTAAAATTACCGGATTTTCCAATTTGCGGACTTCTTATCCAATTCTTTCCATAAAAACCTTGTTGGGAATATACTAACTTTAAAAAAATGCTTGGTTTTGTCAGTCATTTTTGTAGTTACATTTTTAGCTGAGTTGTTCGTGAGAAACGACAGCGATCGTTATTTTAATTGAAAAACCAAACTACTGAATCGATTTTGATGAAATTTCTATGGGACATGAAAGATCCTTACAAACAGAAAAGCAATTTCCCAAGTCGATTTGTAAATAACAGATATCTGATATAACAAACAACAACAGAAAATACAACTGAACTGATCCTTTGAAACGTTGAAAATAGCTGTATTTTCTTTTCCTAGAAAGCCACTTATAAAACATGTCCGAAAATATTTAACACAACGTAATTTTTGTCCTACAAACAGAATTTCTTTCTCAATGTAGGCGGATAGAGCGACAAGTACTATCACCCGTCTCCCTCCCACGCGTGGCGTTAGAGTGAGAGGGAGTGCACGTGCAAACTCAAAAGGCCTTGAATGCCGATAAGATGAAAATCGCGTTGAGTTACAGCTGGTTATAGTATTGATTTTTCCATACTGTTTTAACCGACTACAAAAAGGAGGTACTACGCTGTCAATGATTATATTCATGTTACATCGCCATGGCCTGTTGTCGATCTGCTCCATGACATGCAAAATAACTTGTAATATCAGTTTAATATTCATTAACAAGATGTATACGTACATAGACATCCGTATCAGCCTCTAATGTTCCCACTGCAGGGACACCGGCCTACTCTCGATAATGGAGAGTGAATGGGCTCTGATCTACCACGGGAGCCCAATCCGGATTGGTAGATGTCACATGTCGTCGAATTTTTGGTTCTAAGACATGCCGGTTTCCTCACGATGTTTTCCGTCACCGTTTTTGAGGACGTGTATTGCGCACATTAATTTTTCAAGTGAAAAAACTCATTGGTCCAAGGGCCACAGACACCGACTTTTAATCTGAAGGTCGCTGGTTCAAACCCACACGGGAACCAATGAGATTTTTCGCTTGAAAAATTTACATGCGCAATACCACGTTCTCGAAACAGTGACGGATAACATCGTGAGGAAACCGGCATGTCTTAGAACCAAAAATTGGACGACATGTGACATCTACCAATCCGGATTGGGCTCCCGTGGTAGATCAGAGCCAATTCACTGTCAATTATGGAGAGTAGGCCGGTGTCCCTGCAGTGGGAACATTCGAGGCTGGTACGGGTTGGAATAGGTGATACTGATAACGTAATTTGGGATATATGTGGAGAAACTGACCCTATTGCGTATAAGGCTAACTTTTTTTAAGGTACACTTGATTACGTTAAAACTATACACATAATTTTAACCAAATGTACCTTGTATTGTATTGAAAGCGTGAACGAAAAACATGACAGCGAGAATTTTTTTTAAATATAAATTTTTTTATATATATATATTTTTGTAAGGCTACATTTTGATACAACACTCGGTTTTGAGGGAAAATATTTTTTTAAGACATCATGGCGCAAATAATCTGCCATTTTAATTTTGATTTACCCAGAAGAAATATACATACATATATACACTCGATAAACATTTTAGTTTTGATTTACCCAGAAGAAATATATAATACATACATATATGCACTCGAAAAATAAACCCTCCTTTTGGCGCAGTAAAATTTTAATAACTTAAAACAGATCTAAAATAAGGCATTGTTTTAAATATAATAATTTTAAAACAATGCCTTATTTTAGATCTGCAATTGCCATTATAAGCTAGTATAAAACATTAAGTTAAGTTTTCTAAGCTAATTTATAATTCTTTTAGGAATTAGTCTCAGTATTGGTGCAGATAAGGAAGGAATGCTTGATTTTATAACATTTCGTTTACCATCTTTCAAACGAATGCATTTTAATATATTCTTAAATTTAATGGGATGTGAAGCAATTGAAGCAAGAAAGCAATAAACAAAAGATTTTTGATGTAAAACATTTAGTTTGCATAAGCAAAGTTTTATGCCGTGACGGCAAATCCCACTCTTTCTTATAATATCATGTATCACATCTGCCGGGCTTCCCGTGATGGACAACTGTCTTGATGTGAAACATCCAAACGCCTTGGTAGTAAAACCGACGCGTATGCCGTGACGGCAATCAGCACGCTTACTTATGCCGTCATGTTTCACATCTGTCTGGCATCCTATCAAAGACATTTTTTCTTACATTCCTATTAACGTAAAAATGTTAAATTGTTTTTTCGTTAACCGCTTTATACCAGAAAAAACAGCATTATCGGTAATTTCATTATGTTTTATTAATTAGTTACGATAATCGGTTCGTAATTGGCGAAGAAGTTGCTTAACAAACGGCCTAATTGATTACCTCCTCCTTTTTTTAAGTCGGTTAATAAGAGATTCTCAATTTGCTGTATGTTTTTTTGTATGTTCGTAATGCGATTTCTTCGCCAATTTATCAATGAAATATTGCTAAGGATCAATTTAGAATTGAGCGCTTCTGTGCTTTAGTTTTAGGTGGGCACGTTCACATATTGATCCCGATACTACTATTCTGTACTATTACTACTATTCGATAATCCATATCGGAGGCCTTCGGGCTCGACACCAGAGTTGACCACGTAGGTACACATACGAAAGAACCTATGTACTATCCTATATAATCTATTTCTGTGTGAAATTTCATCCAGATCCGTTCTGGCGTGATTAAATTATAACTCAATGGTAAAAAAACTGTTTTAGTAACAAGCTTTTTCGCGTTCTCAGCAAGCCCTTTCATGTGATACCCATACTGTGGTAGTGCAGAAACAAATAACTTGTCCGCCATCTTGGATGATCCGCCATATTGGAATTAGAATGACGTCACATAGTCGCATGCATTGTCATCCAAAATAAGCGTGTATACCAAATTTCAGCTCAATCGGTTAAAGATAACTGATTTAAAATGCAGTTGCAAGATTCCACCCGGACATACATACATTGCAAGTTAAAAGCTTGTAACATCCATCCATCCAACTAGCAGTAAGATATAGTCTTACTTATATTAAAAGCAAAAGTTTGTATTTATCAAACTGCTCAACGGATTTGGATGAAATTCGGTACCAGGATAGCTTATATCCCGAATTAACACAGGCTACTTTTGATCCCGGAAAACTGCGGGGCGCAGCTAGTAGATATATATAGTAAGATTATTTTTAAGTCTGCTAACAAGCAAAACAACTTTTATCTAATCTCCCCATTGACGAATGACACATTGCTTATCAGGTAACCCAGTTCATCTGCGAAGCGACGAAATGCCAGATGGCACCTGCCACCCAAATTTTTATGTATGTACCGTCATTGGCATATGATACTCATGGTTCAGTTAGTACAAATACAAATACAAATAATTTATTAATAACTCCATAGTTACAGGTCAAGTCGTGATTGGATATAATAATAGATATTTAGTAATTCCGTAGCAGTCTCTAATGTTCCCACTGCAGGGACACCGGCCTACTCTCGATAGTTGAGAGTGAACGGGCTCTGATCTACCACGTGAGCCCAATCCGAGTTGGTAGATGTCACATGTCGTCGAATTTTTGGTTCTAAGACATGCCGGTTTCCACACGATGTTTTCCGTCACCGTTTTGAGAACGTGGTATTGCGCACACAAATTTTTTCAAGTGAAAAATCTCATTGGTGCACGTGTGGGTTTGAACAAGCAACCTTCAGATTGAAAGTCAGCGTCTATGCCCCTGGGCCACTATTTATTCTTAAGTAAAGTATTCCCGTAAGATGGCCAACCGCGTGTAAAACCGGGGCGCAGCTAGTAGCAATAACAAAACTAACAAGTTAAAACTAGTTTACAGTCGTTTTATCGTTTAAAGTCGTTGAACCAAGCGATAAGTGTGCAAATTTGGTTTACCGACTGTTGTTCTAAGAAATTGTCCCAGTTTACGGCATGTAAAGGCTTTGTTGAAGATCCACGCATCGGCTAGTAGCAGTGGAACTGCAAAGATCGCCTGGAGAAGTACTGCCTCCACACCTGGCAATCTACCGCCAAGCAGCACTTCTCATGCGCCGGTGAAGTCACATGCGCATGAGAAGTAAAAACCTCGTCTCGGACGTTGTGCCTTGGGTCTACCCATACTGCGGTTGGGGAGGATCTGAGTCGTATTGTTGTTGTTAAGAGCGGAGGGTACCACTTAACATTAAGTGGGCTTTCAGCTCATTCCGTCACTTCCTCACATAACACAAGTGACACATTTAAAAATCGAAAAGGTCTTCAATTCTTCCATCCCTTATTTATCTAGCCTTAAGGGGTAAACCCTACCATTTCAAAAATAAATATCGATCAAAATATCACTGCTTGGCGGCAGGCAGATAACCAGTGGAGGCAGTACTTTTACTGCAATTTTTAGTTGCTCCTTTGGCACCATCCAGGGTTGCCATAGAGGGTTAGGGATCTAGGGATATCTACTAGGGGGTTCTCACCTCCAGACACTAGCAACTGGACACCTCTGTCAACCAATTCTGTCATGGCATCTTTGGCGATTTTTGATTCTAAGTAATGGCGGTTTCAATACTCAATACTCAATATATTTATTGCATTCACATGATGCATTAGGTCTTTTACATTGCTTTATTTTGTGATATAATAAAATAAAAATAAATAATTGAGAATTTCACATATGAACCCTTACATAAGGTATAGCAATTCCTCACGATGTTTTCCTTCACCGATTCGAGAACATGGTATTGCGCATATAAATTTTTCAAGTGAAATACTCATTGGTGCACTTGTGGTTTTGAAGCAGCGACCTTTAGATTGAAAGTCGGCGTCTGTGCCCCTGAGCCATACTCTCATGTCGATTGATTGCCGATGTATATGATAGCATCAATATATTCCCCATATATATGATGATATATATCTACACTAATATTATAAAGAGGAAAGATTTGTACCTATTTTTGTATGTTTGTAATGAATAGGCTCAAAAAGTACTGGGCCGATTTAAAAAATTCTTTCACCAATAGAATGCTACATTCTTCCAATTTGACATAGGCTACATTTCATTTTGAAAAAAATTAGGGATCCTTGGTAAAATTTGAACAATGTAACCGAAGGTGTAGAAAAATGAGTCTTAAAATGTCTTTCGTCGAATGCGCTGCCGAAACTATTAGCGATAGAACAAAATAATGTACAACAATATTGAAGAACATCATAATGTCGACAAAACTCCGTAAACTCCGCGGTAGCATATGTCCAACTATTGTAGTTATGTCACTACCCCGTGCGAAGCCGGGACGGGCTGCTAGTATATATATATACTCGTATATGTCTTCTATACTAGAGATAATCACCGACATCACCAAGAACGCCACTTCTATTCTAGTTTACTACGGGTCGCAGTGTTATAAACTTTTACCTCAAATCTAAAGTAGACTATTTCTTGGGTATTTTCTTATCTGTGGTTATCACAGTTATCAAGATGACTTACAGAGATGTGTGCGCGTGGCATGATTACGTACGACAAAATACGTTTTCACAACCTTTTATTACATTACTAGCGACCCGCCCCGGCTTGGCACGGTTAGTAAAGCAGTGTCGTATGAGAAACTACCTGTGCGAAGCCGGGGTGAGTTGCTAGTGTATTATACATATAAACCTTCCTCTTGAATCACTCTATCTATTAAAAAAAACCGCATCAAAATCCGTTGCGTAGTTTTAAAGATTTAAGCATACATAGGGATATGGGGACAGAGAAAGCGACTTTGTTTTATACTATGTAGTGATAAATCACTGTTTAGTGTAGGTACAACATTGCTTGTAAATAAATAACATTAATATATATTGTTTTAATTATCTACGCCTCTTTCCCCAAAAGCATGCTACCTGATACAACACCCATAAAGTACTTTTCTTGTAAATACATACACATAACATCCTACTAATATTATGAACGCGAAAGTTTGTAAGTATTGATGGATGTTTGTTACTCAATCACGCCAGAACGGCTGAACGGACCTGGATGAAATTTGGCACAGAGATAGATTATAGTCTGGAATCGTACATAGGCTGTACTTTTTATCCTGAGATAATGTACGGTTCCCGTAGGAAATCCAACGACGGGTAACACCGCCGGGCGCAGCTAGTAATATTGTTTTAACTCAAAAATTGTTTCTATTTATGTCCGTTATAGACTTTGAAACCATCCAAACGATGTGCCCCAAACCGGTATCATTAGAAAGGCAATAATTCGAACATGGTTTAAAACCACTAAAACAATGCATTAGGCACAAAATGTATTTCTTTTTTAGCGTACCACACGCCACGTACAGGGATAAATCTGAAAACTTTATTACATCACAAAAAACTACGTGATCTACCTACACGTGATAAGATAACTAAAAAGTTTGTACGGAACCCTCGCAGCGCTAGTCCGTTTCTCACTTGGCCGCTTTTTTTGGTAGGAAAGACATATCTTTATAGTAAGCTTAGAGAATAAGGTTACCTTTCGTTAATAACTGTATAGTTTCATATTATATATTACCCCAAGTTCAGGGCCGTAAACATTTTCTCATTGAGTTGGTCTCATTGGAGCAGTGCGTTTAGTTGGCCTACATATTATATAAATAAAATGGTAGATTGTACCCCTTACGGGCAAGATATAAGATTTGACGGCTCCGTGGCTTAGTTGATAGTAGCTCTGCCTTCGAAGCGAGGGGTCCCGGGTTCGATTCCCGGCCGGGGCACACTTTGTGTGGTGAGCATGAAGTTTGTTCTCGGGTCCTGGGTGTTTGTCTTGTGTTTCTGTGTTTTTCCATGCCATCTGTGACACGGAATCCTAGTGCAGAGGTATGAGTGTGTAAACGTTTATATGGGGCAAAAAAAAAAAAAAAAAAAGTCGGTTTTTTTGGATTTTTATCCAGCACTTGTTAAGACAAAACAGAGAGATGTTGAAGGCTAGGCTTTAAGCTTCGGATACGGAACCCTAAAACTGACCAGAGAGGTTGCGCATTGAGCGCTTCGTCGTTCGTGATTTGGCTTGAGTTCGCGCTGCAGTCATTGTGACCTTGCACAGTCGGTCAAGGTAGCTACTTCAAACCTATTGTCGCTAGTATATTAACCAACTGACAGTCGTGGCCATACAAACAATATCCATTTGTATTGTTGTAAATATAGATCTACATATTGTATACTGACTGACACAATAGACCACAGAACATAAATCTAGATTTAGAAGCAGTTAAAACGTAGGTAAGAAAATTCGTTTTCAAAACCATTCATGGCTTAATTATGAGGTGAAATTTTGTTTATATCTGTTTCGTGAAAGGAAAGCCTATCAGGTATTATGTTAGAAATATTTATGTTTATATACAAATACAAATACATTTATTTTTGATCCAAAAAATAAATTTTACAATAAACAATACCATATTAATACAATATTATATTATAAAAAATATATTGTTGTACTAACAAAATTCATGATGTAATTAATTAGGAGAATAAGGTCACTAGCTCCCACCCTAGGTTAAAACCTGTGTTGTGGAAGCTAGTCTCTCTCGTCCATTTCCAATTGAACAGGATTACTAAATTTATTAATTATTAATGAGTATGTGTAAGTGTGTGTGAGTGTGTGTGTGTGTGTGTGTGTGTGTGTGTGTGTGTGTGTGTGTGTATGTGAGTGTGTATATTTATGTTGGTATTTATTTGTTTCAACATGAACGCAGTGCGTGGTTCCAAATTACATGGGTAGAGACGATTTCGAAATCAAGCTTCTTAGCCCTCATATGCCCAGAAGTGTATATATACTTCGGTACTATCGGTACTTCTTTTTTTAATTATATATCGTAGGGTTTATGTAGTTATTAGTTTATACATGCAGTGTTCATCTGTAAGTGAAATTACATGTAATCTTTTTTTATAACCTAGCTTCGAAGAATGTATTCATGTAAATTTTGTTGATGGACCTAAATAAATAAATAAATAGATGTGGACTGGTATGGAATGTTGATGTATCTTTCATACAGCAAGACAAAAAACAGAAAGCATGGAGGTCATGCTTTCTTTGTTCACCCGGAAAAAAATATTTTTTTCAGTCACATCTTAGAAAGTTTCATCTAAATAGAGACTTGCTGTTTATTATTTCAATTAGTAATATGGTTTTATTTTTAATTGAGAATATTTCCAGCTACGACTCAAGTTTTTTACTGCGCCTGATAAAACTGAGAATATGAATTCTGCATTTAAGTCAATGCTATTGTGTTTCATTCAGGCGCCCGCGAGTGAAATAATTATGTAACTAACGAAGAAAACCTTCTCGATATAATACAACAAAAATAAATCGTCAAGTAATTAAGACTCAAGATAAAAGTACGTTAATGGATATTATAGCCTTATTAACAAGAATAACTAAAACAGTGTTCTAAAAGAGTATGACGGCCGATTCCTGGCCGGGGCACACTTTGTGTGGTTAGCATGATGTTTGTTCTCGGATCCAGGGTGTTGTCTTGTGTTTCTGTGTTTGTCCATGGCATCTGCGACACTGGTAATCTTAGTGCAGAGGTATGAGTGTGTAAAAAATGTTGTAAAAATTGCAATAAATTATTTTTAAAAGAGGTACCTGAATTTTATTCAAAAAGTTCTAATTAACACCTACCTCTTTTGACAGTGAAACACGGTAATTAGGATGTTCCCTTCCTTCGCTCATTATTACGAACTCGCTTGCCTAGACTCAACAAAAAAAATATTCCTTTGTATTAATAATTATGACATCTGGAAATTCAGAGACAGTGGTGAAACAGCTCTTCCAGGGTTCCATAGACTAATGCCAGAAATGGAACCCTAAGGAACCCTGAAAAAATACAAAAAATACGAATTTTGGCAGCAGGAATTCCCTAAGCCATTGCCACAGACTGTTATCGACGTGCGAAGCATATTCAAAAACCCGCGCGCTTTTAATATGACTTAACTTAAATGTATAGCTATAATCAATTTTTTTTATTGTATTAATGCATCTAAAAAGAATTTCTGGCGGCGATAATAACGCCTAGACTAACTAAAGGGTAGGTACACAACAAATGACACACAATCTATGGGTATCCCGTATCCCAACACGTCTAAGAATAGATTGACATTTCCACGGCTTCCCCATTCCAATCGTGTTTCGATTACATGTTTGTAACGTGATATATAAGATAAATTGGGAACGGATATTCTATTTTTAATAGCATTAATTAAAGCGTTTTTTTTTTTTCTTATTTTTGACCTTTTGTGTGTTTAGCCACACAAATTCTGCCAATGTCCAAGTTAATGTACGTTCGCAAGTTTTTTCTGCATTAGGGTTAATTGTAACAAAATGGCTAGTTTATTTAGAAGTAGAAGTTACAAGAATATTTACAACCGGAATGATATAATTAAAGCGTTTTCAAATTGAGCTTACGAATTTGACAGATAAAAAAATAACAACTTCTGTCAGTTTTGAATGACTTCCAAAATGAGGTTATGAAATCGGTTATTTATTTTTTGGATTTTTTTATGTTTGCTACCCCAGAACTCCATCATTTATGATCCCATTTGAAAAGGACGTGCTTTCAGGGTGGTCCTATAATTTTCAGATCAGGTATTTACCAAGATTAGTTCAACACTTTCGTTTTTAAATCAAAATAACTGGGAAAAATGTGTTATCCAAATAAATAAAATTGCGTATTTTGCTTTCTTGTGATTGTTTTCTTTGACCGATTAGTATCATTTTAAAAATGTTTCAACGGGTTTTTCAAAGGGGTTTTCCCTTATTATCACCCTACCATTTAGTCGTTTTTTTATTTAGTCCGTTATTAAAAAGTCAACATGAGACGGTGGGAGCGACTCATATTGACTTTTCAACCATGAGTGACACAGCGAGATACTGCTCGTTATTCAACCATATTAATATATCCGTATATTCATACCTAAAACAGAAATTTCATGTCCACATCATCCCCAATACAACATTATGTTCTGTACTTATTTATTTATAAAAAGAAATTGACGTTTCCGAGTATTTTTTAAGAATCTAAATTCCTGATCAGGAAACGTAATTAGGAAACGGAACGTGTGCGCCACATTCTTTATTTTAGTTTTAATGATATTTTTTCCAGTTATTTTGATTTAACAACCAAACTATTGACCTGATTTTGATAAAAAATTCTATGGCAACAATCTGAAAGCATATCCGATCAAATAAACTACAAAGTCAAAGTCAAAGTCAAAGTCAAATTCATTTATTCCTTTAGATCTCAAGTATCATTTGGACACGTCAAATTTTACACATGCATGTACACATATTCGTGAGCATATAACGTGTCACAGGAACTCCCAGGCACATTACATGCACACAGATATGTCAAATTACAGTCAGTTTTCATGTTTAGGCTTATCTTATTTGTTAAGTTTACGTCTGTTCCAACCCTAACCGACCAACCCGAGGGGAAGAAACAGACAAGAAACCCCTCGGAGACAGTACTACATATTCGCGAATATGGTCCTGCGTCTAGAGTGGAGCAAATTCATTCCCAAGCCTTTTTGTCATCTAGGTAATCTGATATTTTATAGTAAGCTTTTGCGACAAGTTTACGTTTGATGACAGTTTTAAATTTATTTATTGACAGTAATTGAATTTCGCTCGGGATTTTGTTAAAAAAGCGTACACATTGACCTTTAAAAGAATTGCTAACCTTATGGAGCCTAGTAGTGGGCACAGCGAGTTTATTTTTATGCCTAGTGTTTACACTATGATTGTCACTTTTCTTTGTGAACGAGCTCATATGTTTACGAGTGTACATCACATTCTCATATATGTACTGACATGTAACCGTTAGTATATTTATATCCTTAAATTTTTTCCGTAATGATTCTTGGGGACCCATATTGTAAACTGCGCGAACAACCCTCTTCTGCAACACAAATATGGTGTTGATATCTGCAGCATGCCCCCACAGCAGTATGCCATATGACATAATGCTGTGAAAGTAGCCGAAATATACAAGCCTAGCGGTATCTACGTCTGTGAGCAGGCGGATCTTTTTGACGGCATATGCTGCAGAACTAAGTCTCTTCGACAATCTTTCAATATGTGGGCCCCACTGAAGCTTATTATCTAAAGTTATTCCTAAGAACGTTGTGGTATCTACGAGATCTAACTGTTCATCTTTTATTTTAACATTAATATCTACTTTTTTAACGTTGGGTAAAACAAATTTTAAACACTTTGTTTTCTTTCCATTAAGTAGCAAATTGTTTACATTGAACCAATTTACTACTTTAGAGAGAGCATTGTTTACATCGTCAATAACGACTTGTTGCCGTTTCAATTTAAATAAAAGCGAAGTGTCATCTGCAAACAATACAATCTCATGATCGTCCTTTACAATATAAGGAAGATCATTTATGTATATTAAGAATAGGAAGGGTCCAAGTATAGATCCTTGAGGAACGCCCATAGTAACCATTGACCCCGGGGATCGCTTTCCGTTAACTTCAACTCTTTGTACTCTTTGTACTCTTTAATGCTAATTCTGCCAATGTCCGTACAATATCGGTTGTCGGAAAACTCAACTATCACGGTTCATGAGATACAGCCTGGTGACAGACGGACAGATAGACAGACAGATAGACAGCGGATTTTTAGTAATAACCCTATTACTTTGGGTACGGAACCTTAAAAATACAGCCGAATTGTTTTTGTGTTGGTAATTGGTTGGAAATAAAACAAGGAGCTATCACGAATTCCGCAATTTCCCTTCAAACTTTTTACCACTAAGTTGCTTAACTGTCGTATACTGGTCGCATTGCAGTGACCTCGTGACCCCAATGCAGCATTCTACAAAAATGTGGTGCATAGGCGCCGGCAGCAGGGTGCAAAGGGGTGCATTTGCACCCCACTGTCGAGAAACAACACAAAATATTACGATTTTATGGCATTATATTCTTATTTTTGGTCTTTTGTGTCTTAAGCCACACAAATTCGGCCAATGTCCGAGTTAATGTATAATACTTTCGCAAGTTTTTTCATGCATTAGGGTTAATTGTAACAAAACATAGCCAGTTTATTTCGGAAAAATTACAAGAATATTTACAAACAGAATGATATAATTAACAAAAAATTGAATTCACACTCGAGTCATCGACCACGGAGTATTTTTGTGCGAAGCATATTCAAATACCCGCGCATTTGAATTTGACATTGACATTTGTCATAGATGATTTAACATAATTAGCTTTTAATTTTAATAGTATAGTATAGATGCAGATTGCACCTCCCTGAATGTATTCCATGGCTATCCCATAGAAATATAGCTCAGAAATAACCTCGATTTTTTATAAAAGTCCTTTTTTTTTAAATAACCTCGTTTTAACCTCGCACAAGATAATTACGTTTATAGCTTACAAAGAGGTAATAAGTAAGTTTTGCAGCTGAGTTTAAAGCTTCCACCCCACGTAAACACACACGTCAAACATACAACTAAATTATTCACTGTAGACGTTTTTGTCTGACTGCAGATCAATATGTAGTTTTTTATTCATTATTTGACGTGTCCAAGCGGTGCTAATATCTAAAGGAATAAATGAGGTTGAGTTTGAACATAAACACTTTTGATGAACGTCGAAATAGTTTGATAACTTGCGTTCCACTCTAAAAGTCTTTTTATGCACGTGATATTTTTTTAATCGTGGTAATGAACATTATTTTTCGAGTTACTGTGTTTTTACCACAATTTGTGAGTCTTTTTTACTCCCGATATTTTGACGCAGTATCATGCGTCACAGTCCCGGGTATATCAATTCATATTTATTAAATATCGGTAGTCAATAGAACGCTCGAATCGTAGTATAATTATCTCGGTAACTTGAAAAATAATTCACAAAACGATTTTTTTTACGGTGGACACACTAACAAATAAAATTTATAATTAGTATCTACGTACCTTAGGAATCATTAGTTCGAATCACACTTTGGTCCCCATTTCATCTAGTTCTCTCTCGTTTTCCACTGCCAGCAGTGTCTGCAATAAGTCCCCGTATCAATAAAGGTTATTCATTTATTTATAATGGCAACATTGTGACCCGCTTAGCGACCTATTTTTCTCATATTAAAGTCTCTCAATGAATGTTTGCCTTATCCGTACGCAATAGGGGTGAGTTTAGCTTGAAGATGTTTCCAGTTATGGCGCATTGCTGCAGTGACGTCACGTTGCGTAGCGGGGAAGTAGGTCAGTGGGTGCCGGGGACGCCCTTAGACGAATGAAATTTGAATCGTGAAGATTTTCGATCGCAGAACCTTACTCCACAGATTAACAAACGTTGCTTTACAAGGAATACATTTTTGGATTCCCGCTTTTTTATTTGTCAAATAGAATCGCAATGTTCTGGAAGTGTTTTCAAACTTCGAATCGAATTCAAATATTTAGCTCTCGACTTAGAGAACCGTGTTTTGAGTTTGATAGCTGGGCTTTCGTTGTCTATGGTTATTGAAATGTAAGATATATATATTTTTTTCTATCGGGTAGATGGTTCATGCGCGTACCTATTGTACATCGTATTGCTAACCAGTAGCTTGCAACTTTTATGGCGTCTTTTGTGTAAGGGCAGAATGGACATACAAGCAAGTGTGGGAATGATTGCCACAATGACAATTCGAACTGACCTGGTAGCTACAAAAGGAATAGTTAGGTTTATGACTAGCCCCACAGCTTAGTTTGTTTGCCTTCTGCGCTGTAGGAATTGGTCGATACCAACCCAGAACATTTGTATGACGCGCATAGCTGTTTATTATATCTTATTATTATGTATTTACAAAAAAGATCTAAGTTTTCTATTAGCTATTATTCCTAGTTTAGGGTTAGATGAATGTTTGTTAATATATACAATTGTGTGAAAGCTGCTGAAAAACAAATTCAGATCTGTTTGGTGACTCCTAAGACATTTATAAAAAGCATAAAACTATGCTTTTCTAATACTGTTATTATTTTATCTTTTTTATTTACGTTTTAACCAAGCTACAAAAGCTTGGTTTTTTTTTCAACCCACTATCAAAGGTGGATAATAATTGAGTTGTATTTTTTGTTACGTCATCTCCGTCATGTATCAAACAATTTGGTAAATTATTTTTGTATTTAAAGAATGTGGTTTCAGACTGGTCCCATAGAAAATTTATTAAAAATTTATTCGCCCGTTGCATACCGAATTGAATGTTTATTTTTTTAAAATGGTAACCCTTAAGTGTGAGAAACGATGGATGAATGAAAATCGATTTTTTTCGATTATTGATTCAAATGCTAAGTTATTTTAGGTAATAATTGGTTAACTAATGATGATATATTTTTAATTGTTGCAGGAACGAAGTGGATTGGACAATATGCGGTCATTAGAACATTATCTGACAGACATAATGAGGGCAGACACCTCGGAGCACATGAAAGGTAATATATTCCACGGAAGAAGTCCCCTGGAGAGGCGGTAGTTTCTACGCCAAAGCAATATTCCTGTTTGGGTTTACGTTAGTTCCTTTCTTTGCCGCGGGACTTCTCCCGTCAACCAGGTTACGGTTTGATCATTTATATAGTTTATATAGAGGTATTTATTAAATAAATATGTATTAGTGTATTATAAGTATACATTAGACTATGTGAGTGCAAATCCCTACCACTTTTATCACCTCTCACTAGTCTCAAAGGTTTGCTGGAAGAGAACTCTTTTTAGAGTTAAGCTCGCCTTTGTACATACTCTTTAATTATAGTTTATATTTGTTATATTTTGAGACTTATCATCCCCGTCTCGGGTGATGGACGCTGGATGAATGCGACTCAGTAAAGATTTGTATCTCATACTGAGTCGCGCGCATTACTGTTGTCATGGGCGAGGGTCACCACTTACCATCAGGTGGGCCCTCAGCTCGTTCCGTCAATTATTCAAATTAAAAAAAAAAAAGTGTCTCGTTGTAGATATCCTCAGAGTCCCTGTGCCCCCCGGGTGGAAAGGGGGAACCTAAACCGGTGACGGCTCCGTGACTTAGTTGGTAGTAGCCCTGCCTTCAGAACGAAGGGTCCCGGGTTCTGCTGCTGCTTCCGGGATGCTGTTTGTGTTGAATATGATTTTTTTTTTCGGGTCTCGGTGTTAGCGACACAGGGAATCCTGGTGCAGGGGTATGAGTGTGTTAAAGTTTGACAACTTGTGTCAATTACTTCCGCTGTACCTGGTAATCTGCCGCCAAGCAGTGGTGCTCTCGCATTGCGGTATTCTGGTGTGGTTGTGTGGAAATTTCAGGCTTATACATCCCAGTCTTAGAAACCCAACGAAATGCGACTTGGGTAGGGCTTGCCGCCGAGCAACAAGCATTCGCATTGCCGTGTTCCGGTGGTAGGGTGTGGCTGCCGGTGAAATCGCATGCGCATGTGTATCATCCCCGTCTCGAGTGATGGACGCAGGATGATTGCGACTCAGTAAAGATTTGGAGTTCATATTGAGTCGCGCGCATTACTGTTGTCATGGGCGAGGGTCACCACTTACCATCAGGTGGGCCCGCAGCTCGTTCCGTCACATTTTCAAATTAAAAAAAAAGAACGAGTCTCGAAGCCCATCTCGCGCTAAGCGTTCCATTCAGTTTATACGGTCCAACTCACAACTGGTCACAGACTATGTCAACCGTGACTTCCTTTTTAGCGATACTGTAAGGTCAGCAAATAACGATTTTTTTTTAAAATATTTCATAATTTTTTTATCAATTCAGATAAACAATAATATTTGAATAAGTGATATTGTTAATTATTAAAAATAAAATTTGGTTTAATAAAATAAGTTGGTTGCGGGGCAACTGGCAGAAGTTAACCATGAAAAAACGCGACAATTTATTTGCTTTCAGATTTTCAGATCCCATAGTTTTTTATCAAAATCGGTTTAATACTTTGGTTGTTAAATCAAAGTAACTGCAAAAAATATGTCAATATGTAGGGTGTACCCCCTATATTCGAGAAAAAAGGGATGAAAATATTGAAGTCGGATTTTTATAAATTTTGAACATATTACATATCTAATGAATGGATACTTTTAATTATTAAATATATTTGTAAATCTTAATATAAATTTTTCAAGTGGCTCCGTGGTTGGTAGTAGCTCTGCCTCTTAGTGCAGAGGTATGAGTGTGTAATCGTCTGTTTATTTATTATATTGTATTTAAATAAAATAAGATAAAAATCATGCACAGAGGTTTTTCTTTGTATTATAATTCAAATAAAATTAACTAAATTCGGTACAGTCAGAATAGCAAACGCATAATTGCTTTAAACTTGACATAGTTTGTTTTGTAGACGGTACCGTAAGTGTTACAACAAACATCATTCGAGACGTAGAGTTGCTAGAAGTGGCTTCAAAAGAAACCGGTGGAATTACATGCGCATGGGACATAACATACCCTCGGGTGACGCAGCGGGTACTTAGGTCTTATACTTCGGTTGGGGACGACCAAGTTCTATTTCCGTTATGGGCGGTGGTAACCACTTAACATGAGATGAGCCTTCAGATCGTCCCGTCAATTTTTTCACATAAAAAAGGACGATTTCGTTTCCGTCCGTGTAACCGATATCGGCCTTACTGCTCAGTTGGTTGCAACTCTGCCTTCTGCCCTGTACGTAATGGGTTCGCTTCCCACCCGAGACAAACGTGTGACAAAAATAAATCTATATAAATAAAAATCTATTTCCGACTGTAAGAGATATATATAGTATAGGTAGCTTATACATTCAAAACTTACTGGCTTACGTTTAATCCCGAAGGAAATATTGCTGGCGTCGCCAACCGCGATAAAACCCGCGGGGCGCAGCTAGTAATAAATTATCTAATATGACTGTTTCTTCATTTCAATATTAATGGATTCCAAAAGTAGGTCAGTTTTAATCATACGACTGTAGTATTATAATATCGGTGATGCGACCTTGAAACGCATTCATTAATCTAACATTTATAAAGTCCATTAGAATATAAAATACTAGCAGCCCGTCCCGGCTTCGCACAGGGTAGTGACATAACTACAATAGTTGGACATATGCTACCGCGGAGTTTTTTGTAGACATTATGATGTTCTTCAATATTGTTGTACATTATTTTGTTCTATCGCTAATAGTTTCGGCAGCGCATTCGACGAAAGACATTTTAAGACTCATTTTTCTACACCTTCGGTTACATTGTTCAAATTTTACCAAGGATCCCTAATTTTTTTCAAAATGAAATGTAGCCTATGTCAAATTGGAAGAATGTAGCATTCTATTGGTGAAAGAATTTTTTAAATCGGCCCAGTACTTTTTGAGCCTATTCATTACAAACATACAAACATAGGTACAAATCTTTCCTCTTTATAATATTAGTGTAGATGATACCTATTAAGTGCTTCGGTCGCGCAAACACGGTTCCGTACCACCAATAGTACACACATTGGTACACCCATTAAAATTATAAGGCAGACTTACATTAGTTGAGAAATTGGTTCTAGACAGTGTACCACCGAGACGGAATGCGAATAGCACTCCTATGCAGACAATGCCTCACTTGCTGGAATTCAGATCCTGCCCAAATTCCAGCACTATGGGAGATTTAATGCGGGCTACCAGAGCAGCCACGGACGTAGCGAACTTTTTGGCGAAGTCAAAGTCAAACTCATTTATTCCTTTAGATCTCAAGTATCATTTGGACACGTCAAATTTTACACATATTCGTGAGCATATAACGTGTCACAGGAACGCCCCAGGTACATTACATGCACACAGATATGTCAAATTACAGTCAGTGCATTTTTCTTATTGGAACGAAGTTTTGGAACGAAGTTCCTTAACGCGCATTGTGAAAGGGGGCTAGACGGAAAAAATTCTCGCGAAAAGTTGTAACGACACTTTTTGCTATTGCAAGCCGTGCGGGGAGCGTATGTTTCTCTGTCTCTCTCTCTCTCTCTCTCTCTTATAGAAAGCAGATTATTACTAAAATTGAGGCTACTAATTAAGTTTATCTTAATATATATAAATCTCGTGTCACAATGTTTGTCCTCAATGGACTCCTAAACCACTTAACCGATTATAATAAAATTCGCACGCCATGTGCAGTTCGATCCAACTTGAGAGATAGGATAGTTTAAATCTCAAATTATAGTCGCAATTTTAATTTATTGCTAATTATAATATCATATAACAAAAACGTTAGCCACAGCAACGCGTGGCCGGGTCAGCTAGTATTACATTATATTTGTTAACAATATTTTTTTTTTATTACACCTTAAAAAAAAAATTACAATTCCTTCACTAATTGATCGAAAGGTACTTCGTTCCATCCGGGTGTCCCTTGACACCTCTCAACTTTTTTGTTAAGTTTACGTTCCAACCCGTTACGAAGTTTATTATAAAATTTTATCGACACGAAACAAGCTGTCGTTTCAATCGGCGCTAACTGCTTGGAGCACAATAGATTACGCAATCAGACCTTGGTGGTGCATTGTTAACTAATTAGCTATAGTCATACCGTTTTCGAGTTTACAGGTACGCTGTAGCCAGTTTACTATACGAACGCGCCTCTGTGTCGCAGGTGTACCCTAGTACCCTGGTGGTAAAGGAGCAACCAAAAGTAGCAGTAGAACTTGTGACAGTTCGTCCGGAGGTACTGCCACTACACCGTATCAGCCGCCAAATAGTGCTCGCATTGCTGTTCCGGTGGAAGGGTGTGGGTGCTGGTGAAATCATATGGGAATGATATGTATAATTCCCGTCTCGGGTGATGGACGCAGCAGGATGAATGACTCAGTAAAGATTTGGATCTCATACTGAGTCGCGCGCATTACTGTTGTCATGGGCGAGGGTCACCACTTACCATCAGGTGGGCCCTCAGCTCGTACCGTCACTCATTCACATAAAAAAAAAAAAAAAAACAAAATAAATTAAATATTTTAGGGGGCTTCTCATACAAAAATTTGATTTTTACTTTTTGTTTTATAGATAATGGTACGGAACCCTTCGTGTACGAGTCCGAATCGCACTTAACTGGTTTATTTTGTTTTATGTATCTTATCTCAGATCTCCGCTATTTACCAACTGATGTGGATTTTTTGTTTTTGAAAGGATATTTTTCCAAATTAATCCCATAGAAAATTTATCAAAATCGGTTCAATAGTTTGGTTGTTAATCAACATAACTGGAAAAAAAATTACATTAATGTAAACGAAGCGTATTTGGATTTCCTTTAATTTTTTTCTTCATCCGTTGAATACTGATTTGGATGTTTGCTTTTTTTTTCAAATGGAAGAGTGTATCTCCTAAGGGTGAAAGTATAGTCAGTTTTTTCGTTTTTTTTTAAATCAGTCTCTGGTTTTAGAACTAAACGATGCTTACTTTACAGTTAATCTACCAACAGAGTACTGGAGGTAGATTAATATAGCAACGTCGATTACTAGTAACTATTAATTTCTCATCCATTGTTTTATGTTCTGATCCGAACTGCGACTAAACATATCCTACCATGATACTCCGACATTTGGTTAAAAATAACCATAGACTAAAATCTAACTCTAGCATCTCGTGACTATCCATACAATACTAACCAACACACCTTGAGCCCTCGCACCTTGATTAACAAACGCAACGCCATCTCTATACAAATTGGACAATGATGCAACTACATGGATAACCCGACAAAATGTAAGCGACGGCAAACGTGCAGCGGAGACAGCGCACCGATGATTTTTAAAATGGTTGTGTTACTGCTAGGGAATTATGCAGCCAAATTCAGGAGGTAGGTTACAAGCAGTATTTTGGGAGATGCTAACGCCATTAAACATATCTGGGTTACATTTGTGGGCGACGAGACTCAGTGAGACGGTGTAGTCAACGCGCGAACGTTGTTTGATAAACGATTTTTAAATTCTAATTTCGTGTCGTGGGTGTAATAGTTTGTTCTATTTTCGAAAATAAAAAATATAGTGCGTGCTCTGGAGTGCAGTGACCCCAAATCTGTAAATGCTGAAAGGTAAAGAGTGGGGAAAGCGGAAACTTGGCGTTGCTGTAAGGTTTTCATTGCTGAATGAAAATGATCTATGTTGGATGTGAAAAACAGGTAGCTGTGAAAATACCTACAGCGATCTGTCGTAGTTCTACAGCTAGCTAATAGCCATACTCTAATGAGTCATTTTTTTTTATTGGAATTGGAATTTCTTCGTCTCTGTAACTTTTCTTCTTTACGTATACTGCATATCAATTTTCGTTTCGCTGAAATTTTGCAAAGCTTTACTTGCAATATTAGATAATTTAATAAGCAAATGTTAACCTATAATTTAGTTTTTGACAAAGAATAAATAGTAAAAAACGAATATGCGTTTTTTTACGATTATTAAAATATAATTTTAGTTAAGGTTATTGAGTTGACAAAAAACTCTGTAATTTTTTCTCTCTTTCATTCAAACTTGGCGGAAAAACAAATTCCTCGGTAAAAAACAATAAGATGACACGAAAGTCTAAGAAATATTCTAGAAGAGACGATGGAGGTTCCTATCTATGAGTATTTACTAATACGTGGATGAGGATATCAGTGGCGTAGTGGTTCGAGTAAACGAGAATCACAGGTTCGGTTGCTGTACAGGACACATAATATCTTTCACGCATTTATTTGTATAAAACGTTTCATAAATACAATATCTGTGACAGAACGAGCTGGCTAAATCCGGTGGCTTCAAGTAGTTTTAAGCGGTTACCGCCGCCTATAGACAACCGAAGCACGACTCAAGTCCTACCCTACCAAGTATAAAATACCCAAGCTGGATATGAAATGCCTCATGTGCCCGTAATTTCACCGGCACCGACACCCACCGAAACAGCAACGTGGGAACAGCAACGTGGGAACAGCAAAAGGGTTGGAACAGACGTAAACTTTACCAATAATATTAGCTTAAACACAAAAACTGACAGTAATTTAACATATCTGTGTGCATGTAACGTGCCTAAGAAGCTCCTGTGAATTGTTATATGCTCATGAATATGTTTACATGCGTGTGTAAAATTTGACGTGTCCAAACGATACTTGAGATCTAAAGGAATAAATGAGTTTGAGTATTACTAGATTACTAGATGTGGTGGCAGTACTACTCTGGATGAACTTGGCACAAGTTCTAGAAAGTCGCTCCCACTGTTTTACGCTTATCTCTTTCAAACTACGCAACGTAATTTAATGCAGTTTTCAGCAATAGATAGTGATTCCAAATGATACTTGAGATCTAAAGGAATAAATGAGTTTGACTTTTGACTTTCAAGAGAACGCACTGGTAGTTTCAAACGACACTGATGCTAACCGTGCGAAGCCGGGGCAGGTCGCTAGTTATTATATATTTCACTAGCAGCCCGTCCCGGCTTCGCACGGGATAGACAATTATTTATTTTTGGAAATTTGTATATAAAACACTTTTTTTCATGTAGTGACATAACTATAATACAATAATTGGACGTATGCTACCGCGGAGTTTTTTGTAGACATTATGATGTTCTTCAATATTGTTCTACATTATTTTGTTCTATCGCTAATAGTTTCGGCAGCGCATTCGACGAAAGACATTTTAAGACTCATTTTTCTACACCTTCGGTTACATTGTTCAAATTTTACCAAGGATCCCTAATTTTTTTCAAAATGAAATGTAGCCTATGTAAAATTGGAAGAATGTAGCATTCTATTGGTGAAAGAATTTTTTAAATCGGCCCAGTACTTTTTGAGCCTATTCATTACAAACATACAAAAATAGGTACAAATCTTTCCTCTTTATAATATTAGTGTAGATGTCGATATATATATCACGTGGTTTACATGGTCAACTGTTGTACACAAATAATATATTGTACCTTGACACAAAACGCAATTTAAGTCGGTGATTGTAAAAAATTAGACAAAAAATAACCTCCGAGGTGACAAAAACCACCCTAAAAACGAAAATCATTGCTGGGGTCTTATTCTTATCAAATTACATTTTAATTATGATTTTGATGTAACATTTAACAGCAAAAAATCGAAAGTTTTATAAAAAATACAATGTAATAGAATAAGTTCTACATTTGTAATAAACTGAAATATTAATGATTATTATAATATTTATATACACATAAAAAATTCAAAAAAAACAATCTTAAAGGCTACATAAAGAGTTTTTAATTACATTAAAAACTTACAATATCAATTACAAATTCTCAAATACAAACTTATTCCTTGAAATGCTACTTGCATTTCAAGGAATAAGTTTGTATTTGAGACAATCGTTTGGACATGTAATTTATACTTGCAAACATGCGCGCGCATGTAACGTATCACAGGACCTCCTTAGGCACATTACATGCACACAGATATGTCAAATTACAGCCAGATTTCAAGGTTTAGCTAGTTTTATTAAGATAATGCTTCGAAATTACCTTGAGTGTGTTTGGAAGATCTACTCGTAAATAACGTATATCAATAACAATTACAAAACTTATTCTAACGGCTTCGTAGCTTAGTAGGTAGTAGCCATGGCTTCGAAGCGAGAAGTCGCAGGTCCGATTCCAGCCATGGAACACTTGTGATGAGCGTAAAGTTTGTTCTCGGATCTTGGGTGCATATCTTGTGTCGGTATTGGTCTAAGTCACCTGCAACATAAATAATGAGGGATTTGAGTATGTAAACAGAAATTAAATTAAATTAAATTAAAAAAAAACTGACTTCAATACTTTCATCCATTATTTCTTGCTCTTACGGGGTACTCCTTACCATTTTACAAAAGAACCATCCAAATCGGTATACACTGGGCGAAGAAAATCACAGGGAAGCAAAATACGAAAATTCGTTTACTCCAAGTAAATATATTGGCATATTTTTTCCATTTATTTTGATTTAACAACTAAACTATTAGTAATTAATTGTAATAATTTTTTACGAGACCAATCATAACGCAAATTCTGTCAAACAAAAAAAATATTTTTAATATCGGTGCGTAAGTGACGGGGAAAACAATCTATTCAGCTTTATTATATAAGTAAACATATTAACACCCAGACACAGAACAAACACTTATTTTTGGCTAAGTGTTTTTATGTTTGGCTTGTCCTGAATGGGAGTCGAAGCCACGACCGACAGGCCTGCGCAGAGCCATAAGGCCAGCTTCTTATTTTTGGCCTTTTGCGATAAGGCCAGCTATACATAAGTAAAGCTAATGACAACTGTCATAGCATCCCAATACGCGCGGCCTCGAATTGCCCAACCGGTGATGTTATCAGCGGGCCAAGGTCCATTCAAATGAGCTTGCCTTATTGTTTAGATCAGCTGATTTCGTGCATAGATCTTTTTTTATTGATCTCGAACATAATATTGTAATATAAATATAGGTCACGCGCTACGCGTCTCAATTTCAAGAGGACACGCTTAGATCAAAAAAATTACGAAATTTAAAATCGAAAAATAATACGAGTTCAATTCTGTCATCACTAATTTTTCAGTCTTATGGGGCGCCCTACCATTTTTAAAGAGATACATCCACCAGCCGAAGAAAACAGTTACAGAAAAGCAAAATACTAAATATCGTTTTCTTGGACAACATATTTTTTCCATAAGCTGGAAATGATTCAACGACCAAACTATGATACTTGAGATCTAAAGGACAAAATGATTTTTAGGATTTTACCACCGCCTATAACATAATAATATATTATCGGTGTAGTGCGCTGTAGCCAGGGGAAAAATTTGAGCGATGTTTGTTCTGTGAGTGGGTGCTAATCATATATAATGATACAAAGTCCCCCCCGCCGCGTCTGTCTGTCTAAACGCGATAACCTCGAAAACCACCGCTCGTATTTACATACGTTTTCCACCAGTAGACGAAGTTATTTTATGAGGAATTTTAGGTATACAATTCATTAAGGTTTTATAAAGTTTAACAGTGGCGGCCTTAGCGGGTGGCAAGCAGGGCAACCTCCCGGGGCCTCGCTTTTGTAGGGCCTTGCACCCTCGCAGAACAACCCGTTTTTTGTTTTAATGTACTGCAGCTGTCCTTAAGAGGATGCTGACGATTTCCAGTAGCCCTGTACACTCGCAATATCTAACGCCGCCCTTGCAGTTTAACAGTAAAATATATTAAATACATTATGAAATATATTCTTATTCTTTGTAGAAATTGGCTGAATGACAATGATTGTAGAAGATGTAGAAAAAATTTGGTGATTATCCGCCACGCCGCGTAAACCGATAGAGTTAATGAAAATAATGTATTACGGAACAATTTCTCTAAACTATAGCAACTAAGGTACTCCTATATGTTTTTCGTGTAAGATTTGCACATAATAACTAGCAATACTTGAATATACTCGTATATTTATTTATTTCGCGTATCTCGGAAACGGCTCTTACGATTTGGATGTAATTTTGTGTTTAGATAGAGTTTTGCTATATAAGTTTACCTGTTTAATTGTATTTCTTGTAAAAACGTATTTCTTTTACAAAAAAACATTTTACACCTAATACGAGCGAAGCTCGGCCGCTACTTTCTTAATTGTTTCTTTCTTATGAACCTTCTCCTGAACAAACACAACATAATTTGTTGAACAAACACAAAATGATTTCAGATGGGTCTTTTAAAAAAAAAAAATCGGTTAAATAGTTTAGTTGTAAATCAAAATAGGCCAGGTTCGTCCGGAGAGGTACTGCCACACCTTGAATTTGTCGCCAAGCAGTGCTCGCATTACTGTGTTCCTGTAGAAGGGTGTGGGTGCCGGTGAAACCACATGCGCATGAAACGTATCATCTCCGTCTCGGTTATGGACGCAGCAGGATGAACGCAACTCAGTGTAAGATCCAAATCTTATACTGAGTCGCATTACTGTTGTCATGGGCGGGGTCGCCAGTTACCATCAGGTGGGCCCTCAGCTTGTTCCGTCTTCCGTTCCGTCAAAGCTATACTTAGTTTAGGGCTAGATGGCGCTGTGTGAAATATTCATGTTATTTATTTATTTCTAGCGGTTCCACACGCTAGCCTACCTTCCTCATAAAGTGGATATCCTAACAAAAATATTTTTTCAAATTTGACGTGTCAAAACAAGCATACCCTTCAGTTTGATGTTACTATAGATTTAGTGGTATATCAACTGAAGATTTCCTCCAAATTTCCGCTTTCCATCAACTTGAGAAATCAGTGTTCAGTGCTAATAATGTTTTAACTCCAGTGATTGGTGCTAAACAGTCTCAAAAATGATTAATGAACATTTGATGAGCAACATGGCATATTACGGTAAGTCTAATTTAGATTTCTATAGACAAAAGGTAAAGAACCTTTTTACGAAGCCTTATTTGAAAATTCTGTGTAAATTTCAGTCGACTACCATTATGCGGTTCAAAATATACAGCCCTTCAAAGTTCGAATTGAATATCTTTTTAAGCTTGATGTGAAACCCTAAAAATGGAATGTATTTATCTGGAATCTAGAATAAGTTATAGAACTAACTAATGAAGCTAACCATACCAATGAAACCTTTTATAAAACAACTTTATTATTTTTATATTCGAAAGAGGTTTCAAATCGGCTTATTTGCTATCAAAACTTCTGTATGGAATATGGGAAATATCAGTTTGACTAGAAAAAGCCTGAATGAAATTCCCTCTCGACGCAGGCTCTTTGTAATACTGTCTCCGACGGGTTTCTTGAACATTGGTTCCTAAATGACGGAGATCTGAGATAACAAACATTATAAAAATACAGTCGAATTGAGAATCTCTTTTTTCGAAGTCGGTTGAACTAAATAGGAATCCTACGCGATCAGTCCCCGGGTGTGTTTAAGAAAAAGCTATGCAGGTCACCTACCACTTCCTACTGTCCTACTTCTGGTCGCCATGGCAACGGCGGCCATATTGCCGTTGCCATGGCAACGCGCGTGCGCCTTTGACACATTGATAAGGCGTGGTGATAAGAAATCCATGCAGAAATATGCAGGTGGCTTTTTTGATCCATTCTGACCTGTTTGCGTTTATTCCTGTCCGTATTATTGTATAAGCTAGGCCAAGAGGTTAAGTCAATATGAGACGATGGGAATCAAGAAATTATTGAGAAAAGTTGTTTGTAAGCCATTTACAAAACCACACCACTCACCACCGTTTGATACCACACTCGATTGCAAGATAATCAAAATAAAATAATAAAATATTATATTTCCAGCAAAAACAAATTTTTAAGGCATAATATGGTGACAATAATCTGCTATTTTAAATTTTGACATAGCCAGTGTCGTTTTCACAATTAAGACGAATCCAAGCTAAAATCCATAAAACTGTTTATACTACAGACCGTGACAAAGAAATATACATACATATCTATACACAAACTGGGAAAAAAACATATCCCTCCTTCTGGTGCAGTCGGGTAAACAGTGACCGAAATTATGTTTTATTAAAGTCACAAAATCCAGCCATTGAATCATGAAGGTGTAACAAACATACATAGAGACAAACTTTCGCATGTATATGTATATCATAAATATATCCTCCTTTATGAGTGATATTAATCAAAAACTAAATGCTCAATTTAACAAAAATCAGTAGCTACTTTACATGATATAGCCGTAAAGGAAATCTTACTTATATTATAAAGAAAAAAGTTTGTATGTATGTTTGTGTATTTTTGTACCACTTTCACGCTCAAACGACTCAACGGATTTGAATGAAATTTGGTACCAGGACAGCTTATATCCTGAATTAGCTTAAACCCTGTTACTTTAAATCCCGGAAAACTGCGGGAAACACCGCGGGGCCCAACTTGATTAAAATAACGACAAAAAATCATCAAAGATGGCTGTGTCGCAGGTGCCATGGCAGAAACAAACACAAGAGCAAAGTTAGATCGCACAGTTATCACCGATTAAAAATATAAGGGTAGCTGTATAAGGGTTAGTGGGTACTAGTACTCACTTCAAAGCTGTTTACGTCAATACATCCTTTTATACATACTGCTGAAACTTGTTGACATTTTTGTATTGAGTTCTTTGACATTACGTTTTTATGTTCCTGACGAAGCCTCTCTACAGCAGTAATGATCTTTTAGTAAGTTGTTTTTAATTACTGACATTGCGCTTGATTATTGTATTTACAAGTTAAATCACGGTATTTTGTCTGTATTCTGAGTATGTAAAATTTATCTTTAGGTTTTGACGATACAGTGTTCTATATGTACCAAATTGTGGAAATAAATGAAATGAAATGAAAAAACATCCATACATAGGATCATAGCACTACATAAGGTACGGATGCAACCTATAAAATAAATTGGATTGCCTTAGAATAGCTGCAAGGCAGCGTAAAATGGATTACTTACTTAACTTAGTAAGGTGGTATGCCTGTCTCCTTCCATTGTTTGAAACCGCCAAGCATTAAACCATGAGAACATTTTCATTTGACATCCAAAAGAGGTTGTCACATCGTTTGTTTTTAGGTTTCCGCACTTCAATAGTGAAACAGAACACTTTTGGGTCACTTCGTTGTCTGCCAAGACCCTTTGTCAGGAACCCTTTGTGGAGGTATCAAGTTGAGATTAATATCAAATACCTGATTGATATTAATCTCAATTTTTTCAGCAGTGAAAAAAGCAAGTGAGATGTGAAAAAATTAAACTTCTATGTCAACGCAATCAAAAGATATAGCCGTTTATGCTAGTTTATGCCTATAGGGTGCTTCCGGTTGAAATATAAGCATGAAATTTGGCAAGAAGCAATGTCATGTAACACAAGTAAAGGAATAAATCTGGAAACAGTAAATTTAGGAAAGAAAGAAGAAAAGAAAAATACTTTATTGACAACACAAAAAGTAGGTACAAATAATAAACAATATATAATAACTATAAATAACAAGTGAAAAGAGAAAAAATAAATAAAAAAGTAAAAATATATAATAATACAGTAAATATTTCAGTAGGCCTACTTTCCGGAGTCAATAGGCACCTAACTCATGTGTTGCACTGACGGGCAGTGCAACGCTGGTATTCTGCTAGGGCCTGGTGGTTGACAAAAGGGGCTAATTTGTAGTTGCATCACAAAAAAACAATACATGAAACAAACCTAAGTTACCGTAACCCTCGGTGGTAATCTGCCAGCAAGCAGTGGTACACTCGCATTGCTGTATTCCAGTGGAAGGTTTGAAATCACAGGCAAATGAGACACTACATCCCCGTCTCGGATAACTGGCGCAACGGGATGCGACTTGACTCTTCTCATACTCCGGTCGGGGACTATTTAACTGGTATTACTGTTGTTATGGGCGGAGGGAACCACTTAAAACCAGGCGGGCCTTCAGCTCGCCACTTTTGTAAAATAAAAAAGTATGCGAAGCAAGTATTATTATATAATAGCATGTCTTAGAACCAAAAATTCAACGACATGTGACATCTACCAATCCGGATTCCCTTGGTAGAACAAAGCCCATTCACTCTCAATTATCGAGAGTAGGCCGGTGTCTGCAGTTGGAACACTAGCTGATATGTATAGTTGCACATATTTTAATCTCATTAAAAAAAAGTTAAAGTGTATCTATCTGTCTCATTAGACACAAATGAATATATTGTATCCCGATAGCTATGTCAAAAAAAGTCAGACTTGATGATCGATGGAGATTTTTTTACAAGTTTTATACACTGTCGGTTCGTTGACCCCGCACGTGCGCGCATGCGTACAAACATCTTTGTAGGTATCCTGTAACTGAATCATATGGTTTTGGACATTATAAATACCATTCCACATGCATAAATTCACATTATTTCATCAAAAGTTTAGGCAGTCTGAATAGGGTAGTTTCTACACATTCGATTCATTCATTCATTCATTCATTCGATAGAGGCGAATAGTGTGAAAGCAAAAACATGCGCGTTTCTGTGTTTGTCCATGCCATCTGGGTCACAGAGAATCATAGTCAAGGGTAAGAGTGAGAAAATGTTAAAAAAAAATTCGTACGTAGTCTCATAGAAATCTGTTCTAGTTATTAAGTACTAACATCCTTATATCTTAAGTTTTTTACGCCATGGTCCATGTTGACTGAATAAAGATTACTATTATAGTCAATAACTAACTGATTGCGCCCATCACCCAGGCGAGGGTGTACCGTCTCATGAGCTTGTGATTGCACCGGTACCTACAGCCTCTTCAAGTAACACAACAATCCCAATGCACCGCTGTTTAGTGGATTACCAGATTACAGTATTTCTCCGGACGAACTTGGCACAAGTTCTACTTCCATACTTTCCGAGTGGAAAACGTGATACTCAGTCAAGTTATCAACATTAGTCACGTCTGTTTAACTGGTTTCATTGGTTAAAATGCTGTTTATTTACGTGTAGTCTTAACCGCTCTAGTTGCACAAAATTGAGCTTATTTCACGTTCAGAGAACGCCACGACTCTTCTCATGATAACTGGGTCATAGGCAATGAGGTCAACCGATGCATAACATTGTTCTATGTGGATATTATTACAAGCATCCTAGCTTAATGGTTAGTAGCTCTACCTTCTACGCTATACGTCGTTTGGTAAAAGAAAGCTGTACCCAAGACCCCCTCGCTTCACAGGGGATGCATGCTGGAATATAAAACGGTGAAGCGCATCATACATTGCGCAGCTACCAAAGAAATCAGAGTAAGAACAGGCTTACAGAGACTGAGATCTGATTCACCAGAGGAAACGCTGAAACAGTGCTGCTAACAACAACAATCCTCTGGTACATGAAGGAGTTTGGATGGCTGGGTTAGGGTTTGGTTAACAACGGGGGACAATGCACAATACACCCCTACACAGGACCCCCCACCCAGAATTAGAATTAAACTCGCTTTGCAGTCCGAACTGCTACCAACTAGCAAAGATACTAAGAGATAAGTTTTATGTTCTTATTTCTTGCGTTATGGAAAAACCGGCCAAGAACCATTTGTATTCTCACTCTGAGAGTTTCGTAGCACTGTAGCAACTAATATTATTAAGTATGTTAATATAATAACTAATATTATTATAACAGCTCAGACTGATGAGTTTTGTTATGATGAGTTTGTTATGTTGCATACCGTGGACGTAGGCTACTTTTTATGCCAGATAAGTGAATTATGGTGGTGGCTCAGGGGCATATACACCGACTTTCAATCTGAAGATCGCTGATTCAAACCCACCCGTACGTACACCAATGAGATTTTCACTTGAAAAATTGATGTACGCAATACCACGATTTCGAAACGGTGACGGAAAACATCGAGAGGAAACCGGCATGTCTTAGTACAAAAAATTCGAAGACATGTGACATCTACCAATCCGGATTGGGCTCCCGTGATCAAAGCCCATTCACTCTCAATTATCGAGAGTAGGCCGGTGTCCCTACAGAACATTAGAGGCTGCTACGGTAAGTGAAGTATTTGCACTTGCAAGAAATGCAACGTCTCTCAGTTCTTTCCCATCGTCGCATATTAACATTTCCGAGCGTAGCTATTCAATAAATAAACCCTTATCTCAAAATCTACGCAGTATATAATATCATATAGCTAGTATGTAATCTTATAGCAATGAGTACATAATAGCTTATACGCATTTACCCTACTGCGGCTGTCCAAAGGTGAATAATGTTTCAACCTATTTTACCCGCCCGGGTCAAAGTAACGCCCTATATCCGTACCGCCCGGGTGGATTCTAGGTCGACGCTGGGAAAATCAATAGCTTTCCATTCAATAGCGACATTGTTATGGTGTTTTAGTAGAATACCGCAGAGGCTTGGCTGTATAATAATAGCTATAAAGTTAATAGATTAGACATTAGAAGAAGAACAACAAACACAATGATATTAACAAATTATAATAATAGCAAGTGGTTGATATAACAATTGATATACAACCGACTTTGATCCTTTAGTACCTTATTCAGAAACATCCATATAGATATACAACGAGCGAAGAAAAAAGTCACAAGAATGCATATGAATATGAAATTTCATTTACTTGGTTGACATATTTTCCAGTTGTTTTTTAACAATGTGGAGATGGTTTTCACAATCATTTATAGGTTTTTTTTCCGGATGATTTATCCATGCATATTATATTAAAGAAAAGCTAAGAATTCCAAGGATTTGTAAAAAAATATTTAGTATGCTTACATTGCTAATGTAATGCACTAAGGATTCCCTGTGTCGCAGATTACATGGACAAACACAGAAACACAAGACAAACACCCAAGACCCGAGAACAAACTTCATGCTCACCACACAAAGTGTGCCCGGCCGGGAATTGAACCCGGGACCCGTCGGTTCGAAGGCTCAAAACGGAATTGTGCTACGACATACGCCACAAAGCGAGCGTGGTGGCCCAGGGGCGCAGACGCCGACTTTCAATCTGAAGGTCGCTTCAAACCCACACGTGCACCAATGAGATTTTGCTCCAGTTTGGGCTCCCGTGGTAGATCAGAGTCCATTCACTCTCAATTACCGAGAGTAGGCCGGTGTCTGCAGTGGGAACATTAGAGGCTGGTACGGATGGTATGTTTGGGTAGAGGCCACGTATAATAGGTAGCTTCCTCGTTTAAAACGTTCCAACTAACTTCCGAAAGGGGAATGCTTCGATGGCCAGTTTTGGGGGGGCATAGCCCTATTTATTAGTCTATAACAGCTGTTCCCAAACATGTTTAGCGACTGAACCCTTTTGGGAAACCAAATATTTTACCGAGAACTAATATTCAAAAAAAGATTTCGGATTTCAGATTTCATTTATTGACCCTTATAACATTGTTAACGGTATACGTTTTGCACTTACATTTCCTGTGTCGCAGATGACATGGACCCAAGACCGTGAACAAATTTCATGCTCACCACATAAGTTCAACCCGGCCGGGAATCGAACATAGGACCTATCGCTTCGAAGACCGCTACTAACAAGCCCCGGAACCGTTTCTATGCTCGTGCCATTTTTGTCCTGGAAGGCAGAGTACTAAGCTGTGATGCCAGTAAAAACGCGCTAAGTCAGTTGTATTCACGTTTTAGTAAACCTTTTAAAAAAAACGTCCGTTGTTTTTGTCTCGCATTGCAACACTGTTGGCACATTTGCACGGTTCTGCAATATGACATTGGTAGGTGGGCCAATTTAGGTACTAGGTTACACGCTATTCTGAACTTTACATCAGTGCCGTAAATGCTACGTTAATACTTAGATTTGATTTGAAAACAAACAGTTTTCCCACGAGTCTCATTATGATTATGGCTGAATAAATATTATTGTAATATTTTATTCTTAATAACTTTCAGAAAAAGAAGGTTATTTGGTTTAAAGGTTAATTGCGACTCTATATTCATGGCGTGAACGTTAAAATTCCTCTTAATCGCCATTTTCGTTTGCCCAAATAATTAATCCTTTGAATTTTGTAGTCATTTTTGTGAGGCGTAAATTGAGTTTCATTTCACGGATAAAAAAATATCAAATTTATTTCGTTCAATTACACAATAGTTTTTGGTACAAACTTTATTTAAGTTTGGTTTAAAATATATACTAAATAGTTTTGGCGGGAACTTTACAATAAAAACTATTTACACTTCCAAAAAGTTTCTACTTCCCTACTTTGACAGCAACATGACATGGCACACTCGATTAAAAAATATCATAATCAAATTTCGAAATCGATTGTCAGTTTTTTCATTCGTCTCCTTTCGTCGCGGAAATCGGCCGTTTCGGTAGTTTTTACTTCGAGAAAAGTGTTTTTCGGTATTTCCGCGTGTGATATTATGTCTGTGCATACCATTCCGTTGGTTACGCCGTTTATAAGAGGACCGAGGTTCCCGTACAGAAAAAGTAAGTACCTAAACATAGATTTCCAAAAGCCCTTGTACCACCAAATCTTAAGGAGGAAGGAACAAGCGAGGAAAACCAAAGGTTATGAAAAACTCAGCGCCTATGCCAAAGGTATTGCATAAAAACAAATCATTTTATGTTGATGCTTCAAATGGACAGCTATGAATTGTCATCTGTCGCCAGATAGACAAAAAATATTTTTTGTGTCATTGAACCCGTTGGAATCGGGTTGGGACGGGAGTTCGAATCCCACACCGGAAACGTTGGCATGGTCTGGTTGATAAGTGCCGGCAATTTCGAACCGCCCGGATGTTAAGTGGTTACCGCAATACGACTCAACTCCTTACCGACGTATGCGAAGACTTAAGTCGCGTCGCGCTGCGCCCATTTCTCTGAGACATGATAATTTCAAACGTAGAGAATTATTATTATACGTAGAATGTTTATAATTGAAATACTTTGGGGGACCAAGTTGGTCGTGTCTGTAGGTGAGTTCCCTCAGAGTCCCTGTTGTCCCCCGGGTGGTGCGAGAGGAGCACGAAAATTAGCAGTAGAACTTGTGCTGAGTTCGTCCGGAGAGGTATTGCCACCACATCTGGAATCTGCCGCCAAGTTTACTCGCATTACTGTGTTCCGGAGAAAAGCACGGTAAAATTGCAGGCGCTTGAGATTTAACATCGGGCACAACGGGTGCGACTTGGGTCTTCTTATACTTCGGTAGGCCAGGACCTAAGTCGTATTGCTGTTGTTATAACCACTTAACATCAATTTAGTTACAAGAAAAACTTTCGGCGTGTTGAGATTTTATAAATATGTTGACTGTTTTTAATCTTTACTTTAAAAATATGTTGACTGTTTTTAATCTTTACTTTAAAAATGTATTACTAATGAAATCATCCGTAGGTATATTACTAAAACCCAGAATCAGATTTCTTACCTCTTAATACTCGTATTCTGTCTGCCTTTGCTTCGATACAAGAAACATGACCAAAGCACACAGCACGTGATAGCGCGTTTTATCACGAAACGATACGTCATATATAAAAGAAAATTCAGTTAAGAGGCGTACTACACTGTCAAGGCTAGCTGTTGCCCGCGACTTTTTTGCGCGGTTCCCTAAATCTTTTTTTATAAAAGTACCCTAAGTTACTCCTTATAACATCAGCTATATGCTATTGAATCGGTCCAGCCGTTTTGGAGATTAGCCGCAACAATGTCAAAGTCAAAATACTTTATTTCCATTGAATTGTTCAAAAAATACTTTCAAGTCAAGATCTTGGCATCTCGCGTTCTTATTACTGAGTAATCAAGCTTCGCTTCAAGCGCTTCAAGTCGTGAAGTGGCCCATGAGAAAACGCGAATGCAACGTACGCGTGACCATCTTGATTTCATGGGTACATGACCTTGCCACTGTATTTATCAATGTTGACAAAAAACGAGGCCATTGCCCTTATAGGAATACTATGAAGCCAGGATAGTGAGGCAGGATAGTTGCACGGGTGATTTCAAGATTATACCACCTGTGTATCTTCAGGATGCCATCACGTGCTCGCTTTAGATCTCAAGTATCGTTTGGACTATATTCAGTTTTTCTTTTAGTAATAGTGGGTAGACGAGCTGGTGGGCCACAGATGGACCACTTGCAATACCAGAAGCAATGCCGATGCGATACTATCCTTTCGTGTTTCAGCTACTCGTATTAGTTAAATCTGCTGGCAGCCAGGGCTAAGGCTGCGAAGCGGTTGCGGCCACCTGCGCAACAGTAACCCAAATTTGTATAGTTCCTTACATATATTGCTGTGACTTTATTAATTTGAGTTACAAGAAAACTAATTTTTACGGAATAATCATATAGTATTATTTTGATCACTTTTTGATGGCACCTGGGCCATCAAAAAGATATATTCATAATTTTATTAAAAATAGATATCTATTAAATACTCGATGAACATAGTAATCTTGAAGTTGGATCTTAACTTAAACTATATAAGTGTCGAATACATTTGATAGAGGAAATGTATCCAACTAAAAATGCCTTGCAAATCAATATTAGCAACGCACGCCTGTGGAAAACCAAGATTTAAACCTACAGGCAACCGGCACATAAAATAAGAGCTACACAAGTGCTCTTTTGTGTCATATAGAGATTGACATATGTTTTTTTATTTATGTGATTACGTGACGGAACGAGCTGAAGGCCCACCTTGTGGTAAGACCATCGCCCGTGACAACAGTAATGCGACTCAATACAAGATTTGAATCTTTGACTGAGTTGCACTATTCTTGCTGCGTCCATCACCCGAGACGGGGATGATACATCAAATGGCATTGTTAACAAAAATAACAAATTGCAGGACCCTTTAAAAAAATTACGTTTAAGACTTGTACTGTAGTTTAGATATTTGTAAATATATTGTGCGTGTCCATTTGGACATGTCCAAACAATACTTGAAATCTAACAGTTTTCCATTTTTATTTATAATAACTTAAACCACTTATCGATGTAAATAATACAAAAATTAAATTAAATTCTGCTGTGCCACTTTCGTGTTTTTGCAATACTAACGCACGGCAATCGATTTATATTTATAACATGATACTCATAATGTTAATATGCATAAGATATAAATATGTATTTACAAAAAAATAAATTATCTGGTGATCTGGTTCCATATTACAAGATACTAATTTATTATAATATTTATTTATAAACTAACAGATACCTTACGTGTACGTACAACGCTAAAAAAAGAAATAATTTTGTTCCAAATGCATTGTTTTAGTGGTCTAAAACCATTTCCATTATTGCTTTTCTAATGAAACCGGTTTGGGGCACATCGGTTGGATGGTTGCAGTCTTTAACATACTGATAGAAACAATTATTGTCTTTTTGTGTTTCTATAACTTGAAAGAAATCATTAAGGGCAGACTTATAGAATTTCAGTATATCCAACAACGCACGGTACTTACGTATAATTGTAATTAGCTATAATATTTCCCCAGCGCACGCGGATAAAACAGTTCGATAGTGCTTTTTCTTTCTACTTACTTTACATACATCAATATTTAAGGCTAACCAAGAACTGTAGCGTAATGCTAGATTATAGGACGCACAGACAAATACTGTGAGATTTACAACACCCCCGTCTTTCGACATCTGTCTGGGATACAAATATTATAGCCTGAAGTATACCTAGTGATCCCAGTCTGGGCACTTGGGGATCAGCATGAGACAACTGCGCAGTTAGCAATATAGACAGCGCTAACCCTACAAAATGTGAAAAGATGGTGTCCACACGACGCCATTTTGAAAGTGTCCGAGACACATTGAGATCGGAACATTGTTGGCGATGTTTGACCATCAAGCGTTTATTTTTCACTTGGTAACACTGCTTGCTGAGCCAGAGTGCCCTTTGGACCCAGAAATATTCGTGTGCTCTCAGGTAGGGTTGCTAAAGCATTGAAGGTTGGCCTTGGAATCAAATTTTAAACCTTGACTGTTAGCCAATAACAATATTATAATTGCTTTTATACAAAAGTTTCCACGACTAAACTATACAAAAGTTTTATAATATGTGTAGTGTTTTTTTATAATTATGTTTTATCTGAAGGTCGCTGGTTCAAACCCAGACGTGCACCAATGAGTTTCTTCACTTGAAAAAATTATGTGCGCACGTTCTCGTTCCACGTTCTCAAAACGGTGACGGAAAACATCGTGAGGAAACCGGCATGTCTTAGAACCAAAAATTCGATGACATGTGACATCTACCAATCCGGATTGGGCTCCCGTGGTAGATCAGAGCCCATTCACTCTCAATTATCGAGAGTAGGCCGGTGTCCCTGCAGTGGGAACATTAGTGGCTGGTACGATATTAGAATTGTGTGTTTAGTAAGTAAGACAAGTCACAGGCGATTAAAATAATAAAAATCTTTACAACGTAGGTAGGTATTCGTATTTATGGGTGATGTGATGACCATGAAGGCCTACACCGAATTCCACCAAACTGGTCAGAAACTTCTTTCAGCTTATAACAAACTATTTATTTTCGAGCAAAGAATTAATGAAATTGTACCTACACCAAACAAAATTCTATATTGTACACCAAAGTTATGATTATAAACAAAATAATATACAGAATAAAGTTACATTAACAAAGCTAATGTACAATGGGCGGCCTTGTCACTAAGAAGCGATCTCTTCCTAACTTTTGTATAGAAAGGATTTTTAATGTAACGAAAATTAAATACTCACAGTTAGACTCAGCCATCGAATTTATAACACACCTCTTTATGTCGGGATGAATTGCAACTCTTATGCTGAAATCTACCCACCAAGTTTGTATGCACTCGTTGTGCCAACTGCACTGCTGGGTGAGGCCGTAAAAGCTTGGCGTGGCTTGACAGGACGGCACAGGGTGATGACCTGCAATTCGACCCTCTTTGACCCGGGGGGTCAGGGGTCAGTAACTAAACTATCATGGTGACAACTACCGGTGTATAAACCGAGTCACTTTAACCGGTATAAATTCTATAATAGACAATAATTCATCTCTTAATTGTATACAGCAATCACAATCACAATTGACAATTCTAAACGGATTAATGTATGCAATGTAATGTCAGATAATATTCAAAAATTCTAATTAAATTCAATTATGTAAAAGTTGGCATAAAATAAGGAATATTTTCCGGAAGGTTTTATATGTATAATACATGCACATTTAGTAGAGAAAAAAAGTTAATTTCAATGATTTGTTATGATGTCGTAAAAAACATATTTTTGGGCGCTTGCTAATACATTGCTAATTTATTTATTTTATTTTTTACCATTTATGTGAATACAATAAAATTAGGGTTGCAAGATTATAATAAAATTACCCAAAAAAGATGGAATGAATAATGCAATACTGGCTAAACCTTACGAGATTGATCAAAATGATGTATTACGGAATTATATTACGACCTACTTACGTCACACCACTGTACAACCGTGCAAAGCTGGGTCGCTAGGAAACTAATTAATTATTATTTGTTTATGCCTCTAAATACAGATTTATATACTGAAAAAACCTACTGTTTTTTTGGATGTAACAGGCATCCAGATATTTGCTCCTGCTTGGCCCATTGCCAACAGTCGACTAATAACTCATTTCATGTCATTGACTCTGTTTTTCGCGGGCTTATATTATCTGACGCTGTGACGAGAGACGGGAGACGCGGAAACGGTGATGTAAAACATTAAAATAGTCGAGAGATTTTTAAACTTACGTTGGTAACGATTTTTAAGTGACTAACGTTCTTTCTTGTTTCTTTTTGTGTGAGATTTATAATAAGACCTCTAGTGTTGAAAGCTCCAATACACCCCAAACTACAAGCTTTTCCCGCGAACTTCATGTCGCCTACCAGCAATATATATTGTTTTTCCGCGCATATGTTCACTACGCATGATCCCATATATATTTTATGGTACGGCAACACGGGGATGTTACGTCTCATGTGCATGTGATTCCACTGTCACCCAAACCTTTCCTCCGGAATATTGTAAATGCACAACTGCTTGGCTGGTTACCAGGTGTTTAAACCTCGGTTCCCGCCCGCTGTGGGGACCAGGTGTCGAGGCAGCACTTTCCTGTTTTGCACGATATTTACTGCTCCTTTTTGTTGCTCCTTTAGCACCACCAATGAGTGACGTGTACTGAGGGTATTCTCGCACGGACGCGAGCAATTAGACCCCCCAATGGCATCTAAAAAACGATTTATTTATGTCTATCTGTATTGTCTGCAGGCAAGTCACCGTTCTTCCCCGGAGTGGAAGACGCTGGGGTGGCAAGCGGCGCGGCCGGCGCGGGGTCGCCTCTCGGCCCGGAACAGACGCAGGACGTCGTATCCAGGCTCAGCGCAGCTGGTAAGCATCTTCTTAACAATTATCTTATATGTTATAACGCATGCTCGTTGTGTAGTACCTAATATAAGTAATATGAGCCCTGATAGTAGTATCAATAGACGAGGAAAAGATATAGGACGTCGTTTGAGGATCCAGGCTTAGCGCAGCTGGTAAGAATCCTCTGGAACCGGTTATTTCGCATTCTCTTTGTGTACCTATTATAAGTAGAAACTGATGGAAGTTTCAATAGGCAAGGAACAGATACAGGTGGACGTTGTATCGAGGCTTAGTGCAGCTGGTAAGCAGCCTCTGGAGCCATTATTACGCAGAGAGCATGCGGAATAGCATGCTCTCTGTGTAGTACCAGATATAAGTAAGAAACCCTGATGGAAGTATCAATAGACGAGAAACAGTTGCAGTCGTCCAGATTTCGTATTCAGGCTTAGCGCAGACTGTTGGTCTAGGCTGGTACACCCTTAGAAAAACTTACTCTTCAAGCTCTTTGTGCGGAATCTGATAAAAGCCATGGGCATCCATCATACGTGAAAGTGGCTAAAACAAAATACATATAAACTTGGTTTACAACCGGTGTTGGCTTAAAATTACATGATGGTCATCTCCAGAGGCACAATGCAGCGAAATGCTTTTGTGAACCTGCTTTTTGTGTACGCTAGTCTTTTCGAACCTGAAAAAAGTTATTAAAGCCTCATAGAAGTATCCAAAAGGGTCATATAGAAACAAGATACAGGTAATCTATATCTAGCATAAGTTTTCGACTCAGAACAGATGCAGAATGTTATCTCCAGGCTTAGCATAGCTGGTAAGCATTTTTTGAAGCTGCATATTTCGCGTGGTTGTCTATTAGAACTCCTAACTGTAATGATAGGCCTAAAACAAGTTTCCAAGTGTCCAAAAGTAAGTATTGCAGGTAAACTTCCTTTAGTTTTACCGTAGTTGACAATCTGCACCCTTTACAGCTTCTTCACGCGTTCTTTTCAGAAAACTTGATAGAAGACCTTGTTCAAAAACAAGATGTGCGTGACAACTGATTCAGTTTTCGAATCCAGCATTTGTGCATGTAGCATGCTAGAAGCCAAATAAAAATAGAATATTACGAAGTAGATAATTTAGTTTAACAATCAAGGCATTATCAATGTCACGTTTTATCCAGAGTACTTGATAAGTGTATTATTCACATACAAAATAGAGCACAAAGGCTATCCTGCAAGTATAAGCTAAATCGTGTGCTTAGTTTTATATTAGTTTTACTTTCGCAATGCGCATGATCCAGCTCTAGAAGAAACCCTTGTATTGTTCGCAAGACCCATCCTCTGCTGACTGCGCTTGCACCAGAACAGCTACCGACCGACCGACTGACTTCCAGGGTCCTACGGGACCCATGACGGCAGACATCCACTGCAAGATCAGATATTTGCTCGCCATACACTATTCTACAAAGAAAATTGCGAAAAAAATAACATTGGCTATGTTATAATGCTGCAACTATACTAGAAATATTTAGTTAGCGTAATTAAAAACTGGGCTACGCTAATTTATAGCTGTTGCACGAGTGGGAGCTCACTTCGAACAGACCCACCAAGTATGCGTACAGAAGCCCTTTGTGGTCACAGATATCCATAGAAACCCTTATCGGTATGATCTATCAAAGTCTAAGCAGAGTCAAAAAAACATGAGTGTGATCGCATACTACCTACACTACGCCCTGATTAAGCCATCGTGTCGGTTTCCCAGAAGTTACACGTGACTTTTCTTGGCCAATCGTTTTATTGGCATGTTTCGCAAGTCTGTGCGCTCTTATCAAACTGAATCAGATCAGATTGTACTTCCCAATTTGTCTAAGTCAACCTAATCTTACGAAACCGCTTGTAATGCTTAGCAACTCAAAACAACTTGTTTTATAAACAAGGGCCTTAGAGGATTTAACAGCGGCAGCGATACTATCGTTGTTCATAGAAAATCGCAAGTGCCGTGCGTTTCGGCGACTCGAACGAGCAAGGGCGGCCTTAGATATTGCGAGGCTCCGGGCGATCTTTGTGAGGTTCTTGGCGTATGAGGAATTTAGGTGAGTTGGAAGTGTACAGGGCTATTGGTAATCAGTCAGCATCCTCCTAAAGACAGCTGCAGTATATCGAAATAAAAAACGGGTTGTTCTGCGAAGGTGCGAGGCCCTACAAAAGCGAGGCCTCGGGCGGTTGCCCTGCTAGCCACCCCCTAAAGCCGCCACTGCGAACGAGGCTGCATTTGAAGTAACCTATGAAGTATTTAGTCTCTTATTTGAGTTTTTGGAAAGAACTTCAAGAAAATCGATGTTAAATATATACGGTTTGAACCTCGGCCACTGCATTTTACAGTGACGTTTGGGCCCAAAGTTTGGCTATGTTCTTGATAAAACATAAACTGACAGACATAAGCCGGTGAAACTAGAATCATAAAATCTTACACAAAGAATTCACACATAAAAATTTAATTAGCACTCAAAAAAATACGTAGGCTATTAACAGGGGACAAATGTATGGAAGTTGCTTCTTGAGAGTTCAACAAAGAGCACACGGCTTAAGCCAAAACGTTTTACTCTTAACTATGGCGAGCAGTGTCTGGTCCCAGTGAGTCTGCCACAAAGACTCCATCTATCCTCAAGTCAGCGCCTCCGTTTCCAGGTCTGCCGATGTGCGTGAGCGCCCTCGGCTCCCCAGCGCGTTCGTCGCCCGTATCAGCCGGCTCTGAGCACGGAGAGCGGTTTAGTCGCAAGGTCTTCGTGGGGGGGCTGCCTCCGGATATCGATGAGGGTGAGTTTTTCTTCTTTCTTGACATAACTCACACATGATTCCCACCCTGAACAAGCATTTGTGTGCGAACAGAAATGTTTGTTCTGTCTGGGTATTATGTTATAAGTTAATATTCTATCAGTTATCTACTTCCCTTATTATATGCTATGCTTAGTTTGGGGCTAGATGGCGGTGTGTGAAATATGTCATGTCATGTAGAATAAAATACCTATCCATCATTTCGAAGGTAGAGTTAATACAAACTTAGGGACGAAGCACATCTATAGTACGGTGACCTACAATCTCAAGAATAGATACTATAGATAGTTACACTATGGTCGCCCTCATTACAATACGCCATATCCAAGCGGGGATACATTGACAATGAAAGTTTCCCTACGGAAGGCTCACTTTGACAGCATCTCTGCGGGAAAACTAAAATGCCAGGCGGAACAATATCATACGCGGATCGACATCGGACCAGTTTGCGAACAAAGGTTGGGAGTCTGCTAATCGCGTCATGACCCAGATAGCGGCCGACAATGGGAATACGACACGGCGGCGGCCATTGATAGAGATACGACATTGTCGGCTCGATTTGATGTTTCTAAACTCGGTTGAAAAGTAAAGTTAATAGGTTTGCTTCTCGCGCAAACAATAAAATCAAAAAGGTTGTAAAAAATCTAAAATTTCTGACACGTTAATGGTTTAAAATGTAATAAAATTATTTTAATACTTGCATAACTATTTTCATTACATTTCCATGAATTTTCCATATGACTACCCTTGGAGGTTCACCCTATAAAATGAATACAGAATCGTCCAAATTAGCCTGCAATTGGCAAAGAACGTCATGAAAATGTTTGCTTCAGTCGGTGATGAGTTCGATTCCCTTCGATCGACGTAACTCTTACCAACTTTTTGGTTAGAGCAGACGTAAACGTAACAAATAAACTAGTCTTATGTATTTGACTGGCTGTAATTTGACTGTAATGTGTGTATGTAATGTGCCTAAAAGGCTATTGTAACACGTTATATGCGCACGAATATGTTAACTTGTCTCATGTAAAATTTGACGTCACCAAAACATGATTGAGACCTAAAGGAATAAATGAGCTTGAGTTTAAACTTAGCTCATTCAAATAAACTTGACCCAAAACGCATTACACAAGCTAAGAGCCTAGACATTTAACATGGATAAAACATTTAACGCGACACTTAAATAAATTAATTCTAAATCGTTTTTCAATAAATCAATCGCAGAAGATCCGTGACCCGTCGCTATCAATGTCGATCATCGGTTGCGTGGCAACCGCATTGGCACAAACAAACAAAGTAGGTTGTTACCTGCACTACCGTTTCATTAATTATTTGGGCTACCAATAAAAATGTATTATTTAAAAGAAAACTGCTACCAAATTTGACCTACCTATTTGGTATGTTGGCTCGAAATAATTGACCGTCGCAACTTTAATTCTAGAGCCATATTTTTATCATCCTTTCTTTGTAACTCTTCCGGACAACTGTTCTTTGAGTCCTTTTTAATATAAACCCTGGCTAGCAAGTCATATTCGCTGATATCTCCGAAGAACTTAAAAAAGTACAAGATTCGCAGAGTATACGTTGACACGTCGAGGAGGCCATCGTTAACACCTTTTCAATTCGGGAGATTTTATAATATTACGACTCGTTTTAAATTAGCACATTGCATTGCATTTCAGATGAAATCACATCTTCGTTCCGTCGCTTCGGACCGCTGGTGGTGGACTGGCCCCACAAGGCCGAGAGCAAAAGCTATTTCCCGCCCAAAGGATATGCCTTCTTACTGTTCCAAGTGAGTACTTTTTACATGTGATCCATCTGGCTCCATCTGGTCCATACAGAGGCCCTCGAAACACCGAGCAATTACCCGACTCATTGGTGCAAGAACTCTACAAGAGATGGCGCTATATTACTACTAATCCTACATCGCGCAAGCAATGCATCCGGGCCGCTTGAGTATGTGTGTTTGTGCTCTTAAAACTGACAGTAGACGTCTCCGCTGGGTGGTGCCAAAGGAGCAATCAAAAATAGCAGTAGAACTTGTGCCAAGTTGCCTGGAGTAGTACTGCCACCACACCTGACAATCCACCGCCAAGTAGCGGTGTGCGTTGCTGTGTTTCGGTGAAATAGTGTGGATGCCTCAGATTCACGGTCGCAAATTAATGCGACTTAGGTCGTCTCATATTTCAGTGACCGACAACCTGAGTCTTATTTCGTTCGTTTCCTTACATCTATCGCGTTAAAATAAAATCCCAGCCGCGTATTTCATACCACAATTCAATCTTCATTCTCGCCTGCTTCCAGGATGAGAGCTCAGTAGCCGCCCTGATGGAGGCCTGCATCACAGATGACGACAAACTGTACCTCTGCGTGTCCTCGCCCACCATCCGCGACAAGCCGGTGCAGATCCGGCCGTGGCGACTGGCCGATGCGGACTTTGTCCTCGACGCGTCCATGCCGCTGGACCCGAGGAAGACGGTCTTCGTGGGAGGCGTGCCTCGCCCGCTGAAAGCTGGTAAGCATCACCCTGCCTGGCTCTGATCGCAAGCGGATGGTGTCGGACTTCTGTCGCGGTTCTGTTCTTGCACATCATTTTTCAGAAATTGGCTACTTTGGTTATGGCTACTGATCTTGACAGTGTCGTTTAGCTTTGCGGTTCTATTTTGAAATTTACTGGTTCTAGCGCTTAATTTTCCAAAACTTGTAGCTGATTTATCAATCTTCGCGTTATCGCTTTGCTCAGGGATACTTGTTATTGATGACTGCACTCATAAGGCGCTTTGTAAGGGGCATTAAGTAATTTTGTGTCTTTAAAGACACAGACACTAATAACAATTAATTACTGTACTGACCTTATCACTACTGTTCTAAATCCGAATGAACCAAAATTGTTTAGGATTTTGAGGACAGTGCCTCTTACGTGCATACAAAACATATCCCTATTTGGTCCGAATGCTCGCGGTGACTTTTTAAGGCTTTGGCAAGTCACTGGCATTAAACCACTGATACGATAAGTGAATGCTAATCGCACATAGCACTTATTTTGTTCAACAATACTCAAAACTGCTGTAGTTCGATCCAAAATTGTGATAAGACAGTCCTTAAACCAATAAATTCCCTTATAGAGTCATAATATTGTGCTTGTTCATCCCATAACCACACTGCTACGAAAATTTCATACACTAAGCATTCCGACAATATGACACCATTTCCGCTTGTGATTTGATGTGCATCCGGCTTGGCCTGCGGATCCGTGAGCCCCTTGACAGTAGACTTTGCTATAGAGTTCCTTCGTTCTCCAGCTTTTCGGGGACTCAGGCCAAGAAGGACTGTGTTTGTCGGAGGCGTCCCACGCACTCTGAAAGCTGGTGAGTCTTAACGCTACAATGATATCTGTTTTTTTGGATTAAACGCTGCTCTACAGAGGTTTATATTGGTGTAAGCCTTCCTGCTGGAATCCATTCAAAATTGTATCTATCAGAATATTGCTGTCTCTCTTTAACAACTGCTAGAAATGGTGAGTGAAGATGTGACAATATTCTGAAAGCAAGCACCTGGATCCAGTCTTGGACTCTTTCTGGCTTGATTTCTAACCTACTAATGGAAAGAGATAGAAAGTCGATACAAAAACAATTCCACCAACCTGAATTCGGGAGTTAAACAGATACCAAAAATGAAGGTACTTGAATGAAATCTGGTAAGTCGTTGGCACAGCAGAACAAATCAAAAACAAGGATCCCACAGTTTGAAGGAGTCTGATCTCTAGTCTACTAAAACCTGGTGAGACATATAGTTTGGCAGACTGCAGCAATAGTAACTCCCACACAATTTATGAGCTTAGAGTCACAGGTAAGTAAGTTCAAATCCAAAGCTCGCACTGAAGACTGAAAGACACAGTTTGGAGTAAACGTTGCACCGAAAGCTGACAAGAATCTCTATGGCAAGGTATTCCGCGGATCGTAATTGTGACCTTGATAACAAGTTCGCAGTTTGTGCATATTTTATGACATTTTAATTGGCTAAACGATAACAAATGTTTTATTGCAAAATGTTATAATATGTTTGCATATAGTGTTGTGGACTTTACCTATACGAGTAGCTTCTAAAACATAATTATTTCGAACATTAATAGGTTTTATGTGAAACCACGATACCTGTTGATTATAATAATCTATAAAATACAGACTTAATTGTAGAACTGAAGATCATCTAAATAAAAGACAAGGTACCTGATGTTAATTATATTGTATTAACCAGCGATTTCAAGGCAGCGTCTGTACTCCCGGACCACCACGCTTTGTTACTGCTAGGTACAGAGGTGTTGTACTCCTCAGTGAAGAGGTGATAGATAGATAAATGAAACATTTATTTCGACACAATTACACATAGGTACAATAAACAAAAAAACGTATTGAGTCCATATGCGTCCTGTGCCAATAAAGGGGTTGGTTCAGTTGGTGCTAAGCATAATATACTTATACATATTCTCAAGCAAACGCTGGTTACGAAAGCCAGGAGACAAGGAATAATCGTGCGATTGGGCGGGATTTAGGTCAGTTATGAAATGCTGAGGGCGATTGTTGGCGTATTCTAAGACACTCGCCCAAAAGCCAAGAGTTCTGTACCTGATTTGTTTGGTGCGTGTCGTGAATCGGGGTACCATTGGTATTGTGGTATTCTGAACGTGATTATTTCGTCTGTTTCAAGTGGAGCTCGCGATGATCATGGACCGGCTGTACGGCGGCGTGTGCTACGCCGGCATCGACACAGATCCCGAACTCAAGTACCCCAAGGTATGTAGTTGGTCCTATTTCAAGACTTCCAAATGAATTATCAATTTAGGCTGTATTTTTTTTTGTTTTTTACGTCGAAGGTTACAAAATTCTTGAAATGAGTTGTTTGAAAGGATGTGCTTTCAGATTTTTTGTCCATACATGATATATTGACTTGGCTTAAATTTAATTTATGTTATCATATTTTTTTATGAAACAAATGTGACGGGGCGCGCTGAAGGCCCACCTGATAAGTGGTTACCTCCGCCCATAACAGCAATACAACTTAAGTCCTCCCAGACCGAAGTATGAGATGAGCCAGGTCACACCTTGTTGCGCTCATCACCTGAGACGTCTCATGCGCATCTGATTTCACCAGCACCCACACCCTCCCATCGGAACAGCAACGCGAGCGCACCACTGCTTGGCGGTAGATTACCAGTAATTCTCCGGGTGAACTTGGAACATGTTCTACTGCTTCTTTTTGTTCCTTTAGCACCGCCCCCAGGGTACCTACGTGTGGGGATTCTGAGGGTATTCACCTACGGATGCGAGCAACTGGACCCCCAGACATTAATAGAATAGCTTCCCAAGTTTCTGTTTGTTGAACTTTTGTTGGAATTGGGTTTAGCGCCATCTGTGTTTCTAGATCGTCACTAATGTTTCAGGGTGCTGGTCGCGTCGCGTTTTCGAACCAGCAGTCGTATATTTCTGCGATTTCAGCTCGGTTCGTTCAACTGCAGCACGGTGACATCGACAAGCGCGTCGAGGTAAGCGTTTAATGTATATTATATAATATATTCTTGTGTACATCGCCGTCTGTGTCTACACTTTATCCTATCCATCCAAAGGTTGCATGGAAGAGATCCCTTTTAGTGATAATGCCGCCCATTGTGCATCTATCAAATTGTTATCTGTTTATGTAATTTGTTTGTAATTGTTTTTTCTTTCTGATGTACAATAAAGAGTATATCTATCTATCTATCATATATATATATATATATATATATAAAATAATGGCAAAACAAGCTTTTTTCGTGTTCTCCTCAGCAAGCTCTTTCATTTGATACCCATACTGAGGTAGTACAGAAAATATAACTAGTCCGCCATCTTGGATGATCCGCCATATTATAGGTACAAAAAATACAAGAATTTTTCTTTAAACGTTTACGCACTCATATCTCTGCACTAGGATTCCATGTGTTGCACGGTTGTAGGGTTATATTAATATCTCTTGTACGATTTTCAGGTGAAGCCGTACGTGCTGGACGATCAGATGTGTGACGAATGCGCAGGCGCACGGTGCGGCTCGAAGTTCGCGCCATTCTTCTGCGCTAACGTCACCTGTCTACAGGTTAGTAAACATTGTTTTTTTTTTAATGCAAAGTTTTGATTTGTATCTATGTTTTCAGGCATATGATTCTTGATACCTCGCGCGAGGTCTAACTTACTTGCTAAGGCCCCATTGATTCGGATGTTGCATGCACTAAATCGAGTTGCAGAGAAAGTAGACTGTTTGCCGGTTCTATGGCAGAACACAAAAAGGCTGTTTATTTTTATTTATTTTATGAAAGAAGTAATTAAATATTGACTAATTTAATATGATTATGAGATGTTAGAATTGTTATTATATAAGAATAAAAAAAATTGTATAAGGGATTAAAAATAAAAAGTTGACTACGCTATTGCATTAGGTTAAACCTGTTAAAATAGTTGTTATACAATAGTAAATAAATAAAAATCTGATTTGTGTGACCAGTTTGAAACACCGTGTATTTTTGTAAAGCTAAATCTTTCGTTGGTGATCCATACATAAATGCGGATGTATTTTTGGTCAGTATTTGAATTGGTGTTTCGTTCCAGTACTACTGCGAGCACTGCTGGGCCACGATCCACTCCCGGCCCGGGCGCGAGTTCCACAAGCCCCTCGTGAAGGAGGGCGCCGACCGCCCGCGCGCCGTGCCCTTCCGCTGGTGCTAGTGGCGGCCAATGTGTAGTGATATCCATGGAGTGTTGTGAGTGGCTGGGGTAGTGGGGAGGCCGGGTTGTGCGGGTGCTGGGTAGTGGCGAAGTTGGGAAGTGGTGGGGTAGTGAGGATGTTGGATATAATGACGGGGGAGCTGGCTGCCAGTTCCACCACGCGAGTTTCTCTAGTAATTTTTTACCCTCGTCTCAGGCGCAATGCAAGCCGTTTGTGAAGGACGGCGTGCGTTTCCGCTGGTGACTAGTTCTTTCGTGTAAGTGGTCAACTCTGGTGTCGGAGTTTCCAAGGCCTCTGACACGGCTTAACGACTAGTATAGCCAAGTTCGACATCTTATGCACGGAAGTGCTCAGTTCAGATGCCTATAAAAGTTCACGCGCCCAACTTCTGATCGGGCTGCTATTGCTTCATTTAGATCTGTAAAGAACAAATAAGCAATGTCCGCTGTCACGGTGGCGAATGTGAGTGGCAGGGGTAGTAGAAACTCGTGTAGTGTTACTGTTGTGAGTGGAGTGGGTAGTGGGAGGGCTGGCTTAAGACGGGCAAATAATACCGCGTAGTCTGCACGATCTCCCCAGTAGACTGCGCCGCATTATTTTCATTATCATAGTCATTGTAACTCGTGACTAAGCGTCAACTAATTGAAAATGGATTATCCACAATGTAATCGCTACCCACACCCAGCACCTACTAAATATGTAACAACCACCGAAGATTCTACAAGTATGAAATTACTACCCAGAATTCTCAGTATTTAATACTCAGCTATCTAAGAATGTGTAACTGCTACCCAGCTTCCTCAAAATATGTAACTACCTAGCATTCTCATAATGTGGTAAGAATACACCACTCAAAATATTTGGCTACCACAACACCAGTGATAAACATAATAACTACCCTCCCGCGCCGCAGTCCCAGCAAAGTTGAAATATACCACAAAATTATCACTCCACTTAGTTCAATTCTCGCAAATTAATACAATTTTGGAGATATTTCAACTTTGCCTAGAAATCACACGTCGGATTAATATTATCGCGATGGGTCTTGTCCAAATAACGAAATAGATAATACAGAGTTTCATAGTATATTGAACATTATTTTTAGGATTTTTCACTAACCTTTTCATAAATTAATTCTAGACGGGTAGTCTCTGTAGCTCGTTGATTGGGCAAGACCCTACTATTTGGTAGAAAACCTACCAAAATTGAAACTGGCAACACAACGGACATGATGATCGACATTTTAGTCGAAATTTGACGATTACGTCTAATTAAATTAGTAAAATTTAAATGCAACATTATCCAATGTTTATACTTAAGCAAAAATATAGAATTCAAGTACAAGATTAACGACGTAAAATTTCTTCCAAAAACTTGTCACGGATTACACTTTTTTTACATATACTTCGCTGTATATGTATCTGACATAATGTAATGTTTGGGAGAAATTTTGCGATAGTGTCGATTTAAGCAAATATTTACCCAAAATACTTAGCTAGATGTCAGTTTGTTTGTCAATAGGTAGGTTCAAACGACGCTAGTTCACACGACAGTCGCGTGTGGAGAGCGCTCATTAAATAAGACATAAGTGGAATGTCTGATTTCTTAAAAACACTGTACCTGTGTAGCTAGAATGAATTTCTTACATATGTAATACCATAGATTTTTCTCTACTTGGATATTGTTGCTGTCTCATTTTTGAAGCTTCGATTTGTTTCTCGAAATATTTTTGTGGGCGAAGCTTTTTAAAGTATCGGAAAGTTTAGAAAAGTAGCGACATTGACTCGCGGTTTGGATTTTGGAATATTTGGAGGTGGTAGAGTTTTAGTACAAATTATTTAACAGTTACCAATCTGGCTGTAGTTCATTTTCCTATTTTTAATTGAAATTATACTTATTATATATATATATGAGAATATTTTTGAAAACGCCGGGAAAGTGCAATAGATTGTAGTTTAGAATGTTTTTTAGTATTTAAAATATATTAAACGAATAGTGAATTGCAAGGGGTGGTTCACGAGTGGCTTTGCGTACACTTCTCCTATTTCGGTATAATTTATTTTTAACATTTATTTAACAGATATGGCATGTTTATTTTTCTTATCTGTTCGTGAAACTTCGTTATTGTTATTGTATTTTTATTGAATGCGTACACACCAAAAAGGCGCGTATAAAACCGAAATATAAAGCGAATCGATAATTTAATTTTTATTATTTGAAATGAGTATGTTGAGTGTACTTAACGAATGGATTGATATAATATTTATTGGAGCTCGACAATCGGGGTCAAATCTAAAGGGGTAATACCCCGGGGATAAGATCTGGGCGCATTTTCATGATATATTAATGTACCTTGGAAATATGAATATATATAAGCTAACTTATAAGCCCCCCTTAGGTTAGATATGGCCCTGTAGACTTCGTATCCCAAAAGACCACGGACGGACTTTATAATAGACTGTAGTAAAAAGACTTGCGCGATTTTTTGATATATTATTTTATTTCGATGAGATTTTTTCGTGTTGTCTCGATATCTTTTTCGAAAATTTAATACGGTGATGTAGGCTTGATAGTGCCTTGTCGTGGCGAGAGAATAGCGTACCCCTCTTTGATTGTCTCTTGTGTTAAATGGATTTGGACGTTGTTTTGCAAAAGCAACTTTCGGGAACCGCGTCAACTTGAATATCGTTACAAATTATTTCTGCATCTGTATCGCCTGGGTGTCTTAGATGCTCCGGTGTACATTTTTGTCCTCCATTTTGAACGAAAAATGTTTAGAAATTTTCCTGTTTATAGGTTACACTCCTTCGGTTCCGTAGCCCCCAATCAGAACAGGCTTTATTAGCAGTTCTAACTTTAGTTAAATAAAGACCTTGTCAAACACACAGCGAAACAAACTACTGGCGAGACGTTTTTGTTTGTATTTTTACACGAAAATTGTTTGCTTTCGCATGTTTGTGACTAGACACCGCACATTACAAAATAAAAACGTCTCACTTTGTATTCACGTTGCTGTTTGTATGACAAGACCTTATATTTCGTTACCGTTCTTAGCCTCAAACATTGCGGCTCATCATGCATAGACCGCGCCTGTCTCATGTACCTACGACAAATCCTCGTAAAATTGCATGGGATTTCGTTATGACAATTTTCGATATTTTTAATAATAAGGCGGGGTCGTCTCCCGGTATACAAATTTTCTAAATTTAAGTAGCTACAATTTTATGTAGATAAATCTTTGCTGCGTAAACACGTTGTGGGTCTTTTTTCTAACGACACAAAGATCAAGTATTATTCAATTGTAGATAAATATTTGAGGATTAATATAATATTTTCTTAGTATTTAGATATGTATTTATAGTGAAATTCGATGAAAAAGTCCACGACGCGCTTACGATATTTTTTCTAAGCACGTGAGCGTTTGATATAGGTAATAGGTTAATAGTTTTTGGCATTATAGCAGAATACCTACAAGTTTGTGGTTTACTCTAAATAATATATAATATTTGATAATATTACTAAAATAAAAACTTTCAATTTGCCTTTATAATACGCCCTGTATACACACCTAAGTCAAAATCATTCTTCATTATGCACATTTCTTTACCATTAATTCGTCATTTTCTGAAATGTTTGTGTCATTTTAATTTTGACTGCATTTTCTTGGTAGGTTTTTCAATTTAGTGGCAACACAATTTCCAAATGTTAGTTTATTTTTACAAATTTACTGTTTATATTGATTATTTTTATTATTTTCCTTTTAAATGTTGTGCGAGCGTTTTCGTTTGATGTTTTTTTTTTTTTGTATGAAATTGCTCAATAATTTTTGATTAGTAAAAGTAATAGTGCCCCCTAACCTCCTAGTTGAGATTGTTGAACAGGGCGGGACGCGTGAGTGAGCTAGTATGTTGTGTGGTCGCACTGTCCCATTTTGTATTTTTGTATTTTTATAAAAAACGACTAATACTTAATTGTGTAATTCGGAACGTGATTTTTTACTTTGAGCGCAACTTGTAGCTGTTGACGCTTGGCCGTGTCAATAAACAAATTTTGGTCGTTTCCACGATCGAACGGATCTTCAAGTGTTGCCAACTGAAAATATAAAATTTCCACCAAATTATAGTGAAAACTGCTACATGCGGTGATATTTGAGTCGCATTTGACTCCCGAATCAGATAAATCTTGAAGATCTGTCTACCAGCGTTTAATAATAATTGGTGTTAGATTTTTATAAGACCGAGGTGTGTTTGGGATATGTGGTTTGTCTGCGAGCGGTGGTTCTGCTTATGCACTATGCCTAGAAGCTTGTGGTGGTAGGTCGTCGCCTCAGTGATCTTTGTAGAATACGAGGTCTGAGCGTATTTGTATAAAATACGTTGGCACCTTCAATCAAATACCTAGAAGGTCCTTTGCTACGTCAGCTTAAATCGTAGTCATATTTTTTATTCTATGAAGATCGTACCGGCTTGTCAAACAAAGTAGTAGGTAGTGGAGGAGTTTTACCAAGTTTATTGTTTAGTTCAATTGTGATGGGTTTCTTTAATTACATACGGTTGAAACTGTCCGTACGTAACAGAATCACTGTACCAACGTTGGTCTTCAAATAGTGATGTTACTAACGGGTGGAAGTATACGCAAGTTTATTGAAAACCAGCAGGGAGGTTGACTTCCCAATTAGCTTTTTGTCTGTTTCTCTTGTTTACCTAGCTTTTTTCTCAACCGTCTCGCAGTATTTATGTTTCGACGATTTTTCCTTAATTTAGAATATAAGAAAGTATGTAGATGTTTGAGTTTTATTTTAGTTCCTTTGGAAGTTATAATGTTATGTTGCGACGCTGCGAGGCGTTTTGTATTTGTTTAGTTTGTTAGTTGGTAGGTTGTTTTTGCTCGATATCCAGTTTTGTGCGCCTCTAGGCGTGTTCTAGTTGTTGTCTGTTTTCTATTAATAGGTGTACGATGCGAAGCGAGTATATTATATTTTTCATTTTAGATCGTAATTTTGTCGTTTGGCATATCACTGCGTGAATGCATCACAAACGGGGGGTAAAGCGGTGTCGTGCGATTCTTCTTTGAGATACATTTTTGACGTGTACTTTTTGAGATATTGTAGCTAACTTGAAATAAGGTATTGAATTGTTGATGTTTAATAAAATTCGAAGTCGATGTTCCCCTCGTCATCGTTCCGAGTGAGTTTGATTCGCACTTCTTCACTTGCATGTACATAGTGAATCGTTGAATCTTTTCCTAGTAAATAAAAAAGAAAATTACCGCAAAAAAAAGATTTTTTTACAATTTAACTCGGTGGCGGGCCGAAGATAGTAAAATTTTTGTGCGAGCGCGTTCGGTGCCGTATCGTGCTAGAAACTTAGTGAAATTAAAATTACCTATAACATAATTTTTAAAATAGTGAAGAGTAGCGCAATTCATTACCTACCTAGTTGAGTATATTGTATAATGAACTAGTACCTAAATAACTTGTAACGTTGCTAGACAATATATTAAGTTTGTAAAAAAAAATTCTTGCACCGTCGTTTTGTCTGGTGATTTTCATGATTCCTCACTTTTCGGGAGATTAATTTGGGACGTTCCGTGCAATGCCGCGGTGCATTGAATTTATTTTTGAAATAGATTTTTCTAAAGCGTTGGCTCTCGCTTGGCCGGTCACATGGCAACACCGAGTCGGCATTTTAATATAATTTAAATTAATTTGAAAAAGATTTATATATTTTTATAGACAGTTGTTTCTTGTTGAATAGAATCAATTTTGTTGATAAATTCATGAATTAATTGTAGAAAGAGATTTTTTTGCTACCGTTAAAACGCCCTTGGGTCTGGCGTTTTTAAACTAGTGACAGCTTTAGTGAGAAATAACTAATTAAGATTAATTTTGTTAAGCTTTCTTTTAGAATAAGCACATTTCGATTTAGTCTATATTGGTGACTTTGATTCTAGCTAGACCGAAAGGCGTTTTTTATTTAAATTAATTTGTACCAATTTTCTAGAATAATTTAATGTTTGTAAAAGTGTTCTCTCCGCTTTTCTACCGGTTCAAGTCCCGTTTGTTTAAATAAATGCCTATTGAATTATTTTAGAAGTATTGTGGAGATATTAAAATGAATTTGAAACTTTTTCATGAGTTTTATTGTAGTTTGTTTTTTTTCCTGTTATGTGGCCAGCTTTAGTGACGAAGTTTTCAAGCATCCAGAAAACCTTATGAAATAAGGAAATGGCTTATCGACAATCGAATCGATATCTTACATGACATGGAATGCACAGAAGTGCTCTGATAAAATGCTACTAAGCTGACTGCTTCGGACTACCATTTGAGAAATATAATACCTACGGGAAATACATACCCAATAAGTAAAAGCCGTTATAAAAGGACGTAATTTTACTTTAACGGATTCTAGATAGTGAAGCCTTGAACACAAGATATTACGCACAGATAGTCCGTCCGTATGGAGTGGTTCCCTACCGTATTTTAGCACTGTGCGCTAAAAACGAGCGAGAATATTTTTGAAAACGCCGGGAAAGTGCAATAGATTGTAGTTTAGAATGTTTTTTAGTATTTAAAATATATTAAACGAATAGTGAATTGCAAGGGGTGGTTCACGAGTGGCTTTGCGTACACTTCTCCTATTTCGGTATAATTTATTTTTAACATTTATTTAACAGATATGGCATGTTTATTTTTCTTATCTGTTCGTGAAACTTCGTTATTGTTATTGTATTTTTATTGAATGCGTACACACCAAAAAGGCGCGTATAAAACCGAAATATAAAGCGAATCGATAATTTAATTTTTATTATTTGAAATGAGTATGTTGAGTGTACTTAACGAATGGATTGATATAATATTTATTGGAGCTCGACAATCGGGGTCAAATCTAAAGGGGTAATACCCCGGGGATAAGATCTGGGCGCATTTTCATGATATATTAATGTACCTTGGAAATATGAATATATATAAGCTAACTTATAAGCCCCCCTTAGGTTAGATATGGCCCTGTAGACTTCGTATCCCAAAAGACCACGGACGGACTTTATAATAGACTGTAGTAAAAAGACTTGCGCGATTTTTTGATATATTATTTTATTTCGATGAGATTTTTTCGTGTTGTCTCGATATCTTTTTCGAAAATTTAATACGGTGATGTAGGCTTGATAGTGCCTTGTCGTGGCGAGAGAATAGCGTACCCCTCTTTGATTGTCTCTTGTGTTAAATGGATTTGGACGTTGTTTTGCAAAAGCAACTTTCGGGAACCGCGTCAACTTGAATATCGTTACAAATTATTTCTGCATCTGTATCGCCTGGGTGTCTTAGATGCTCCGGTGTACATTTTTGTCCTCCATTTTGAACGAAAAATGTTTAGAAATTTTCCTGTTTATAGGTTACACTCCTTCGGTTCCGTAGCCCCCAATCAGAACAGGCTTTATTAGCAGTTCTAACTTTAGTTAAATAAAGACCTTGTCAAACACACAGCGAAACAAACTACTGGCGAGACGTTTTTGTTTGTATTTTTACACGAAAATTGTTTGCTTTCGCATGTTTGTGACTAGACACCGCACATTACAAAATAAAAACGTCTCACTTTGTATTCACGTTGCTGTTTGTATGACAAGACCTTATATTTCGTTACCGTTCTTAGCCTCAAACATTGCGGCTCATCATGCATAGACCGCGCCTGTCTCATGTACCTACGACAAATCCTCGTAAAATTGCATGGGATTTCGTTATGACAATTTTCGATATTTTTAATAATAAGGCGGGGTCGTCTCCCGGTATACAAATTTTCTAAATTTAAGTAGCTACAATTTTATGTAGATAAATCTTTGCTGCGTAAACACGTTGTGGGTCTTTTTTCTAACGACACAAAGATCAAGTATTATTCAATTGTAGATAAATATTTGAGGATTAATATAATATTTTCTTAGTATTTAGATATGTATTTATAGTGAAATTCGATGAAAAAGTCCACGACGCGCTTACGATATTTTTTCTAAGCACGTGAGCGTTTGATATAGGTAATAGGTTAATAGTTTTTGGCATTATAGCAGAATACCTACAAGTTTGTGGTTTACTCTAAATAATATATAATATTTGATAATATTACTAAAATAAAAACTTTCAATTTGCCTTTATAATACGCCCTGTATACACACCTAAGTCAAAATCATTCTTCATTATGCACATTTCTTTACCATTAATTCGTCATTTTCTGAAATGTTTGTGTCATTTTAATTTTGACTGCATTTTCTTGGTAGGTTTTTCAATTTAGTGGCAACACAATTTCCAAATGTTAGTTTATTTTTACAAATTTACTGTTTATATTGATTATTTTTATTATTTTCCTTTTAAATGTTGTGCGAGCGTTTTCGTTTGATGTTTTTTTTTTTTTGTATGAAATTGCTCAATAATTTTTGATTAGTAAAAGTAATAGTGCCCCCTAACCTCCTAGTTGAGATTGTTGAACAGGGCGGGACGCGTGAGTGAGCTAGTATGTTGTGTGGTCGCACTGTCCCATTTTGTATTTTTGTATTTTTATAAAAAACGACTAATACTTAATTGTGTAATTCGGAACGTGATTTTTTACTTTGAGCGCAACTTGTAGCTGTTGACGCTTGGCCGTGTCAATAAACAAATTTTGGTCGTTTCCACGATCGAACGGATCTTCAAGTGTTGCCAACTGAAAATATAAAATTTCCACCAAATTATAGTGAAAACTGCTACATGCGGTGATATTTGAGTCGCATTTGACTCCCGAATCAGATAAATCTTGAAGATCTGTCTACCAGCGTTTAATAATTGGTGTTAGATTTTTATAAGACCGAGGTGTGTTTGGGATATGTGGTTTGTCTGCGAGCGGTGGTTCTGCTTATGCACTATGCCTAGAAGCTTGTGGTGGTAGGTCGTCGCCTCAGTGATCTTTGTAGAATACGAGGTCTGAGCGTATTTGTATAAAATACGTTGGCACCTTCAATCAAATACCTAGAAGGTCCTTTGCTACGTCAGCTTAAATCGTAGTCATATTTTTTATTCTATGAAGATCGTACCGGCTTGTCAAACAAAGTAGTAGGTAGTGGAGGAGTTTTACCAAGTTTATTGTTTAGTTCAATTGTGATGGGTTTCTTTAATTACATACGGTTGAAACTGTCCGTACGTAACAGAATCACTGTACCAACGTTGGTCTTCAAATAGTGATGTTACTAACGGGTGGAAGTATACGCAAGTTTATTGAAAACCAGCAGGGAGGTTGACTTCCCAATTAGCTTTTTGTCTGTTTCTCTTGTTTACCTAGCTTTTTTCTCAACCGTCTCGCAGTATTTATGTTTCGACGATTTTTCCTTAATTTAGAATATAAGAAAGTATGTAGATGTTTGAGTTTTATTTTAGTTCCTTTGGAAGTTATAATGTTATGTTGCGACGCTGCGAGGCGTTTTGTATTTGTTTAGTTTGTTAGTTGGTAGGTTGTTTTTGCTCGATATCCAGTTTTGTGCGCCTCTAGGCGTGTTCTAGTTGTTGTCTGTTTTCTATTAATAGGTGTACGATGCGAAGCGAGTATATTATATTTTTCATTTTAGATCGTAATTTTGTCGTTTGGCATATCACTGCGTGAATGCATCACAAACGGGGGGTAAAGCGGTGTCGTGCGATTCTTCTTTGAGATACATTTTTGACGTGTACTTTTTGAGATATTGTAGCTAACTTGAAATAAGGTATTGAATTGTTGATGTTTAATAAAATTCGAAGTCGATGTTCCCCTCGTCATCGTTCCGAGTGAGTTTGATTCGCACTTCTTCACTTGCATGTACATAGTGAATCGTTGAATCTTTTCCTAGTAAATAAAAAAGAAAATTACCGCAAAAAAAAGATTTTTTTACAATTTAACTCGGTGGCGGGCCGAAGATAGTAAAATTTTTGTGCGAGCGCGTTCGGTGCCGTATCGTGCTAGAAACTTAGTGAAATTAAAATTACCTATAACATAATTTTTAAAATAGTGAAGAGTAGCGCAATTCATTACCTACCTAGTTGAGTATATTGTATAATGAACTAGTACCTAAATAACTTGTAACGTTGCTAGACAATATATTAAGTTTGTAAAAAAAAATTCTTGCACCGTCGTTTTGTCTGGTGATTTTCATGATTCCTCACTTTTCGGGAGATTAATTTGGGACGTTCCGTGCAATGCCGCGGTGCATTGAATTTATTTTTGAAATAGATTTTTCTAAAGCGTTGGCTCTCGCTTGGCCGGTCACATGGCAACACCGAGTCGGCATTTTAATATAATTTAAATTAATTTGAAAAAGATTTATATATTTTTATAGACAGTTGTTTCTTGTTGAATAGAATCAATTTTGTTGATAAATTCATGAATTAATTGTAGAAAGAGATTTTTTTGCTACCGTTAAAACGCCCTTGGGTCTGGCGTTTTTAAACTAGTGACAGCTTTAGTGAGAAATAACTAATTAAGATTAATTTTGTTAAGCTTTCTTTTAGAATAAGCACATTTCGATTTAGTCTATATTGGTGACTTTGATTCTAGCTAGACCGAAAGGCGTTTTTTATTTAAATTAATTTGTACCAATTTTCTAGAATAATTTAATGTTTGTAAAAGTGTTCTCTCCGCTTTTCTACCGGTTCAAGTCCCGTTTGTTTAAATAAATGCCTATTGAATTATTTTAGAAGTATTGTGGAGATATTAAAATGAATTTGAAACTTTTTCATGAGTTTTATTGTAGTTTGTTTTTTTTCCTGTTATGTGGCCAGCTTTAGTGACGAAGTTTTCAAGCATCCAGAAAACCTTATGAAATAAGGAAATGGCTTATCGACAATCGAATCGATATCTTACATGACATGGAATGCACAGAAGTGCTCTGATAAAATGCTACTAAGCTGACTGCTTCGGACTACCATTTGAGAAATATAATACCTACGGGAAATACATACCCAATAAGTAAAAGCCGTTATAAAAGGACGTAATTTTACTTTAACGGATTCTAGATAGTGAAGCCTTGAACACAAGATATTACGCACAGATAGTCCGTCCGTATGGAGTGGTTCCCTACCGTATTTTAGCACTGTGCGCTAAAAACGAGCTGGTGTAAGCTCAAAAATGAATCGTGTTGCGTTCTGTTAAAGTGACCACACGATTTGTGCAGTCATACTTGCTTAATCTCATTATGGGATTAGAAAGGGCATTAGTACATACAATGGTATATTTGCCACATACTTGTACAAACACTGTGCACTTTTATTCCCACAAAAACACTCACTTATATATTTTTTTTTTGGTGACGTTATATTGGTAAAAGCAACATTCGTGTATCTACGACCGACACTCATTCAACATAAAATCAGCTGTTTGGGAAAATATTACAAATAAAATGCACTGACGAAAGAACACAATTATTACAATACTCCTTGAAGTTAAAGTTGATAAATAAGTAGGTACCTAGCTGTTTACACTGAACTGACAGTTTTTGCCTATATGACTTTTAATTTTAATATAATAAAACAATGACATGCTTTTATGGCTCAAAATCTAAATGTTTCAGTATATTTCTACATAAATTTGAATTTTTATAAAAGTTCATAATTTATTTTTCACTACTGAAAGTACCTACCCTATTCTCTGTGAATTTAAGTGTTGCCAGGAACTGGCCAAATTTAATTGGTCTGATAGAGGGGCTAGAAGTAGACTCAGGTTCAGCTCTCGACACATGAACAACTTATTATCTTTTATCTTTGGATGTGTATGCATGTATGGCTCCAACAACTAATAACGGATGAAAACGGTTTGAATAGATGCCCCTGCTAAATCGGGAGTTGGTTTCTTGACTGTAAAGTATTCTTCAGACTCTAGTCGACGTTTAGAACCAGAAATATTAGGAAATATCTCATCAGGAGTATGAGACGGAACAGGTTCCGGTAGTTCTCCCGCAGAGAAAAGTCAAACAAGAAAACAATTAAAAACTACAAAAATGATCCGCTCACACAATACATAATAGTTATCACAATGGTTGATAAAATTTAGAAAATGGCAGTAAATCTAAATTAAATAAAAAATACGCAGACGACTTGCTCGAACGCAGCCCGGGTTATTGGTCGTTCTCTATAATCTACTCTGTCACTGTCAGTAATAGTATTTAGCATCTGTATTGTCATCTGTGAAACAAACACAGATTACTAAATAAATCAAACACAAAATGGCCGAAGAAAGGAATGCAGCTTCCTTCGCAGTATAAAGATTTGCAATGATTATGGTTTAGCAAGGAATTTACAAAAACCATCAACAACTATGGAGATCAATATAAATATCGAAGGTTATAATGTGAATGGCATATGTGTCGGTTGTTTGAACTACAACCGAAAAATGTTTTACCACGATAATGTGAAAGACTGCTTCAAAACCATTGCAAATATCGATGTAAGTACATTTTAATTTGTTAATTACTACGTAATAACTTAAAACTGAACATAAATATACCATTTGATTATCTTTATGGCGTACTTTCAGTCATAACATTGATAAATTTATTTTGTAAACAAGAACAAAAATCCGAAGATCGGTCGGGATAATTTTCTTTGCTCGGTAGATTAAATTTTGAAATAAACATGTACCCCACATAACATTACAAAAATAATTAATTTCGAAAACCAAACAAACCCTTATTCCTCTACACTAGAAATCCCTGTGTCGGAGGTAGCATTGACTCAGATTTTTCAAACTATGGCTTCATTTGAAACAACTCAACAACTCGTTTTTAACAAGAAAATAAGACAGATCTCATTCCTCATCACATTAGTTCTGGACGCTTTACACTCTTGCAAAAGCTTAGTCAGTAATAAAACTGCCTTCAAAGCAAACCGAGGCTGATTAATGTTCACCAGCGACACAGAATGAGGATTTTTATTAGCCTATGCAAATAAAATTGTTAATGTTGCAGGTACCCGATGGTCTTACCATACAGGTCTGCTGGGAATGCATGGCGGCAGTCAGGTCATATGTCAACTTCAAATCACAGATATTGTCTGCTTATAATGTACTTATCGAGTACTCTAAACGGGTAAACATGACTTTGATTATACTTGGGCTACACTTAATAAGTATTAGTAATAAAATATTCACGGATCATTAAAAAAAAATAGAGGAAATAAAATCTAATACCACCTCTTAGCCACCATCTCGGAGCCTCATAGCTCAGTTGGTAGTAGCTCTGTCTCCTGCGTTATAGGTTTGATTCCCACTATATTTTCCATTCTATAGTTTGGGGCTAGATGGTGCTATGAGAGATATCCATGAATATTTATTTATTTATTATTCACCTAATTTCCAGCACACTTTCTTGAACTCTCCGAAGGACCTCACACAGTATGCCAATACGAATCTTACTGCGACAATAGTACACACATTTGATTACAATGAATCAACTACTGCTTGCGACGAGACAGAAGTCAAAACAGAGACCAAGGACCAAATCTTATTTGAAAGCAACAGTGAGTGTTTGAATTATTATTTCTGGTTTGTAATTTGACAAACATGGTTGCTCGCGTCCATAGGTGAGTACCCTTTGATTCCCTACACATACCCCCTGGGTGGTGTTAAAGGAGCAACCAAAAGTAGCATTAGAACTTGTGCCAAGTTCGTCCGGAGAGGTACTGCCACCACATCTGGAATCTGCAGCCAAGTAGTAGTGCTCGCAATACTGTGTTCCGGTTGAAGGGTGTGGGTGCCGGTGAAATCACGCATGAGACGTATCATCCCTGTCTCAGGTGATGAACGCAGCAAGATGAATGTGTTATAAAAAACATTTCGTAAGTTAAAATATGCATTTTTTCCACTGGAAAACAGCAATGCGAGTGCACTGCTTTAATTTATAGTTTTTCACCACGTCAGGTGTGAAGGCAGAAGATACAGAGGACTCGGAACTTATAGTGGAGTACCCTCAAGACCATAATGACTCTCCGGACCAGGTGTCGTCCGATGAGGACATACAGCTGTCTCAGATCAAAGAGGAGAAGAAGAAGAGGGACAGAAAAAGAAAGATGAAGAAAGAGGTATTTTTTTACTGTATATTTATGGTCCATCTCCATATGAATAGCTCACAGAGACTGCATTGAAAGTATGGTCACAGAATACCTTTCTACTACTGATGTTGCTTGCACTAACAGCGTGGTGGCCCAGGGGCATAGACGCCGCCTTTCAAACCGAAGGTCGCTGGTTGAAACCCACACGTGCACCAATGAGTTTTTTCACTTGAAAAAATTATGTGCGCAATACCACGTTCTCGAAACGGTGACGGAAAACATCGTGAGGAAACAATGAAATGGGATATATGCTTGTATAAGATTTAAATGCATGCCAAACCGTGCAGGTTTGTAAATCAACCTCTTTATTTCAGCCTAAACAATCATCCAGGAAACTGAAGAATCTACCAGAGGACATCGTCGAGCTATACACCATGACTGAGGAGGAAATGTGGGAAGTGAGTCACGACCTTCAAACGACCTTTTATGTGAATGAGTGACGGAACGAGCTGAGGGCCCACCTGATGGTAAGTGGTGACCCTCGCCCATGACAACAGTAATGCGCGCGACTCAGTATGAGATACAAATCTTTACTGAGTCGGACTCATCCTGCTGCGTCCATCGCCCGAGACGGGGATGAAACGTCTCTGCGCATGTGATTTCACCGGCACCCGCACCCTTCCACCGGAACACAGCAATGCGAGCACTGCTTGGCGGCAGATTCCAGATGTGGTGGCAGTACCTCTCCGGACGAACCTGGCACAAGTTCTACTACTCCTTTTGGTTGCTCCTTTAGCACCACCCAGGGGGTACGTGTAGGGAATCAAAGGTACACACCTACGGACGCGAGCAACTGGACCCCCCCAAACGTTTCCAAGCTTCTGTTGAGGATTAGAAGGAAATAAAGATTCTTGACTTGTTTTAGGTAAGAGCCAACGACGTGGCCAGCGAGGAGTTCCAGAATCTTCGGCACAAGTGTGACAATTGCATCATCTGGTTCAACACGCAGAAGCTTAAAGACTACCACGACAATAGGAAACATAAACCGGTCAGTTCTATGCTTTAAGTCCCCGTTCCGTTCTATGCCCTAAGTAGCCGGTCCGTTCTATGCCCTATGTCCCCGTTCCATTCTATGTCCTAAGTCCCCGTTCCGTTCTATGCCCTAAGTCCCCGTTCCGTTCTATGCCCTAAGTAGCCGGTCAGTTCTATGCCCTAAGTCCCCGTCTCGTTCCATGACCTAAGTCCTCGTTCCGTTCTATGCCCTAAGTCCACGTTCCGTTCTATGCCCTAAGTCCCCGTTCCGTTCTATGCCCTAAGTCCCCGTTCCGTTCTATGCCCTAAGTAGCCGGTCAGTTCTATGCCCTAGGTCCCCGGTCAGTTATATGCCCTAAGTCCCCGTTCCGTTCTATGCCCCAAGTCCCCGTTCCGTTCTATGCCCCAAGTCCCCGTTCCGTTCCATGACCTAAGTCCCCGTTCCGTTCTATGCCCCAAGTCCCCGGTCAGTTCTATGCCCTAAGTCCCCGTTCCTCCCTGACTAAACACAACAATAATCTCCAAAAATATACCCCCGAATAAATAAGAGTTGACTGTACAAGTGTGCAGAAATCCGGATTTTTGATCTTTCACATGGATTGTGATGTTTCCAAGTAATTTTTAAAGAATTCAATGGCAATAAAATAGTTTTGATTTGACTAAACCAGCAAGTCCCACCATTGTGAAATGTGCCAAGATTACATCCTTATTAAAAAAACCTATCTACCCTCTGACCTTTGCATAAATGCTACTCCTGCATTTCACACCATCAATCCAAATTTTCTCCTTAAGTTTATTATGTATAGTATTCATAATATACTTAAGGAGAAAATTTATGTACTCCATAGTTTATGTATGCCAGACAAACTCCCCGACTAAAAACACAAATAATCTCCAAAAATGTACCCCAGAAATTCACGCAATAAATAATGATTGACTCAACAAGTGCATAGTGAGCTTTGATTGCAGAAATCCAGCAAGTCGCATTGCGACGTGTGACAAGATTACTTCATGATTAAAAAGAATATTGTAGAATAGGAAAAATTCTATTCTATTCTACTTCCTGATTATAAACAACCTATCCGTCCTCTGATCTTTGCATATAAATGCTTCTCAGCATTTCACACCATCAATCAGATTTGACTCCATTGTACCAGACAAACTCCCCGACTAAAACCAACAATAATCTCCAAAAATTTACCCCAGAAATTCACGCAATAAATAATGATTGACTCAACAAGTGCATAATGAACTCTGATTGCAGAAGTCCGGGAAGTCCCACCAGTGTGACGTCTGCCAAGCCTACTTCCTGACGAAAGACAACCTGGCCGTCCACCGGTCACTGCATCTCTCCGCGTACAGGTGTCGCCTGTGCGCCGCGCGGACCTCAATGAAGAGACTGATGTTGAACCACGCTTGTGCGAAGAACAACGCCGTTGCGCTCACTTGCTCGGACTGTGGGAGCGAGTTTAGGTAAGATTTAGCCTTGTCACGTCTTGTTTTCAGATGTGAAAATTCCTACGCCTCAATTTAAACATGTCATTAAGACATAACATGTTGTTAAGACTAGTCTCTGATTCTATGAAGAGTACAATTGCTTTACTTTGTTTTAATCATTCTCACTTTGTTTATTGACGGCGCAGTACGTTTTTATGATAAACTAGCTGCTCCCCGCGGTTTCACCCGCATAGTTCCCGTTCCCGTGGAGAACACGGGGATAAATTGATTTTATTTTTTCGTTAATTTTCCAATGTTTTTAATAGTTATTCTGTTATTCGGGACGGAAACAAATCCAACAAATCAAAAACCATGGCAATCGGTCCAGCCGTTCTCGAGTTATAAGTGTTGTAACAAACACGACTTTCTTTTATATATATAGATAGTAGGACCCCCTGATGTTAACTATTGTTTTAGAACCAAGTCTTGTTTGACTTGGTTCTAAAACAATAGTTTAGCCGTTTTCAATGCATCTTTTATGCATTTATCAAGTTGTTCAACAGATGTTTTTATCTTGATTTACAATCTATACTAATATTAATACTAGTCTAGTCTTAACTTTTTTTTTTTTTTTTTTTATTTATTTATACATAAAGGTTTGAATATAAAATTAAAATAAGCATAGCATTTAAAAACCACTAAGGTTTACAAAAAAAGCATGCTATAAAGAGTCTTTACGTTTTTTAAATAAATTTCTATGACTATACAATACAATTTCATTTACCTACCTACCTACTTGAGTGGAACTAAGTGAGTACACATTAATTTAATTATTGATATTGTTCCATATTTGCTAGAAAATAAGATTTAAGTTTGTTCTTCAAGTTATAGACCGTAAGACTTTCGATTAATTGGTTGGGTAATTTGTTTATCAGCCGAGGAACTATGTAGCGAGCAGTCCTTTCGCCATACGCATTGTTTGCGCGCGGCGTACACAACCGGTTCTGAGCGACTGCCCGAGTGTATACTGGGTGTTTAATTTCTACTTTGAGTGTTTCATCAAAAAAGTGTTCTTTCAATAATAAATACTTAAAATGAGTTTGGACGGGTAGTACTTTGCAATGCCTAAATAGACCCAAATCGTCATTTTGATATTGTAGTTTAATATTAGAAGAAACAATATTCTTTAGAATCTTTAACTGTAACCTATATATTTGTTTAATATACGTAGGATACGTACGACCATAGCTGCTGAGTCCATATTGAATGTAGGTGTCAGCTAACGAGTTGTATAACATTAACTTGACTTTGAATGGTATACGGTTTCTTAAAATAGTTATATTTGCTAAAAATTGCCTTAGTTTACTACAAATTTGTTCAATATGATTGGACCAATTCAATGTAGAATCAATAAATAAGCCTAAATATTTATGACTGCTTACAGTTTCAATAGGTGGGCAAGAACATACATTTGTGTGTGCATGCAAGCAGCTGTGATCGTGCGAAACTATTGATTTTATTGATGAATATTTCATATAGGGGGATTTAATTACAAGGAGTTTTGTTTTAGTAACATTTAATACAAGACCAGCGTCGTGACACCACCGTGAGAGGGCGTTTAAATCTGACTGTAAAAAATCACATGCTTTTTGTGGGTCTTTGTCAACTGCTATAAGGCATGTGTCATCCGCAAACTGATAACACATACAATGTTTAACACAGTCATGCATTTCATTGACATAAGTCAAAAAAAGAAGGGGGCCTAAGACCGATCCTTGAGCCGTGCCCTCTGTTGCTTTGATGGGTTCACTGAATGTGTTATCAATCTTGACGGTGAAGGTTCGGTTATCAAGGTAATTACCAAACCACTTCAGCAAATTTCCACGCACACCACAATTGTCTAGCTTCTTTACCAATTGCTTGTGCTCCAAGGTATCAAATGCACGAGAAAAGTCTATAAATAATACAAGTACATGTTTTTTATCATTTAGGTGCTCATTAACTAGATCAGTAAAACAAGATAAAAGATTAGTTGTACTTTTTCCTGATTGAAATCCAAATTGATTTTGATTTAATACTCCATGTTTCTTGTAAAAATTGTGAATTTGATCACATATATATTTTTCTATAATTTTATCGATAGTGGAAAGCAGTGTTATTGGCCGATAATTAAGATAATCATCACGCTTTCCACTCTTGTAAATCGGTCTCACGCAGCCAGCTTTTAATTCATTTGGATAGACCCCAGATTCAATGCTACGATTAATTAAGTTTGCAATAGCTATTGATAAATCATCGCTAATAATTTTAATATCTGTCACTCTAATATTGTCCTGGCCTGGGGATTTACTTGAATTTAACTTTGAGATTATTTTACATATATTTTCACTTGTAGCTTTCCTAAATAATATACTGGCATCAACAGGTCTAACATGAGTGTTAGGGTTTAATAGTTTAATACTGCAGCTTGGAATAATGTCTTTTACAGCAGTATCAAATCCAATTGCAAAATTGTTGGCAATTACTTTAGTAGTGAGCCCTTGAGCATTAAAAGCTTTAAGAATTGCAGCATCAATTGACATTGTTACGCGCCCTAGCATCTGGTTAACAACCTGATAAACTTTTTTCGTGTTTCCAAAGCTATTATTTATTTGTTTAACATAGTACTCATTTCTCTTGTTTTCTAATACTTTTTGTGTTTTATTACGGACTCTGTTATATTCCAGTTTCAATTTAGGATTATTACAACTAGTTTTCCAAGAACTAAATAGTGAATCACGTTTTTGACATAGGCTAGTGACGTTATCATCGATCCAAGGTAACGTGTGTAAATAATTATTTTCGTTTTTGGATTTTTTTAAAGTTTTGGTAGTTGTTGATAATTTCTTGGCGTCGTGAAACGATTTCTGGATGAAGTTGAAGATATCGTATGGAGAATTCATGTCATGTGTTTTTAGCCATTTAATTTTTTTTAATTCGTTTATAAGAATATCATAATTTATTACTTGTGTCGTCACACCCTGTATACGTTTGGTAGTCTTGTCGTTGGTGCATGTGCATGCAAGGATGACAGCCCGGTGGTCAGCCAGTACGATATCTAGCACCGCCGAGTACGGATGTGATGTGGGGAAACGTGCAAAAATGTGATCTATACAACTTTTAGTCATGTTATATTCGTTAGTTTTATTATTTAGTTTCGATTCGATTCTAGTGAAATCCGATATTCCACACATCAATCCTCGCTCGCTGAGTGTTTCTAGATACGAATCCTTGTATGATGATATGGATTTAAGATCTATGTTTGTGTCACCGATCAAAATAAGGTTTTGTTTTACGTCAAACTTTGAAATGTGTTCACTTAGCTCCGTTACAAATAAACTTTTATTGGTTGATGGGGGTCTATAGACAGCACAAACAACAACATCGTAATTTGAGCTTATTTTAACTGTTCCAGAAAGACTTTCGAATGTTGAAGTTTTATGTTGGAATAAGGTGAATTTTAAATGATTTTTAACGTAGACAATAATACCGCCACCCCTTCTGTTGGGACGTAATTGTGAGTACATGTGATAGCCTGGCATATTATACAAGTTAACAATATCTTCTGATATACCCGCTTCTGTTAGGACTATCACATCCAGAGGAAAATTACAGCTGTGGATTACTTGTAATATTTTTGGAAAGTTCTTTATCATTGATCTGATGTTTACATGTATGATTGATATACATAGGTGGCTTTTGGGTGGTAACTGATGAAAAAAATTATCACAAGACGTACAATCGAAGATTTCTTCGACTTGTGAACCCATTATTTTTTTATTTATTTAAATTAAGTTATATACAAATAGAAGCAAAATATTATATATATTAGTTGTTTACAAAGGAGTAGAAAATGTGATGGTGGACCCTTTTAGCTGTTTTTCGATTTGGTTGATATCTTGCATAGAGCGCAGATAGAATATTTTGCTTTTACCTGTTTTTCTAGCACATACTTTGCCCTCTTTACACCAAATGAATTGGAATGATTTACCTAGATGAGTTTTGGCATGATATAACAGTGTTTTAATATGTTTAGTGAGTGCTTCTCTGATGAAGATGCGGTTATCGGCTATTTCCTTGGGAACGTCCGGCATGACAAGTCCTGCAGTGAGGCATTTATCTTTTCCAGCATCTATCCATTGTCGACGAGCCACCTTCGTCTTCATCTCCACGAGAATCGCACCAGGTTTCTCCTTTGTTCCTGGCAGTCGTTGCGAGTTTAGTATATCGTTTTCGTCCACACTGAGTTTCGACGCTACTGTTTTTAGTATTTTTCCCACATCACTTGGGGGAACTTCAGGTAGACCAGCTACTTCCAGAGAGGATGCAAGGGCTTCCTGCTCAAAGTTGTTCATAGCTTGCTCCAAGACCGATGTTCTCAGTTCTAGGTTTTTATTTTTATTTAGTAGGTCTAAATTTCGGTTTTCAAGAGTTTTTATTATGGTCTCTTGTTTTTTTACAGATTGCTCCATAGATGTTATTCTTTCACTCAAAAATTCAAGTGAGGACTCCAGATTACTTAGCTCTTCGCGAAACGTTTTTTTTAGTACACGGCTGATGTCTTGCACTAGTTTTCGTGTATCAATTGTTTGTACTTGCTCAGCGGTACCTGTTTCTGATTCCTCATCATCATCGTCGTCATCTGGGGTAACAAATGACGATCTGCGAGAAACATTTTTAAGACATTCTTCACAGCTCCATTCAATGCCAGCAGAATTTCGAAGAGTATTCAATTGCTTGTTAGAGAGTTTAGAGCATGCTGGGTCAGCGTGGACCACCTTATCGCATCTACTACACTCTAATCCAGGAACTTTCTTTGTAATATTTTTCTTACATTTCACACACTTTTTAACCACCATCGCGGGTAGGATCTGGTTTTGCTAGTCAGTAACGGCACACAACTTATCACTCCGGCGTAGCAATAAAGACTAACTACTTGACTAGTCTTAACAAGTTACGACATGTTTACATTGAGGCGGAGGAATTTTCACATATGAAAACAGACATTACTTATGAGACAGCCTCTGATTAATTATTGTCATATAATCACTACATAGTATAAAACAAAGTCGCTTTCTCTGTCCCTATATCCCTATGTATGCTTAAATCTTTGAAACTACGCAACGGATTTTGATGCGGTTTTTTTAATAGATAGAGTGATTCAAGGGGAAGGTTTATATGTATAATACACTAGCAAGTCACCCCGGCTTCGCACGGGTAGTTTCTGATACGACACTGATGCTTTGTTTATATTTTATATGTATGTTAGTCTGTAAGGTATTTATTCTATGGGCTGACGTTTTTAGTATGTATGCAAAAAATGTTAATTGCCTGAAATAAAGATTATTATTATTATTATTATTATTATTATTATTATTATTTACGAACCGTGCGAAGCCGGGGCGGGTCGCTAGTATCATATAATCATATGAGATGGATAGTATTAGTTAAGGGTATGAAGCTGACATGCCAATGTGGATAAAAGAACCTTAAAAATTTAAAAAAAAATGCGTATAGAATTTTAATGAAATTTTGGATGGCTCCTTGGGTAAGTTAGTTTGATTCCCGGCCAGGGCAATCAAGTGTGTTGAACATGAAGTTAGTTCTCGGGGTGCAGAGGTATGAGTGTGTAAACGTTTATTTATTTATTATTTATATATTTTTCAGTTCCAAATCCCGGCTGGCGTACCATCGCACCAACGTGTGCCAGCAGGAAAAACCTCAGTGCGACTGTTGCGGCAAAGTCTTCGCCAACAAGATGACCCTCAAATATCACCTCAAGTGAGTACAGGCAGTGGCGGCCCTAGGGGGTGGCAAGCAGGGCAACCGGGGCCTCGCTTTCGTAGGGCCTCGCACCCTCGCAGAACAACCCGTTGTTTGTTTCGATGTACTGCAGCTGTAAAGAGGATGCTGACTGATTACCAGTAGCTGTACACTTGCAACTCACCTAAATTCCTCATACGCCAAGAGCCTCACAAAGATCTATCGCCCGGAGCCTCGCTATATCTAAGGCCGCCCTTGAGTACAGGGCACAGACCCAGGGGCACAGACCCAGGGGCACAGACCCAGGGGCACAGACCCAGGGGCACAGGCGCCGACTTTCACTAACGACTGCCGCGTCGGGGTTTTCTAGTAAAGGAACTCGATCAAAATTTTAAGCAAAACTTTGTACTGATAAGTTGTTTACTAACCTTATGTTGGAATAGAGAGTGTGGTGACCAAGGGGTACAGACGCCGACTTTCAATCTGAAGGTCGCCGGTTCAAATCCACACGCGCACCAATTAGATTTTTCACTTGAAAAAATCATGTGCGCAATACCACGTTCTCGAAACGGTGACGGAAAACATCGTGAGGAAACCGGCATGTGTTAGAACCTAAAATTCGACGACATGTGACATCTACCAACCCGGATTGGGCTCCCGTGTTAGATGAAAGCCTAATCACTCTCAATTATCGAGAGTAGGCCGGTGTCTGCAGAGGGAACATTAGAGGCTGTTTTACCAGTTCAAATATAAATAAATACTCTGTATCGCCCACAACAACAAAAAAACAACGTTAACTCATACCTCTGCACTAGGACTCCCTGTGTCGCAGATGGCATGGACAAACACATATACACAAATCAAACACCCAAGACCCGAAATTAACAACTTCAAATTCTGATAATATGTTACACATCACCACACAAAGTGTGGCCGGGAATCGAACCAGGATCCCCTCGCTCCGAAGGCAGGGCTGCTACCAACTAAGCTTCACTTATTTTCAGATTAATACCACAGAAGAAGGAGAATAAGCCGAAAGAACCACTCTACATTCCTTGTAAGGGGTGCAACAAGGTATTCCAATCCAAGAAAAGCTACAGAGCACATGTGTGAGTACCTATACAAATAAAATTAATATTCATGGACATTCCACACAGCGCCATCTAGCCCAAACTAAGCATAGCTTGTAATATGGGAACTAGATAACTGATAGAATTTTTTTTTTTTTTTTTTATACCACTTAGGTGGCAAACAAGCATACGGCCCACCTGATGGTAAGCGGTTACCGTAGCCTATGGACGTTTGCAATACCAGGGGTATCACTCGCGCGTTGCCGACCCTTTAAATATTTTAAAACACCCCTTTTGAAGGACCTATACTATATATATATATATATATATACTAACAATATATATTTAAAAAAAAAAAACAACGTTAACACACTCATACTTCTGCACTAGGATTCCCTGTGTCGCAGATGGCATGGACAAACACAGAAACACAAGACAAACACCCAAGACCCGAGAACAAACTTCATGCTCACCACACAAAGTGTGCCCCGGCCGGGACTCGAACCCAGGACCCCTCGCTTCGAAGGCAGGGCTACTACCAACTAAGCCACGGAGCCGTCATATACATATAGTACTGTTTTTTTTTTGTAAATACAGAACAAATACTTATGTTCGCATATAAATGCTTGTCCTTAATGGGACTCAAACCCACAACTATCAACCCCTGACTATCAAGGCCAGTCTATAGCTAAAATACTCACATAGAGTCACACCCGAGACGGGGATGTCACGTTTCATATGCATGTGATTTCACCGGCACCCACACCCTTCCACAGCAAAGCGAGTACACCACTGCTTAGCGGCAGATTACCAAGGCACAGTGGAAAACTGTGCCTTTCCTTAAAAGGCAGAAGACGTTCAGATCGGCACCCACACCCTTCCACCGGAACCAGTGCACCACTGCTTAGCGGCAGATTATCAAGGCACAGTGGAAAACTGTGCCTTTCCTTGACAGAAGACGTTTCAGATGAAATATATATCACGATATTTGATATGATTGCAGCGTGATCCATGAGGGCCTGTCCTACCCGTGTCCCATATATATCTACATCTACACTAATATTATAAAGAGGAAAGATTTGTACCTATATTTGTATGTTTGTAATGAATAGGCTCAAAAAGTACTGGGCCGATTTAAAAAATTCTTTCACCAATAGAATGCTACATTCTTCCAATTTGACATAGGCTACATTTCATTTTGAAAAAAATTAGGGATCCTTGGTAAAATTTGAACAATGTAACCGAAGGTGTAGAAAAATGAGTCTTAAAATGTCTTTCGTCGAATGCGCTGCCGAAACTATTAGCGATAGAACAAAATAATGTACAACAATATTGAAGAACATCATAATGTCTACAAAAAACTTCGCGGTAGCATATGTCCAACTATTGTAGTTATGTCACTACCCCGTGCGAAGCCGGGACGGGCTGCTAGTATATATATATATATATATCTCATTTGATATGATTGCAGCGTGATCCACGAGGGCCTCTCCTACCCGTGTCCGATATGCGGCAAGCTGTTCCAGTGGAAGCGGAACCTGTCGCGGCACACGCGCGTGCACCGCGAGCGGGCCGCGGGCGCCACGCACCGCTGCCGCGAGTGCGACAAGACATTCAGCTCGCGGGACTGCTACAACAACCACATGCGGCTGTCCAAGAGGCACGCCACGGACTCTACGTATGTGTAAGTGTTGTTGACATGTGTAAGTATTGTTGACACGCCACAGACTCTACGTATGTGTAAGTGTTGTTCACATGTGTTAGTATTGTAGACACGCCACAGACTCTACGTATGTTAAGTGTTGTTGACACGCCACCGACTCTACGTATGTGTAAGTGTTGTTGTCACGCCACAGACTCTACTTATGTGTAAGTGTTTTTGACACGCCACAGACTACGTATGTGTAAGTATTGTTGTCACGCCACAGACTACGTATGTGTAAGTGTTGTTGACACGCCACAGACTCTACGTATGTGTAAGTGTTGTTGACAAGCCGCAGACTACGTATGTGTAAGTGTTGTTGACACGCCACAGACTCTACGTATGTGTAAGTGTTGTTGACACGCCACAGACTACGTATGTGTAAGTATTGTTGTCACGCCACAGACTACGTATGTGTAAGTGTTGTTGACACGCCACAGACTCTACGTACAATATGTGTAAGTGTTGTTGACACGCCGCAGACTACGTATGTGTAATTATTGTAGACACAAATTTTAAAACTATCATGGTTATGAACATTATTATTCGTGTTACCGGGATATTTACCATGATTTGTGAGTTTCCACTTCGCAAAGACTTCAGTTTGCCCGGGACCGTGACGCATGTAACTGCGTCGAAATATCGGGAGTCAACAAAACTTACAAATCATGGTAAATATCACGGTAACACGAATAATAATGTTGTAGACACGCCACAGACTCTAAGTATTTTAGTATTAAACACACATACACCCCTGTATCGCAGGTGGCACGATTAGACACGTAAGACCCCCCATTTATATAATATATTTTTCAGTCAATCTTTGTTTTGTAAAGTAATTTGTTACCTCCAGGCACGAATGCAACTACTGCGGCAAGAAGTTCCCGACCAAGTGGTGCATGGTGGATCACATAGACTGGGACCACCTGAAGCGGGTCAAGTACCAGTGCAGCGTTTGTTTTAAGGTACCACTTCTGTTATTAAAGGGTTGAAGGCATCCAGCGTGGAAAATATACTAATATAATAAAGCTGCAGTGTTTGTTTGTTTGTTTGAATATAGGCTATATTTTTTTTCAAAATTAGGGATCCGTAATAAAACTGCTATTTTGTAACACAAGGTGTAAAATCGAAAACCTATTTTTGCGTGCGCTGTTTCCACGGAAACGAGAAAAACGCGGGTGAAACCGCGGAACACAGCTAGTATATATATATATATATATATTTTTGTGTGAATCCCAAGTTTTCGTAATTTACTCCTTATAACATCACCTGTCTGCCAGTGAAACTCCTGTCAAAATTGGTTCAGCCGTGTCGGAGACTTTTATCCCCTCTCCCAAGGGAACGGTGCTGAATTTCGGGATAAAAAGTATCCGATGTCCTAGCCCGTAGTATAAATTCAATTCATGCCAAGTTTCATTTCAATTCATTCTTTAGTTTTGGTGTGATGTGCGGCCATGATACAGACAGACAGATAAAAATGACAAAAAGAAATACCGTTTTGGCTTAGGAGACACCTACAAAAATAATTAATATATCTTCAACTAGACTAAGACTCATTTTTCTACACCTTCGGTTACATTGTTCAAATTTTACCAAGGATCCCTAATTTTTTTCAAAATGAAATGTAGCCTATGTCAAATTGGAAGAATGTAGCATTCTATTGGTGAAAGAATTTTTTAAATCGGCCCAGTACTTTTTGAGCCTATTCATTACAAACATACAAACATAGGTACAAATCTTTCCTCTTTATAATATTAGTGTAGATCTACAGAATCGGATCTGTTACAGTTTTATTATAAGTATAGATAGATAGATTAAGAAAACGTTTATATTTATTTAACTACCAAAAATTTTTTTTCAGCCATTCAAAACGGCGAAGATAATGGTTGCGCATATGAACAACATACACGAGGGGAAGAGGCAGGAGCCAGAGGGGGAGCATCTCTGCGACATCTGCGGGAAGTCGTACAAGGTGAGCAGGGGTGCTTGCAGGGGAGCTAAGGGTGGGACCAGCTGACCGGGAATGATAGATTTGGGGATAGATGGGCAAGTGTAATATGCCATTAATTAACCGGGTTTTTTTTCACTGAGAGCCCACCTCTTATGTGGTTACCTCCGTCTATAACAGCAATACGATTCTCCCTCCATCCTGATCGTAGAAGATCTAAATCTGACCAGGCAGGCCTTCAGACTGTCCCGATAAATTGGTTTGAAACCTTAAATGAAATTATTCTCTTCCCAGACGGTGAAGCGACTGAAAGCCCACGCGTGGGCAATGCACACGCAACGCTCGAACGCGAAGAGCTACAAGTGCAAACTGTGCGCCGCCACATTCACCTGGCAGACGTCCATTTACAAACACATGAAGATGATGCACGATTCTAAACGGCCTAAGGTAAGGCCATGTTTAACTCTAAACGGCCCAAGGTAAGGCCATGTTTAACTCTAAACGGCCCAAGGTAAGGCCATGTTTAACTCTAAACGGCCCAAGGTAAGGCCATGTTTAACTCTAAACGGCCTAAAATAAAACCCTGTTTTACATTTACCCTAAACGATCTAAGGTGAAACCCTGTTTCTTCGCTCTGGTTTTTTCACCCGTCGTATACCGATTGGAATAAGGGATGAAAATACTGTAGTTTTTATTTATAATATTATATTAACGCGGTTTTTGATAGTCTTGTTTATTTCGCAGCCTGCTCGGGCGCCCTCCGCCGTCGTTAAGAAACAGGACCCGTATCCCGACATACAATACTTCACGCACGTGGCACTGCAACAGTTGCCGCAAAATATGGTCTAACCACGAACAGAACGTCTTCTAACCACGAACAGAACGTCTGACCACGAACAGAACGTCAGACCATGAACAGATCGTCGTCTTACCACGAACAGAACGTCAGACCAAGAACAGAGCGTCGTTTAACCACGAACAGAACGTCGTCTAACCACAAACAGAACGTCGTCTAACCACGAAGAGAATGTCGACTGACCATGGACAGAGCCTTCGTCTGATCACAAAACTACGTTCTGTGTACGTTCTGGAAATAAGAGAAATTACCTTATTTTATTTGTAAAGTTGATATTGCAATATGTCTACTTTAAAAAATCGCGCTAATTCCACAAAAAGTATAGACAAAATCACAATACACTTATTTACAATTATAATCCTTCCGCCGTAACTGAACTACGTATATTATCAACTAAGTCGTGGCAAGTAGTATATTGTGCAATTAGTGAATAAAGTTATTTTAAAAGCAAGACCTTGCTATGGCCTTGCTTTAACCGTCCTTTGTCACGAGCGAAAGATTCTAACTACTGAATCAGGACTGTAGGGAGTGATTCAAGTGTTAGAATCGTGAGCGACGCGAGTGATTCACGGCCCTCGATATGAATCCGTTTTATTCAAGAGTTGCATACTATACTTTATACCAGTGATTTTTTTACATTTTTACTTATTTATTTTTCATTTTATTTATATTTCTGACCTGGGGCCTTATTTGCATGTTATTCCAGTCAGATCCCCCCCACGGGATCCACTAATTACTGCCAGTGACGGATCAATGAATCAGCATATAGGGGCCTGGTATTACCCGTGTTTAAGACCAGATGAAAATTCAATTTATCTAAAGTTAAAAAAAAGCAAATCCGTAGACGCTCTTATTCAAAGTTAAACTCATTCATTCCTTTATATCTCAAGTATCGTTTAGACACGTCAAATTAGACATGTCATTGACTTTTTGGTTCTAAGACGGGGGGGTACGTGTAGGGATTCAAAGGGTACTCACCTACGGACGCGAGCAACTGGACCCCCCAAAGCTTCAATTCAAGATTTTCAAGATTTTCAAATTCAAGATTTTTTTGCGGCAGGTACACGTAAAAATTATTAGCTAGTAAGTTAAATATTTCACATCGAGAGTAGAATAGGCCCCAGGTAGAGAATATATCCCCTGTAATGGTTATTTATTTCATTATTTATATGTATTTGCAAATTTTTACGTGTTTAACTTGAAATATGAATATATTTTATCTTTTTACCGTTTCAGAATATGTTTACATTAAATACTTGAATCCCGTGCAAAGCCGGGGTGAATTGCTAGTGTATTATACATATAAACCTTCCTCTTGAATCACTCTATTTCAAAAACCGCATCAAAATCCGTTGCGTAGTTTTAAAGATCGAAGCATACATAGGGATTGAGGCAAGCAACTTTGTTGTTTACTATGTATTTTATTGTTCTATACATTCAAAGTAAATATTAAATCCCATCGGATTAGACTATGCAATGCAATAGAGAATATACAATTCTCAAATTTTACATAAAATCACAATTTATTTTGAATTAGTATTAAAAATGCCATACATTTAAGTATTATTTCTAGATATAAGTTTTCTACACTAGTATTCTTATAATAAAAGATCATGCAATTTAGCTTTTGTTTAATTTTGTGGTCTTGGACCACTATCTTTCTAAGAGCTTATAGCTATCCTAGTTTTGTCGACGAGCAGAAATATATATAATTAATTTTTTGGCTTGGTAAGTAATAGCACTGCCGTAGAAGCGAGGGGACCTGAGTTCGATTCCCAGCCGCAGAAGACTTTTGTAATAAGCATAGTTTGTTCTCGGATCTTTAATGACTATAGTTTGTTCTAGTCTGTGTTTTCTATGCCAAATGCAACACAGGAAGTACTCGTGCAGTGATATGAGTCTATAACCGTTACATTATTTATAGATTTTACACAACACCATCAAACCCCATACTAAGCATAGAATAAACATATGTTTGGCCTGAGCGGATATCAAATCCACAACTATAAAAATATTCCACTATATTGGAATCCATGGTGCTAGGCCAACCATACCAGTCGAAGGCTAGTACACCTATGGTTTTGGCTAGAATGAAAACAGTGGTAGAACTTATGTAAGTTCTACCATACTTTATCTGTGGGTCCATATTGTATACTTCCATATAAAAGTACGTACTCTCTAGTAGCAGTTCTATTAACCAAAATAAGCATGTCCCTGGGTGGTGCGAAAGAGTAATCCAAAGTAGCAGTAGAACTTGTTGGCAGCAGTGCTATCTCCACACCTGACATGACCCAGCTAGTCTCATTTCAGATATGCTGATTTGTACCCACGCCTATAATAACGCTTGGTTTATTAGCCTGATATAGAATTATAAATAAAACAAACTCAATCCTTAATACAAACTTAATTTATTAAATTAGAATGTTGTCTAGTCAGCAATCAGAGCAAGACAATGGCTTATTGTTCCCAACTCATTTTACTCTGCAGAAATACTCATTTAAAATCTTCATATCTAATAATTTATTAAATATAGTTGAGTTCAGGTAGGCCACTCCGAAGCTATAAAGGGTCACACAAATGGTAAGAGACAATTTTCCAACTAACTTCAGATATGGCATCATTCAGAACTGTATTCCTTGATTGTAACTGGTGGTACACCGTAGCCCCAAGAGTAAAGTCTTTATTGCCTATAGGAAGTTGTGGCTGCCTAAAGATCATAGCGATTACCGCGGGTTCCCAGGCATTGCCGACACAGCCTTTTAGCGAGATATTTACTTTTTGTTTTTATTTTGATTGGGTCGTTGGTTTTGTCCACCCCTCGCCAGCGGTGCGGGGCGTCCCCTGTTCCCGAAGGCTCCTCTGCTCGCACCCCTGCCTTGCCGCATGTTCTGTCCTCCTCTTCCCTTCGAAACCTCGTTACGACCGCGCGATTTCACCTGGGTTTCTTCCTTCACCATGTCGATAACTTCGTCGGGTATTCGCAGGTATTTGATCGTGCTCCCTCGTATGTAGCATTCTGGCATTCGCCAAAACTTGTCTCCGTCTCTGGATGTACAAATCACCTCTCGTAAGTTTATATTCATCCAGTTATCACAACTAACGAGATGCCCGTTGTATGTTTCGCCGTTCTTGAGCTCCACTAACATCGGGTGGTTCTGAGCGGTCCGCAGTAGTGAAAGCGGAAGCATTTTTACTGTTTATTTGCTAATTTATAAACGAAATCTATATTATAAAGAAAAATGAGCGCTTTACAATCTATTTGTTTGTTTGTAAAACAATTTGAGGTTAGAATAGAATAATTAAAATAATATTTTGACGTTTCTTTGACATTAACATAGTGTTTTTTAATATCACCTTCATTACTAAGCTTTAGGCTGAAACCACAACAACCACTTCGTCTTACGTAGTTGATATCGTGTATAAAACACAGTTGGTCCCGCTGTTTGTACGCTTAGTTCTTTATTAATACTGTACACTGCGCAACACAAATTTAAACGTGGCCGGGACGGCGGCGGCGGAGTAGTGATGCACCTACTCTCAACATGTCGATAGTTCTTATCGATAAAAATAATTGTGATTTTTGTAGTATACCACATTTATATAACAAAGGTGACAATTTGTATGTATATGTGTATGTTTGTTACTCCTTTACGTTCAAACGGCTCAACGGATTTGAATGAAAATTTGGTACCAGGATAGCTTATATGCTGGATTAACACTAGGCTATTTTTAACCCGGAAAACCGCGGGTAATAATGCCAGGCCAAAGCCAAGGCAATGTCTTAGGAATTTCTATGTGGATTGTATGACAAACCTACGCTTGAAGACTCCCAGATTTTCCAGTAAGGCTGTATTTTTGACAAGCACAAGTTAGCAGCTCTGAATTTAACTATATTTTACCGTTGCGCAGTTGAAAAAAAAGTACAATAACTTCGGCTACAGTATTTTTATTTTTACTATTGTACAAGCTAAATTATATAGTTATGCCACATCTACGCAGTACACTGATATCTAAAGTACTCTCGTCGACCTTCTGCTCAGGGTGGTGGATGAGATGCAGTAATATCTTCTGCTGTATGCTCGAACTCCAAGGACACAGCGCGCATTGGAACCTGAACGAACAATAGGAGTATTAATATTTGGGCAAACCTATAGCCGTGTCTGTTGAGATGTCAAAGTCAAAAATATAAAAAAAAAATCTATAACTTTGCGAAATAAACTGGCCACATTATGTTTTAATTATCCAAAATGCAGAAAAAACTAGCGAAAGTATTGTACATTAACTCGGACATTGTTTTTTATTAATACCATTGTACCGTACCATAATAAATTACATTACGGTAAATTAAAAATCAAATATATCCCTTTCGCGGGTAAATTACAAATCAAATATATCCCTTTCGCGCGTAAATCAAAGTTAAATTACAGTTAGTTATATACATACAGATTCCTCTTGGGGGTTGGTTCGGGGGGCGACGCGCCGTGAGCGTCCACCAGATGTCGCTGAAGCGCATTCCTGCACAGCAATAAGTCGCACGCATCGCAAGCTCTGATGTTCTTCCTGGAGAGAAACATTGGGTAATTGGGGGCGCTTCTTGCTCGCGTTCGTAGGTACCCCCAGAATCCCTACACTTTTTTTATGTACAGTACGGTGATGCGACTTGGGTCCTCTCATACTTACGGGAGGACCTAAGTCACGTTATTGTTGTCTATGGGCGGCGGTGACCACTTGACATCCGGCCACCTCAAATGTTCATATTTCATATTCATTTATTATTCACCAGGAATTAAGTACAATAAGGTCTTATAGATAAATATATCGGCCAAATCCTACCTTTACAGGCATGTGAATATAAAGAAGTTTATAAATTATATGTAATGACAAATTTAAATAATTAATATATTAAAAGCAAAGTAAAAAAAAATAAGAATAATCTCATTCTACTTACTAGATGGCGCTATTGTAACTCGTTCGTTACACTAGATGGCGCTATTCCTAATAGTTCCAAAACATACCTGTGTTTCTTCAACGCCTCATCATTAGCATAATGCTTCTTGCATATATCACACTGTGGCCGCCACTGAGCCGTGGATTTGCACTTTCGCGCATGTCGGTTAAACTCATGGTAGTTCCGACAGAGGGCGCCACAAGCGCAGATTCGATGCTTCTCCTGGTGTAATTTCACGTATTTCTTTGAGACGCTTGTGAACGAACACAGCTCGCATTTAAACGGTTTTATACCTATAAATAATATTAATTAATAAACTTAATTTATTAAGGTACAATCTATTCGTATAAATATTCGTGGACATTCCACACAGCGTCATCTAGCCCGGAACAAAGCATAGCTACTATTGAAACTAGATTTTTATAACCAATTAGACACAAGAAACATTTAATAAAACATCCTCGGCGCATGTAAATTTTGTTCCGACTGTCCTTGTCTGTCTGTTTATGTTCCCAGAACACATTACCGTGGCATGTACTGACCTTGATGTCTGTTCACGTGCTCCCTGAACAAGTTGCCGTGGTATGTACTGTACTGGCACATGTTACATTTATATTTATTATCGACGCGGTGTTTTTTTTCGACATGATGCTTCATTCTGTAAAAAATGTTGATGGTTACGGGCATAAGAATGTCATGCCGTTTTCCATCACGTCACACGAGTCGGTTCTAAGGGAAAGGCGCGCCAAAAGGTTCCTCTACTTGAACTAGATTACTGATAAAATATTTTATAGTACTTCTTTTGGAAAAAAAAAATCTATGTCTAAAATCTAAATCTATATATATATATATCTAATCTATCTTTGTGCTTGTCCTGGGTGGAAATCGAACCCATGATAAGATGTGTAAGAATTTGTGTTAAGTGCTTTAAGTTTGGTCTGGTTGTGTGAGGTGTGTAACCATGCCACCTGCGACACACGGAATCTAAATGAAGAGACAGAGGACAGAACCGCTTTTTTATATATCTTTATACATACCTGTCTGCGGAATTTGTCTTGAAAATGTCACATTCTGTGCAATGTAAGGTATCTTTAGTGATTTTGGTGCATGTTTTGGATGATAGTACAATTTTCGAAGTGGACTCACCACTGGAATTAAAGAGATTTATTTAATACTCATACAAATTTTATCAGAATCTAACCTGAGGGTACAATTAGTCAAGTGTAATCTTAATTAAAATAGTAATCTACATCAACAAATATCAGTTGCTGAATGTATGTATACATAATGCAAAGCGCATACATTCAACAATTGATTAGACCAATCTGCAAAATCAAAATAACAAGAAAAAATATGTCAACCAAATAAACGAAATTGCATATTTTGCTACTTGAAAGTAGTGAAGTCAGTTTATTTTCGGATTTTTAAAACAGTTGCTTGTTGGATATTAAATAAATACATTAAATAGATTTACGCCTTTGTTCACATGTTTCATTTCACCTTGTCGAAGTTGTTAAAAAGTTTACATACTCAGTTAATCCTCCTATTTCTTGCTTCACTGGATTGGTTCCATCCACTTCGATAAAGAGCAATCTGCTTGACATTCTTTTGTCTCACCTGAAAAATAGTAATGGAAGAAATCTAATTCTAATTCTGGGTGGGGGTGAAATATCCATATGCATTAAACTTCCAGGCCCTGTAAACGCCTGAATTCATCATAGACTTTAACGGAACTGCATCAATTTGCGTGCAAGTACTTGGCTTCTAATCTTAATGAATTCTATGGTCTAGTTAACCTTTTACACATATTACCTTCCCCCTGTCAATATATAGTTCTACAATATGATTCCCATTCATTTCTTCTTCTTCTTTTTTGCTACTCCTGTTTATTTAGGTAACTACATAATCTCCGTCTCAAAATGTAAACCCAAGCCAAATATGTATCAGGCAAAGCAAAGACTGACTACTAATTAACATTAGGTTAAAAACCACAGACTATTTTTAGGATTGACAGATAACATGAAGTCGAAACTTTTTTAGGACAGATAACATGAAGTCGAAACTCTTTCAATAGTTACTATTAACGTGGACACGATAAATCTAAAAATTAGTTTTATTAGCGATATCTTGTATTAAGGAGTCCCTATATTGTAAGACTAAGTAACATCAATAAGGTCGCGGGTAGACGGTGGATGGGGGTGGTTTAGGACCGCTTAACCTGGAAAGCTATGAGAGAGGCCTATGTCCAACAGTGGATGTCTGTCGGCTGAAATGATGACGATGACGTATTTCGACCGTAACCGTACCACCGTACCGTACCGTAGTAGGTAATCCAAATCTTGACTTCCAATTCTTGAGTCGTGCACTACGGGTCATACAATACTATTGTACACATCTTGTACCCGTAGTAATACTGTGCTGTGAATTATAAACACGTAATGCTAATGTACAGCCAGATAATTCGTGTACATGGTTTTAAAAATTAATTATCAGGCTGCTAAATACATGACTACAATATTAACCCGGTAATTCGTGTCCACTTTGATGATAATGTGATTGGTCGAGTCGTTTTTCGATCGTTTGCACGTGCGATTTCAAGTTTGTTTTCAATCAAAAGTTGCCAAAAAAATATAATGCCAGCAGACTATTCGGAAAGTCTTAAGTTTAATAAATTACATTTAATTATGTTGAGACTTAAAATAAAAATAGTTTCACTTTTCCCCAAAGGGGAACACTATCGTGGAATGGAACGTAGTCGTAACAAGTAAGTAATGATCTCATCATTACTTTTTACACGTACCCTCTGGTAAAATTTGTGCCGTCACATCTGGAATGTGCCGCCAAGCAGTAGTGTTCACACTGTTCCCTTAGGTCAGCTCTTCAGATCGTTCAGTCACAATTTCACATAAAAAAAATCTACTCTCGACAACTTAGTGAATGGGCTTTAATAATAATGATGCTTACATAGTCATACCCCTGCATTAGGATTCCCTGTGTCGCAGGTGGCATAAACAAAAACACACAAAAAAAAAAGACACCTTGGAACAAACTTCATGCTAACCCCACAAATTGTGAAATTTGAAATCGGGATTCATCTACTACTGGATTTGTCACATGTGTTTATCATTACCTTTCGAAAGTTGGTTTCACTAAATCATAAGCACATTTTGAACTTTCAATATTGTCACGTGTATATTAAAATGAAATAAAAAAAACATTTTTATATAATTTTATTAGTCCAATCACTTTTTAGCCGCTACTTTTGCTACTTTCGCAACTTTCCCAACTTTCCCGTCTTTCGTGGCCTTGGCCTTCTTCGGCGGAGGGGGGGCGGTCTTCTTGGCTGCTGGCTTCTTGGGCTTCTTGGCTGCGGCAGCCTTAATGGACTTGCCGCGCTTTTCGCGGAGCAGCTGCGCCTTAACGGCGGGATCCGACGGAGACAGCTTGATCTGAAAATGGATAAGCTTACAATGTGCCCCGGGGGAAGACGATGGGGTACTTGTAATATCTTTTATTTAAATCAGTATTAGTCAACGTGTAAGTAATCATGGTTATCATAACCCAATGCTCTGATAGAGAGTATCATCATTTTGAAGGATTCCCTTCAAGTCAAGTTAGCTTTGTAACTAGCTGTACCCGGCATGCATTGCAATGCCACATAATAAATAATTAATATAGATTTTTTTGGGGCAGGACCCCTGGAGAGAGGGTCCCCAGAATACCCTACAGTACCCTAAAGTATTATCACAATCTGATCAATGGTTCGGAACGCATGAATATGATACATACATTGATTTTTAGATAGAAATATAGGTTTAATTAAAAATTGAATAAACTAACTTCAATGCTTATATCACTTATTTTACGGAATTTTTCATGTCATTTTTAGGGTACCACCATTTTGGTCAGATGCCTGTTTTCTCAAAACTCCGTCATTTATCAACCGATGTGGAAGATACCTATTTTTTATTTCAAGAGATCTGTTTTCAGATCTGTCCCATAAAAACTTAAACAAAATCGGTTTAATAGTCAGGTTGTTTAAAAGACATGTGGAAAAAATATGCCATCCAAATAAACAAAATTGCGTATTTTGGTTTCCCGACTTTTCTTCACCCATTTTAGACCGATTTATTAGGCTCTTTTTTACAATCGTAGTGCCCCTTAAGGGCGAAAAATAATGGATGAAGAAAGTATAGAATCTTTTTCGATGTTTTTAATAAGTCAATAAAAAAATACTCACTCCACGCTTGTCAGCGAGCTCCAGAGCCCTTGCGTTGTTCCTCCTCGCCTGGTCAAGGACTGCTTTCCTCCTCAAAACAGCCGAGAACGGATTCAGTCTCAGCATAGCCTTGCTATTGGTCAACGGGTTGAGTTTACGGCTCGCACGGACCACGCGTTTGCTGCAACGGAAACTATCGTTAAGAACGCACTTGTGTTGGCTTGTGGAGGCTACAGGGGGCGGTAAGTCAGTTCAAGTCAACGTGATTACGTAATCATGGTATTCATAACCCAATGCTCTGAAAAGAGATATCATCATTTAGATTGTAAGTGGTAACACTCATAAACAGCAATATGTGTTCAAGTATGTGACGTCATTTCTCTTTAACTCCAAAGACTTACGACTCATGTCCTATCGCAGTATAGAAGACCCAAGTCTCATCGCGTTGCGCCTGCCACTAACCAGAGGTAAAGTTTCATGCTCTTGTAATTTCACCGAAAGACCCGTTTACAGGAACAGAAGAACAAGTGTATTACTGCTTGGCAGGGGAATTACCAGATACGGTGGCATTACTTTTCCACACAAACTTGCAAGTTCTACTATAGTTGCTGCCTTCGCACCAACTGAGGGACATGTAAGGGACTCACCTATGGACGCAGGCAATAGGAGCCCCTATATAACCTGGAAACCAATACTACAGGCTTTAAACCTGTTTATGGCAACATTCTCTCACAAATCTGGTTACAAACATACAATTATTTCATGACCTATAATATTGTTAACCTCATGACAGAACTAATATCCTGTTATTATGTTTTATATGGAGCACTTGCGCCAAATTATGCCTGAATGATATTTACATTTCATCATTTGAGTTTTACCAACTCCCCGCTGTCCGTAGTTGGATGGGTGACTGTGGCATTTGAACTGAGCGCTTCCATACTAAGGAGAACAAGTTGAGATATTGGTCCCAGTTATTCTTGAAATTTCCTACACCAGAGTTGCCTCTTACAAAAAATTTGGGATGTCTTGTCATGAGAACATACTTGGGTGCACGGAGGACCTTGCGGATCTCATCAGACTTGAGGAGACGGCTGAGGTCAGTGTTGGCCATCTTGGGCTGGGGCAGGTTGAAGTTCTTCTTCTCCTTGGATGGAGTCTTCCAGGAGCCAAACAGGGCATCTGCAAGAAGCAACGTTTCAGAGTCAATGACAAATCTTTATTTCTAATGAATTCTTCTCGTTTAAATATAGTACGTGGGTGACCAAGCCACGCTATTTTTTTTGTTTTTGGATCATTATTGCTAGAATTTTAATTATATAGGTAAACTTGTAAATTTTAATATTTATGTACAAAGTCAAAGTCAAACTCATTTATTCCTTTAGATCTCAAGTATCATTTGGACACGTCAAATTTTACACACACATGTACACATATTCGTGAGCATATAACGTGGCACAGGATCTCCCCAGGCACATTACATGCACACTGATATGTCAAATTACAGTCAGCTTTCATGTTTTAGATAGTCTTATTTGTTAAGTTTACGTCTGTTCCAACCCAGCCAACCAACACAGCGTCATCTGTGATGATACTCAAAGAGTACTTATAAAGATATTTTTTTGCTGTATCTGTATGTTTGTACACACCACAAAAATAACAAGAAACCGATATAAAAGTGGAAAAAAAAAAAAACTACTTTCAATATCTTCAATGTAGCAAATTACGCAATTTCACACCCAGACACCAAACAAACATTTATGTTCGTCACACAAAAGACAAACACATGGACAAAATGTGCCCCGGCCGGGAATCGAACCCGGGACCCCTCGCTCCGAAGGCAGGGCTAATACCAACTAAGCCACGGAGCTGTCAAATACTCGTTCTGAGTGACAATTGAACCCACGACCTCCAGCAGAAAGCAGAGCTACTACTACATCTACCAGGAATGAAATGTCATCCTCATGTCGACACACCGCTGGCCTCGTGAGAGCCACCGATGTTTCCTTTGGGAGGTGATGCACTGTACCCTCGCGTTCGTAGCTCAATACATATAAAACGTAGTGAGTAAGGCTTTTGAGGGATTAATTTATTTTTTTAACCTTCTATATGAAAATAAATAAATATTTACCTACATTATACGCGGCTTCTGGCCCCAAACTAAGCATAGATTGTACTATGGCAACTATTGTAGATAACTGATAGAATACCTTTGCTACTTTCGACAATGAACGAAGAAAAGTTACAGGAAAGTAGTATACGCAGTTCTTTGCAACTACCAGGATGCCATATTTTTTCCAGTTATACAACCAATGAAAAGAAATGAATGATGACGGCATGTCTTAGAACCAAAAATTCGAAGACACGTGACATCTACGAATCCTGATCGGGCTCCCGTGGTAGATCAGAGCCCATTCACTCCCAATTACCAAGAGTAGGCCTTGCAGTGAACATTAAGAGGTTGGAGAGCGGTATACTAACCGAGCCTGTCGAACGCGGACTGGGTCCAGATGATGAACCTGCCGACGTGACCGCCGGGCGCCAGCTTCAGCAGGTTCAACTTGTTCACATTGAGCATCTCCACGCCGGGGATGTTGCGGAAGGCGCGCGTCAGACCCTGAACAGACAAGGTGCATTTTATCATCAGGTGGTCCGCCTTCAGCTGTGCTACATAAAATAAATCCTAGTAACACCACCACATATAAGAATAAAGTGTGTTCCTGGTGCGCAGTTTAATATTTTGGGGGGTCCAGTAGGTGTTGTACCCTTTGATTCCCTACACGTTTCCCCTGGATGGTGCTAAAGGAGCAACAAATAGTAGCAGTAGAGCTTGTGCCAAGTTCACCCAGAGGTACTGCCACCACACTTGGAATCTGTCGCCAAGCAGTAGAGCTCGCATTCCTGTGTTCGTGGAAGGGTTGCCGGTGAAATAACATACGCATGAGACGTATCATCCCCGTCTTGGATGATGGACGCAGCAGAATGAATGCGACTCAGTGTAAGATCCAAATTTTATACTGAGTCGCATTACTGTTTTCAGGGGCGGGGGTCACCAATTACCACTAGGTGGCCCTCAGCTCGTTCCGACAATAATTCACATTAAAAAAATATTAAAAATAACCTGGTCTTTGTTGTAAATGACCAGGGGCCCCTTGCGTTGCACGCGGCGTCGGTTGCGCATCTTTCCCTTGCCGGCGCGAAGCCTTTGTGATTTATACACCTGTACACAAGAAAAACATTAGTACAGTAATACCAAAACAGTTTTCCGCAATATTAACAGTTTATCACAGTATAAACAGTTAACCGCAACATATACAGTTTACCACAGTATAAACAATTTACCACAGTATAAATAATTTACCACAGTATAAACAATTTACCGCAACATAATACGCATCTTAATACAGTTTTAAGCGATGACAGTTCAGTTGGTAGTGATGATTCCTAACGACATTTGGGTCGGGGGTTCGAATCCCACAATGCTCGAACTGCCGTTGAACGCAAACATTGTGAGGATAAAAACGTGGCGGAAGAGGAAAATACCGGCTGTATATTTGAAAGAAAAAATGTCTTCCAATCTCTATATCTAAATTGAAACATTCCAATAAGATTGTTGTCAAAGGAAATTATACTCTCGTCCCAGATATTAAAAGTTACAGAAATAGATCCTGTAAGATAAAAGCATCAGGACTGTTTTATAATCATCAAAAATTAAGATTGGTTTGCTTAGAATGGCGGGCACTATCTGATATTGAGAGATATATTAGTAACTAGCTAGCTAGTATCAGAAGTAGCCTATGGTAATCCCGGATGTAGCTATTGTGGTAACAAATTGCATCCAAATCCGTTGAGCTGTTTAAGCGTGAAGGAGTAACAAAAATAACCACACAAGCTTTCAACTTTATGATAAGTGTGATTCTGGCGAAACAATGAATTTAGTGTGCATAATACATTTTTTCATTTTTCTAAAACAGATACATTGGCCCATTTCAACCTACCTTCAAGACATCAGACCAGGCCTTCACGCGTCTGAGGAAGATCACTGCCTGCTTGGTCTTGGTTATCTCTTGCACCTTGTCGGAGACCACCAGGGGCAGTTCCGGGACCTTGTCGATCACGTGACCTGGACGGAGATGGTATTTGTGTTATGACCTTTTTATCTTCAAGATTTTATTTAGCTAACTGATCTGATATAGGGACAATGATGGTGCATCTTGATACACAATCATCTGTCAATCGAAATTAACGCAATTAGTAGCAAAAATTGAGCATAGCAATTTTTCAGAGATCCTAATTATTCATTTTCTAAAAACCTTGTAAGCAGTCACATATTTTATAATGTCAACAAGCCTTATTCTGTCTGAAATACTGAAATCGTTGTCAAAAATTCGAAAATTCGAGAAATACTGAGACTTTTTTATCATCCAGGTGTGGAGGCAGTACTTCTCCAGGCAAACTTTGCATAAGTTCTACTGCTACTATCTGTTGCTCCTTTAGCACCACTCGAGTAGAAATGTCGTACCAACATTGCACCCATCCAGGCTATGTGAGCTTGAATGGAACGCCTGTCAGCACAGTTCTGTAGCACTGAACTCACTAACACCCAGGGGCACGAAGCACCCTGGGTGTAGACATAAAGTGCATGGGAATTACATCTTACTATTATCATAAATACGAAAGTTTAGATAGAGAAATAAATTAACGTTTACACATTAATACCCCCGCACTAAGATTCTGTATCGCAGATGGCATGGTCAAACAGAAACACCAGACGAACACCCAAGACACGAAAACAAACTTCATGCTTACCAGTGTCCCGGCCGAGAATCAAAATCATTTGTATGACGAAAATAAATGTTTGTTTTGTGTGTGATGTGAACATGTATTTATAGGAAACCTAGTAACTACATTTGGTATTTAAAATTAATAGTGACTTTAGCTTTAATTTCTTTGTATAAAATCTGTTTTGATTGGTTATAGCAGAGATATTTGTAGGTTTAATTTTCTTGAAGTGATGTAATGAACAGTGTGTGCGAGTTTACAGACCTCTAGCCTGGACGAGAGCTGGTACCCCGGCGGCAGCGACGGCCGCGGCGACGGCGGCGCGGCGCTGGCGTAGGTTCACGCGGCGGTGCCAACGGCGCCACGGCTTCGTCGGCGCGAACATGCGCCCTCCGCGGCACATGTTACCGAACGCACCCTGTCCGGACCTGTGGATTTACAGTAGCCAAGTTGTTATCCGAACGCGGGTAGAGTTAACAAGCGTCATACTTTGAAAGACTGGGTGATATAGGTCGTATTTTATATTCAGTGGGATTGAATGTCGAACTTACAATGCCACTTGATTGATTGTTTAAAATCAGTCTCTTGTCTTTTCAGTAGTAATGTCGAGTTTTCTAGTTACTGTGCTCATGAATATATGTGTACCTGTGTAAAATTTGCTGTGTCCAACTTAGAATGTTCCACATTTTCTAAGTTGGACACATCAAATTTTACTTAGGAGGACTTAACTTAGGAACTGAAAGAGTTTAAAACATTGCGATAAGACCCAATTCACGTAATAATTTGACACATTAACCAATATATTATAGATTGAATGCATCAAAAGAATTATGAATTACTTATTGGGTTTCAAACTCAATTTAAATGTTAAAGTTTACCCATTGAAACCTGCATTTATGAACATTTATCGATTAGTTTAAGGTAATTTAGTTAAAGTTGAGAGTTTGTTGTGCCAACATTGCACCCATCCAAGCTATGTGAGCTTGAATGGAACGCCTGTCAGCACGGTTCTGTAGCACTGAACTCGCAGTAACACCCAGGGGCAGGAAGCACGCTGTGTGTGGACATTAGTGCATTATTAACCACCGTAAAACCTAGTAGACTGAGCTAGTAATCTAAATACTATCAAGCAGTGGTATACTCGCTTTATTGTTCTGGTGGAAGAGTGTAGATACCAGAGATCAACCGTCTCAACGCAGTGCTACTCCTTACTAAGTACTAAGGTCTTCTAATACTTAAGGACAGAATTGTGTAACGAATTACGTATTATTATTATTAATTAATGCACTAGCAGCTTGAGCTGATGCGTGCATATCACTGCACTTGTGTTATAATTGTTCAAATATTTGTCTAGTCTGTTTTTGAAACTGTTCACTGATGGTGCTGCAACAACTGATTCCGGTAAAGTGTTCCAAACAGTCACTATGCGATTTGGTAAGAAGTGTTGCCTGGGGTTGCTGTTACTTGGAGTTCATATAATTGTCAATATTTTACCTGTGGGTACCACCACCACGGACACGCGGGATACGGGCCACGGCACGCCCGGTACCCCACGACTCGGCACTGGTTTGGTGTCCTGAAACATCACATTTTTATGAACATTCAAAGCGTATAAATAAATATTTATGAACATTACACACAGCGCCATCTAAGCATGGCTTCATATGACATAAACATTTGTTAAAATTTTATATATAATAGCATAATATGTTTATCAAATTATTATCGAAGAATTTTTTTGGTGTACAATATTTATTTATTCATTCCAATTCACATAAATTCCTCAGAGAAGCTGCCCGAAGAAGGAATTCCGATATTATATAAAGAGTGTAAACTTCATCTGTAGATGAGAGTATGTAGTGTCAACGTTGCACCCATCCAAACTATATCAGTATGTATGGAACGCCATGTCGGCACTATCCTTTAGCACTGGTTTTGCAGTAACACCCAGCGGTACAGTAACACACGGGGTGTGGACATAAAGTGCATTCATACTTTGGCTGTCTTAATATCAGCCATGTTAAGTCATATCAAAATTATTAGGAACCTTATCCTTATTATTAACCTTATTAGGAACAGTTCCTTTTATAATAATGTAAAAACACCCAACTTGGGGTAGTGGTAGGATACCGATGATCATCAATGCCTGATCTTCATAAACTATAGCTTAGAACCACATCAGCTTTCTAGCAAAAAAACCGCATCAAAATCAGTCAATGACAAACAGATAGACATTAAAACTTCCCCTCTTTTTAATTGGGGGTTAAAAACAAATGCTACAGGGCATTAGAAACAATGGTAGAAAATAAGAGAAGTTATTAATTGGATTAAATAATAATGCAAACTACTATTTTATAAAACAATACAGAAATGGAGGCTCATGTAGCATCTGTAGGTGAATACCATCAGTGTCCTTAAACATGTCCGCTGGGCTAAAGTAGCAGTTGAACTATCTTAGAGTTCGTCCAGGGAAGGACTACAGCGTCAGGTAATCCACTGCTAAGTAGTGGTGCTGTGTTCTGGTGGAAGGTTATAGATGCCAATGAAATTACAGGCACATGAAGCATTACATCCCTATCACAGATGGATAGGTACAATACAATACAACTTCTTATATCTTAGTAGGGCAATACCAGGCGTACTCTTTGTTGTTTATGGGTGGAGCATACCAGTAATGCGACTTGGTAAAGATTTGAACCTCATAACGAGTCGCGTGCATTACTGTTGCAAGGATCACCACTTACCATCAGGTGTGCCTTCAGCTCGTTCCGTCACTGATTCACAAAAAAAAACAACCAGATAGACCGCCTGCTGATCAAAGCTAAATATGAGTACGAATTGTTAGTATACATACCGGCCTCCTTGCTGACGCAGTAAGGCTGTCGGGCATTCTTGGACATGGACACATGAACACTGTTCACGAGGTCAGGCCTGATGGGGGCCTTGAACACGAATGGGAGTGGGAGGGAGGCATCTTTGATGACCTCACTCTTCTCCGAGTATACCGACACTAGAGGTCGGGCAACTGATAGACTCTGAAAATAATGATCAAATTTATAGATAGATTGTACCTATATGGAATTCAGAAAATATGTGACCTATGTTCTTTCTACTCCCAAATTCCTTATAGAAATTTCATTCCCAATTTTCACCTTTCATATCTCCAGAGTCCATCTATCTCTATACTAAAATTCATTATAATGGTTCAGCGGTTTAGGCATGAAAATGTTAAAGATTTTTAAGTATTTTTCATTATTAGCCTGTTGGATCCCACTGCAGGTCAAAGTATGTTCCCGGTATGTTGCAATTGTTGCAGTTTGGCAAATAGGAATCGAGTTCGTCCCGCCATTGGCGCCAGTGTATAAAAATATAGATATCTATTTATTTAAAAGCAATTCAAATTTACACAATGAATGATGGTTGACATTATTATATACACAAGTTTAAAAAAAATTACACCTATGCACTAGGATTCCTAGTGTTGCAGATGGCATTGACAAACAGAAACACAAAACAAACATCCAAGACCAGTGAACAAACTTCATGGCCACCAGTGTGTCCCAACTAAGCCATAAATTAACATCCTAAACTTTATTAGTGTCGCGAGTCATCAATAAAGAATTCCAATATTCATATCTTGTTTCGGTTCGTGTACACTTTTTCTTGAATAGGTTACAGTTCACCTTAGTTCATAATTTTAGCCTATCCTTCCGAACGTCAATAAAGGAAATTACTACTGCCAATCCTTTCATTGCAATGGTTCCCGGATCCGTTACTTATTTGGGTGGAATAAAACATTTGGGGCAGTGTGGAATTTCGTCATGGACGAAAACTTCACTGAAACATAACCTCAAACTTTAGTCAAAAAATCAGCAGGCATGAGTTTTCCATCTGATAATCAATTACAATAACGTAAAACTAATGGAATCACACGATTCTTTAGACAAAGAAACGAAGTAAACACTGCTATCAACGAGTTAACGCAATGCGAAACGATCAGGTTAGGCCACCAATTTTAGCTTGTATTTATCAACTGCAATCCGAAATAGCATAATGTAACACTGCACTTCACTAATGAGCCATTGATCAAAGGTAAAACCTTACGGAAACACTCCATTTTCATGAAAATTACCCAATATTACGGACAAACACGTGTCTCCGACATCGAAACATTTTCCATTCAAGTAATCACTTGCACTCCGTAGATATATAGCACTTCGTCATGATATCAATAAAATACACATTGCAGTCGATATAAACTTACCATTTCGCTTTATTAGCGAATATATTTCTCCTTAAAAACACTAAAGGCGGCGGTAAAGACCATCCGCCATGCCACGAAGGAGTGAAAAGACCGGAAACAAAATTATTTTTTTGACAGTTCAATCTACTTGTTGCCAGATTATAAATAAATTAAGCGGAAGTCAAGTTAACTTCAAATTGATTCAAATTGACACACGCATTACACAAGCCCAATATATTTATATATTTCTTGCCTTGAACCGGTCCTTACAAGTAAAGTCGAATCCCAGTTGGGTAAAAGTTGGGTAAAGATAGATCAATTTAAAAGAATAAGCATAAATTTGGCTGGCTCGATAGATGACTCTGTTTTATCATCGGTTGACACAAAGTTGGTAGTAAAGTCAAAGTCACGATTGCCAAAATGATCGATTGTTGGAAAAAGCGTATGTACTCTAGTCTATGGAAGAAATTCACTAATTTTGTTTACAGAAGACTTTTTACAGCCCATATTTCCAGTTTCTGTTTAAGGCTATAAAAACTGTGTATTAACTCGTTAATAATAATCGAAATAAATAAATATACAAGAATTAAGTTTTAATTTTTGTATATTTATTTATTTCGGTTAGAAAACGGCTCTAACGATTTGTATGAAATTTTGTGTTTAGAAAGGGTTTTGCTGTATAAGTTTACCTGTATCATTACATTATATTTCTTGTAAAAACCCATAATCTAAAAAAAAAATGTTTTAATTAGCTATTCTTTTCGATGAAGTTTTTTTCGGTTTTTATATTTCTTACTCCTTCACACCTCAACGGATTTGGACGAAATTTGATATGAAGGTAGCCTGGATTAACACCTACCCTGGATTAACACATATGCTTATTTATTATGTCGAAAAAGTGAATTATTCCCATCGGATTGAACCGTGGGCGCAGCTAGTGCAGAATATACATTCCGATCGCGTTTATTTTTTCGTTCCTTATACAATCCACTGAACTATTTTGTCAGTGTCTTTCTACGTAGTGATTCAATTAATTATTGGATGTATCCACAGGATTAAATGTACCACTGCTTAAGAGTGTTTGTTTAGGCCCCTTTTTTTTTTTTTTTTTTTTTCCGTGGAGAAATGTCTTAGCATACCGCCCTGCCACGGGGAGACAGAGCGGTTATGTGGGACTACCCACTAAAACTCCACGGTGTCCTCCTCTGCCGCTTAGTGGCGGGAACACGGGAACGTTTATACACACATCCGCGATCCCGCCGCAGCTGCCCGTTTCCGGACCCTCCTTGGGATGGCAATGCCACCATCCTCCCTCGCCACGACACGCCAGGACACGAAGCGCGTCGCAACCACCTCGGGGACCATGCCAGCTTGTTTAGGCCCCTAATTGACGTGATAAAAAGACGAAGAAAGAAATCTAAATCACGATCTTTTACTACAGTGTGACAACGATGTTAAGAACGCTATATCATCCGAGAAATCACAATGCAGAGTGACTATAATGATGGGGCAAGCAACTGCCAGCCCACCTGATGTTATGCATCCGAGACGGGGTGTACGTCTCATGCACTTGTAATTCCAACTTTCCACCGAAACACAGCAATGTTAGTGCCCCACTGCGATAGATAATATGTGCTGAATGGCCGGTAACTGAACAGGTGGTTTACGGCGCCAAAATGGCGTCAATCATTACTAGACATCTAGACAATATGACAGCCCACGGATATATCCACCAAAGAGAATTTATTCCCTATATTATGATGACAGTGGAATGCGTCATAGTTTTTGTAAAAAGTTTTCTGCGGGAATAAATCAATATTATTCTATATGGTTACAAATGATATAAACCAACAATAAGTTATTGTGTAAAACAAGATTAGATTACTGTTCCGATTCTAGTTTTGATTTTAACAATTACCTAAAGCTTGCTCTTTGGATTGGACTTGTCACACAAAACAATAAATAAATCAGAGAAGTACAGTATGCTATTGAACTACCTTTCTTGAGAGATATAGTATACCTTAGAATATCGAAAATGTATTTTTATCAACGTAATAGATGGTCACCTCCATTCTTTTCAATATAGGCCATAAATTGGTAAACCAATTTCAGGCCAATTACCAATTTCAGGCCTATATTGAATTAGTTCTGATCTAATCTTTGTATATATTTCTTGGTGTGTTATTGTAATTTACGATATGAGTATTCCTTTAATTTCACTCTCGACTGTATCTTACGTCAGATCAATCAATGGATCGGAGATATGAGCCATCCTGCAGCAATTCCAACGACACTGGACAAAATGCACAGACGTGTGATGCCAGCAATACTTCACGAAGCATATCTAACGTCCAGATTTCAACACCAGCTGCTCCAAGATCCTTTTATATCGCCACAGAACGTACTTCCTCTGAATCTACAAAAACCCCCATGATAGCAACGCCTCTGATGATTAAACAATCTCACCAAAGTTCTATTACATGTCAGAACCTGCTGAAGCCATCTCCGATCTCTTTGACTACCAAGCAACCTCCAACTTTGTTCATTCAAGCGCTATCCAGGTTAAATGAAAGCTCACTTAGTCTCTCTGTTCTGAGTAGATTAAAACCTTCACCATTACAAAGTGTTCAGCTGAAATCAGGAGATATAACACCCCCCGATTCATTAGCGAGCGCGCCACCATCCTATTCGTTTGTGCTTCGGCAAATGGCGGCTCGGCGAAGACCTAGATTAATGGGAACTTTTATACCGTCTCCTTCATTTGTACAGCACACGCCACCTCCGAATTATGGAACGGCTTTTGATATTTATGTTGATAATCCTGTTCCACCCCAGCCTGCAAGGGTCTATCATTTTGGATTTGCGTCGATGCCTGCCTTATGCCCAGAATGTGGGTACACGGGAATGACGGTAGTTACAACGAAGATTACTCTATGCACGCATATGTGTGCTTTCCTCCTTTGTGTATTTTGCTGCTGGATTTGTGCGCCGCTACCATATATTCTGAGATCCTGTAAGGATGTGTATCATCATTGTAGAAGTTGCAGAAACTTTTTAGGAATGTATTGTCCTACGAATCCCGATAATACGTATTCTTAATAATAAAACTAGATCCACATTTTATTGTATTTTACTTAGTCCTCTGTGATAATCGATTTAATAATGGAATAACCTGACTTCAATTATTTTTTTAGTTTATCTAATCGTAATAAATCTATACTAATATTATAAAGCTGCAGAGTTTGTTTGTTTGTTTGAACGCGCTAATCTCTGGAACTACTGGTCCGATTTGAATGATTCTTTCAGTCTTGGGTACTCCATTTATCGAGAAAGGCTATAGGCTAGGTTTTTTTTTCAAAATTAGGGATCCGTAATAAAATTGCTGTTTTGTAACACAAGGTGTAAAATCGAAAACCTATTTTTGCGCGCGCTGCAAAAACTATTGACAATAGAACAAAATGATGTACTACGGGTTTGTAGATCCCGTTAAGACCTACAAAAAAGTTTGCGAGAACATATATCTAGCTATCATGGTTTAATCACAATAACCAATTTTGTGTTCAAAATAATTATTAAATCATCTGAAGAAAAAAAAACTATAAAAACGCGGAAACCGTGAAACCGCGGAGCACAGCTAGTTAAATATATTGTATAATAAATTAATTTATTCAAGAAATTGTATGGGACTAACAAATTAAAAAAGAACAAACATACGGCTACGTAGCTTAGTTGGTAGCCCTCGTTTCGTAGCGAGAGGTCCCGGGTTCGACACACACTGTGTGGTGAGCGTGAAGTTTGTAATCGGGTCTTGGGTGTTGCCATCTGCGCCACAGGGAGTCCTAGTGCAGGGGTATGAGTGTGTAAGCGTTATTTATTTAACGTATTACAAAAAAAAACCTACAGCTGAATTCAGAACCTCATAATTGAAGTAGTTAAAAATGTTCAAATATTGCGGTACTAATAAATAATTACAGCCCGACATTCGGCTGCTAGATTACTACGTTTATCGAGTTTTTAATTAAAATATATATTTTATTTATTACTTCCTAAGAATGGGAAATATATTTTTACTTTACAGCAGTAAATACGTATATAAAAAACTTGAAATATTAGGGTTCCTGTTGTGCAGTTGGCCGCAACCAGATCTAAGGCTGCGAATAATGAATTAATATTATTTTAATTAAAAATACTAGTGGCTACTTTTTGATAGGCACCCAAGCAAAATATGTTCCCAACTCATAATTTTATATAACACAAAGATTTCGTTTAAAAAGTCGAATGTAGTCATTTTGAAGCCGGATCTCAGACTATTATTAATATGGATTACGTCGAAGGTCTAATTATCTTACCTTTCTATCCTATCCACTCCGAATCGGTCAATGTACCATACAATCGCATGATTCGCACGCGGGTACCAATATTTTGTAAAACGACGCTCATACTTAGTTGGGTTCATGTTGGGCCAACATCTATGAAGCCGTATTAAAAATTGTAATAGTTGTAATACTGCTTATTGTGTAAATCTAGGCTTGGCAAGCGAGAAGTTATCCCAGCATTTATGAGAGAAAAAAATTAAGATGTCTCAACAAAACTACATTAGATATCCGTTGGATACTTGTATTAGTTTTACCAGCATTGGGCCAGCGTGTGGTGCGGGTACAAAAATAATCATTACGTTTGTGAAGATTTTAATATTAAGCAGTAGTAGTCATTAATTGACTATACAATATGTATAGCTTATGGCGTTTATAATGATATTGATTAATTCATATATTTTTTTACAGTCGTCAAATAGGTGCAAACTTGATAAATTACGACTCACGAACCTTCAAAGAAAAAATGTGATTTCACTTAAAATGCGATCACGATTTTTTTAAAGTGGTTTTAGACTGATTTAATATGTTACCGTTAAACGGTAGAAACTTATCAAAATTAAATAAATTGATTTGCTTTATAAGTTAACTACGTCAACAAGAGTTAAAAGCGTATTTTTTTTTTGCATATAGTAATTATTAACATAGTTGTGCACTGCCTATTGAGGTTTCGATTTAAAAAATATTTGAACGCAGCCATAATAAAATTTAATATAACGCCATCTAGTGGAGAGATGTCGGCCTTGTAAATTTAGAAGTCACAGCCTTCTGCAAGTTCCGTGTGTGTTGCGGAAAAATCCCTTTTTGGGCGTCCGACCACATGTGTGATTGTGAACAAAATATGGTTCTTTTGGGATTTTCTGCCCTATAAAGCGTTTTTCAGTGTTATTGGAACAGAACATCGATAGATACAGTGCGCGTGGATCATTGAGTGAGCCGTAAAAGTCCGAACAGGACGGCGGAAGTGCATTTTTTCGATGTAAATACGGACCATCCAGGGTCAGTCCGGTGTGCCTCAAAAATCGTGAATATTTCTACTGATTGCACCATTCGCTGTAGTGTTTCGTGCGCATATTTAGTTTAAGAATTCGACCTTCAGTGCTTTTCGATCGGTCGGTTCAATCGGGAAAGTTCTGCGATTTGTGGGTTAACCCCGCGACCATGCAGTCGTGCTGAGGCATGGAGGCGCGCTCGTGATCGTCTGTCGGCGCGGAGCGCGCGCCCGGGCTTACATAACGAGGACGGCGGCGGCGGCATGGCCGCGCGCGTGTCCGCCGAGGCCGCAGGGCCTTCGTACGCATCAGTGTTGAACTTTCGAGGAGGTGACAGTAATAAAGAGAACATAGAAGCGCCAACGGCGGAAGTACCAGACGCTCCTGTTGCTAAGCAGCAGGCCATGGTCGAAGACGGTGAGGAGGAGGAGGGTTTCGTGCCTGTGATATCCCACGCACGAAAGCCTGGGAAAGGGAAGAAAGAGAAAGACCGCCGAGGGGCTCCCCCGAGGCCTCACAAGGCTGCCCCGGCCCACACTGAGCCCCAGCAGACTGCAGAGCAGCAGCAACAGTCCTCAGAAACACAGCCGAAGAAATTTGTTGAAGCGCCCATTCCCAAAGTCAATCCTTGGCAGGTGAGTGATAAATGTAAACATTCTACACATGTTACTAAACACCAGGAGAAGACATTTGCTTCTAATAAAATATATGTAATGGTATTTAAAAATCCATCAAAAAAAATGACCTCAAATGTTAACAAACTATTCTTTAATAAAATCCAGTAGCCCAGATTTATTCTCCGACTGGCCTCACAGCTCAGCTGGTAGTAGCCATGCCTTCTGTATTGTAGGTTGTGGGTTCGCTTCCCACCCAGGACAAACATTTGTAAGGAGAACATATATGTTTGTTCTATCTCTGGGTGTTAATATGTTTTATATGTATGTATTTATAAAAAAAAGATTTTATGAGTAATCTATTGGTTGTCTGATTCCTATTGTACAAGCTATGCTTAGTATGCGACTAGGTAACTGGGATTAGTCCATAAATATTTATTTAGTAACTGAAAACTGAAGTATTCATTCCATAAAACAGCTAATTAAGTTCTTATTCGTTTTTGCATGTTTACATCATACACTCACAAATATACAACAAACAAATATCCTAGCAACAAGAATAGACTGATTAAACAAAGGTGATTATTGAAAGTTGAAATTATTTCTTTGCAACTCGGTTACCTCGGTTACTTGGTTACTTGTGGGTAATTATTGGTGTTAGTTTTCTATCTACACTAATATTATAAAGAGGAAAGATTTGTACCTATCTTTGTATGTTTGTAATGAATAGGCTCAAAAAGTACTGGGCCGATTTAAAAAATTCTTTCACTAATAGAATGCTACATTCTTCCAATTTGACATAGGCTAAATTTAATTTTGAAAAAAATTAGGGATCCTTGGTAAAATTTGAACAATTTAACCGAAAGTGTAGAAAAATGAGTCTTAAAATGTCTTTCGTCGAATGCGCTGCCGAAACTATTAGCGATAGAACAAAACAATGTACAACAATATTGAAGAACATCATGTCTACAAAAAACTCTGCGGTAGCATATGTCCAACTATTGTAGTTATGTCACTACCCCGTGCGAAGCCGGGACGGGCTGCTAGTCTATAATATATGTGTTTTGGTTATCTGTTAGGAATTGAAAACTTTTATTTATTTAGTAAGAAAATAATTGTAGGATGAGCTTACCACATGTCACCTCTATATTCCCACCATACTGTGACCAACAAGGTGAAATTTGGAGTATTGAAGCTTTGCTTAATCTTTAGATGAAGAATGAGAATATTTGTATTTGTGTATGTATATCGGTTGGCGGGAACCCTGCCTGCAATGAGAAGTAAACTCTTGACCCGAGTCATGAGCTTGTGGCCTGGGTGAATCTGTGTACTTCCATGTCATACGTTTTGGGTAATAAGTGACCTGGGCTCAAATCAATTATGGATAGTAAGATTTTAAACTAAGACCCATCTTAAATATGACTTTATACAAGATTAAGGTAAAGAAAACTAAACACTCTGAGTGTCCCACAATACTGTTTTTTATCATAGACTGATTAGCAAAAGAGAGAGAGAGCCCTTTAGGAACTTTTATGGTAATTACTAAAGGTAAATAGTTGCACAACTGTCCAACACTACTAATACCCTTTGTTTTTCTACTTATTTAATGGTATAATGGCATACCCTAAGTTGTATAATACATGCGTACCAAAAATACACTTGTGTACCTTAATGTATACTGTTGTACCAAAAATACACTTGTGTACCTTAATGTATACTGTTGTACCAAAAATACACTTGTGTACCTGAATGTATACTGTTGTACCAAAAATACACTTGTGTACCTTAATGTATACTGTTGTACCAAAATAGACTTGTGTACCTTAATGTATACTGTTGTACCAAAAATAAACTTGTGTACAATATTGTATACTGTTGTACCAAAAATACACTTGTGTACCTTAGGTATACCGGTGTACCAAGTAAATATGTAGTTACTGATGAGTATTTAAAGGTGTCTTAAGATGTATTTTTACATATGAATGCAATGTTTTGTGCTTTATAGCGTACCCTTTGCCAGCCAGCACAAGTACATACATACCTATATATTTATAGGTATTGTTATGTAATATTGTAAAGGTAAAGGTGAGGGGAGTTTGTTGACTTCTGTATCCCCCATTTGACATTTGATGTGAAGCATAAAATAACTACAACTATTATTATATCGCAGGCTATTTTTAAACGACTTGAGTAAAAGGAGGTTCTGAATTCCATAAACTTTTTGTTGTAGGTTTATTACACAATATCATGTAATAGTGAACCAATTTGTATGATCAGTATTTTATTTGATGGGATTTGCATATTGAAGAAGATTGTGAAGAAAGATTAGCACCCAGCTTCACAATCTTTGGTCAATAACTGGTTAGTGATTTGAATACATGCACAAATTTGCCTTTGTGGGTTCGATTCCCACCCAGGACGAGCGTTTATGTGACAAACAGATGTTTGTTCTGTCTGGGTGCTGATATGTAATGTATGTATTTACAAAAGTACTAATATGTATTCTAACAGTTATCTAGTTCCCATAGTACAAGCTTGCGACTGCGGTCACCCATCTCAAACCATGCAGCACTTGATGGAGTGCCCACTTTGTCCTATCAAGTGTAAAAGTGCTGACCTGACCACGGCCTCGGCCAACGCCATAGACATGGCTCACTTTTATCGTAACTCTCTTTAAAAATATTAATGATGAACCATTGACTCGCAAGAAAAAGAAGAAGTACAAGCTATGCTTAGTTTTGGGCTGTGCTGTGTGAAATGTTCATGGATTATGTGTAAAGTAGCTATGACCTACTTCTTGTCTTACTTATATAGTACTATAAAGGCGAAAGTTTGTATGTATGTGTGTTTGTTCCACCTTCACACTCAAATGGCTCAACGGATTTGGATGAAAGTTGCCAGGATAGCTTATAGCCTGGATTAACTCATAGGCTTTTTATCCCGGAAAATGGTGGGTAACACCGCTGGGCACAACTTGTAGCATATTTAAGATTATACAACAAAAACATGATCAACAATATCCATTCTAGGATTTTGTCCATTAATATCCATCACTGCCCACACTTGTTGGTAAATAAGGATTAGGATTAAATATTAGGATGTTTTAGAAAGCTTATGAATTTTTTAACCTGCTATTTTTGAAGCTAGAGATTTGTAAAAATTGACTGAGATAGAATTGCAATTACTGCCAAGGCCCTAGCACAAACTGAACGCTCACCACACAAAGTCTGCAGTGGCCAGGAATTGAACTTAAGCCACTCATTTCAAAGGCAGGTCATCACTACATAGTATAAAACATAGTCGCTTTCTCTGTTCCTATATCCCTATGTATGCTTAAATCTTTAAAACTACGCAACGGATTTTGATGCGGTTTTTTTTAATAGATAGAGTGATTCAAGAGGAAGGTTTATATGTATAGCAACCAAGTCACCCCGGCTTCGCACGGGTAGTTTCTCATACGACACTGCTTTACTAACCGTGCGAAGCCGGGGCGGGTCGCTAGTAAAATATATGGTACACAAGGTCAAGACTATTTGTTTACACAAAATTCTACCCACTGACTGTATTATGAGTCAGAAGATTATGCAATTTATTTTTTCTTCTTAATTATGTTTAGCTATTAGGTCAAATAAATTGCTATACGCCTTTTAGTCCAATTAGGGCGTAAGCCTCTTTTAACTGGCCCCACAGCTTAGTTGGTATCATCATCAGCCTATTTCAGTCCACTGCTGGTCCCGGGAACATTTCGCATGAAACTGCGTCGAAATATCGGGAGTCAACAAAACTCATAAATCTCGGTAGCTCGAATAATAATGGCATAGCTCTGACCTCTGCACTGTAGGTTGTGGGATGAATTCCCATCCAGGACAAACATTTGTGTGAGAATATAGACATTTCTAGTGTCTGGCTATTAGTATATTAACAAAAAAACAGTACCATACAAGTATTCTATCAGTTATCTAGGTCCCGTAGTATAAGTTGCGCTTAGTTTTAAGCTAGATGGCGCTGTCTGTAATATCCATGAATATTTATTTTATTTTTAAGATAAGAATACGATAAGAATATATTTAAATTACTTCAGTAAGTTTATAGAAATTCGCTGTTGTCAGGCGTGACAGAAATATCTTTATATTTTAGTTGACATTCGTTAAATGCGACAATTTTGTAGGGTATACATATCAAAACGATCACAGAAATTGTCTATGGTTCTTGATAAACATAGCGTTTGTGAAAGCTGCGTAAAAATGCTTTGATTGCAAAATTTTACGTTCTGTCATTCAACGTCTAGCTTTTGTCAGCGGCTTCGCTCGCGTTTTGTCATTAATATACAATATTTCTGGATGAAAGGTATACTATGTCTTTTCTGTACCCGTGACAACATGTATGCATAATTTCGTGATGATAAGTAGGTAAAGTGTGAAAAAGTAGCAAAAAACTCACATTCGCATTTAAATACTTAATAATTAGTTATTATAATTAATACTAGGGTTTATCTGTGGGGGATGGTAGGGTCCAAATTAACCTCTTATAATCCCGCTGCTGGGACACCGGCCTAACCGTTTATAATAAAAAAAAATTAAGTTCAATGACCGGAACATACCGCGTTCGTGATTAATAAGTTCGGGTGTTTTGGCTGAAAACCAGCGCTGAGTGAGGTTCAGCAGCACATTCTGAGCCAAATGTGTCTCGGTGCTGAATAAATGCCATTTCTATTCTATTCTGCTCTCGATAAGTGACAGTGTGACACCTAATTAAAGTCACATGTCCTTTTGGTTCTAGGATGTGCTGTTGTTTCCCCACGATGCTTTTATTCACTATTTTTAGCACGTGCTAATGCGCACATAATATTATTAAGCAAATCCTACTAATATTATAAACGCGAAAGTTTGTACAATAATTATGGATGGATGTTTGTTACTCAATCACGCCAGAACGGCTAAACGGACCTGGATGAAATTTGGCACAGAGATAGATTATAGTCTGGAATAGCACATAGGCTTTTTATTCCGGAAAAATGTACGTTTCCCGTAGGAAGTCCAACCGCGGGTTACTAGCTACGCCCCGCCGTGTTCCCCGCGGTTGGCTATCATACGGGAATAATTCTTTTTTTTCGGGATAAAAAGTAGCATATGTGATATTTCAGACTATAATCTATCTGTGTATCAAATTTTGTCCACATGCGTTCTGCCGTTTTGGCGTGGTTGAGTAACAAACATCCATTCAACTTCGCATCACTACATCAATCATCATCACTAAAACAAAGTCGCTTAATCTTTAAAACTACGCAACGGATTTTGATTCGGTTTTTTTGTAATTGATAAAGTGATTGAAGAGGAAGGTTTATATGTATAATACACTAGCAAGTCACCCCGGTTTCGCACGGGCAGTTTCTTATACGACACTGATGCTTTTCTAACCGTTCGAAGCCGCTAGGTCGATAGTTTATAATATCAGTAAGATGCCTCATAAATTTAATGAACTGTATAAAATATCCCAAAACAACATATTTAACGAAGCGCCTAAGAATCGGGTGACTTGACTACATGTGACTTTTTGAGGTTAGGAGCATTATCACTCGATTCTCAACCGTAGCGCGCCGCGATAAGGTCGCCAAAGCCGCAGGGCACAGTTCCTAATTATTTTATCAATGTTGTATCTTACGGTCACGTGATAAGAGTCATATTTGTGGTTAACGATACCGTCTTTATCAATAGTCGAGTACGTAATCGTGGTCTAGAGATATAACTTCGAAAAGATATGAGCCGTTGAATTGTTGGAAAACTAATTGGATTATTATGATGGCGTGGCGTCTTATCTGCATTGATAAAGTTGGTGAAGGAAATTCCTTCGGTTCTATTCTCGAGATATATGGGATATGGGATGGATTCCGTATCCTGGGATTCCGTAGTTTCTTTTCTGGGAACTGCATCCTCGAAAACGCGTCTCTCTCTTCTTCCTTATCGCTTACAATACAAGTGTTCAAAATTCCGCCAGTGTTTTAGTTTGTTGATACACACTGTTTTCTATCTATACTGCTATTGGCATGCGCAAACACAGAAACACCAGACGAACGCCCAAGACCCGAGAAGAATCTTCACGCTCACCACACAAAGTGTGCACTGACCGAGAACCAGGGACCCCTCGCTTCGAATGCAACGTTAAAACGTTTACACACTCATACCTCTGCACTAGGATTCCTTGTGTCGCAGATGGCATGGACAAACACAGAAACATAAGATAAACACCCAAGACCCGAGAACAAACTTCATGCTCACCACACAAAGTGTGCCCCGGCCGGAATGAGGGGAACGGCCGGGAGTCGAACCCGGGCCGGGTTCGACTCCCGGCCGTTCCCTCATTCCGAAGGCAGGGCTACTACCACTAAGCCAAGGAGCCGTCACTAACCAACTAAGCTGAAATCTTTTCTCAAAACATCAGCAACACGATAATCGACTACTCTACTTAGTTATAGGAAGGTCCTTGATCCTAGTCATCGGTATGCGCTCCTGTCGATTCGAGAGTTAAAGACCCGAGAAGAGAACATGCTAGGGCAGTTGGCAAACAGTTAGCCACGCCCGAGGTTCGGTTCTGCTTCGCAGCCATTGTTGTAAAGTGTGTCCAGTAACTCAGGGGGTTTTTAGCCGGTAAGAGTTCAGAACGCGTCTCGCGGTGAGCGGTGCAGGTTTTCCCCGCAATAAGGAAAAACTAGGATTGCTAACAAGTCTACACGACTGGTTAATTGCTTTGAGTAATATACAATATGGGAAGAAAATCCTGTCAGATCCGAACGGGGCATATCTCAATCACATCTATACAAATAAATAAAATTGAAGTGTCTGTTTATAATGCCTAAATAGCTGCTTTTTACTGAATACATAATTTGAAAGTATACCTATAATATAACAAAAAATATTATTTAAATTTTTTGTCTGTCTGTTCCATCTAATCTCCGAAACGGCTAGACTGATTTTGAAGGGACTTTCACTGGCAGGTAGGTGATGTTATAAGGAGTTACTTAATAAAAAAGAAAAAGCAATTAAGGCTCCGCCCATAATTTTTTTTTTAAATTTTTATGTTAATGGTGATGGTAAGCGGCTACCGTCGCCTATAGACGCTAGCAACACTTGAGGTGTTGCCAAATTCCACACATACGAAGTCGCGGGAGCTAGTCTAATGTATAATCTTTGTCATCATCAAAAAATAGGTGAGGGTATATATTTCTTATCTCTGTATCTCGTAAAAAAAAAAAAAACAAAACAACGTTAATACACTCATACCTCTGCACTAGGATTACCTGTGTCGCAGATGGCATGGACAAACACAGAAACACAAGACAAACACCCAAGACCCGAGAACAAACTTCACGCTCACCACACAAAGTGTGCCCCGGCCGGGAATCGAACCCGGGAACCCTCGCTTCGAAGGCAAGACTACTACCAACTAAGCCACGGAGCCGTCTTAATATGTGTGCTCACTCCAGATTCGTGAAAAGGCGTTTGGTGTAGAGAACTTTCGCGTCTCTAGGATACATTTGCCCCTAGTAGGCCCCTAGTAAAATCCGTTATTTCTTGTCCATCCAAGGTTGTCCGTAAGAGATCGCTTTAAAGCGATAAGACCGCCCATTGTTTCACATTACTTGTGTAGTATTTTTTTTTTAATGATTTATGTTGTTTTGTTATGTGAGCAATAAAGTGTTATTTATCTATTTATCTATCATTTGTTCATTATTTTGGTCGAAATACAATAAAGGTAGATCCTAATAAGAGAGACGGCGATGATGCAATTACGCAGAGCATTGCGGATACGCCATTTCTGGCGGAGCGCCCAGTGATGTAACGAGTTTACTTAGATATTGGGATTTGTTGGTAGAATTCTGATCTTCAGAAGAAACCTTAGTTCGTTCTAAAGATAAATAAGATTAGCTTAAACATGAATACTGACTGTAATTTGACATTATGTGCATGTAATGTGCCTGGGGAGATCTTGTGATACGTATGCTCACGAGTATGTGTACATGTATGTGTAAAATTTGACGTGTCCAAACGATACTTGGAAATAATCTAATCTAGAAATAATCTCGGATCTAAAGGAATAAATGAGTTTGACTTTGACTTTGAATCTATTTAGATTTGTTGGAGACAAGATAACTATATATTTTGGGGTGTCCGTAGGTCCATTTGAAACCCTACACGTAACCCTTGGGTGGTGCTAAAGGAGCAACAAAAAGTAGCAGTAGAACTTGTCATAGTTCGCCCGGTGAAGTAGATATTGCGTTGATATTACCTGGTAGTCTACCGCCAAGCGGTGGTGTACTCCCACTGTTGGTGGAAGGTTGTGGGTGCCGGTGAAATTACATGCGCCTGAGACGTAACATCCCCGTCTCGGGCGCAGCGGGGTGCGATTTGCGTCTTCTCATGGGTTGGAGGACCTAAGTCGTATTGGTGTAGTTATGGGCGGAGGTTTTACTTAACACCAGTTGGGCCGTCAACTCTTTTTGATCACCGTTTTGAGAACGTGGTATTGCGCACATGTATTTTTCAAGTGAAAAAACTCATTGGTGCACGTGTGGGTTTGAACCAGGGACCATCAGATTGAAAGTCGGCGTCTGTGCCCCTGGGCCGTTAGGAGTTAGCGGACTTTATTATACTGTTAAGAGATACAGCAAAGAGGTAAATTTCCTTCATCATGAGCTACAATGGAGTTCACCCAGGTACAGGCCTACGGCGCCCTGACCTACTAGCCGATAACAAAGGACTCAGGTCCGTCGTTTTCCCACGACCTTGACATTATCGATCTACACTTCCTCCATGAGATTGCAATATAGATAATCCAGTAGCGAATAATTTATCTGACCATGTTATCACTAAATCTATCTTCGTGTTCAACCTGTTTCCACCCACTGCTGAGCGAAGGTCTGTTCCACGCATCGCCACCAGAATCGATCTAAGCTTATTTCATGCAGTCCCTCTGGAAACAGTGGAGTGAATGTCGTCGTCCACTGCACAGAGCGAAGGTCTGTTCCACGCATCCCGAATCGTTCTAAGTTTATTTCATGCAGTCTCTCTGGAAACAGTGGAGGATGTCGTCATCCACTGCACAGCCACGAGGGAATCGAGAGCTAAAACAGGCCTTCATACGCTAATAGTTTCCGGGTCTCCACAGACGCTGCAGCAGTGCTGCCTACAAGCGAGAGTCCTCCGGTACTTTAAGAAGTTGGGCTAGATGGGGTGTAGGGTTAGCTATTAGGGGACAATGCACAATAATAGCAATAATAATAACAATACACCCCTATGCAGGATGTCAGTGGAGGCCTTGTCACTCCCATCAAGAATAAGACCCTTCCTGCTACTGTTGAGGTCATCTATCCGCTTCATTCGTTGTCATCCTGAATGGGATCTCTATTCTAGGACCTTTTTGCTCATCACTTCTTTCGTGACGATTAAACAAACCATCATATAATCTTCGCCCAAAAGTTTGCTATGTCATTGGCACTACTGGCCAGCATCAAATCATCCATGGTGCAGGAATATGGGCAGGGTCGGCACTCCAGGAAGTGCGGCATGGTCTGCAGAACGGCGCCATGTTCGCATTACGTCTCTGTTACGTCAATCATACTCCACTTGCTTGGGTTTCATCTGCAGCGATCTACCTGAGTCCGCAGTCTGTTGGACTGTCTAGACTGGACACACTGGCCGACGTATTGTGGCTCGGTGGTAATTCTTTGCTGGTGTAATAATTTCGGCTCCACTTTAGACTGATTGTTGGTAGACAATCCTTCTTTGTCCTTACCTCCTGCCCCATATCTCACCGGGTCGGCTTTCCTGGACTTCATGCGTCATTCAATGCGGTTTTGTTAACCCCCTTCTCCTTTTCTCTTCTTTATATTTAGAACCTTCTTAGGCATATGATCATCCCGACGTATAACTTTCGTCTGCTTTTCGCATGCTTCTTGATTTACAGTATGGGCAGTATTGTCCCATTTGTGATTGCATAGTCCTTCAGCGAATATTTATCATTGTCTCTCGCCGTAGTCTAAGTTTGTCAAGTTTGCCTTCGCAGTGATACTATAACCATCGGGTAACCACGAAACAGAAATAGCCAGCTGTGAGCGTCGGGGACCTTCAGAAATCTGAACGTCACGGAGGCGTTGACATCATATGACGTACCACGTTGGAGTTATGCCAATACGCATAATGTGAGATATGATATTAATCACATGCAAGCATTTTCGTCTAATGTTTCTCAGGTTGTGACATGGTAATTCGCTTGATAGTTCATTAACGGATTAATTGAACAGATGCACAACACAGCAGTTCAAGGTCTTCGTGTACAGTTTTTTTCTTCTCCTCGATTCGAACCCCCGAGATTTTGATTTATAATTAAGTCTATGTCCAGCGGATTGTGGGGAAATATCACTGCTTGGAGCCCACTTAATGCTAAACGACGGTTTGGATGGCTCAGGAGAAGATGATGGGGAGTTAGAATCATGCCACAAAAGTTGGACCATCAGTGCCCTGAACCGAGAACAGTGGAATGGAGGTAGAGAGGCCTTTTCCTTACAGTGGGACACAAAGGCAGAAAAATAAAATGATTAAATAGAATATTGTTCTGATATTCTGAAGGGCTTTTTAGAATTGTTCCTGGACTTGGGTGACGGTATCAATTGATCGCCGTTTGGCCCTAAATCTTGCATGGACGAGTTTGGATATTCTCATTTCTGGCATCATTTCGTATTCTTCCCCAACTTTATTTAGTTGGTAACACATTGTTATTATTTCCTAATAATTTGTATTCTGGTGTATCCTTCTAAATGTTAGTGTTTTAAACTATTGTTAAACATTTTTAAACGACTGTATAAGAAGAAAGTTTTTAATTTAACAGATACGTATTTTTTTTGTATGTTTTACGTGTTTTCTTCGCCAGTTGTTGACCGAGTCAGCTGATAAATTTTTATTTGTAGGAGTTTACCTTGGAGGTGGTTCCATAGAAATTTGTTAAAGAAATTCCTCCCTTAATGGGGGTAAATTAAGTGATGTTAAGTCGGTTCATTTGTTTTTAAATCTGTCTATGGTCTTGTCACTTTAATTAAACCTTAATTAGGGGTATTTCTTGTTGAACCTTCCTGTCCAATAGTTTTCACCTATCGAAATCTGTTCGGTACCTTTTGAATTTATCGCATTCAGACAGACAGACATATTTTTATAATATGTAATGATCAACTTGTAAGCTATTACTGTTCTGAATGTTTCGTTAATAAAATAAAAAACAGTGGGAGTTTGCCCTAGATCAGCAATGCGAAACACACCAAATCTGCGAGTCTCTGTTCGTTCAGTTGGCTAACACCAGGTCTGTACGGATCACCTGTGCTGCTATGCTAGTTATCTTGGCGAGTCGTGGTATTACTAACGTGACCATTTTTTTTATGTCAGCGCAGGACTCTTGAGAAATTTTTATTTTGCATAGTAATAAGTTTAAGGTATTCGTATTGAAGGTGCCTATTTGCGTTTAGGCATTTTTAGGCTTCCGTACCCAAAGAGTAAAACGGGACCCTATTACTAAGACTCCTCCTCTGTCTGCCCGTCTGTCACAGTCTGTATCTCATGAACTGTGATAGGTAGAGAGTTGAAATTTTCACAGATGATGTATTTCTGTTGCCGCTATAAGAAAATATACTAAAAACAGAATAAAATAAATAATAAAGGGGTTCTCAAACAAAAACGTAGTTTTTAGGTTATAGTTCTATATGAAGAAACTAGATGGCGCCACTTGTATTTTAGTTTGCGCCAGAGCCCATTCACTCTCAATTGTCGAGAGTAGGCCAGTGTCCCTGCAGTGGGAACATTAGCGGCTGGTACGGTTGGTTTGTTTGCAAAAGCGGGACCCTTTCCCTTTCGCTGGGGACAGCGGGACAGACAGCGTGTAAGCGGGACTGTCCCGCCGTAAACGGGACTTATGGTCACGTTAGTATGACTGTAGTTCGGCGCATGGATTCCTTCATCCACTGGGAGACAGACGTAACTCTAGTTCTCCGTCTGTTTACTATATTGCCAACGGTACTGGCGCATAGAAATATGTGCTGTCTGGCTGAGTTATTTTCAACTATAAAAGTTCAGACACGGGACGGTGGGAAAACACTGACAGATGTAATTTTTCAGGATGAAATGTAGACTGTGTTAATCCAGGGTATGGGCTACGTTCATAACAAACGGTGTAACTAAAAGTAGCAGTAGAACTTGTGCCAAGTTCGTCCGGAGAGGTACTGCCACCACATCTGGAATCTGCCGCCAAGCTGTAGTGCTTGCCGGTGGTGGTGGAATCACATGCGCATGAGACGTATCATCTCGGTTGATGGACGCAGCAGGATGATGACTCAGTGTAAGATCCAAATGTCATACTGAGTCGCATTACTGTTGTCATGGGCGGGGATCGCCAATTACCACTAGATGGGCCCTCGGCTCGTACCTTCACGTATTCACATAAAAAAAACCCTATGTTTTAATTAAAGTAATATCTACGCGGAAGAAGTCGCGAAAAAAAGCTAGTTTATAAATAATACTAGCGTGTGTATAATACACTAGCAAGTCACCCCGGCTTCGCACGGTTAGTAAAGCATCGGTGTCGTATCAGAAACTACCCGTGCGAAGCCGGGATGACTTGCTAGTGTATTATACATATGAACCTTCCTCTTGATTCACTCTTATCTATTTAAAAAAACCGCATCCGTTGCGTAGTTTTAAAGATTTAAGCATACATAGGGATATAGGGCAGAGAGAGCGACTTTGTTTTATACTATGTAGTGATGTAGTGATCTTGGCGGTTTTTTTCCACGAATCTATATTTTTGTATCGTTTCATTGTGAAATATTTTCTCGGTAGGAGGGAGTAGAGGCCAAATGACTTCGCTTTTGAAAACTTTGTGTGTTGTGAACTTGAAAGAGTTGTGCGATTCATTCAAAGTTGACCTAACAACGTGCTTTCCGACGCTGACGCTGTATTGTTGCTCATGTAATTACGCTTTTTTTAAGAAGACCGAATAATTGTAGGATACGGCTTTACATATTTAAAGATCCCATTTGAAGACGTGGCTTGCTGAGAAATGTTTTTATAGTATAAACGAATTTTTTGACTACAGATTATAAGTATTTTTTTTTTATCTTTTTGACATGTTATCCTTATTTTTTTACTACTTTTTTGACATTGCTTTTGATATATTAATTATTTAAATTTGACATTACATATAATTTACTAGCTGACCCGGCCACGCGTTGCGGTGGCTAACGTTTTTGTCATATGATAATATTGCGATCATAAATTGAGATTTGAGCTATCCTATCTTTCAAGTTGGATCAAACTGCACACGGTGTACAAATTTGATCAAAGTCAAAGTCAAAGTCAAACATAGATCGTTAAAAGGCTAACCCGATAACATATGTCTGTCTATATGTTCGTCTTACCTTAAAAGAGCCGAATCTTAAACCATTACCCGTAGCAGGCCAAAAGTTCCATTGGGGCGGGATAGTGTATGTTAGATCGATCCTATCTCGTCCCACCACGCCAGTCGACGTCCTCACGAAAACCCCCGGTTTTAGTGAGTAGGGCGGACAGTATGTCTCAGGTTCCTCCGGACTTAAAAGGTAGGCGTAAATGCTTTTCCCCCGGTAAAATGTTTCAAATGTCTTGGTGTTATTAGTTGGTATTTATTGAGAAAAATAGAGCCTTTTCGCAAGCCTACAGAGTTCGATTGCTGGCCGAGGCAGGTTATGTGTGGTGAGCATGAAGTTTGTTCTCGGTTCTCGGGTGTTTACCTTGTGTATGTCCATGCCATCTCCGATACAGGGACTCCTAGTGCAGGGGTATGAGTGTTAAAATCTATTTATATTCTGCTTCAGGAATTTGCGAGTTTTGTCTCGCTAATTCCTTCTAACCATGTTCTGGTCGCTTAAGATCGCAATGTCAATATCAACCTCATTAGATTAATGTTCTATCCCCCTTCGATGAGTCATCCTATCAGTAACTATTTGTCTCCAAGGCGTCACACCACGCGACTGTTCTAACTTTTGCATACACGTTGGGTCCGCGGTTTTGTTCGCATGACATTTTACGAGGTAGGTAAATGGTGACCTCTCTAAGGCTCTTTGCGCAGACTTCGGCCGGAGAAGTACTGGTTCTTAAAATTTTTTTTGTAATGTTAGGCTTTCGCTAACCCCTAACCCCCCGGCTTCGGCTGCGACCGAACAAAGCCGTATCGTCGTGTTTCTGAATGAAGCTTGGTGCGGCCGTGGTGCGGGTCAGGATTTGACTCAGTGCCGTGGTCTTTATCTAGACCAAGCGCGCTACATCTTTGACCGCATCGTCGCTTATGACCAGGTGAGATCGCGGCCATGTTGGAACAGACGTAAACTCAAGAAATAAGACTAGCTACAAATGTATGATATAAAAAATTAAAAAAAAACCGACTTCAATACTTTCATCCCTTATTTTTTGCTCTTAGAGGGTACTCTTTACCATTTTACAAAAGAACCATCCAAATCGGTATACACTGGGCGAAGAAAAAAGTCACAGCAAAGCAAAATACGCAATTTCGTTTACTTGGATGATATATTTTTTTTCAGTCATTTTGATTTCACAAGTAAACTACTTAACCGATTTTAATATTTTTTATGGGGAAAAAAAAAATGAAAACTGACTGTAATTTGACATATCTGTGTGCATGTAATAAGGAGCTCCTGTGACACGTTACATGCTCACGAGTATGTTTACTTGTGTGTGTAAATTTTTACGTGTCCAAACGATACTTGAGATCTAAAGGAATAATTTGAGTTTAGTGTTAATGCTACGGCTACTATATAAATAAATAAAAGTGTAGAATAAACAAAAACGTGAATGTATTTTTCTGGGCGTGGATGCTATTCATAGAGAAAAAAAACTATGGGATATCGCTGTTTATCTGGCTCTGTGTGTTTCATCGGGATTTACGCAGCATCGAATATTGACAAAAAAAATTAAAATCCTTAAGCCCACTTTCTCACATATGATCTAAGGTAAATTTTATTCCTTTATAATATATAGATGTAAAGAAATTAAATTGTAATCTTTCTCATAAATTTTATTCAACAATTTTCGTGTGACGTTGACAATATTCATGATTAGCATGGAACCTTCTTGATGACGTCAGTGAAAATTTCAACATTATTTTCTAGAGCACGCTGACGAGAACTCACGGCTGTTGATGACTTTTTAAACTAGAGTGTTGTATCATTGATAGGTGGATTAAAATGTCCAATTCAACAAGAATTTCATTAATTTGTCTAATTGGATGTTTGTTTAAATATTTTTGTTACACTGTCACGCCACAACTACTGTATCGATTTGGTTGAAATTACTACCATTAAAAGATGTCTTTGAATAACATATAGACTTAATCCCGATATTTTACTAGCTTATGTTCGTTGTACGGCTGGTTTCTTATTTCGGGTTCTAGTTTTTTTTATATCGCCTAATCCTTCTATTATAAACGCAAAAGTTTGTGGATGTTTGTTACTCGATCACTCCAGAACGGCTGAACGGACCTGGATGAAATTTGGCACAGAGATAGATTACAGTATGGAATAGCACATAGGCTGCTTTTTATCCCGGTAAAATGTACGGTTCCCGTAGGAAGTCCAACCGCGGGTAACACAGCGGGGCGCAGCTAGTAAGTAACTAAATATGTAATTTATCGGCTAGCCTACGAATGTGAGTACTCACAAATCTTTGGAGGTTCTCTAGTACGATAACTAGAGATAAGGATTAAATTATGTGAATAAATAAATAAATAAAAAAATTAGTAAACAAGTGACTGATTTGAATATTGCCTAAACCGAATTCAGCCTGATGAAATTGTAAAAATAGCTGCTTCCCAGCTATTTTTTGGATCCACACAGCTAAAGATCGCGAAGTTTGGAAGAAGATGGAGGAGGCCTTTGCCCAAGAAGGGGTCCAAATCTCACCAATTAGTTACCAATAATACGATTAAGGAAACAAACTATGTACCACTAACAAGATAAGTAAGAAAAATTTTAATTACTGGGTTTGGAAATAAAGAGGCTTTTTATTATTATTAAACCGAATTCAATACTTTCGTCCCTTATTTTCTGCCGTTAGGGGCGGAAATTTTCAATCAAACATCAATGTGAATACTTCAAAGGATCCATTTTATCCAATAAAAGAAGGCTCATTAAAAGCGGAAGCACTGAAGTGCTTTTTTTTTAATTACTGTACCTGGACGACAGAGAGACAGATTCTTTATTTTGAAAATCATGTTTTTTTTTTTAATGTTAAAACTAAAATTACATTATCAATCAAGTACCATAAAAACTTACGAGATGGCGCTGTATTATATTTTCAGCATAGTTTATATATTTTCAGCATAGTCAAAACGTCTTGTTGTGAAAATATGCGTTTTTAATAGAAATACAATTACACAGGTAAACTTACATAAACGGATGTATGATTTTTTTTAGTTACGCGATTTCTTCGCCAATTGTAGATCGATTTGGACGTTTCGTTTTTTACTTCATAGAAAATTCATTTACAAAACTTCACGCCTATGTGATAAGTAGGGGGTAGTACTGAAGTAGTTTAGTTCGATGTTTAAGTCGTGTTTTGATTTTCGACTCTTGTTTCTTCGGTTACAGAGCGGCTCACGGCTGGTAAGACAGTAGAAAACCCGGAGCTGTCACTTTGACATTTCCAAAAATGTCTATTAAGAAATATACAAACAGACACCCAATTGTTTTGTATTAGTGACACCGCGGCGGCGAATCGTTTGGATAATGTCCAAATGTATTTATAAACGCTCATTTACACGCAATGTTTCGATTTCATCTCGCCGTGATTGTTTTGAATCGTATGTTGTTGTCGTGTTTATATGCCGAACGATTTATGAATAACTAGGTGTACCCGCGCGTCTGCACAAGCGTGACTTACTCTACTCTACTCATACTCATACTCATTTATTTTGACCGTAGGAACCATAAGGTACACTTGGTTACGTTAAACTATACACACCCACAGCACATAACCGTTTTAACATAACCATTTGTCGAATCATTTCGTGTTATTGTGCCTAAACTAATATTAATTTTTTTTTTCTAAAATGTGCTTTACACTTAATGGGTGACTTTGTTCCAGAAAAAAAAAGTTAAAAGTCTGTTTTTAGGGCGCATTGGCATACTTAAATAATTTCAAGAATTTTTAACAATTGAGCCCTTGTCTTACCGGGGGTGCGATATGTCAAGTTACAGATAGTTTTCATGTTGTAGCTAGTTAATTGATATCTTAATTGTTAAGTTTGTGTCTATGTGTCAGGTTGGGAAAGTGGCTGGAAAAATTGGAGAATGTCGGGTTGAAAATAAATAAATTTCCATTTTTTTCCAATTGCCTTTGATGATGTACCCCAGTCTGCTCTGATTTTCGTTACCTCGGTTCATTGATCCAGAATGATGGCGAAATAGATCGGGATGTGAATAACAGAATAAATGCGGGATGGATGGCGAATGATATCAGGAACTGAATGCCCCTGAAAGTGAAGGGGAAAATTTAAAAGACCATTGTTTGACCTGTCATATTGTACGGATACCCTCACTGCTCTTAACAAAATGATGGTTGTGAACCCGCATTGTGATGTTTGCTGATGAATGGAAGGAATGAATGTCGTTGTGCCTGAAGTTTTGTGAAAGTATAGAATGATTGAATTAACTGATTCTTAATCATCTCCCTCCGTGCGTCGATATCCTCACTGCTGATGGTCGTGACCTGTATGAAGGACTTTGCTGTGAATAATTTCTCTCCATCGGGATCGGTTCTCAGCTGAGCGGATAGCGTCGCCCACGCTGGAGTCAAGTGCTGAGTGGATTTGGTCGCTCCAACGCAGGGGGCGCCATCCTCGCGGACGCTTTCCTGCCACTTTGCCAGTCACAACCAGCTTTTCAAGGTTGACTCCATCTTTCCTGGCAACGTGGCCGAAGAACTCGAGGATCTTGCGGAGACAAGGATAGCCTCGTTTTTATGTTGAGCTCTTTAATCATCTTCTTAACATTAAACTATTAAAACGTCATCAAGTGTTCTATAAAGTTCCAATGGTAACAAAGATCCTGTGAGTAAGGAATAAATCATTTTAGTTGCAGTTTAGTTGCAGTTAGTTGCAATTTAGTGTATAGTTCTTTGCATACATATTTAAAGTGATCAATACGTGATCGATGAGACTCCAGGTGCTCTAGCATCGTCAATAAGTCTGCAGTGAAAATACACAATTTAACCTGCCATTATAGCTGGCCTTGAGTAGCCCACTTCACGTGTGTAAACTATTGAAATATGAGTCATGGAATAATAACCAATCGTTTTAGGACGAAGTTATATTTCCTTTTTTTATGCTACTAATGTGCTGGAACAGACGTAAATTTATCTTAATAAATAAGATTAGCTTAAACATAAAAAGTGACTGTAATTTGACATATCTGTGTGCATGTAACGTGCCTACGGAGCTCCCGTGACACGTTATATGCTCATGAATATGTTTACTTGTGTGTGTAAAATTTTACGTGTCCAAACGATACTTGAGATTTAAAGGAATAAATGAGTTTGACTTTGACTTTGTCTTTAGATTGCATGCCGATTGTGGCAGAAGATGGTTGCACTATGGTTTAAAAGGCATTATTTTGAAAAACTTTTAGCCCTTCTGGTAGCAAATAAACGATTTGATCACGTTCCCCGTCTCAGACTCACGGGCGCAACGCGATAGGACTTCGGTCTTCTCATACTTGAGATAGAGAGGATCGGAGTCGTTTCACTTACATTTACAGGCAGAAAGCATTTAAAATCAGGTGGGCTGCCAGTAAGTCCAAACTCAAACTCATTTATTCCTTTAGATCTCAAATATCGTTTGGACACGTCAAATTTTACACACATTCGCGAGTATATAACGTAGTACCTATACAGTTATGTACAGCAGTTTACTCGGTCAACAATAAATTAGATAAGATTAGATTAGATAATTAGATAGATAAAGTTAATGTAAGCCCAAACTGTCCCACTGTAAGACAAGGAAATACAATTATTCAGGAAAACTTACAGGAAAACCCTATTTACATAGTTAAAAATGTAACCACAAAATTTCATTCAAATCGTAACAGCCGTTTCCGAGATACGCAAATGATATGTACAAGAATTGCTCGTTAAAAGTAATGAGATGATTTAATACTTAAATCGATTACTACCATCGTAAGCTATAAGTACTTTATGTAATTACAAGCTGCGCCCCGCGGTGCTACCCGCGGTTGGACTTCCTACGGGAACCGTACATTTTCCGGGATAAAAAGCCTATGTGCTATTCCAGACTATAATCTATCTGTGCCAAATTTCATCCAGGCCCGTTCAGCCGTTCTGGCGTGATTGAGTAACAAACATCCATCCATAATTACAAACTTTCGCGTTTATAATATTATTAGAATAAGTCTGCCTGTATAACTGTATTTGAAAATGAATACGTAACCAGCTTGTCCAAAGAATTTATTGCAATTCATCTGACCTTCATGTTGCTAAGGTCATGGAGCAATCTTCGCTCGTTTCATCTCGCTACAATCTGATGCGAAGATCTCATGTGGTCAGAATCTGTGACCGGCGCGACCTTTCTTGATTGAAAATCTTATTAATCCGTTTACCAAATTGTTGTGGCAACTCCAAACTTTTGTATCTATGAGTTAGAGATAAACGCTTTCACATAAATAAAGAAATACCTACCTATTTCTTTACAAGGATTACCTGTCGCATCTGGTATGGATAGACTTGGGGGGTCCAGTTGCTCGCATCTGTACCCTTTGAATTTCTACACGTACCTGGTGCCTCCATACGTGCTAAGCAGTGGTGCACTTGCATTGCTGTGTTCCGGTGGAAGGGTGTGGCAGTGAACACATGCGCATGAGACGTCACATCGACGTCTCGGGTGACGGGCGCAATAAGGTTTGACTTGGGTCTTCTCATACTTCGGTCGGGAAGGACCAAAGTCGTATTGCTGTTCTTAACATCTTCCGCCTTCAGCTCGTCCTGTCACTTGTTACATAATGAAAAAACACTAGGATTCCCTGTATCGCTGTGGCATGGAATATGTAATCACAGAACACAGACACTCAAGACCCGAGAAGAAACTGCTTGCTGCTCCAACTGTTACCTACATTTTGTAGAGGTTAAAACCAAAATAAATTAACCTTGGTTTGCTTGACTTGGCTTGAACACCTCGGTTTGCCTGGCTTGGTTTGGTAACTTTTATAAATACTACATGTTTTCCTTCAGTCCAACTGACCTGCCTTCGTTGTGAATGTAACATTCACGTAATAATACATTCACTGTCACTTTCACGCGGATAAACGGTTATGTTGTAATCGCGGGTCAAGGGCGGGTTGATTGTACAAATGCTCGATAAAGGGACGTTTAGTTGGCGAGAGCGTGGTGGCCCAGAGGTATAGACGCCGACTTTCAATCTGAAGGTTGCTGGTTCAAACCCACACGTGCACCAATGAGTTTTTTCACTTGAAAATTTATGTGCGCAATACCACGTTCTCAAAACGGTGACGGAAAACATCGTGAGAAAACCGGCATGTCTTAGAACCAAAAATTCGACGACATGTGACATCTACCAATCCGGATTGGGCTCCCGTGGTAGATCAGAGCCCATTCACTCTCAGTTATCGAGAGTAGGCCGGTGTCCCTGCAGTGGGAACATTAGAGGCTGGTACGGAGGAGTTTGCGAGTTTATCGCATTTCGCAGCGAGAAATCGATCGCTATCGCAAGCGATAATCGCCGTAGGCTTATCGTATCATAGTTCATAGTTCATTTAGTGCTAGTATCATTCTACTTTATTGTTATAAATGCGACGTTTGTCGGTATTTAATTGTTACTCTTCCACGCCTCATTGGCTGATTTGTTACGAAGGTAGGATATCCTGGATCAACACATGCTACTTTTTAACCCTCGACGTAAAAGAAGGGTGTTATAAGTTTTTAGTGTGTATTTGTGTGTCTATGGCTTCCTAACGTATGCACCGTTTTTGATGCTGTTTTTACTGTTTGTAAGATGACGTGATCGTGATGGTTTTTAGCTATATTTATGAAGATCTGTTCAGGCGTTGATGTTCATCAGTACCTTACCATTACCCCAAGTCGGGGTTATTTATATTTTCTTAAAATTAACTAGTTCACTTATTATTTAAAGTCGTTTAAAATGTTGCATAATGTATCTGAATATTTATTTGCATTATCAAAAATGGTATCATGGAACCGATGGGATATGACACGCAGAATCGATTCAGCATACAGATGCAGATTATTTATATTTTCGTAAAATTAACTAGTTCACTTATTATTTAAAGTCGTTTAAAATGTTGCATAATGTAACTGAATATTTATTTGCATTATCAAAAATGGTATCATGGAACCGATGGGATATGACACGCAGAATCGATTCAGCATACAGATGCAGTTAAAATTATCGCTTATGCGTAAAATGTATTGAAATTATTGTTAATTAGGTAAAATACGATATGGTTGCTGACCTAGATTTACAATCAAACCTTTTTATAGTCATAATCTTACTTAAATTATAAAGGCCTAATATTGTATGTGTTTGTGTGTGTATATATGATTGTACTGCCTTCACGCTCAAACGGCTTACTAGATTGGGATAACATTTGGTACCAGGATAAGTTGTATCCTGGACTATCACATAGGCTACTTTTTATCCCGGAAAACCGCGGCCAACACGCGGGGTGAAACTAGTCTTATTATTATATATTTAAACGAGCAATTCTTGTATATTTATTTCGCGTATTTCGGAAACGGCTCTAGAGGTTGAATGAAATTTTGTGTAATGTCGGTATTATGGGGGTAGCTCATTAATGGCGCTGTGTATAATGTCTATAAATCTTTAAGTATTTAGCGTGTGTGTGTTTGTTTCTCACGCTCAAACGACCCAGCGGATTTTGATGATATTTTGTACCAGGATAGGTTTATCGTGTCGATGGTTCTAATGACAGATGATAGCGTTATCAGTTGCTTCGTAAAGATCGTTCAGGGTGCAGTTGTTAAGAGCACTGAATGCAGGACAGTAAGTGGGGCATTGTCTGTACCGGTATTCCACATTTACACTGTTTCCCTGGAGTATCCCCACTTATCGAGATTGTTCCCGCAGCGGCTGACCTGTGCTGAGTCGGTTTAAGACCTCCAGGTAGCCCAAGGTAGCTTATGACCTGATGGTAGCTTTACTGCGGGTCGTATAAAGTTGACTGGTGGCGGGTACGTAGCTTATAACCCAGCCCAGGTAACCCAGGATGGGTTAACACATAGGTTTGTTTTCCTGGATTATCCCCACTTATCAAGATTGTTCCCGCAGCGGCTGACCTGTGCTCGGAGTTGTTTTAAGCCAACTGGTAGCGTTAGAAGAATAGCTTATATATATTGGACTAGCGACCCGCCGGCTTCGCACGGGTGGTTTCCTCACCGTGCGAAGTCATGGTGCGTTGCTAGTACTACATATAAATCTTCCTCTTGAATCACTCTATCTATTGCTGAAAACAGCATTAAAATCTGTTGAGTAATTTAAAAGATGTAAGCGAACAGACAGCGGATGGGACTTCATTTTTAACTATGTAAATTTTAACACAAGCTACTTTTGATCCCGGAAAATCGCGGAATCACCCCGCGGTGTTCGATTTCCCGGTAGGTAAGGACTAGGTAAGGTACCTTACCCTTACTTTACCTTAGGGTTGGCCTAAGAAGTCAAGTACCTTGTTATAAATTACTAATGTTATAATTTGCTCATATTATCAGACGTGGTGGGTACGTTCTAAGTGCTCGCGATAACGGTTGTGATTCATTTGTTACTTATCGATATACTTCGAAGTGTATATATATCTACTGATTATTGTGTGGCTTAGTTGGTAGTAGCCCTGCCTTCGAAGCGAGGGGTCCCGGGTTTGATTCCCGGCCGAGGAATACTTTGTGTGGTGAGCATGAAGTTTGTTCTCGGGTCTTGGGTGTTTGTTTTGTGTTTCTGTGTTTGTCCATGCCATCTGCGACACAGGGAATCCTAGTGCAGAGGTATGTGTGTGTAAAAGGTTTAAAAAAAAAATCAAAAAAAAAAAATCTAGCTCATTCCCGCGACTCCGTCTGCGTAGAATTATTAGGGTGTCTCATAAGTGATGTCGGTTTTCAAATGTGAAAATTCCTACGCTTTAATTTAAATGTCGTAATTGTTGTCTTACAGTTGAAAGGGAATCGATTAGTCCCCGCGGTATACACACCCTTTTATGATGACGTCAAACTTAATCTAGATGCCATCCCCGAATAAGCTGAGTACTTGAAAAACCGCATCGATAGTTAGCTTGTCAAAATATTAACAGTAAATAATCTCTGCGTGGTGATGATTAAAATATAATAATATATTATATGATAAGTATGGAAAATAGATATAAATAAAATAAAGAAAAGAATAAATTTATATAGTATTGCCAAAAGATTAAACTTTTCCATCAATATAATTGAGTTTTTCCTATAATAAAACAAAATTAAACTTTTTTAATGTGCAAACAAACATGAAACTGCAAGGTATTGCTTCACCGATGGCGATGGATGAGAACCACACGACCATAAAAAATTTACGTCACTTTATAAAAAAATTCAAATTTTGATTGTAATTTCATGTAATCGTTTTCTTCAGAGTTACATCATACATAACCAAAGTTCAACGACCATCTACGAAATATAGGGCTGAAAAAATTGACGGCCATCTTGTTTTTGCGTTCGATTGAAGTTATCTTTGTTGGGCCACGGAACAGTCGGTGACGGATAGTGATAAGCTTAGCCAATCTTAGGACTCAAACTAAAACTCATTTATCCTTTAGATCAGTGTTTTTCAACCTTTTTCACGACACGGCCCCTTTAGTATGAAGAAATATTTCGCCACCCCACTATCTATTGCTTTTTTTTCATGTATTTTATTTTGTGACAAATATTCAATACAACATATTTATTCATTTTCATAATCACATCTTTTTTATTGTTTTTTTTACTGCAGTAACTTTCCCAACCTTTTGCAACTCCTAAAGAGCCTAAAGCCTAAAGAGGCTTCGCGACCGCGGTATGGCAGGGAAAGGGGGCGCAATTAAATGAATTATTATTTTTCCTTTTCAATATATTCTCCCTTAAGCCTAATACACTTTTCAGATCTATTAAAAAACTTGCTAATGGCCAGCTCGTTCCGTCACATATACACATAAAAAAATTTGGCAAAACCCTATCTAAACACAAAATTTATCCAAATTGCTCGTGAAGGTATTAAATATTATAGCTTAGTCAGCATGGCTTATGCGAAAAATATCGCCAAACTAACTTCACTTGAATAATTGAAGTCTCTGCTTTCCTAGCCCAAACTTCTCAACAATAACTGAAGCAAAGCCTTTTTATGAAACTCTTTGGATCGCAAAAAATACACTTGTTTTATTCATGACACCTTCTGTCTCGCTTGCTCCGCTGTACCGTGAAGTTTTGTCTTTTTCGCACACATGATTAGCCGTGGATTGTTTAATTACAGGCACATTAATAAACTTATCGTTTAATTAATGGTTTGGGTTAATCGTTTGGTATAAGTAAGTATTGGGCTAATTGTAATTATTGACGATTAGCTGCGCCCCGCGGAACACCGGTAACAACCCGCGGATATACTTCCTACGGGAACCGTACATTTTTCCGGGATAAAAAGCAGCCTATGTGCTATTCCAGACTATAATCTATCTCTGTGCCAAATTTCATCCAGGTCCGTTCAGCCGTTCTGGCGTGATTGAGTAACAAACATCCATCCATACTTATAATACAAACATTCGCGTTTGTAATATTAGGATTAAATTAATAAATAAACGTTTTTACACTCATACCTCTGCACTAGGATTCCCTGTGTCGCAGATGGCATGGTCAAGAAACATAAGACAAACACCCAAGACTCGAGAACAAACTTCATAGTAATAACGCGTAGCGGATTTGCTGTCGCTACGGCACCACTGAAAATCAGTGCTGAAACGGTTGCGAAGCTGGGGGAGTCATAATAGCCCACGCTTCGTACCCATTTCTCCGAAAGAGGCTAAGCAAAAAGAAATCTCCTATCTAAAAATGGACAACTTTTTGTTACGCCACTTCGATCGATATTTCCTACAGAGGTGATGTCATTCTTTGAGTTGCGATGTTGGGTGTGTTGAATGATGGATCTGCCAAATGAGATTACATAATAATAATTATTGTAATATTCCTGATATTTCACACAGATTACTTGTACAATAATATTTGTATAATATGAGAGTGGTGGCCAAGGGGCACGGACGCCGACTTTCAATCTGAAGGTTGCTGGTTCAAACCCACACGTGCACCAATGAGTTTTTTCACTTGAGAAATTTATGTGCGCAATACCACCGTTCTCGATGACGGAAAACATCGTGAGGAAACCGGCATGTCTTAGAACCAAAAATTCGACGACATGTGACATCTACCAATCCGGATTGGGCTCCCGTGGTAGATCAGAGCCCACTCACACTCAATTATCGAGAGTAGGCCGGTGTCCCTGTAGTGGTAACATAGAGGCTGGTACAGGGATTTATTATACAATATACAATAGTAGTTTTTAATTGTCTTCAAAAGGTAATCAATTTAATTTTTATATCTCTGTTCATTTATAAACCGATTTGGAGAATTCTCTTTTTATTTGAAAACTAGCGACCCGTCCCGGCTTCGCACGGTTAGTAAAGCATCAGTGACGTATCAGAAACTACCCGTGCGAAGCCGGGGTGACTTTCTAGTGTATTATACATATAAACCTTCCTCTTGAATCACTCTATCTATTAAAAAAAACCGCATCAAAATCCGTTGCGTAGTTTTAAAGATTTAAGCATACATAGGGATATAGGGACAGAGAAAGCGACTTTGTTTTATACTATTTATGTAGTGATAAATATCTACTTTCAGATTGGTCCCATGGGAATTTAATAATCGGTTCCATAGTTAGGTTTTCAAATCAAAATAACCGGGATAATATATCATCCAAGTAAACATAACTGTATATTTTGTTTTCCTGTGTCTTTTTTCTTCGCTCGTAGTATACTCAAGCGTCCGGTCCGCGCGGCGAATTATGTCTGCAACGTCCCGCATCTAGTATCAAATAGCAGTATTAATAACAGCTGAATTTGCGTCTGTTGACACGTGAATAGGATCGATTACCGAGCGAGTTTTTCGACCCAATCGAAGCCTAGATGCTAAAGCAATTGTAATTTTTTGACTCAATCGAAGCATGGACGCTTGAGTGGGTAGTATACTCAAGTAAAAGTGTAGTTACACATAGTAGTTAGCTTTACCACAGACACATAAGAACCATCTCTGTCACAAAGAATATTTGTGCAGGGAATCGAATATACGACCGACAGCGCAGAAGGCGGAACAACTACCAAATGAGTTCATAGTCCTACTAATACAATATTATAAATGTTTGTAAGTATGGATGGATGTTTGTTACTCAATCACGCCAGAACGGCTGAACGGACCTGGATGAAATTTGGCACAGAGATAGGTTACAGTCTGGAATAGCAAATAGGCTACTTGTTATCCCGGAAAAATGTACGGTTCCCGTAGGAAGTCCAACCGCGGATAGATATATAAAAAAAGATTTCTATTAAAACCTCGATGTTCGTAGCAATCTCGCTGCTGGATCTTTGGTTGTCAGTGAGAAACAGTGATCGTGTGTATCTGCTATTAGCGTACTGCTAACTGTAGTTAGTTCCTTGTAGCTACGGCCTAGAATTGCTGTTAAATGCGCCCGTGCCGCGTTCTATTAAGCGGTGCGAGCGTGGATCTTTGGATCTTCGGGCAGTAGATTCGAATTAAAACAAATGATTGACTCCAAAATTGAAAAAGAAACCCCTTCGATTCGATTCTCGAATTCGATTATTTTATCCCTCATGTAGACTTTTAGCCATGTAGACTTTTATCCTTATGTACCTTTAGAGGGTAGACTTTGCTATTTTAAAAATGAAATATTAAATCTGTATACTTGCGCTGATATACTTTTATTTATTTATTTGACACTTTATTGCACATACATTTATAAAAATATATAACAAAAGGTGGGCTTAACGCTAAAAGCATTTTCTACCAGCCAACCTCACCGGTCGAGATAGAGGTTGGCGTGCTGACAATTAAAATATATTTATAAAGAGACAGACAAAGTATAGAACAGTTTGGAAAAAAATATATAGAAATAAATAAACGTTTACACACTCATACCTCTGCACTAGGATTCCCTGTGTCGCAGATGGCATGGACAAAAACAGAAACACAAGACAAACACCCAAGACCCGAGAACAAACTTCATGGTCACCACACAAAGTGTGCCCCGGCCGGGAATCGAACCCGGGACCCCTCGCTTCGAAGGCAGGGCTACTACTAACTAAGCCACGGAGCCGTCAGATAAATATATATATAAATATATATTAGACATATATAAATATATATGTCTAACCTACTTACTTAATACATTACTTAATTCTTTGTTATAAACTTTTGTGCACGTCTAGGTTTGAATAAGCGATCTTTGCATTGAAAGTTTAGTAAAGTAGTTAGTAGTTTAAGAAATATCGTGATGATGACAGTTTGTTTGTCTGCCAGGTCCGAGGAGGCAGCACTGGGATACCACCACCAGCGGCCCCTGTTATAGAGGAGAAGAGGTCGCCTCTGCAGCCGCAGCAGCAGGGTAGGGCGCAGCCACCACCTCCAGGTAAGCATGTCTTAAGTTATTTATTAATTTCAAGTTGTTTAGACTCTGTACTGAGGGTTGTGGTGTCTGTAATTTCTGAACTACAGAAGCTGATGACCTTGAAATGTTAATGGGTCAATCTTTAAATCACTACATAGTATAAACCAAAGTCGCTTTCTCTGTCCCTATATCCCTATGTATGCTTAAATCTTTAAAACTACGCAACGGATTTTGATGCGTTTTTTTTTAATAGATAGTGATTCAAGAGGAAGGTTTATATTTATAATACACTAGCAACTCGCCCCGGCTCCGCACGGGTAGTTTCTGATACGACACTGATGCTCTACTAACCGTGCGAAGCCGGGGCGGGTCGCTAGTTTAAAATAAGTTCTTTTTTAACAAAAGAATCAGAAAGAAAGAAAATTGGCAGGCTGTGGGTGGCGGCGAAATCACATGCGCATGAGACATAACATTCCCTCGGGCGACGCGCGCGACTGGGCGCGACTTGGGTCTTCTTATACTTCGGTATAGAATGACCAAAGTCGTAATGCTGTTGTGGGCGGGGATAACCACTGAACATCAGGTGTGCCTTCGGCTCGCCTGGCACTTTTATCAAAGAAAAAAGACTCGTAGATTCGTTAACGGTTTCGCTTTCCACCAGAACCAGTGGTGGTGGAGCGGCCTCCGCCGCCGAAGCCGGCCATCGTGAAGGCGCCGAGGCACGCCAGGATAAACGTCAAGGTATGTATCAACATCGAACCTCTCGCCATCGTCAAAAAGCGCACCCCTACATTGTAGATGCGTGGAACTCACACACTGTACGCTTCACGCGCTCCTTTCTACCACGTACCTTTTTTTTTTTTTTTTTTTTTTTTCCGTGGAGAAATGTCTTAGCATACCGCCCTGCCACGGGGAGACAGAGCGGTTATGTGGGACTACCCACTAAAACTCCACGGTGTCCTCCTCTGCCGCTTAGTGGCGGGAACACGGGAACGTTAATACACACATCCGCGATCCCGCCGCAGCTGCCCGCTTCCGGACCCTCCTTGGGATGGCAATGCCACCATCCTCCCTCGCCACGACACGCCAGGACACGAGGCGCGTCGCAACCACCTCGGGGACCATGCCAGCGATAGGACGTCAGACTACCCCGTGTCAGACGCCCTAGGTCCCCATGCGACGGGTCAGATATGTGGCCCCGTCGCCTGCCACTACGGCCGCAGAGGATAGGGAGAGTGGCGCCTCTCAATACCAACACTCCTCTTCCCCTGCGGCCCCACCGCGTCCGCCATCAAACGGTGGCGACCCCGCCGTGGCCGCGGAAGGTAGGGAGAGCGGCGCACCGCTATACCGGCACTCCTCTCCCGCCGCGGCCCCTAACCCTCAGCTGCGGTGCCGCCCATACGACACCGCAGCCCGCCTCAGTTGCGGTGCCCCCCATAAGGCACCGCCACCTACTGTGGCCGCTCCTAGTCGGCTTGGAGGCAAAGCCTAAAGGAGCAGCCCCTCCCGGGTTTCTCTTGGCTTCACCGTGGGCAGCCCAACCACGGTTACTAAGCCCCCCCGCCCCGACAAGGCGGGAACCCGCGGGGGGGTTCTACCACGTACCTGCAAGATGTGGAATGAGCTTCCGTTGGAGGTGTTTCCAATGGGGTTCAATATGAACACATTTAAAAAGAGTGTTTTTTTTTTTTTTTTTTTTTTTTTTTTTTATGTGAATGATGAGGCACACAAGCTAACGGCCCACCTGATGGTAAGTGGCAAAAAGACTTTTAGCTGATAGGCACCGCGTTGGCAACACCTCGAGTGTTGCTAGCGTCTATAGGCGACGGTAGCCACTTACCATCAGGTGGGCCGTTAGCTTGCGTGCCTCATCATTCACATAAAAAAAATGTTAAGTTTTAACCTTGGTTTAGCCACCGTACCTAAGGTAGGTATGGTATTCAGTTTAAAAGTTTGTGTTAGGTGTCCAGTTGCTCGCGTCCGTAGGTGTCTCTTTGATGCCTTAGACGTACCCCCTGGGTGGTGCGTGGGTACCCTTTGATGCCCTACACATACCCCCTAGGTGGTGCTAAAGGCGCAACCAAAAGTTGCAGTAGAACTTCGTCCGGAGTTCGTCCGGAGAGGTACTGCCACCGCACCTGGAATCTGCAAGCAGTAGTGCTCGCATTACTGTGTTCCGGTGGAAGTGTGTGGGTGCCGGTGAAATCACATGCGCATGAGACGTATCATCCCTCGGGAAAAAGTAACACCGCGGGGCGCAGCTAGTATAGTAATTTTCGTCCGATATTTTAATAATATTGAAACACGCCGCGTTGCATTGTAAAAGGGGCCGTAACGTGTTGTGTTGTAGTCGATTTTACGATGTCTGTATGCGGTTGTTAGCCTGATTTACTGCTCTTGGTTACTGTATAATCGGATGTAGTGTGGCCGTGATTTGAGAATAAGATGGCTAAAATTAAAAAAAAAATTGGAGTTCTTTTTTTATCTATTTAATTAAATTATCCACTTTTTACGACGTAGCGTGGTCGTGGTTTCTCAAATCAAAAAGATGGGTAAAATAAAAAAATTTTATTGGAGATTTTTTTTTATCTTCTTAATAAAATTTTCCACTATTACGACGTTTCTACCCACCTGGTTCCAATCGAGATCTATGAGGTTTTAAATCCTACTAATATTATAAACGCGAAAGTTTGTGAGTATGGATGGATGTTTGTTACTCAATCACGCCAGAACGGCTGAACGGACCTGGATGAAATTTGGCACAGAGATAGATTGTAGTCTGGAATAGCACATAGGCTAATTTTTATCCCGGAAAAATGTATGGTTCCCGTGGGAAGTCCAACTAAGGGTAACACCGCGGGACGCAGCTGGTAAATAATAAATAAACGTTTACACACTCATACCTCTGCACTAGGATTCCCTGTGTCGCAGACGGCATGAACCAACACAGAAACACAGGATAAACACCCAAGACTCGAGAACTAACTTCACGCTCACCACACAAAGTGTGTCCCGGCCGGGAATCGAACCCGGAACCCATCGCTTCGAAGGCAGGGCTACTACCAACTAAGCCACGCAGCCGTCTCGGAATGTCCCACACTTCGCCGAGTCAATGGTCACAATGTTTTAGTTGCTGCGCAAAAACAAGTCTCCACTCGCATAATACGTGTCGGTTTTATTATTGTTTTACGAATCGATAGGGATGTTCGCACTCGAGTGTTTGCAATCGATAGTCCAGCGGCCGTGACCTCGATGAAAGTTCGAGTGATAGCGAAATGTCACTACTGCTGCAGGAAATATAGTAACTCGGTGTAAACGCGTCTTCGTTCGCGATTGCCGTTCCTAAAGACTAACTATTAGCATTAAGAATAAAAAATACATAAAAACAATTTCGATAGCTATTGTTTTTTATAGTACCTACTAATAATACTCGCTGCATTGGATGGCATTTAATTTTAGCATTGCCACGTTGGATGGCAATGCTTAACCAATCTGGGTTAATTTTAGTTTCAGGCTTATCTGGGTTAAGCATTGCCATCCAACGTGGCAATGCTAAAATTAAATGCCATCCAATGCAGCGAGTATTATTAGTAGGTACTATAACAATAAAGTTGTGTAATTATCCAAGTAAACGTAATCAACGGCAATGTATACAAGATTTCGGTATAGATATTGTTGTTTATGTACGATTACGGAGCTCGATCTCTTGCATTAAAATGTTTATTTGTGTGATATAAATTTTCCAACATTGACGGCCAACATCTATTTGAATGGAATGATTTAATTTATCTATTGTATTATAATGGCGTCGATCCAGCTCATGACCTACGGCACAGAAAACTAGGTGATGCACTATTCAACTAAGGGCGTTCTAAAATTAACTGCACTAATAGAAATCCGAGAGAATCGTGAGATCGCTTGAATTTGTTTTTTGTGGATAAACGAATTAAAATTCAAACTGGTGTTTTAGAAATCCGTTTACCAACGACGCGATACGTGCGCGCATAAATAATCGAGTATTTAAACTCATTAATCGTTTAATCCGAATCGAATCACGTTTCCAGCCGTGTCGCATCACTACGCCAGTGTGCCGACCAGTCGTGCCGTGGACGGTCGCGCGTTTCCCGCGCGAATTTAATTTTCGAATACAATAATTTCCAATTTTAAAATTACTGTCAAATTTTGACGCCGTTCTTTTCGAAGTGTCATAGTGCATCTTAACTTACAGTTGGATTGACGAATCAGTGCTGAAAAACGTTGTTATTTGTACGTTTATGGTTTTTAATTTGTTCTGGTGACACGAATAATAGTGAATATAATATTTGTAGTGTTTATGCGGGCGGTATTTTTTTTTTTTTTCGCAGTTTACTCAGGCTACGGCGCGCGTTGCTTTCTCTTATCGACGGTTTACGGTTGTTACATAAATTTAATTAGCGATTAACGTTTGGATTATTTATGCTGATAATACTTTGTTATGGATAATATGTATTTGTACAAAAACAACCTTTATGGCCCCTTTGGCACGTAGGCAGCCGATGCTCTAAGTGAGGGTCCTAGTTTCGATTCCCGGCCGGGGAGTTGTAGTGACTTTGAAGTTTGTGTATCCACTTGCAACATAGGTTCCTATTATTCTTACTCGTTTATTTATTACTCTCGTATATTTATATACAAGGATAAAAGGGGTAGGGTCAAAGGAATGCTTTAAATTAATACAATTATAATGTCACATTAAAATAAGAAATATTTAAAAAAATAGCTGCTGTATAGTGGCATTGGCAAGAAAAAGACATTATAATTTCAACAATACATGAAGTATAGTGGCATGTCAAATAAATTTCATATCACATATAGATTAATTTAAATCGTTATTAATTAATTTAGCTGCTGTATACTGGCATTGTCAGGGTATGAGTGTACTTTACATATGTTTAGTTACTTTACATATGTTTTAGTTCAACGATATGCCGTGCCGTACCAACGTCTATTTCGATTGCAACACAGGCCTACACTCGACTAGCAAGAGTGACCATACAAATTGGCTAACAATGTATGTACAATGTAACCATAGCGCCCCCTAACTAACGGGTCCCCCGTAACGGACCATATGTTACTTGTGCCAAAAGTATACGTAAATTTATCAACACGTTTTTTTTCGCCAATTGTGGACCGATTTGGTTGTTTTTTTTTTTTTTAAATTTGAGGTATCAAGTTAAAAAAAAAAACAACGTGGCCAAAAATAGTGCTGCTATAGAAATTATTGTACTATAGAAATTTTCTAAAGAAATTCCACCCCAAGTGTGTAAAATAAAAGATGAAAGTATTTAACGAAATATAAGGAGACATTTCCCCCCTCGGCGTGGCCTTGACTCACCGTTGCCAGGCAACGATTTCCCTGATCAGGTAATACCTTTATTGTATACCAATGTACTTTGTACTTTGATTTTGGATTAGTATAAAACATATAACCAGGGCGGGGGGAGGGGGTTAAACATCACGAAAATAATAAACCGTGATAATACCGCATATCCATACGGATTTCGTGTCTTCATTCGGGCATTCAAAATCGATTCTTATCAGTAGTAGAACAAATCTATTTTTTTTCCGCATTCGTATACCTATATGTTGCAAAGGTTTTGAGGAAAAAATATATTACATAATATGGTACCAATACTTAATATTATTATTTATATTGGGTGTGTGAATATGACTCCGCCCCTTTTTGTCAAAATAAAACACATTTGTTCGCTTACAAAATTTAAAAAAAAAATTATTGAAAGTATGCTCCATCTGCAGCTACAACCTTCGCCCATCGTTCAGGTAGTTTTCGTATTCCTTGCTGGAAGAAGTCCTGGTCTTTTGAGCTTATCCAGTTGTCAATCCAAATTTTGATACTTTCACATGAAGTAAACTTTTCTCCAGTAAGGTCTGTCTGCATCGTCCGGAATAGGTGGTAATCCGAAGGAGCTATGTCTGGTGAATATGGCGGGTGGGGTAACACTTCCCAGTCCTGTCCCTCTAAATATCTTTTTACGACTTCTGCGGTATGCGGTTTGGCATTGTCATGCTGAAGAACTAATTTGTTATGTCTATTCACCCATTCTGGTCGTTTTTCTTCTATGGCTCGCTTCAAACGCATTAGTTGTCGTCGGTAAACTTCTCCATTAATAGTTTCAGAGGGTTTGAGCAACTCATAATATACAATACCTTTCTGATCCCACCAAATACAGAGCATGACCTTGGCACAGTGAATATTTATTTTTGGCTGTGATGGGCCTGGTTCGCCTGGTTTCACCCAAGCTTTTTTGCGTTTAGGATTTTCGTAGTGTATCCATTTTTCGTCTCCTGTGACTATCCGATGCAAAAATCCTTTTCTTTGCTGTCTTTGAAGCAGCATTTCACAAATGGTTTTCCGACGTTCCATGTCTCTTTCTTTTAAATCATGTGGAACCCAGTAACCGGCTTTTTGAATCATTCCCATCATTTGTAAACGCTTTGCAACAGTTGAACGATCAACATTTAATGCTGCAGCTAATTCTGATTGAGTTTGGCAAGAATCTTCCGCCAATAATGCTTCCAATTCAGCATCTTCAAATTTTTTTGGTGGTTTTCCATGTTCTTTATCCTCAGTACTAAAATCGTTATTTTGAAATCGTCGAAACCATTCCTTGCAAGTTGTATTAGACGGAGCATGCTCACCATAAATCTCCACAAGCAAACGATAAGTTTCCGCTGCAGTTTTCTTCGCAATAAAATAATGTAATAACACTTCCCGCAAATGACGTTTATTTGGAATAAAAACCGACATTTTCGAAAAGGTGAAAACAATTGTTGCTTACACTTCAACCAAATATCATAAAATGCGTTAGATAGCTGACATTCAGTACTATCGAATACAAGTATGGTCATTTATTAGTACACGTAAACAATACTAAAAACGACATCTGTTGAGAAAGGGCGGAGTCATATTCACACACCCAATATAATTTTGATATAGTCTTTTACAATCATGCATGATATGCCTACTTTTACTTGTTGTTGTGTCGTATCAGCCTGTTGCGTCGTGCATGTGGGTTAAATTAAAATGTAACTGATGTTATCCTATTTGACGTATTTTTAATGTATTTTAATGCCACGACCGGGCGGCGCGCCTGTCGTGTAACGCGTGTCGAGTCGGGTGAATGAATATTGCTTGCTGCTGAATGAATATTTTATTTATTTGGTCCGTATACAGTTTTAGACAGAAATTAATTAATACAGATACGTAAATAATTACTCCCAAAAATCGCTTAAAATAAAGTTACATTTTTCTGGGAATAATTCTTCGTTAATGTTTTTTTTTTTGTATAGAAGGGCAATGTAACGCTGGTATTCTGCTAGGGCCTTCCTCATAAGAGGAGTGTTGGTATTGAGAGGCGCCACTCTCCCTATCCTCTGCGGCCGTAGTGGCAGGCGACGGGGCCACATATCTGACCCGTCGCATGGGGACCTAGGGCGTTTAGATACGGGGTCATCTAACGCCCTTTCGCAGGCCAGGTCCCCGAGGTGGTTGCGACACGCTATGTGTTCTGGCGTGTCGCTAACTAAGGCGAGGCACTCGGTGCCAAAATGAGAGGGGTCCGGAGACGGACAGCCGTGGCGGGTTCGCGGATGTGTGTGTTAACGTTCCCGTGTTCCCGCCACTAAGCGGCAGAGGAGGACACCGTGGGGTTTTAGTGGGTCTAGTCCCACATAACCGCTCTGTCTCCCCGTGGCAGGGCGGTATGCGAGTGCATTTCCCCACGAAAAAAAAAAAACAAAAAAAGGGCCTTCCTCATGAATCACTCCATTTGTAAAAACCGTGAAAGTTCGTTTGTTATTTTTTGAGTTATTACATACTTAACTAGCTGATGCAACAGATGTTTTCTTGCCATGATTCAGAATTCGACAATAGGCTATCGAACGATACGGTGGCAAAAATCTCACAAAATAATATACTGCCAGTTTCCCCCATTTCCTGCTTTTAGCGTGAATTAAAAAAACTATTATTCCAACTTTGTCCTGGCTATTATGAATAGAAACCAGCCAAATTGAGCAGTTTTTGAGCTTAAGCAAGACTAACGAACGGCAATTGATTTTTTACATATAGATAAATTAATCCAGCACGCCATATAATTGTCCTAGAAATGAGTTGATCGCCTTGTTGTCCCATTCGGATGATCGCGCTGCATCAGGTCTGAGTGGTCAGGTCAATCTTGGTCTGGTGCACCAGTTTTTGTTCAAGATTTACCTGTTTCACATCTCACTGAGCGTGGAGGTCTTCAAAGGTCATGGGTTCGATTGGTTTATCTCTTTGTATCATAAAGAATTACCTATAGGACTTGGGATATCCTTTGAGATGCCACTTTGCGGACCTGCAAGAATTGGAGTATAAAAAAAAACCTGTGTCGCAGATGTCATGGACAAACACAGAAACACAAGACTAACACCCAAAACCCGAGAATAAACTTCATGCTCACCACACAAAGTGAATCGGCCGGGAATCGAACGCGGGACCCCTCGCTTCGGAGGCATGGCTACTACCAACTAAGCCACGGAGCCGTCATAGACTCGGTCTGTTGTCGTGTGAACTCATAGCTTGTGAGTTAAAAAACACCATTGATAATGACTCTTCCAAGATATATTCCGTCGACGGCGAACCCTGATAAATATACTCAAAAAAATGAACTTAAACGTACTCATACCTTTAGATCTCAAGTATAGTTTCGTCAATAACACGCAAAAGTAATCATATTCTGCGCATAACGTCACAGGATCTCCATAGCAACATTGCAAGCACATAAGTATTTAAAAATGTACAGTCAAGTTTTCATTAAATATACTTGTATTTCATATACATAATATATGTATTAGAAACTTTTAACATTGCGCATCAAAGTTTTACAAAAATGCAAATATGGTTCATTTCATATGTCTTGCATACTACATAATTTTTTACTACCTACTGGGGATCATATAAATAGCGTGAAACACGACGGCATCAGAGAGCGTTATGCCGTTTGCCATCATGTCATACGAATCGGTTTGACTGCCAAAGCTCACCAATAGATGTTTCACATCAAAAAGAAAGAAACTGATTAAATTACTCGTGTCGTGCAATGTCAAAAAGTTGGACGGCTCAAGACGCCCGACAGATGTGACCCATGACGCCATCTTAAACGTACGTCGAAAGCGTCATGCCTTTTGCCGTCTAGGCATACGAGTCTGATTTATTGTCAAGGCGCACCAACAGATATTTAACATCAAAACAGGAATTCAAAGTTGAAAGTCGGGTATGATCCTGTACACTGTCAGAAAACATTATCCAACATGATTTTACAAAGATGTTTCGTAAGTGCTACATTGCTGCCCAAGTACCATCAATGTTTATTCTTAGCGTGGAGATAACGTATCACCAGGTGCCAATCACATGTACTTGTGAAAATGATAAACAATAACATAGTTACTGTCTTCAATGAGGAAATCGTGCTTTAATAATTTAAGGTCGTGCAGAGCGTTAATTATCCAGCTAGTAAAAAATTTTGATCTATTATATTGCCATATTGATACTAACTAAACTATGTCAATCCAAAGTGGGATGTTGTCATGTGTTAATAACATCGCAATTAAGTTTACCACAGAATGTATTCCACTCAACGCAATGCTGCTACGATGACCACAGGGTGAACTCCACTAAACGCATTGCATCTAAGATTACCACAGTGAATTCCACTCAACGCAACGCTACTGAGATTGCCACAAAATGAATTCCACTTAACGCAACGCTACTGAGATTGCCACAAAGTGAATTCCACTTAACGCAACGCTACTGAGATTGCCACAAAGTGAATTGCACTAAACGGCACCCCGACTAAGAATACCACAGAGTGAACTCCACTAAAATTACCGCAGAGTTGAAGGATAAGAGGGCCTTTGCCCTGTAGTACGACACTATTGACTGAATGATAATGTTGCAAAATTGTTCTATTTCCTCTCAATTGACTGGTCTCGCAGCTCTACTGGTAGTAGCTCTGCCTTCTGCGATGTGGGTCGTGGGTTTGATTAAAGTTAAGTCACATTAACCGCATTTTGTTCAAATTAGTCAATCAAAACACGGGTAGAATCAAAGATTCGTATCATGATAGATATTAATCCATATCCCAGCTAAGTAGTTTCTTAATCAAGACAATCAATTTATGTATGTAAATTTTTCTTTTAATTATTCGAATCGGATATTTCGTTTAGCAGTTGCCTACAAATTTAATTGGTGAGCCGTAGAAATTGATTGTTGTATTTTCAATTCATTAGAAATGACCCCTCTACTTGCCCGTGTGAAGCCAGGGCAAAAATTTCCAAAAAAATACTAAATACTTATCTAGTTCTCATAGTACAAGCTATGCTTAGTACTAAGTATGCTTATGGGAGCTAGATGGCGATATGTGAAATATCCATCAATATTAAGACTTAAGACTTACTATAATACCTATCTACTATAATTTCACTTTAAAATATGCTTCGGTAATTTTTTTTTAAATTTTTCTGTTTTCTAGGTTACATACAGCTATTATACAAATATGCTACTTTTTTTTTGTAAATCCAGACCCAGAACACATGGTTGTCACTCCTGAGTGGGAATCGAACCCAACTGCGCAGAAGGCAGAGATACCTACGCTATGAGGCCAGTCAATTGGCAAAGCTTAACTAATAGCTGCATATGAATATTAGATTGGAACCTTGCGTTAATAATAAACGGTTATTTGCGAGCCAAGTAATGTTCGTTGCTTATCGTCTATTGAAGGGCAGCCGTGACAGCTTTTCGTCATTATTGCCCGACGACACGCTCAGAGGGTAATGAGTTTAGTGTACCAGCTCAGAATACCGGCGTCGGTATATCTAGATTGGCGTACAAATGACTCGAACTCAAGTACCTGGGCGACCAAGCTTCGCTCGTTTTATGTAAATTTATAAATTTTTAAGTAACAGTAGATTATCAATCAAGTACCACAAAAATTTACAATACGCTTGCTGCCACCCCGCGGTTTCCCCCTCGTGATTCCCGTTCCCGTGGGAATACGGGGATAAAATATAGCCTATGTTACTCGCTGATAATGTAGCTTTCCATACATGAAAGAATTTTTAAAATCGGTTCAGCGTTTTAGGCTTGAAAGCGTAACAAACAAACACAAACTCACGTTCGCATTTATAATATTAGTTAGCAAGTGTGATATCTACGTAACATCGCCATAGTTTTGAGTTTGTTCGTATGTTTGCTAAGCGACGTTAGCAAACATACCAACAAACTCAAACTCATTAAGTGTCGTTTGGACACGTAAAATTTTACACATACTCGTGAGCATAAAACGTGCCACGGAGCACAATCAACACTAATTCCTTCTTTTGTCCTTCTTTTGGGAGTCGTTTAATATATAATTAAACCCACCTGTAAACAATAAAAAACGTGAAGGTCGCATGCGCCGGAATTTCTATCAAATAAGAAACGGGCAACATTCCAAATAGATCGAGTTAAAAATCTAGTAAACTGACTTCAATACTTTCATTTATCTATTTTACGCCCTTAGGGGTGGAATTTCCTTATGACATTTCTATGGCACCACCTCGGCGGTAAACCCTATCGAATTAAAAAAGAATCACCCGAATCGGGCCACAATTGGCGAAGAAAAAGCGTAATAAATACAAAAGTGACGGATTTAAAAAAAAAAACAATCCAAATTGGTATATAACGGGCGAAGAAATGGCGCTTGGAAAATGTACTTTTTCCGAATGCCTCGATTAAGCAAACCCATGGGAGTATTCAGGGGGTATCAAACGCCAGTTACACAGTTTGTAGCAAAACTGTTTGATTGATGGATTTAAATTTAACAGTTGGCGTTAGTTTCGTCTTAATTGTGACAGCGTAATTTTTATATCAAATTTATAAAAATTAAAATGACTGATCTTGACTTTAAACAAATTTTCTGTTAAAACCTCGAGTGTTGTATCAAAATACAGGGTTTTATAAACGGCTTACAAAAATATATACAACTTATATTGTATGTTTAAACGTAGTTTGGAAATTTTCACGCGGTCGGATTATTTTTTTCTAAATAATTTCTTGTTTACTAGAGTTTGCAGCATAAACTATAAGAGTGAATTTTTTTAATACGCTTTTTGCACGTGTTCCTGCACAAAAAATGCCGAAAGTTACCAACTACGAGCTAAACAAACATTCAATTTTATCGTTCACTCGTTCACTTAGTTCTCAACAATAACAACGTAAAATTCCACCGAACGCTGCAAACGCGTAGGTGTATTTCGTAATGCGATTTTCATCTCTACGGTCCGATATGTAAGGTTCTGTTAGATGAACTGCCAGTAGGTACTGATCGCGCGACCTTGGAATTGCGCTGTCGCGAAAACACATCGGAAATAATCGCAATGGACTCGTGTCACGTGTTTTCGTGATAAGTGTAGACTACGGGGGTGTAGTCTACACTTATCACGAAAACACAGATGCGGTTCTCGGTTGCAGAGGTTCCGTAGCCCCTCTACGGAAATCCTTGGGTCTATGATACAAAGATAATTAATAATAAACGTTTACACACTCATACCTCTGCACTAGGATTCGCTGTCGCAGATGGCATGGACACAGAAACACAAGGCCCGAGATCAAACTTCGTGTTCACCACACAAAGTGTGCACGAACATAATTAATACCTTTAAACAAGCTATTTATTTTGCATATCTCAATAACGGATTTGGATAAAATTTTGTGTTTAGATAGGTTTTCTCTTTTTAAATTTACCTGTATTTTTTGTATTTATTGTAAATTTAATTGTATTTCTTGTATAAAAGTATATTAAAAAAAAAGTCAGATCAAACACGATTTTCAAAATAAAATACAAACAAGCGAAGCTCGGTCTTTATAAATCATCAATATAAATTGAAATTAATTGCCGAATGTATGTAATAGCATCGCTAACCTATTTAGTTAATTCTTATTTTGCTGTTTTTGTAGGAATCTCACGAAAAGTCGGAAATTAGGATAAATTGGAACAGCATTTTTCATCCAAGTTAACGAATTTGTGTATTTTGCTTTCCTGTAATTTTCTTTGCCCATTTTAGACCGATTTGAATGTCTCTCTTTTTTTTTTTATTAAGAAAATATTGAAGTCGATCCTTCTGAATATTTTAAATTATTCACTTGTTTTAAAATAAATATGTACAAGATCAAGTTTAACTTGTTGAATTCGACCGCCGTGGATGATAGAAAGAAACCCGCAATGGAAGGTTTAAAAAAACGTATCTTCGCCACCAGCCCTCAAAATCCAGTCCATATGAAATCACGTGAATCAGCATCTGCATCGGCTCACGCTAATTAATACACATAAAAATTCATAATTTCATCAACGCGCCGATTAGCTGGCAAAACATAGTTTTCGCAACGCGGCCGTGTTGTAATCACTTAATTTCGTTTATTACCTGTTCGGTATTACACAAGTTGAACGGGTCTGACCTATGGTGGGTACGAATCTAGTCCGAGAGATCTCCAATAGCGAAAATATACAAATAAATAAAATGTAAATCTGTTTGTAATATCAAAATAACAACGACGACTCCGTGGCTTAGTTGGTAGTAGTCCTGCCTTCGAAGTGAGGGGTCCCGGGTTCGATCCCGGCCGGGGCACACTTTGTGTGGTGAACATGAAGTTTGTTCTCGGGTCTTGGGTGTTTGTCTTGTGTTTCTGTGTTTGTCCATGCCATCTGCGACACAGGGAATCCTAGTGCAGAGGTATGAGTGTATTAACGTAACGTTGTTTAACACACTCATACCTCTGCACTAGGATTCCCTGTGTTCCCATAAAGGTGAAATTTATTCCAAAGTAGCCGCGTTACTGTGTTCTGGTGGAAGGGTGTGGGTGCCGGTGTAACGACATGCGCATGAGTCATTTAGTCAGCATTGAATAAACGTCTCATAGCATTGCCTGTGTCACAGATCGCATGAACTAAACACAAGACAAACACCCAAGACCCGAGAACAAACTTCATGTTCATCGCACAAAGTGCACCCTGGCCGGGAGCATGGCCAGAATCTTTCGGTTAGGTCCGTTGACATACGCACTAACGTATTAGATATGTCATTTAGTACTGAGCATTTTCGCAAAGATATGGAGCTGCAACACCTTAGTTAATGGGACTAATGAGATGGTTATCGTAATTAGTCAATTCGCTTACTAACGAAGTAGTTTATTTAAAGTCCATCGTTAGACGCCAATGCGACGTTCGAACCGATGCCTTGTCTACTGGTTTCCATTTTTTAGTATGTTAAACATATTTTTTGTGAGCTTGGATGAGCTGTTAAGAATATGTAAGCAAACTTCTTCTATTTTGCGCAATCGACATTTAAAATATGACATGACGTAAGATTGAACTGAAAAAAATGTATACTCGAACATTCAATATCAATAAAGCCCTATTTGGTTGTTACCACAATTCGTAACTGTGACTGACACCGGACTTATTGCATGCCTAATCGAATCTAAAGGACGAAGAACGAGAGGCACATACGGAACGCGCGCGAGGGACAAGGACAACACTCACGCGTCCACGTCACGCCACGTGCAATTATATCGGGGAGATCACGTGGCCAAACTGAATGCGACCTTATTGCATATCGCACAGCAGCTGCATTTCTGCTCCTTTCCCGCGAAAATGATTGCGGCGCATTCTAAATTTAAAAAGTGGCGCGGCCAATGTTGCCATTACTTTTTTTCGAAAGGTGTCTCTGGCCAGTATGACATTTTTAATATAGTAAGGTCGCTTAACCGGATCCGCTGTTTAATGCCGGACTGTCTGCGGACCGCGCTACATCGGCCAATGTTCTCATTCAAATCATTTTAATCATACTTACTAATATTATAAATGCGAAAGATTTTCGGTATATGTTTTATTTTATTGCGCCCGTCCCGTAATTGCGCGGGGATGAAACGTCTCTTGCGCGTGCAATTTCAACGGACCCACATGGATTGCATTACTAACAATATTATATAAATACATGCAATTGTAATAGTGATTCTATGGTTGTAAATTAATAACAAAAATTAGCTATTTTGTTATACAATAGTGTGATGGAACCAGCTGTAGGCCCACGTGAAGTTAAGTGGTTACCTCCGCCCATTACAACAATAATACGACTTGGTCCCGGCGATCCGGTTTCATCACGTTGCGTCCGGCACCCGAAACGCCATGTAACATGTACCAGGTTCGTTCACCTGGTAATCCACCGCTAAGCAGTGGCGCACTCGTGCTGCTGTGTTCTGGTGGACGGGTGTGGGTGCCGGTAAAATTACAGGCTCATGAGGTTTTCCATCCCCGTCGCAACACGATGCGACTTGGTACACCTAATGCTTCAGTATGGGAGTCGTATCCCTGTTTATGGGCTGCGGTAACTATTTAACATCAGGTGGGCCGCAAGCTCGTCACGTCACTTTCCTCGCATAGTCTACTGGTTCTTTAGTCTGCCGGTTCTTCTGGTGAAAGTGGTTTTGCATAGTTCTGATCGTGTTGTATAACATTTTTGTGAATTTCGATTTATGGTTTGCCTTCATATGGCCCACGACAGGTTTTCATTATGATATTTCGTCGATTTCTAATGACATGTATCTGCAACACAGTTGGTTGTGGCTCTGCCTTCTGCTTGTTCGTTGAACCTGTGGGTTCGATTTCCACTCCGGAAAATCTTTTGTATGGCGAACATAGATGTTTGTTCTGTGTATTTATAAAAGTGCTATATATATTTATTCTCGTGGCTGAAAAGGCCTATTCGGGCCTAGATAAAGTGCCTATAACATTTTCTTTAACTAACGCCGTTAAAATCATCTTTGTTAGATGTAAAGGCCAGATGATGATGATGATGATATATATTCTATGCTTAGTTTGGTCATGTCCATGAATATTTATTAATATGTACCATAACGTAAATATAGCCAGTATAAATAGCCGTAAAAAATAGAGTCATCTAGTACTAATAGATTGGACATTACACACCGCCATCTAGTTAAAAAGACCATAACTTATACGGTTGAAACCAGATTAGAATAAATATAATTCTATCCTATTAGTGATAGACCACTAGAATATTTTTTTTTTGTAAATACCTTCATTATACGTAACACCCAGACACACAACAAATATCTATATTCGTCACAGAAATTTTTCTCTTGGATAGTAATTGAACCTTGCAACACTAAAAGCAGGGCTACTACTGAGCCGTACGCCAAGTCTACATGTGATTGAAAAAAATTATAGAGAAAAAAAGTCTTCTTCTTATTTTTGGCCTTTTGTGTGTTTAGCCACACAAATTCTGCCAATGTCCGAGTTAATGTACAATACGTTCGCAAGTTTTGTCTGCATTAGGGTTAATTGTAACAAAATAAGGTCAGTTTATTAAGAAGTTACAAGAATATTTACAACCACAATTATTATAACAAAAATTAACAATGCTTCGATCACCACAGAGTGAACTCCACTCAACGCATTGCAACTAAGATTACCACAGAGTGAATTCCACTCAACGCAACGCTGCTGAGATTGCCAAAAAGTGAACTCCACTAAACGCATTGCAACTAAGATTACCACAAAGTGAATTCCACTCAACGCAACGCTACTGAGATTGCCACAAAGTGAATTCCACTAAACGCAACCCGACTAAAAAAAAGTCTACGTGTGCTTTCTAACGAACTGCGTAAAACCTCTATTGACAAACTCATATAATTAATCCTTGACCTTTTTGTTTGTTGCGTCTAGCTAATATGATACGTTTTGTTGTGTTTTATGCCGTGATATTGGCGACTAGACCCCCGCCCCTCTCCGTCCTTGTCAGACGTGGTCAAATTTGTTTTTTTTTTACTATTGATGTGAAGTAACGGGAATTTCAAATTCCAATATTAATTCTGCGAAAAGTTCTCCAAATTTTTGAGCGCTGGTAAATACTGAAAAATATTAATACTGACCGTGGCTAATGCAAGTCGTGCGAAGCCAGAGAAAAGAAAAAAAAACGGGACGAGCTGAAGGCTCACCTAATGTTTAGTTATGTGCGCCTGTCACAATTCCCTACACGTACCCACGTCTTGCTAAAATACAAAATGGCTTGATAGATTTGTTTTTTCAGAACACTAAAAAGGTTATAAATAAGGCTTTGTGGTTAAAGATCTGATATAATTATCTCCGGCAAAGGATTACAGTGTTATATAACTGTCGTGGTACCACGTTCTCGAAACGGTGAAGGAAAACATCGTGAGGAAACCGGCATGTTTTAGTACCATAAATTCGAAGACATGTGACATCTACCAATCCGGATTGCGCTCCCGTAGATCAAAGCCCATTCACTCTCAGGTGTCCCTTCAGTAGAAACACTAGAGGCTGGTACGGATAACTGTCGTTTGTAATTGTTTTTGGACTTTTTATTAACCAAATAGTAGCCGAAAGAAATTTCTAAGGTGTTGTAGATTTTTGTAATTTTTGCTCACCATTGCTTGGCCGCATTACCAAGCGTGGAGGCAGTACTTCGAGCGAACTTTGCACAACTTCTACTGCTACTTTCTGTTGCTCCATAACACCCAGAGGGCACGTGTCTAATTTAACTGGACCCCCAGTTTTTGTGGATCCGCAAGCTGTTGCGGATGTATACAGCAGAGCCTAATTATTATGCTGGATCCCACTGGATTGCGTGATCCCACTATGCTGGATTGCTATATGTCGTTCGGCTTGTACACTGAATCACTCGTGTTTACCCATCGAGTACATTGTCAGACCGTGTTGACATAACAATGAGTATTTGCTCCATGCCGATACTCCACAATGGCTATTATATTCGTTCCACTACGCTAAACTATGTCACGCGTATCCATACTGTTACGGCTCCGTGGCTCAGTTGGTAGTAGCCCTGCCTTCGAAGCGAGGGGTCCCGGTTTCGATTCCCGGCCGGGGCACACTTTGTGTGGTGAGCATGAAGTTTGTCTTGTGTTTCTGTGTTTGTCCATGTCATCTGCGACACAGGGAATCCTAGTGCAGAGGTATGAGTGTGTAAACGTTTATATTTATCAATTGATGGCATGGTTGTCAACACCCTGCTTTCGAAGCGTGTGAAGTGGTCCAGGGTTCGACTCGGCCGGGGCGGACTTTGCGATGATCGTATTTGTTCTTAGATCTTGGGTGGTGATTGTCCATGCCTCGTATATAGGTAACAGGGCTAGGCGAGTTGGTTAGTATACTCGTCTTCGGATGTATTGACTTGCATGATATACAATATATATTTTTTTCAGTTATTTTGATTTGAATAAAATTTTTGATAAAATTCCTGTGGGATCAATTTAATTGAAATTTTTACCTACATTTTTCCCAACTAAGAGCGTGATTCGGAGATATTTTAGAAAAATTGCATTGACCGGGTGAAAATGCATAGGGAACTGGCGACACGCCAGGGATCAAGACATTTGCTACGAGCTTATGTCGTGTATCAAACGGTAGGAATTTAAAAGAGTTTCATTGTAAGTATGCATTTAACCTCTGTAATTTCACCGGCACCGGTGGCTGGTTCATGAATTGGGGTTCATTGAGGATCCTATGGAATTCAAACAGTACAATCACGCTATTATACCCATAAGGGTTTGGAAATACCTCGGAACCCTGTATGGTTCATGTAAGGCTTATATTCTAAAATCACATTAGCCGATGAAAATGGAAAGTGTAACGAAATTCAGCAGCACACGCGTTATTTGCATAAATTATAATCATAGTGTTATGTTTAACATCGTAGCGTTGCGTAATTCACGACCTTGATGTTGTGTACATAGAGATAATGTTTCTGCGGCATTTATTATAGTTTTCGGTAAACGTGAGATAGGGTTGCCACACAACGTAGACTCGGTTTTAATTGACTTGGGGCGTTCCGTTGCTGGTTTCCGTATTCGAGGTAGGTAGTGCTAGCAACAATAAGTAGGAATAGAACTAGACATCTAGTTCTTGGTAGCAACAAAAGCAATAGGACTCTTGACCTCAAGTTTTATTGATACTTTTTGTTTTCTAGCTCCATCTAGGGCCACGTGTAGAGACTCACCTATAGCGAGAACTTGTGTCAAGTTCGTCCGGATAACTACTGCCTCCACACCTGGTAATCTGTCCCCAAGTCCCCGTCTCGGGTGATGGACGCAGCAGGATGAATGCGACTCAGTAAAGATTCACAATACTATCTATACAATAGGATCTCATACTGACTCGCGCGCATTACTGTTGTCATGGGCGAGGGTCACCGCTTACCATCAGGTGGGCCCTCAGCTCGTTCCGTCACACACTCACATAAAAAAAAAAAAAAAAGTAGATTCACTTCATCCTTCATCCCCTCACTCGAGTGATTGGTGCAACGGGATGCGTCTTGGATATTCACTTCGGTCATGTAGGACCATAGTCGTATTGTTCTGTTTTTATGGGCCCCTAGCCCGTCAAAAAAGACAACTACCCGACCGTTTGTTTAATACGTGACAGCCCTAGCTCATCGATGAAATAGTTGCATAGGGATCATCAATCATCTGCTATCGTGGCCCGCGAGTGTAGAATTATACGATAATTGCCAAAATTACGAAAATCTATTAAAAATATTACATTAAGCGCTCGGATTCACTGCAATTTTTGAGGGAATGAAGTTCACCACACAAAGTGTACCTGTGCCGGGAATCGCACCCGGAACCCTTGCTTCGAAGGCAGGGCTAGTACCAACTAAGCCACGCAGCCTATCTACTTGTTGACCTAAGAAAATGCTATTTTTATACCTGAGTTAAGTACCTAACTGTACCTACAGTAATTGAAAAAGTTATCTGCAACATAAATAACAAAATACCGCACATAAATGCAGATAAACAAAAGGTAGAAAAACAATTCTTTCCCCATTAAAATATACAAAACGAGACCGATCCAATTCGACTTTTATTTTCACGTCAATCGGTACATTATCATAAAATATTACTTTGTAAGTCGATTGGCTCGATACTGATTGGCCTTGGATGGTGAACGGCGGCAGAGCGAGGCGGGCGTGTTTACGGCGACGCGCGCGACAGAGACGAAACACCGGCGCGCGCGCAACGTGGTGACCACGCGGCTTTTAGGTTATGTCATATTGGACAAATGGGTTGGCATTGTTGGAAATTGCTTTTAACGATTTATCGCGATATGTTCATGTTTTAGTTGGCTAGTTGGCTGTGTTTCAATTTATCCAGCGAATTGTTTTCTCATGAACTTGGTAGTGAGATTTTGCCACTGAACTCTTCGATGTTCGCTATTTGAAGGGAGGTGCATCGGCATTGTCTCTGGTATTGCAGATGTCCATGCTGTCAGTGACCTCTTTCCATCAAGTGGCCAGCTCGTCTTCCCGCTATGCCATAAAAAAAACTATTACTATTCAAACTTACTAACGTTATGTTTGAATCCTTTTCTGTTACACTGACAACGTGTATGCAAAATTACATGATGATCGGAGTAGTTAGGCTTCAAAGCGTAACAAACAAACTCACATTACGGTATGTAATTTGTTATTAATAAAAAGAACAATTTGCGGTTCCCATAGTATTATTATATCCCATAGTATATTAGTATGGTAGTGTGAGAACCATGTATGTTTAATTATTTGCTCAAGACCCGAACTTTGTGTATCCCGCATCAAACCCTTACATTACACTTCCGCGGACCCCTCATTTCGAAAGTGGTTTATACCATAACTGATTGATAAATATCGAATTTGCTTACGTTGAAATTATGTAAATTATAAAGGCGAAAGGTTGTATGTATTTGTATGTATGTTTGTAACACCTTCACGCCCAAACGGCTCAAGGGAATGTATGAAATTAAACCAGGATAGCTTATATCCTGGATCCTAACACGGGCTACTTTTGATCCCGAAAAACCGCGGGTAACAGGCTAATTTTGATCCCGGAAAACAGAAGTAACACCGCGGGGTACCGAATTAGTCTGCTGATATTGTACACGTGGAAACGGGAGATTAAAAAAAAATGGAAGACTTTGATATGAATTCGCTAGTTTAGTCGGTCTTATCATATTTACGCTCCATGTATAAGTATTCTATCAGTTATCTTTCTGTTATCTAGTTCGCAAAGCTATGCTTAGTTTGAGGCTAATTTAGTTTGGGATCAGATGGCGCTGTGTGAAATGTCCATGAATATAATATGTAAAGTAGTAATGGACATAACGTTTATAAACTTATACCCCTGCAAGAGGATTCCATATACGCAGATGGCATGGACAAACACTCAAATCGAGATCAAACTACGCTATTCACACAAAGATTGCCCCGGCCGGGAATCGAACAAAAATTCACCTCGATAGGGTTTATAATTGCCAAAATTATTTGTAAGAATGACCTTGTATATTTAAACAATTTTATTGAGAAAAAAAACCCGACTGCGTGAAAAATTCCATTTAAACGTAGAAGTTATATATAAAGTTGTTTACGTTGTTTATATATACAATATTTTTGTGAGCCATTTATAGAACTCTGTATTTTGATACCAGAATCGATAGGTTTTGAGAACAATATTGCGGAAAACATGGCGTAAAAAATCGGCCATTAAAATTTTTATAATTTTGGTTTAACCACGATAGATTCATCTTGATACAATTAAGATGAAATTAACGACATCTTAGGCGACAGAGCGTGCCAAAGAAATATCCATACATTTGAAAAACATAACAATACATAAAAATAGTGTCCTTTCCAAGTAGTTTTTTCCTAAGAATTTAATAGAAATATAGACTATCGACTTTAATTTGAACCTATGCCTCTCGCTTCGAAGGCGGGACTGACCAACTAACCTACGGAGCCTAACTCGACCGGTGACCTCAAGACAATCGGCGTACATGGCTCTGATCCGTCTCGTTTCAAAATGTCAAAAACTGGTTCTCACAGAAATGGCTTCCTTGATTTTGTGTAAATGTCACAATTTTAATTAACTACAGGTTTGGTATGTAAAACAGGTGTTGCTTGCCGGGCGTCGCCTGAAATAGTGTCTTTATAATTTTTTTAATACTTTAGTTGATATTTGTCCCGTGTCTTATTTATGAGACGTCGGCGTTGTGAGCTCGGTGATAATAAATGGTCACCGCCGCTTTTTCAAAGGTTGAGGGAACCTGAGTCGCATTGCGCCCATAATTTTATATCCAAATTATTATTCAATCATATGCAGATTTTAACCAAATCGGACCACGTTCGTCAATGAGAACCGGTCTTGATATGATGACATTCTAATGAGACATCAATTTCGCAATCCGGTCTTAGTAGATCCTATTTTTGAAACGCTCACGGCGAAGATTGCTTGGATCCTCAAAAAATATAGTCTTAAGTTTAGCAGCTCTCCGCTTAGTTATTGGATTCAATGGCATTGCTTCAGAGTGCACGTTAAGATTAGGTCTTTGATATAGTCGAAATAGTGGATAGCTCATCTCGAAGGGTCTCATGCGTAACGAAGAAGACCATTGGTTTTGGACACTTGGACGATGCCAATTCCGCGTTCTAAAAGGGAAGATTGATTTGATTCATAGCCTGATCAGGGTATACGTGTATTTAATCCGTTGAGGGCAAATTATAAAGAGCTTGTATGTCTCCTCTCTCGGCTTTAGTAACAGTATAGACACCAGAAAGGAGGGGTATTGAGATACCAATGACAACTGTTCGAACTCTTGCAGTTATGTCCAAACGTCTTGGAGTGATAGGAGTCGTTTTACTATTGTGTTACAGCACTTTTGGAAGCTATTGAAGTTTCGTCAAATCACCAAGAATGTCCTTTCTGAAGGCCCTTGAAGTTTCCCAGTATAATAGCGCTTAACGAATAGTGCTAGATTTTACGAGTGTATTTATCTCTCATAAAACTGTTTGGACTAACTTAAAGCAGAAAACCTCTTGTATGGTACAATACAAGAGGTTTTCAGTGCAAGTTGCCTCCAACACCCATATTTTAAATTAAGTTAGGGTCTGTCCGCTTGTACCAATTCAACCTAAATTAATTTTCTATGTAAAAGCTTCGTCCGAAAATGCAATCATTACCTATGTCTCTATACGTCACCAGAACCTCTTCGAAATCCATAACGCAAACGTATAATATAGTGATCCTCCAAAAGTGCAGTGAAATATTCAAGATGTCTGCATAAGAGAGCAGTAAAGTGTCGCCAGACAGCATGACGGCGGGTGTCGCCGTGAAGAGGAAGTCTCGCTCCAGGCGGAGTTGGGCGAAGGTGGAGGCAGAAGGACAGGTAAATCGAACATCTTGCGTCATCAGATTCTGTGAGATATACCTTGTATGGGCACCCTATTCAACATATCTGCGTAAATGGCAGTATGAGGACGCGAGTCGCGGTGGAGAGGAAGTCTCGCTCCAGGCGGAGTTGGGCGAAGGTTGTGTCTGAAGGGTAGGTTAACAGCAAAGATATTGCATCACCAGACCTTGTGAGGTATATAGGGAAACCAGATTTTGCTACATTTGGCGAATTCATAAGATTCAAAGTGCCAAGTATTACTATTCAAACCCAAAAATTGTTTGTAACTTAGACTTTGAAACCATCCAAACGATGTATACCAAACTGGTTCCATTAGGGAAGCAATAATGCGAAGATGCTTTAAGAGTATTAAAACAAGCGTAGCTTTAGCGTAGTAGCACACTCCGGGTATTCGCTAGTGTTTATAAGTCCGTAAACGTGCCTTTAAATAATTTTGACTTGTGATTATTGGTAAAATAATACCGCGTCCACTCAGCGTAGGAATTCAGAACTTTTGGGTTACATGTGAAAATGATGAGAGCGTGGTGGCCCAGGGTCACAGACGCCGACTTTCAATCTGAAGGTCGCTGGTGCAAACCGACACGTGCACCGATGAGTTATTCACTTGAAAAATTTACGCGCGCTATATCATGTTCTCGAAACGGTGAAGGAAAACAGAGATTTGGAATATTATTTTTTTATTTGAAATAATGTGCTTTCAAATTGGTCTCATCGAAAGTTTATCAAAATCGGTTCTATTGGTTGCGAAATCAAAACGACTGAAAAAAAAAATCGTTTAAGTAAACGAAACTGCTTTCCTGTGACTTTTTTCTTCGCTCGTTGTATCCTAAGGGCGAGAAATAAGGGATGAAAGTATAGAAGACGCTGTTTTTTCTCGATTTTTATATCAGCCGCCTGTGTTGTCCTAAGAATGTTTGTAGATTTTGAGCCTTATAAAGGCACATAGGTTTAGGTACACTATAGAAGCTATAAAATAATTTTAATAGCTTGGGCACGCCAGATTATGTCTTAAGGCTTTGATTAAGGTTAACATGCGCATGCGGCGGTGTCTTGGGAATGCACATTTCAAATTATGTTGAAATGAAATGAGTTTTGTCTGTGGGACTACGGTCTTACTACAATACGTTAACTATGTTTATAGTAAGTACTCTTGCTCCTAGTAATATTCGTAAATAGAAAAAAAAGCGGGTATTTATAAACTAACTAGCTGTGCGCCGCGACTTGGTCCGCGTGGAACTTTTTTTCCACTAAATCTATTATCTGCTATCTGCTAGTGAACGTTTAACTTGAATTTATTTGTATAGATAGGGTTTGTTTTTAACACCAAAATAAGTTTTTTACTAAAATCATTGACTATGACAAAAAATATTTTTTATAATATTTGTCTGTTCGTTCCGGCTAATCTCCGAAACGGCTGAAATGCACTGGCATTTCTGTATATTGGTGGAAGGGTGTGGGTGCCGGTGAAATCACATGCGCATGAGACGTAACATCCCATCCTGTGACGGGGGCAACGGGTTATGACTTGTTTCTTCCCATACTTCGGTCGGGGAGTACCTAAGTTGCATTGCTGTTGTTATGGTCTTTTTGCTCAGAATGCAGCTGATCGACCCGATATAAACCAGTACGTATTTCGAAGAATGCATTAGTGGAACTATGTTGTTGGTTTTCCTCATTGTGACGAAAGCACATTGCGCTATATGATGGATTTTGCCTTCCATCTAAATCGTCGCATTTATGGTATACTAGCTGTTCCGATAGACAAACGACGAAGATATCGGGACATAGGCACACGCGCCAGAAAATTTTAATGTTTTTCCTTAAATCCTTTTTCTGTTTCTAAAATAAAATAATTCTAAATGACTCCTTATCATCAAACATCAGTTATCTGTCAGTGAAAGTCGCGTCAAAATTGGTCCAGCCGTTTCGGAGATAAGCCGCAACACAACAGATAGACAAAATTTTTATAAATTGCTTTAAGCACGTTACACACTTTCAAATGTGTTTAGTAAAAGCTGTTATTTTAACATTACGAACGGACACTTCAATATTATTTAATTGTATAGATAGGGCGAGAATCTACTTTTAGACTTGAATAAATTACATACCTATTAGCGTTAGCTTGCAGGTGTTGTACAGTTATTGTATTTTATTAGGTCATTTAGGTTGTAAATGGGAATATTGGAAGGGGAAGGCCTTGGCGCACGTTTTTGGACCGAACCGGTGACGTTTTGCAGATAGGTGAGGTTTGGAGTACCCACCGACGAGCGTGCATGAGGAATGTGATTAGGGTGAATGAGGCGAGAGGTATGTCAGGATCGTGGAAAGCCGTGATCTCTGCCTACCATTCCGGGAGACAGGCGTAATAGTATGTATGTATTACTCATACTCATTAACTTTTACCATAGGTACACATAACACTTGGTTATGTCAAAAGACAATATATTAATAAAATATATAGATTCATACAATGCACTGTAACAATGTTATGACAGAAACAGGCACAATAAATTCTATGAAAAGAAAAATACTACATAGCAAAAATGTCATCTATTGTATTGGATTGGAATATTCTGGTGTTTGGTGCGGAAATATGGATCATCATTATAATCATCATCAGCCTATACATATCCACTGCTGGATGGTGTTTGATGCAGAAATATGCATCATCATCATCAGCCTATACATGTCCACTGCTGGACATAGGCATCTCCTAGTAAGCGCCACTCAGCCCGATCTTCTGCTCTTCTTATCCACTTATTACCAGCCACCTTGCGCAAGTAGTCGCTCCACCTGGCCGGGGGGCGTTACGCAACGTTTGGCTACACGCGGTCTCCACTCAAGAACTCGTCTACCCCAATGGTTATCGGTTCTTCATATATAATATGCATATCAAATGAACTTTTAAAGGTATCATTTGTGTTGCAATTCGTCTGCAATACGATTGGATTGGATCGATTGAGTGGTGACCTGTTTATCAAACGACGCCCAGCTATAAATTCGGCTACGTATATTTGGAGTGAAAACTTCTGTAAGCGCGTTGGGAATTTTTTGTGATGGGAAAAAAACCATTGAACTCACGACTGTTACCATCACCGTTACCGACACCTCTGTATATAAGTATCTGTAGTGTAGTCTGCTTTTGTTTTCACTTCTGTCGGCACTCCCGGAGTGTAAATGTTTTGTTTATTAGCTCAGTTGTCCGGCTTTTCGTTTTTTTAATGTTTGTATGCTTTCTGATTAACTCTAACTCTCTCTTTTTATCAAGATCGGTTCAATAGTTTGGTTTTTTAATCAAAATATGAACTGGGAAATATATAACATGTCACCAAGTAAATTGAGACTCGGTAAAAGAGATTAAGTGTCAACATCTTTGTCCCCAGGCATCAGATTTCACGGATATCGGCGACTGGCCGTCTCTGGGGCGAGGCCCTGGAGGCGTGAGGTGCCACTCCACGCCGCCCCCACACGACGGAGACTCCTCACACCATAACGGCAACGCTGTAAGTAAACATGCGTAACATGCTACGGGTTTTTTGGCATACATAAATCAATTGACGGCTCCGTGGCTTAGTTGGTAGTAGCCCTGCCTTCGAAGCGAGGGGTCTCGGGTTCGATTCCCGGCCGGGGCGCACTTTGTGTGGTGAGCATGAAGTTTGTTCTCGGGTCTTGGGTGTTTGTCTTGTGCTTCTGTTTGTCCATGCCATCTGCGACACAGGGTATCCTAGTGCAGAGGTATGAGTGTGTAAACGTTTATTTATTTATTTAATTTCGTCAAAAATTACATTTTCGTCATTGTTTTAACAAATGAGCGATTTTATTTCTTCTTTCGTTTAAGTGGTTAACTATAGTGTCTTACTTTTAAAGCTGTTCAAAGGCCATCATGGCTCATCGACTAGTATAGCCGGGATCGACAGTTTAACGTGACCTCCGCAGCACAAGCGCTCAGTTTAAATGCTAAATGGTCAAAGTCAAAGTCAAACTGATTTATTCCTTTAGATCTCAAGTATCATTTGGGCCCTCATCCAAGTACTGACCAGGCGGAAAGTGGAGTAACTTAGGTGATCTGTAAAGAACGTCTAAGCAGGCATCGCCATGAGCGCTTCAAGTGACTGATTAAAGAGTTAATTTTACGATAATGTAAAACCCCCCCGACTCTGAGCTGATGACCTTGTAACGGCTGAACAGGTTTTGATAAAACATGTCTGTGAACCACCGCAAGAATATCAGGTTTTCTAGCGGTGGTTCAAAGACATAGACAAAGAAACCGCACCCAAATCGATTCACCCGTGTAAGAGCTACGTTGCCATAGACACATAGCGGTCACACTTGTAGCACCCTTATTTTTGCGTCGGAGGTTAAAGAAAAGAAGTTGGATGGGTGACAATTTAGTGGAGTTTGAACTGTGCGCTTCCGTGCTTCGGAGTGCTCGCTGAGGTGTCGGTCCTGGCTATGCTGGTCGTTAAGCCATGTCGGAGACCTCCATGCGGCTTGAAAACTCCTACACTAGAGATGGCCATTTACTTACACACGAAATTTGATTAAGTAAATGTAAGACCCGTAAAAAGTCACAATCCAATTAATATTATAGTTTCGGAGAAATGCGTTGACATACATAAGCACACCCATAAAATTATGTGTATTTGTTTGGAAGCCGCAATAGATTATCATTTTTTAATATAGCACATGTTCCTATGAAAGAATTTTTACAACAATTTTAACAGACGTGTATTATTTTTTACAAAGTATGGTGTAGTCGATGATAATTATAATGAATAGGTTTAAAGTACTGAACGATCAACGCCTACGTTTCCAGGACCAGGAGCGGTTACCTCCTGAGGAGCCGCAGCAGCAGCAGCACATCCCCAAGCCCCTGGAGGCGCACAATCACCACGATGCCAACGCAGCGGCGCGGCATCAAGACAAACAGGACAAATCTAAGTCTACCGGTATGGAGTTAGGATCTATTATAGCTTAGACTGCTCTAGACTAGTTGACATGATCTAGCCAGTTAGTTGGTAGTGCCGGCTCCGTGGCTTAGTTGGTAGTAGCCCTACCTTCGAAGCGAGGGCTCCCGGGTTCGATTCCCGGCCGCGGCACACTTTGTGTGAAGCATGAAGTTTGTTCTCGTGTCTTGGGTGTATCTCTTTCTGTGTTTGTCCATGCCATCTGCGACAGGAAATCCTAGTGCAGAGGTATGAGTGTGTAAACGTTTAGGTGACAAACGTGATGGAACTATCTTAAGGTCCACCGGAAATGTAACGTCTGGTGCCTGTGATTTCACAAGGAACACAGCAATCTGACCTCTACCAGTTTGCCAGTAGGCAGTAGTGTGGTGGCAGTACTTCTCCGGACGAACATGGCACAAGATAACTGCTTCTTTATATACTTTACCTTTCGCACTCTCTCCGCTCTCCAACCAGTACCTCGCGGAGTCCCCCAAGGCACAATTCTTGGGCCGACCCTTTATAATCTTTATGGGGCTGATGTCATACTGGAAATATCTCAGCAGATTCACTGCTGCAGATTGAAATACTGCTGTGAAAAATATAAATGTTAAATTGGAACATGTATTTGATTGGTCAAGATTTAATTCCCTGGTAGCTATTGAATCCTAAAAAATGATCAAAAGAAGTGAAAAATTAATGTAAAAACCATACTTTAGTAAGTGTTGAAATGTACTATGTTTGCAGCCTGCATTCGGAGCGGTAAATATCAAGTTGCACGATTACGTGCTTCATTTTATTTCACTACAAAATCATATCCAATTTCAATGTTACCGCGATAAAATCGTGCATACTCGAATTTATTTCGTTTATCGATTTGCTGATGACGCTAACTGAAGCGCTCAGTTGGCCAGTTGCATGTTTTTCACAACACTGAAATTAGAGTTGGATACTTTTAATTTTATTAGTTTTTTGTTCAAATTACTCGCCATTGCCGTGCCCTTTCGTATGCACGAATAACTTTCACGAATTTCAGGTACTGGCAAAGGTGGCAACAAGTCGGGCAAACACAAATGGGTACCCCTCGACATAGACGTGAAGGCCAACAGGCCGAACAAGCACGGACCACCGCATACGGCGCGGCAAGAGAATGGTAAGATACCACCCATCTTCCTCCTGTTAACTTTATACTGCGAAAATGACGAGATAATAGAGAAATGGGGGGTCCAGTTGCTCACGCCCGTGGGTGAAGCGGTACTCTCTTTTTCATTCCATTCACTCTCAGTTGTCGAGAGCATATCGGTGTTTGCAGAGAGGCATTAGAGGCCGACACGAAGCCTTCTACCTTTTTAGTGACGGATCGAGCTGATTCCACCCACCCGAGCCCACCTGGTGGTAAGTGGCGACCCCCGCCCATGACGACAGTAATGCGACTCAGTATAAGATTTGGATCTCACACTGAGTCGCACTCATCCCGCTGCGTCCATCACCAGAGACGGGGATGATACGTCTCATGCGCATGTGATTTCACCGGCAGTCACACTCTTCCACCGGAACACAGTAAAGTGAGCACTACCGCTTGGCGGCAGATTCCAGGTGTGGTGGCAGTACCTCTCTGGATGAACTTGGCACAAGTTCTACTGCTACATTTGGTTGCTCCTTTAGCACCCAGGGGGTACGTCTAGGGAATCAAAGGTACACACCTACGGACGCGAACAACTGGACCTGGGACAAGTTTGTGTGACTGCCATTAATTTTTGCTCTGTGTCTGGGTGTTAATATGCTTTTTTGCGTAAACACTAATTATTTTTTATTCTAAGATATAGTGAAGTGAAAGTCCCGTCAAAATCTCAATCGAGACTAGCTGGAAAAAGACAAAAAATATTGTTTTTTTGTTTATAAGTAGCGGATACCCGGCGTGTGCCACTACGCTAAAAATAGGAAAAACATTTTGTGCCCAATTCATTGTTTTAGTGGTCTGCCTGCGCATTATTGCCTTTCTAATGAAACCGTTTTGTAACTCCTCGGTTGGATGGTTTGAAAATCTAACGAGATAGGAACAATTTCAGTGTTTTATACATTTGGATTATAGAACTATTATGTATTTCAGACACATTGTCGCTGAACGGCGAGGACGCGCGCCGCGGCGGCTCGCGGCTCCGAGGAACGACTCGGGGGAGAGGCGGCGCGAGGCGGAACACCCCCCGGCCAGCCTCGGCCATGCCGTCGCTCTCGGCTCCCCACCACCCGATGTACAGGGTGGCCGAGTTTGTGCAGCACCCTGACTTGCAGCAGGTGAGGCATCTTTTTAATCCGTCAAGCAATACGCCATGGACCAGTCATTTACAAGAGTATCAAAGTAGAGTATCATTATCCAAGAGGTTTACTATTCCAAGGTTCACTACTCTTCCTCCGACTTTCAAGAGGTCTGCTCTTGGAGGTCGGAGCCTACAGTTTTGGAGCGCACACTGCGCTCCAAAACTCAGTTCAGTGGATATCATTTTAGCGCCATATTTTGATCTCAAAAATATAAATGACTTACAAAAATATATACAACATAAATGTTTAAAAGCAATTTTGAATTTTTCACGCAGTAAGGGTTTTTTTTTTAATAATTTCTTGTTTAATATGGATTTACAAAGTATACTATACCATAATGATCATCATAATTATGGACACAGTTTCAGATTTTGGGGGCGAACAAGCCAGACCTTTATTTATTTTTTAATTGTTTTATCTGGTATGTTTTTTTAATGTATGTATAGTGGTTGGCGTGTTTTATCTAGATGTAAAATACGAAAACCACGTTAGCTTTCTGGGATCCCGATCATTTTTCGTTTTTACATCAAAACATATTTCGAGCACCATGCTTTTTGAGTAATCAATGGAATAAAATGGCGATGTGTTTGGCTTTTTGAATTATTCATGCATTTTTTGGGATATCTTGGTAATTAGCTAAGGAATTAAACATTTTTGAGTGGTTTCTCATATCTGTACGTATTAGATTCCAATCATTTTTCCTTTTTACATCAAATCATATATCGAGCACCATGCTTTTTGAGTACCCAGTGGAATAAAATAGCGAATTATTTGGCTTTTTGAATTTTCATGCATGTTTTGGGATATCTTGGTATTAGCTAAGTACGCATGGACGTACCCAGCATCTGGCCTAGGGGGGGGCAAGTCAGATTTTTTAAGTCGTATCGTTCGCGGCTTTTTTCATACACACTAAACTGTGTAGGGCAAACAGCCGCAAATGATCCTGCTTTATACGTAGTTAAATAAATATAAGTCAATTTGAATATGCATGCATTTTTATTTTAAATTTCCATTTCCAGGGGGGCAGCTGCCTCCCCCTGCCCCCCCTTGGGTACGCCCATGTAAGTACGTATTAGATTCCAATCATTTTTCCTGTTTACATCAAATCGTATATCGAGCACCATGCTTTTTGAATACCCATTGGAATAAAATGGCGTATTTGGCTTTTTGAGGTATTCATAAATCATTTCGGATACTTTGGTATTAGGAGTGCGTGTTAGCCCAGGGGCATAGACGCCGAATTTCAATCTGAAGGTTGCTGGTTCAACCCACACGTGTACCAATGACTTTTTACACTTGAAAAAAATTATGTGCGCAATACCACGTTCTCAAAAACGGTGACGGTAAACATCGTGAGGAAACCGACATGTCTAAGAACCAAAAATTCGACGACATGTGACATCTACCAATCCGGATTGGGCTCCCGTGGTAGATCAGAGCCCATTCACTCTCAATTATCGAGAGTAGGCCGGTGTCCATGCAGTGGGAACATTAGAGGCTGGTACGGTACGGTTTAACATTTTTACATTGTTGACTGAGCAAATACCTACAAAGCTGTGATTGTAGGTAGTTGCTCAATAGACTAGACTCACCTCATTGATGTCATTATCACAATCATGGTGTATTGTTCTATCGGGTAGTTCCTCAAGGATGCCATTCAACCAACTCTCGCAGTTGGTGATTGCTCAAGCATTCTATACACTAACGCGTTCTAAACGGCTCACAAAAAAAACATCCTCAGATGCAGCTCATTTTCATAATCACGGTTCTCATTCGAGTAATTCCCCCTCCCAACTGCGGATGGCGCAACCGGCGCTCCCCCAGGTGATGGTGCCATTCTACCATCTCTTGCAGTTGTTAATATCTCAGGCATTCTATACATTAACGCGTTCTAAGCGGGTCAGAAAACAGCCATCAGAACCAACTCATTTGGTGTCATTGTCACAATCACGGTGCTCATTCGGGTAATTCCCCCTCCCAGCTGCGGGTGGCGCAACCGGCGCTCCCCCAGGTGATGGTGCCATTCAACCAACTCTCGCAGTTGCCGATGGCGCCGCCGCTTGCGCAGGCGTTCTACTACGGCGCCGCACAAGCCACCCAGGCTCCATACGGCATCGGACTCGACCAGTCGACGCTCAAGGACATGATCAAAAAGCAAATGTGAGTGTTTTTATACTATTTTTTTACAGTACAGTTGGTAAAGACGGTTTTGGTATTGCGTGTGGTTTTTGGGTCGGTGTTTCTGCTACCTGCGATACAGGGGCTCCTGTTCAGGTATAGGTTTACGATGGAGTTGGAACAGACGTAAACTTAATGAAATAAGATTAGCTTAAACATAAAACTGACTGTAACTTAACATATCTGTGTGCATGTAACGTGGCTAAGGAGCTCCTGTGACACGTTATATGCTCATGAATATGTTTACTTGAGATCTAAAGGAATAAATGAGTTTGAGTTTGATGTTTGTTATTTATTTATGTAATTATGACATTAGTACTCCGTCAGATAGCGTGCTTTAGGAAATGAGGTGGTTCTAATTATAATTCTAATTCTGGGTGGGGGGTGACTAGAACAGCATAGGGGTGTATTGTGTATTGTCCCCCGTTTTGAAGTACACTCCACCCCAGTCATCCCATCTCCTTCGTGTAACGGCGAAGGACAATCGATTTAGTTTTATTTAATCCCTGACGCAGAAAGGGAGTGTGTATCTGCGTGTCTGTTTGTGGAATCGTAGCTCCCGAACGAATACCGATTCTGACGCGTTTTTTTGTTTGAAAGCTGATAGAGATGGTGTTAAGATCAGTGGCGGCCCTAGGGGGTGGCAAGCAGGGCAACCGCCCGGAGCCTCGCTTTTGTAGGGCCTCGCACCCTCGCAGAACAACCCGTTTTTTGTTTCGATGTACTGCAGCTGTCTTTAAGAGGATACCAGTAGCCCTGTACACTTCCAAATCACCTCACAAAATTCCTCACACGCCAAGAGCCTCACAAAGATCTATCGCGCGGAGCCTCGCAATATCTAATGCCGCCCTTGGTTAAGATGATTTGTTCAGGCGTTTGAAGATCAGCACTAAGTCGTGATTTTTAAAGTTTCGTAAAATGTACTCGTAGAATAAATAAATGAAATGAAATCTTTGCTCTGCGTACAGTTTTGACCTTCAAATAATCCCTTTTTATTTTGATATTGATTGAAAACTAACGCAAAGCAACATGCCATCCACAGAGAGTATTACTTCAGCCCGGACAACTTGGCGCGCGATTTCTTCCTTCGCCGCAAAATGGACGCCGATGGCACGATACCGGTCACGCTGATTGCGTCATTCCACCGCGTGCGCGCGCTCACGGCGGACGTGCAATTGGTGCTCGACTCGATCAAGGACTCCGATAAGCTCCAACTCATCTCGGGCTTCAAGGTTAGTGGTATACCCCCCACATTTGTAAATCCAACGTGACAAAGTTGCAGTACTTGTGCACAGTTCGTCCAGTGCCGTAAATAGGGAGTCAAAGGCCTTAGATCCCGAGTCTAGAGGGCGCTAGCATGGCCAGACCAAGCATGGCCAGACCAAGCATGGCCAGACCAAACATGGCCGGACCAAACATGGCCAGACCGAGCATGGCCAGACCAAACATGGCCAGACCAGGCAGGACTATTATTTATTCGGTTTGGCCCAAAAATTCAATCGTTAAGCATTAGGGTGTGCAACGCATTTGCACCAGTGAACTTGCGCTTGAGTTTTAGTGAGGGAGACACAGTGGGTGGTATAATTGGCTAAAATTTCTCTACTTACTCATCTAATATATTTTAATTTAATTTATATATTACCTTTTTAAGTGGTAATAAAACATTTTTTTTTTTTTTCAATATTCGAAGGGTCCACTTAAATAGCTCGTCTGCTTGTATGCCAACATCAGATCTAGTTCTTTCAAAAGATGGATTTTTCTTCGAAAATCCTACTAATATTATGAACGTTTCAGGTGCGAACGGCCTTCGAGCCTACCAAGTGGCCGATATTGGATCTGCCCGATGACTACGACAAACCGAAACCGGCAGAGGACAGGCAGAAACCTGAGGCAGCTGAGAAGGGGGCTAAAGGTCAGTTAACTAAATATACTACCTCGGTTTAGACGTGTTTGTCCGCGTTGTTACCAATTTGAAAGCGTATGTTTTATGTTTTCATTCATTTGAAAACATAAAACATATGCTCCCATATATGGTCCCATAGAAATTTTATCAAAATCGGTTCATTAGTTTGGTTGTAAAATCAAAATAACGGGAAAAAATGTCATTCAAGTAAACGAAATTATATTTCCTTTTCAAAATTGAAGCGTTGTTTGTATCTCCCAAGGGTAGGGTAGATATAAGAGATTAAATTCGTTTTTTTTTTTTCGATTATTAAATCAACTGGTTTTTGTATGAACAGATGCCTCCTCCACTGAGAAGACGGAACAGAAGACGAAAGACGAAGCGCCCAGTATAGAGGCGGTGGAAAAGCAGGCCGTGAAAGAAGCACAAGTCGAGGCGAAAGTCGAGGCCAATGTCGAGGCTGAGGAGGTAACAGCTGAGGCCAAGGCAGAGGAGGCAGCGACTGAGGCAGTTGCCGCGAAAGTTGAGGTAAGAACTGATTGATTGTTATTTTTATTGTAAATTTTTTCGTTTACTCATTTTATGCTCTAGGATTCCCTGTGTCATTATGACTTACTGATAGCTAATTAATTCCGTACCAGCCTCTAATGTTCCCACTGCAGGGACACCGGCCTACTCTCGATAATGGAGAGTGAATGGGCTCTGATCTACCACGGGAGCCCAGTCCGGATTGGTAGATGTCACATGTCTTCGAATTTATGGTTGTAAGACATGCCGGTTTCCTCACGATGTTTTCCATCACCGTTTCGAGAACGAAGTATTGCGCACATAAATTTTTCAAGTGAAAAACTCATTGGTGCACGTGTGGGTTTGAACCAGCGACCTTCAGATTGAAAGTCGGCGTCTATGCCCCTGGCCTCTACCACCAGCCAATTAATTGCAATGATCTAAAGCGACTATTAATATCATCTGGATCCGTGGCTTAGTTGCCTTCAAAGTGAGGGGTCCCAGGTTCGATTCCCGGCCGGGATAGTGAAGTTTGTTCTAGAGTCTTGGGTGTTTAGCCTGTGTTTCTGTGTTTGTCCATGCCATCTGCGACACAGGGAATCCTAGTGTAGAGGTATGAATGTGTAAACGTTTATTTATTATTTACTAGCTGCGTCCCGCGGTGTTACCCGCGGTTGGACTTGGAAGTTTTTTCTCATGTCTTGTTTTTTGTTTGTCCGTGCCATCGGCGACACAGTAAACGTTTATTTATTATTTATGACCACCAACAGGTGCAACAGATAACTGAGCCCGACACGCAAGTGGAGAATGACAAGTACGAAAAGCCTGAGAAGGCTGAAATGCCTGACAAGGCTGAGGAGTCTGACAAGCCTGAGCATGCTGAGTTTAAATCCGAGAACAACAACGACGACCCGCCTCTCCAGTCAGACGGGTCTGATGAGAAGCCTGGAGAGAAAAGGTATGTAATATTATCTATCGAGGCACAGTTTTTTTTTATGTGAAAATGTGATGGAACGAGCTGAGGGCCCACCTGATGGTAAGTGGTGACCCCGCTCATGACAACAGTAATGCGCGCGACTTAGTATGAGATACAAATCTTTACTGAGTCGCATTCATCCTGCTGCGTCCATCACCCGAGACGGGGATGATACGTCTCATGCGCATGTGATTTCACCGGCACCCACACCCTTCCACCGGAACACAATAATGCGATCACCATTGCTTGGCGGCAGATGCCAGGTGTGGTGGCAGTACCTCTCCGGACGAACTCAGCATAAGTTCTACTGCTACTTTTGGTTGCTCTTAGCACCACCCAGGGGGTACGTGTAGGGAATCAAGTGGTACACACTTACGGACACATCTAGTAATCTGCCGCCAAGCAGTTTTACACTCGCATTGCTTTGTTCCGGTGGACGGGTCTGTGTGCCGGTGAAATCACATGCGCATGAGACGTAACATCCCCGTCAAAGGTGATGGGCGAAACGGGGTCCTAAATAGTATTGCTGTTGTTATGGGTGGAGGTTAACCACTTCACATCAGGTGGGCTTTCAAATCGTCTCGTAAACTTGGTTACAAAACAAATCGCTTCATGCACTAAAAATATCTACCTATGACTATTTTCGACTATTGTTATTGAGGCCTCGTGGCTTAGTTGGATCAACACCGGCTTACGTTCGTAAGAGGCTGGTTCAAATCCTGGTGATGTTAAGAAATTTTGTAAAAATAAATTTACCTTTCGCCGTATAATTATAATTCAGGGAGGGGGTGACTAGGCCTGCACTGACGTCCCGCATCAGGGTTCTTAGTGCATTGTCCCCCTGTTAATTAAAACCCTACCCCAGTTAGCCCAACTCCTTAAAATACCAGAGGACTCTGTTGGCAGCACTGTTCCCTTAGAATACCAGAGAAGGACTTCTGGGTTGTTGGCAGCACTGTTCCAGCGATTGCTGTGGTGTCTTAGAGTTTGACGTTTCGCCCTCGTTAAAATGTGTACGTAGAACACAGCGTACATACAGACAGTGGGCGAAAAATTGTTGCGATTCAACCGAACCTCTCTAGATGTACTTCTGAGGATCATAGATGTCGCTACATTTACCCGACTACAGCGGAGTCAAATGAAGGGTGTTGATTTCAGTCCGTTAATTATCTGTTTCCGCGTAATTTCAAAACTACTTAGCATAATTTGCACATAAGCGTCTTGATCTCTTGTTGCCCGAGTTTTCTCAAATTATTCTAATATTATAAACACGAATGTTTGGATGTATGGATGGATGTTTGTTGCTCAATCACGCCCGAACGGCTGAACGGACCTGGATGAAATTTGGCACAGAGATAGATTATAGTTATGACACTAAAAGCTTATTGCGTTGTCTTGTTCCACAGGCGTAAGAAACAGATGGTGGGTATATTCCCCTTGGCGACGATGGGGGGACCGCTAGTGGCTCCCGTTTCGAGTCTGCTACGCGCCGTGCCCCCGCCACCCTTACCTAGGTAAGTAAGAATTGATCATTTGTTCAAGTTTGAAAAACTTTAGGGTTTAAGATTTTTGGCTGAAAATCAACGGACAGTAGCAGTAGAATTTTTGTCAATTGAGTCTGGATAAGTAATACCACCACACCTGTAATCTGCCGCCAAGCAGTGGTGCTCGCATTGCTGTGTTCCGAGTGTGCCGGTGAAATCATACGCGCATGAGACGCATCATCCCCGTCTCGGGTGATGGACGCAGCAGGATGATGACTCAGTGTGAGATCCAAATCTTATACTGAGTCGCATTACTGTTGTCATGGGCGGGGGTCGCCACTTACCACCAGGTGGGCCCTCAGCTTGTTTCGCCACTGATTTACATAAAAAACTATATATATATATTTGTCAGTGACTAGCTTGATTATTGTATTTACAAACTGAATCACGGTATCTTTTTTTTCTATGTGAATAAGTGTCGGAACGAGCTGCGGGCCCACCTGATGGTAAGTGGTGACCCTCGCCCATGACAACAGTAATGCGCGCGACTCAGTATGAGAAACAAATCTTTACCAAGTCGCAACTGGACTGGATCTTGTCTGTTTTCTGAGTATGTAATATTTATCTTTAGGTTTTGACGATACAGAGTGTACTATATGTACCAAATTGTGGAAATAAATGAAATGAAATGAAATGTATTTATTGCAGGATGTTCCGTACGGGGCGCGCGGTCGGCGGGCCGCACCACGATCTGTTGAACCCCGACGTGCCTGAGTTTGTACCTCAAGCGCGCAGAACAGGTACGCACATACACAATCTCCTGACTACCAGACACAAGACTTATTAAACATACGCTGGTCGGACCATGTTCCTGTCTAGATTTGGATACGGCTCAAGTATAACTCAAGTATTGGAATATACTTGAGTTAAAGAATTAAATGAAACTTATTTTACAATTAGCTGCGCCCCGCGGTGTTACCCGCAGTTTTTTGGGATCAAAAGTAGCCTATGCCTTAATTCAGGATATAAGCTATTCTGGTACCAAACTTCATCCAAATCTTTTGAGCCGTTTGAGCGTTAAGTTGGTACAAACATTCACATAACATATCCTGGATTAACACATATGCTAATTTTGATTAGGAGTCGTATCGCTGATATCTATGGGCGGTAGTAACTACTTAACACCAGGTGGGCTGTCAGCTTGTCTCATCACTATGGACACATATCTATGAGTATAATTATTATTATTACTTTCAGAAGAGACGTCGCATGAGCACTTGAACTTGAACAACGAAGCACAAGCTCTGGAGACGCCGCAGACGCCCGACGTCTGGACAGAGGTATGCAGTGCTCCGTACCTTGGACGCTTTGGTTATACCCGTTGATTCCCTACACGCACCCCCTGGGTGGTGCTAAAGGAGCAACCAAAAGTAGCAGTAGAACTTGTGCCAAGTTCGTCCGGAGAGGTACTGCCGCCAAGCAGTAATGCTCAGATTACTGTGTTCCGGTGGAAGGGTGTGGGTGCCGGTAAAATCACATGCGCATGAGACGTATCATCCCCGTCTCGGGCGATGGACGCAGCAGGATGAATGCGACTGAAAATTTTTTTTTTGTTTATACACAAATATAACATTACAGTAAGACCAAAGCGAAGTTATATGAATAAAATATATTAATACTAAAACAATACGTCACTACATTAGAAAAGTAAATTACATTAATAAAGATCTTTCAATTACAACCTGAGCAATCTCCATGAGTTTCTATTATATTTTGTATTTCTAAAAAATATGTTAATTAGTTATTTATAATATTAATTAGAACGGCAAAACCACCTACTCTAATTAACATATTTTTTGCTATAAATCTTCAAGAAATTACATATACAAAATTACAAGTAAATAGATAATCAAGAAATTAAAATCTATATATTCAACACGATTCTTTATAGATGAAATTTCGCTTCCAGGTGAAACGCCGCACCAAGGCGGGTTCCCGCGAGCGGGCCCCCTCCACGGCAGCCCCGGCGGAGGAGGAGCCCCGCGAGGAACTCCACTTCCAGCTGGACGAGGAGTTGGATCTCCCCCCGCCGAGGCACAACACCTTCACAGACGCATGGTGAGCGCTGGATTTGGAAATCCAATATGGACGTGTATTGTATTTTGAAATCCAACATAGATGCCAGAGGCGAGTCTTTTAGCTCGGCTTTACGATAAACCTGCCTGCTGTAAGCGTTGTGAATGCTAGATTTTAAAATCCAATTCCTGTAAGTGCCACCAATGGATGTCTGGCAATATTATGTTAATGTGAGTGCTGGATTTCAAAAACCAAAAGGGTTTTTGGGGAGCTCAGTTGCTCGCGTACGTAGGTGTGTACCCTTGGATTCCCTACACGTACCCCCAGGGTGCTCAAGGAGCAAACATAAGTAGCAGTAGAACTTGTGACAGGTTCGTCCGGAGAGGTACTGCCAACACAACTGGAATCTGCTGCCAAGCAGTAGTGGTTACATTATTGTTTTCCGGTGGAAGGGTGTGGGTGCCGTTGAAATCACATGCGCATCCCCGTCTCGGGTGATGGACGCAGCAGGATGAGTGCGACTCAGTGTAAGATCCAAACCTTATATTGAGTCGCATTACTGTTGTCATGGGCGGGGGTCGCCACTTACCACCAGGTGGGCCCTCAGCTCGTTCCTTCACTTACTCAAATAAAAAAATATATGTTATTCGTTTCGTCGAAATATCGGGAGTCAACAAAACTCACAAACAATGTTCACGACAAATCATGGTAAATATCGGGGCAAACCCGGACCATGACGCATGTAACTACGTCGAAATATCGGGAGTCAACAAAACTCACAAACAAACATTGTTCATCATGATCGTGATATGATGGTCAGGTCTGACGGCGAGGAGTCGGACGCCGAGTTCACCGACGGCGACGTCGGGCGGCTCCTGATCGTGACGCAGACGCCGGCCCGCGCCGCCAAGCACGACGGCCACGACCGCCAGGGGGACTACACCACGCGCACCAAGATCACCCAGGACTTGGAGCAGGTGAATATCATCTTCCTATACTAGCCCACTGCTGGACATAAACCGAACACGTTTTTCAGGTGAACGTAATCATAATACATATAATAAACATATAAATAATAATAGTGTGTACACTCATACCTCAGCACTAGGATTCCCTGTGTCGCAGATGGCATGGACAAACAGAAACACAAGACAAACACCCAAGGCCCGAGAACAAACTTCATGCTCACCACACAAAGTGTGCCCCGGCCGGGAATAATTAATTAGAATTATAACAAATTTGTCAAACAAATATAAAAATGAAACGTAAGTTCCTTAAAAAGAAAAAATAACTAAATATTAAAAAAAAAAAAAACAAATAGAATGGTCTTCATTACATCAAGTATTAATAAAAAATAATAAATTTACAAATATATTATTATTATTACATATTAGCACATAGTTGACAGATGGTGGGACAGTGACGGGTCGAGCTGAAGGCCCACCTGATGTTAAGTGGTAACCTTCGCCCATAACAACTACAATACGACTCAGGTCCTCCCCGTCCGAAGTATGAGAAGACCCAAGTCTCATTCCGTTTCGTATATAGACGGCTCCATGGCTTAGCTGGTAGCCCTGCCTGCGAAGCGAGGGGTCCCGGGTTCAATTCCCAGACGGAGCATACTTTATATGATGAGCTTAAAATTTGTTCACGGGTTTTGGGTGTTTCTGTGTTTTATTATGCCACTGCACTAGAATTCGAGCCCTATGGTAAAGGTATTGTAAATAATTTTAATGTTTATGTTGGTTACTAAATGTTGCATTTGTTGTTTGCAGGTCATCACTGATGGACTGAGACGCTACGAGGAGGATTTGTGGAACGATGACTACCCTTCGGTGAGTACGAGATTGTGTGTGTGTGGGGGTGCGTGTGTGGGGGTGCGTGTGGGGGTGTGTGTGTGGGGGTGTGTGTGGGGGGGTGTGTGTGTGTGTGTGGGGGGGTGGGTGTGTGTGTGTGTGGGGGTGGGTGTGTGTGCGTGTGGGTGTGTGTGTGTGTGTGTGTGTGCGCGTGTATGTGTGTGTTTGTGTTTGTGTGTGGGGGGGAGTGGGGGAAAGGTCCTTTAGTTTAATATATTTTATTTAACTAATAATTTCATTGAAACACTAAACAGGTTTCATTGGAATGGCTATTGCACGTCGGTTGAATAGACATGCCGGTTTCCTCGCGATGTTTTCCATCGCCGTTTCGAGAACGTGTTATTGCGCACATACATTTTTCAAGCAAGAATCTTATTGATTTGGGTTTGAACCAGCGACCATCGGTTTGAATGTCGGCGTCTGTGCCCGTTGGCTACGTGTTAATAAGACTTATATATTCCAGTCATACGGCAGCCAGTCCCACCAGTACCGCACCGTGTCGCTCATATCGCGCGAGCAGTTCGAGGCTAAGGTGCCCAACGAGAGGCACTCCAACCCGTGCGAGCCGCCGCCGCCGCCGCCCAGAGTGAGTACAAACGATCTTGGGTGTTTTTTTTGTGCTTGCCACCTGCAAGGGCCTGTATATGCATACAGGGGTATGAGTATACGCAAATAAAAAAGGTTTAAAAAAAACTTTAAAACAGTATTTAAATTTGCTAAATTACCAGGTAAATCTTTTTTTTATGTTAATATGTGATGGAACGAGCTGAGGGCCCACCTGGTGGTAAGAAGTGACCCTCGCCCATGACAACAGTAATTTATTTATTTATATAAAGTTTCATCAACAAAGTGTACACTAACACAATGCTTAAATCTCACATACAGATGTAAATGCCTCTTTACAATTGTACAACAGTTTACATGAATATTTAAAAAATTGAAGTAATGCGACTCAGTATAAGATTTGGATCTTACACCGAGTCATCATCCTGCTGCGTCCATCACCCGAGACGGGGATGATACGTCTCATGCGCATGTGATTACACCGGCACTAGATTGCTGGTGAAATTGCTCGTGCAGGGGTCCGAAGCGTTCTCACCTGCGGACGCGAGCAACTGGCCCTTGAAAACATTTAAATGACGTTGACGATTGCTGTTTTTTTTTTTATGTAACAGAAGTGACCTGGCCCACCTGATGATAAGTAGTTACCTCCGCCCATAACAACAGCAATGCAGCTCAGGTCCTCCCCGACCGAAGTATGAGAAGACCCAAGTCGTACCCTGCGCCCGTCACCCGAGACGGGGATGTTACGTCTCATGTGCCTGTGATTTCACCGGCACCCGTACCCTTCCACCGGAACACGGCAATGCGAGCATTACTGCTTGGCGGCAGATTATCAGGTGTGGTGGCAGTACCTCTCCGGGCGAACCCTGCACAAGTTCTACTGCTACTATACATGTAAATGTTGTTTTTGTTGTCAGTTGGATCAGGTGTCCGACCAGGGCGGCAGCAAAGCGAAGCGGCCCCGGCGCACAGCGCGCTTCTACGCCGCCAGCAAGGACCCCCACGCCACTGACGTCATGTAAGTACCACCGCCTATTACTGGCGAGTTACATGACAGCAGTGCCGTATCAGCCTCTAATGTTCCCACTGCAGGGACACCGGCCTACTATCGATAATTGAGAGTGAATGGGCTCTGATCTACCACGGGAGCCCGATGCGGATTGGCAGATGTCACATGTCGCCGAATTGTTGGTTCTAAGACATGCCGGTTTCCTAACGATGTTTTCCGTCACCGTTTCGAGAACGTGGTATTGCGCTCATAAATTTTTCAAGTGAAAAAACTCATTGGTGCACGTTTGGGTTTGAATCAGCGACCTTCAGATTGAAAGTCGGCGTCTGTGCCCCTGGGCCACCACACTCTCGCTACATAACAGCAGTGCTATACGCTATTTGTTGATAGATAGACTGTACACTCTTTATTGGGTATATAAAAACACGTTTGAAATTTAAAGAACATGTCCGTGGTAGCAAAAAGGATCTATACAAAGCATCATTTCTCCAGTATCTATTTATAATAGCGGATACTCGGCGTATGCTGCGCTAAAAAAGGAATAACATTTTGTGCCTAATGCATGGTTTTAGTGGTCTAAAACCATCTTCGCATTGTTGCCTTTCTAATGAAACCACATCGGTTGGATGGTCTCAAAGTCTGTAACAGACATTTATTAAGGCATCGCCAACAGCACACACAATATATATAAGACTAGCAGCCCGTCCCGGCTTCGCACGGGGTAGTGACATAACTACAATAGTTGGACATATGCTACCGCGGAGTTTTTTGTAGACATTATGATGTTCTTCAATATTGTTGTGCATTATTTTGTTCTATCGCGAATAGTTTCGGCAGCGCATTCGACGAAAGACATTTTAAGACTCATTTTTCTACACCTTCGGTTACATTGTTCAAATTTTACCAAGGATCCCTAATTTTTTTCAAAATGAAATGTAGCCTATGTCAAATTGGAAGAATGTAGCATTCTATTGGTGAAAGAATTTTTTAAATCGGCCCAGTACTTTTTGTGCCTATTCATTACAAACATACAAATATAGGTACAAATCTTTCCTCTTTATTAGGAGTACAAATAAGTTTCCGCCGTTTTATTGTAGATGGCGCGGCACGGAGTTTCGGTTAGCTTTCGCAAATGATAACCGGCTTAAAAAATAGTTTGGACATTCAAGAACAACATAACCTATTAATATCATTGATTTTATATTGGTAAAATATAATTTTTATAAGTTGAAAATGTCAAAATTTGAGCCAAGTAAGCGTCATTTGCGGGAAATATTAGTTTACTTCATTAATTTAAAGAAATCTGCTGCTGAGGCGCATCGATTGCTCGTAGAAAGCATATGGTGAGGTTGCTTTGAGTGAGAGAACGTGTCGAGAGTGGTTTCAAAAGTTTAAAAATGGTGATTTCGACGTAGAAGACAAAGATCGCAGTGGAAGGCCAAAAATTTACGAGGATGCAGAATTGGAGGAATTATTGGAGGACAAACACAAAAACAAACACAAAAAGAACTATGTGTGAATATGACTCCGCCCCTTTTTGTCAAAATAAAACACATTTGTTCGCTTACAAAATTAAAAAAAAAATTATTGAAAGTATGCTCCATCTGCAGCTACAACCTTCGCCCATCGTTCAGGTAGTTTTCGTATTCCTTGCTGGAAGAAGTCCTGGTCTTTTGAGCTTATCCAGTTGTCAATCCAAATTTTGATACTTTCACATGAAGTAAACTTTTCTCCAGTAAGGTCTGTCTGCATCGTCCGGAATAGGTGGTAATCCGAAGGAGCTATGTCTGGTGAATATGGCGGGTGGGGTAACACTTCCCAGTCCTGTCCCTCTAAATATCTTTTTACGACTTCTGCGGTATGCGGTTTGGCATTGTCATGCTGAAGAACTAATTTGTTGTCTATTCACCCATTCTGGTCGTTTTTCTTCTATGGCTCGCTTCAAACGCATTAGTTGTCGTCGGTAAACTTCTCCGTTAATAGTTTCAGAGGGTTTGAGCAACTCATAATATACAATACCTTTCTGATCCCACCAAATACAGAGCATGACCTTGACACAGTGAATATTTATTTTTGGCTGTGATGGGCCTGGTTCGCCTGGTTTCACCCAAGCTTTTTTGCGTTTAGGATTTTCGTAGTGTATCCATTTTTCGTCTCCTGTGACTATCCGATGCAAAAATCCTTTTCTTTGCTGTCTTTGAAGCAGCATTTCACAAATGGTTTTCCGACGTTCCATGTCTCTTTCTTTTAAATCATGTGGAACCCAGTAACCGGCTTTTTGAATCATTCCCATCATTTGTAAACGCTTTGCAACAGTTGAACGATCAACATTTAATGCTGCAGCTAATTCTGATTGAGTTTGGCAAGAATCTTCCGCCAATAATGCTTCCAATTCAGCATCTTCAAATTTTTTTGGTGGTTTTCCATGTTCTTTATCCTCAGTACTAAAATCGTTATTTTGAAATCGTCGAAACCATTCCTTGCAAGTTGTATTAGACGGAGCATGCTCACCATAAATCTCCACAAGCAAACGATAAGTTTCCGCTGCAGTTTTCTTCGCAATAAAATAATGTAATAACACTTCCCGCAAATGACGTTTATTTGGAATAAAAACCGACATTTTCGAAAAGGTGAAAACAATTGTTGCTTACACTTCAACCAAATATCATAAAATGCGTTAGATAGCTGACATTCAGTACTATCGAATACAAGTATGGTCATTTATTAGTACACGTAAACAATACTAAAAACGACATCTGTTGAGAAAGGGCGGAGTCATATTCACACACCCAATATAATATTAGTGTAGATTAACAATAGCTTGTTAAGTTGGAAAACAGTTATTTCAATGTTTGTCTTGCCCTGTTATAGTTTTTTTCTATTTAGTAATCCTAATAAGTATTCGGCCTCCCGCGACACAGACATCGTCTAGTGCGGGGACCACTAGTAATCATATTATGTATTATGTGTATAATCTATTATATGTTTTTGGTAAAATAAATAATTTTGTATTTTTGTATTTGTATTTGTAACAGACATTATAATTACATTGTATAGAATGTGTCCCAATTAAAAGCTTGCAACATTCTCCGCATAAATCAGACGACAGCAAGCTAGAAATATAAAAATAAGAATAGAAAAAATGTACGCAAATTAAAACTACTAAATAAAATAAATACAAACAAAAAGGTAGAAACAATTCTTGTGTTTCATATTAGGATATGAAATCACGTTGGCAAATAAAGAACGAGTTCGTGGTAGCAAAATGGCGGGTCCTTGCTGATAATATAATATAAAATGTTATGTTTTGTTACAGTGTAAGCAGAAAGCACAAGACTCGGTACAGTCTCAATCCACCGGTGGAACATCATATTGGATGGATAATGGACGTGCGCGAACACCGACCCAGGACACAGAGCACTGGGTATGTACCTGTCACCTGCGACTCAGTCTTCAATAAAATTCTTTATAACAAAGTCTGATATAATGACCTCGCTTATAGTGGCATGTCGCTTGTTATGACCTATTTGTAAGAAGTCATAACCAGGTATAGTCACCGACAAATTTTAAACATCTTCCCCCGTTTCCGTGAATTCCAATAACCTTCCCCCGTTTCCGTGAATGCCAAACACCTTCCCCCGTTTCCGTGAATGCCAAACACCTTCCCCCGTTTCTGTGAATGCCAAACACCTTCCCCCGTTTCTGTGAATTCCAATAACCTTCCCTCGTTTCTATGAATTCCAATAACCTTCCCCCGTTTCTGTGAATTCCAATAACCTTCCCCCGTTTCCGTGAATTCCAAACACCTTCCCCCGTTTTCGTGAGCCTCCCGTCCCCTTTCGCGTGATGTGCGTGGCGCGCACATTCGCGTTTTTGTTGATTGTAGTAATAAAAACGAGTTTATTGTTTAAAGTTACGCATGGTCAGTGATCATTGACAACTTAAAGCATATTCTATTGAAGAGAAAGTTGCAATTATATGCAAACTAAAATTATTATTATATCTAATATTGTTCGCAGCTCTTCAATAGGCACCAGCCCCACGCTGGGGTCGTCCTGTGGCTCCGTGCCGCAGTCCCTGCCGACCTTCCACCACCCCTCGCACCACCTGCTCAGGGAGAATCATTTCACACAGCAAGCGTACCACAAGTACCACTCGCGCTGCCTCAAAGGTAATCCATAATGTCGAGAGGATCTGAAAAGTGTGGCTCGATTAAAATTAAAGACAATTTTCTGCCATTACAATTAAATAGAATGTTCTGCGATTAAAATTAAAGATAATTTTCTGTCATAAGAATTAAAGAGAATGTTCTGCAATTAAAATTAAAGAGAATCTTCTGTCATAAGAATTAAAGAGAATGTTCTGCAATTAAAATTAAAGAGAATCTTCTGTCATAAGAATTAAAGAGAATGTTCTGCAATTAAAATTAAAGAGAATCTTCTGTCATTAGAATTAAAGAGAATGTTCTGCAATTAAAATTAAAGAGAATTTTCTTCCATTAGAATTAAAGAGTGCACTGTTTGCACCGGTCAGAGCGGTGGTTTTATGTAAAAAATAAAGACAATACTGTTATTGTACATTAATTACATGGCAAGAGCTCAATTAAAACTTAATCATGTCTTAATTAAATCTGAGAAATACATACAAAGTAAGAAGCAATATATATAATCGGCGCTCTTTGTCGAATAGTCGCCGACTACGAAAGTGGAACATTTTTATTAAAAATGTATTGTGTATTCACAGAACGCAAGAAGCTGGGCATCGGACAGTCGCAAGAGATGAACACGCTGTTCAGATTCTGGTCTTTCTTCCTGAGGGACCACTTCAACCGCACCATGTATAACGAATTCAGGTACCATCTGTTTTGTACTGTCGCTAAACCATGTCGGAGTCCGTTGGCTGCTTCAAACCTACCAGAGATTACCTTTTGATGAACATAAGTGTATGTTTTGTGTCGGGGTTAAGTGTTAATATGTATTAAAAGTATGTATTTACAAAATTTATACTATATAACTTATTCTATCAGTTATCTAGTTCCCATATTACAAGCTATGCTTAGTTTGGGGCCAGATGGCGCTGTGTGAAATATGTATATGAATGAATATTTATTTTGAATTTTGTAATTTTGTCATTTTGAAACGGACGAGAGACCATCTTCCATAACACAGGTTTTTACCAAGGGCTCCCACCCTTGGTAAAAACCTGTGACTTTACTGACCTCATTGTCCAAATTGTACAATAAAGTTTGTTAATCTGCAACAATATTTAAAAAAAAATATTATTGTATTATTGTTAAATATTATTAATAATTTTTTGATCGAAAATAAAACAACAACAACGTTAAAACACTCATACCTCTGCACTAGGATTCCCTGTCGCAGTTGGCATGGACAAACGGAAACAAGACAAACACCCACACCCGAGCACAAACTTCATGCTTCACATAAAGTGTGCCTCGGAATCGAACCCGAGACCCATCGATTCGAAGGCACGGCCACTACCAACTAAGCCACGGAGCCGATTATTCAGGGCCACTACCAACTAAGCCACGGAGCCGATTATTCAGGGCCACTACCAACTAAGCCACGGAGCCGTCGATAATGAATGTATTTGTATTTATTCCAGATCGTTGGCGAACGAGGACGCGAACGCAGGCTTCCGCTACGGGCTGGAGTGCCTGTTCCGTTTCTACTCGTACGGGCTGGAGCGGAAGTTCCGGCCGGAGTTGTATCAGCATTTCCAGCAGGAGACGCTGGCGGACTACGAGAAAGGTTGGCACGCGCCATATGAATGAATGAATGAACACTTTATTGTACACCATAAACCATTTACATAATATTCATATAAAATTTACGTAGATTTAGTACAATGGGCGGTCTTATCGCTGAAAGCGATTTCTTCCAGACAACCTTAGGATGGAGTTTTATCATGTGTTGCTTCATAGGACGGCGGTATACACAGTCTATACCAACTGACAAATAGTGTTGCCTCAATTTTTCTTTAAAGGTGAACTGAGAAGATGCCCGCCTGATTGCGTTCCACGGGCGAACAGCTCGAACCGTAAAGGACTCATAGTAAAAGGATGTGCTGTGCATGGGCGTTTGAAGGGCCAAATTTTCTCTCTGTTACAAACACCTAGAGATATTATCAACGCCATCACGATTGAGCCACCAACTCCGTGGCTTGGTTGGTAGTAGCCCTGCCTTTGGTTCGAGGGTCCCGGGTTCGATTCCCGGCCGGGGCATATTTTTGTGAAGCATGAAGTTTGTTCTTGTTGGGTGTTTGTCCATGCCATCTGCGACACAGGGAATCCTAGTGCAGAGGTATTTAAAGTCAAGAATACTTTGTATGAATGAATGAATGAAAATACTTTATTGTACACCAATACAAACGTGACAAATAGAACACGCGCACTGGGCGGTCTTATCGCTAAGAAGCGATCTCCTCCAGACGAAATGATTATTATTATTAATTTAAAAATAAAACTTTAATGGATCTCATCTCTTGTCTCCATCCTGATGTATTATACTAATGGACGTTTGTAACCCTCAAGCAGGTCAATTATACGGGCTGGAGAAGTTCTGGGCGTTCCTCAAGTACTACAAGCACGCGGGCGCGCTCCAGGTCGACCCGGCGCTGCAGCAACACCTTAACAAGTTCAAGAGCATCGAGGACTTCCGTGTGCTAGAGGTGAACTCAAAATATACTCAATACTCAATAGTTTATTATATTCCACAATGTAAAAGCAGATGTTATAATATTAGGTACAGATCATTATGGACCCTGTTGGGCACAACAATAATATTAAATAGGAGGTCGATATTATTACAGAAGACTTGTTAACGTAATGATTCAAGATAATGATTTAGTTTATATGGTCCTTCGAGCCGGATATATATCGAAATATATGGTACCACGTTCTCAAAACGGTGACGGAAATCATCGTGAGGAAACCGGCATGTCTTAGAACCAAAAATTCAACGATATGTCACATCTACCAATCCGGATTGGGCTCCCGTGGTAGATCAGAGCCCATTCACTCTCAATTATCGAGAGTAGGCCGGTGTCTGCAGTGGGAACATTAGAGGCTGGTACGGATGGTCCTTCGATCCGGATATATATCGAAATATATGGTTCTTCCTTAGCTGTATTTAGCTGTACTTATGATATAAGTATGATTATTACTATCGGGGTGTTCAGTTGCTCGCGTCCGTAGGTGTGTACCCTTTGATTCCCTACACGTCCCTGGGTGGTGCTAAAGGAGCAACCAAAAGTGGCAGTAGAACTTGTGCCAAGTTCGTCCGGAGAGGTACTGCCACCACATCTGGAATCTGCCGCCAAGCAGTAGTGCTCGCGTTACTGTGTTCCGGTGGAAGGGTTGGGTGCCGGTGAAATCACATGCACATGAAAAGTATCATCCGCGTCTCGGGTGATGGATGCAGCAGGATGAATGCGACTCAGTGTGAGATCCAAATCTTATACTGGATCGCATTACTACTATTAAATGCTAATGTTGTAATAATTGAATTTGCAGCCTCAGCTAAACGAGTTGCTGGCATCGCAGGGCCCCAACGCCCCGGGCCGCGGGCCCCACGCCAGGCCCTACGACCGGCACCGCTCCGTGTCCGAGAGCGACCGCCCGCAACATGTCAAGGGGAACAACAAATTCAGGTACTTAAATAATAATAAATAAATAATAAACGTTAACACACTCATACCTCTGCACTAAAGGAGCAACCAAAAGTAGCAGTAGAACTTGTGCCAAGTTCGTCCGGAGAGGTACTGCCACCACATCTGGAATCTGCCGCCAAGCAGTAGTGGTTGCATTACTGTGTTCCGGTGGAAGCGTGCGGGTGCCGGTGATATCACATGCGCATGAGACGTAGCATCCCGAGAACAAACTTGATGCTCACCACACGAAGTGTGCCCCGGCCGGGAATCGAACCCGGGAGCACTCGCTTCGAAGGCAGGGCTACTACCAACTAAGCCGCGGAGCCGTCAAACAACTTTGCTAAACTGGATCAGTGATTCAGATTAGATTGTGAGCTTTATTATTCATGGATATTTCAAACAGCGCCATCTAGCTGCAAAGTTTATCGCAGTTTATTTTTATTGAAATGACAGCTGCATCCCTGTTTCGCAGAGTCCCAGCAGCGCCATCTAGCGGCAACAACAACAGGGGCCGCGCCGGCTCTTGCGGCGCCCAGAGCGTAGTCGCCACCGCTACCCCGCGCGGTAAGTACCACCACCACCACTACCAGTACCACTAATAAACGGTCACCTCATGTTCGGTGGGTCAGTGGGTCGAAGCGAGATGAGATTGTAATACAATCATCACATAAAGTCTGAAGTTTCGGGAAGCTTTGCTGTGACTCTTTGACGTGATAACGTTTCATCGATTTATAAGAATAAATCGATGAAAGCCTGAGTCGTGCACGCTCGGCTCAGGCGGAACGTGACACTGAGTCATGCCTTTTCGTGCGTGCAGCCGGCGTTCTTGGATTTATAAGACGTTATCACGTAAAAAAGTCACAGGAAAGCTACCCGAAACGAGAGCGCGGAACAAGCGATAGAGAGGCACGATTGGCATAAGTATTCACGTAAAATTATCTTCCGTAAACAGACTTTTCTTGCACCGACCCATTGGAGTCCTATTTGCATGTTTCTTTTTTAAAATAGTAGGGTACCGCTAAGGGGGGCGAGAAACAACGAATTAAAGTATCGAATATAATTATTTTTTTTATTGTATAATACATTATTTGTTTACATTTCGGCTGTTTTTTTTTGCAGCATATAAATCCTAAACGGTTTTGTCTTGGTGCTCACATTCGCCTTATTACAATTAAATTTATTTATTTTAGACTCATGTCCATATTGATATATTACATTAATTACTATTCAAGACATTCGGATGAAAAACTAAATAAATTATCAAATTAAATTACAATTAAACATATTATGGAATTAAATTATACTTAATTCATTATTACACATAGTACATAATTATTCCATTGTATTGTACATCGAACAAATAATCGAAAAAAGCTAAAGTAAATAAATGAAATTATACTAAACAATGATATACATAAATAAATTGTTTATATTAAAGAATACTACGAAAAAACTTAGTCTCTGAGAATATGAAATTTTCAAGTACCTATCTGTTGGGAAATTGGCGTTAATTAAAGATTTACCTAAAACATTAAGATTAAGACACTGTTAAGATATTAATGAGAGCGTGGTGGCCCAAGCGCATAGACGCCGACTTTCAATCTGAAGGTTGCTGGTTCAAACCCACACATGCACCAATGAGTTTTTTCACTTAAAAAAATTCATGTGCACAATACCACGTTCTCAAAACGGTGACGGAAAACATCGTGAGGAAACCGGCATGTCTTAGAACCAAAAATTCGACGACATGTGACATCTACCAATCCGGATTGGGCTACCGTGGTAGATCAGAGCCCATTCACTCTCCAATTATCGAGAGTAGGCCGGTGTCCCTGCAGTGGGAACATTGGAGGCTGGTACGGTAAGATATTAATTAATTGTTTCTGTTACAGCAAATAAGAAATCGAAACCGGACGCCGCCCCCGAACTGAAGCCGACGGCCGGCGTCGCCAAAACACAATAAAACGAGTGTACATAGTGATGTTAAGTGACTTGAGTGTAGAGATATGCATTTTTATATAATATAAAATATATGACTGTGACAACGGACGCGGTATCGCCAAGTAGGCTGTATACCCACGGAGCCAAGGTAAGCTGCCCATTCAATTGTAACCTTTTTGTAGTTATAAACGTTTACACACTCATACCTCTGCACTAGGATTCCCTGTGTCGCAGATGGCATGGACAAACAGAAATACAAGACAAATACCCAAGACCCGAGAACAAATTCCGTGCTCACCACACAAAGTATGCCCCGGCCGGGAATTGAATCCGGGGCCCCTTGCTTCGAAGGCAGGGCTACTACCAACTAAGCAAAGTCAAAGTCAAAGTCAAAGTCAAATTCATTTATTCCTTTAGATCTCAAGTATCATTTGGACACGTCAAATTTTACACATGCATGTACACATATTCGTGAGCATATAACGTGTCACAGGAACTCCCAGGCACATTACATGCACACAGATATGTCAAATTACAGTCAGTTTTCATGTTTAAGCTTATCTTATTTGTTAAGTTTACGTCTGTTCCAACCCTAACCGACCAACCCGAGGGGAAGAAACAGACAAGAAACCCCTCGGAGACAGTACTACATAATCGCGAATATGGTCCTGCGTCTAGAGTGGAGCAAATTCATTCCCAAGCCTTTTTGTCATCTAGGTAATCTGATATTTTATAGTAAGCTTTTGCGACAAGTTTACGTTTGATGACAGTTTTAAATTTATTTATTGACAGTAATTGAATTTCGCTCGGGATTTTGTTAAAAAAGCGTACACATTGACCTTTAAAAGAATTGCTAACCTTATGGAGCCTAGTAGTGGGCACAGCGAGTTTATTTTTATGCCTAGTGTTTACACTATGATTGTCACTTTTCTTTGTGAACGAGCTCATATGTTTACGAGTGTACATCACATTCTCATATATGTACTGACATGTAACCGTTAGTATATTTATATCCTTAAATTTTTTCCGTAATGATTCTTGGGGACCCATATTGTAAACTGCGCGAATAGCCCTCTTCTGCAACACAAATATGGTGTTGATATCTGCAGCATGCCCCCACAGCAGTATGCCATATGACATAATGCTGTGAAAGTAGCCGAAATATACAAGCCTAGCGGTATCTACGTCTGTGAGCAGGCGGATCTTTTTGACGGCATATGCTGCAGAACTAAGTCTCTTCGACAATCTTTCAATATGTGGGCCCCACTGAAGCTTATTATCTAAAGTTATTCCTAAGAACGTTGTGGTATCTACGAGATCTAACTGTTCATCTTTTATTTTAACATTAACATTAACATTAAGCCACGGGGTAGTCAAAATATATATATCTATATATATAAAAGAAAGTCGTGTTTGTTACAACACTTATAACTCGAGAACGGCTGGACCTATTGACATGGTTTTTGATTTGTTGGTTTTGTTTCCGTCCCGAATAGCAGAATAACTATTAAAAACATTGGAAAATTAACGAAAAAATAAAATCAATTTATCCCCGTGTTCTCCACGGGAACGGGAACTATGCGGGTGAAACCGCGGGGCGCAGCTAGTTAAGTAGCAGTTGAACTTGTGCAAAGTTTGTCCGGAGAGGTACTGCCACCACACCTGGTAATCTGTCGCCAAGCAATGGTACTCGAATCTTACATCCTGGTTATAAAAATATTACCACGAAGTAAGACTCGGTCGGTGGCTGGCACAGGGCTGCAGAGAGAGGAACCTCCTGATGCGTGCCGTGTCCAGGAGCACCGCTTTCTGTATCTGGCCCCTGTACAGCCGCCTAGCGATAGCCTCTTTAGATATTATTATTATTTCTTTGGAAAACAATACGTTTATTTATTTATTTTATAAGGAATCCCAACATAATAGCAATTATAAAAAAAACATAGGTACTACATTCGAGAAACACAAAACAATTGGACATAAATACGAAATGGAAATAAGATCTAAGTTATAGAAACATTTCCTTAATTTATCTAATAGTACCTGAAAGTAATAACATTATATATTATATACATTATATATTACACAATAAAAAAAAAGGTAGGTATAAAAGTTGATACATAAAGGTTCTCTAGGGGTGCTCAGAGCTCAGACCCCCCCGTACTAATGGTTACTCCGTTTGTTTCAGCTTATACGCATCGACAATAAGCGACGCTGCTGGCGGCGCCCGATTCATTGGCATTAAACGTAGAGTAAGTAACGTTAAGACCGTGTCAAGTGCCTTTTTTGTTGTCGCTAAACTAAACTAAATCCCCACTAAATAGTCAAAACACTAAATTCAATTAGTCTTATTTCTCGCTGTGAATTTGGTGAGTAACGGACGAGCTGGTCTGGCAGATTTGCGCTAAAGCCCGTGATGTTGATGGTAGATTTGTATGACGAATTTACGCTGGCACTCCCAAGGCAACTAAGTTTGCTGTGGGTTTATTGCTGTGAGATGTAAGTCGCCGACTTGAGGTAAAATTTGGGGTAGGATTAAGTGCAGCTGGGACTAGGGTATGGACTCGGGTCTGGTATTATCAACTTGCCTGGATGTTGTTTGCAAGGCATTTGAGTTAGTACCATGCGGCCGGTCGGTAATGGGTGTTTCGGAGGGCGGCACCGGCTATTCTAGTCGATAGCCCATTTCCAAAATCTTTTATATACCTACAGATCTTGTTCTGATCATTAAAAGCACAGAAATGGAAATTGGCCCAGCCATTTTCGAGATTTGCGAGGCTAACGCGCTGCAATTCATTTTTATATGCATAGGAGGGAATATATCCTGGATTTGAAAACTTATGTTACCACAGAACACTGACTCACGTATATATATATCGGTCTTTGTATAATAACACGCGAAGGGTGGTTATCCAGGGTCGTAACAGAATGTATGAGGGTGAGGGTAGTTAAGTTTTCCGTGGTATGATCACTGTTCAAGGATATATCTTACTATAGTATAAACTATGCTCAGAACACAAACGCCAACGCAATTACAATGACGGCTCCGTGGCTTACTTGGTAGTAGCCCTGCCTTCGGAGCGAGGGGTCCCGGGTTCGATTCCCGGCCGGGGCACACTTTGTGTGGTTAGCATGAAGTTTGTTCTTGGGTCTTGGGTGTTTGTCTTGTGCTTCTGTGTTTGTCCATGCCATCTACGACACAGGGAATCCCAGTGCAGAGGTATGAGTGTGTAAACGTTTATTTATTAATGCAACTGATCAGTGACGCGTTTCAAACTAGTTTCAAACAAGTTGCGACGTGTGTGGTTTCTTATTTTTTTTTCATATGGGCATGAAAAAAATTTGTAGTAAAAAAGACGTTTTAATAACAAGCTTTTTTCGTGTTCTCAGCAAACCCTTTCAATTGATACCCATACTGTGGTAGTGCAGAAACAATAACTAGTCCGCCATCTTGGATGATCCGCCATATTGGAATTAGAATGACGTCACATAGCTAAGCATGCATTGTCATCCAAAAGCGTGTATACCAAATGTCAGCTCAATTGGTTAAAGATGGTTTTACAAAACATACATACATTGCAAGTTGAATAGAAGCTTGTAATTAAGAAGTAACTCGCGTTGCAGTTTCGTCACTTGAGGTGCTTCGTTCCGGGCCTAATTCGCACTTAATTCAAAACCCATTCGAATGTCGGTTCCACAGATAAATTATTTTAGCGGTGTAAAGATTTAAGTTTAGTTTAGCGGCAAGGGAATCGGTTTCTATGTATATCCTTGATTTGAATGCAATTTGTTCGGCTGTAGTGGTTTCAGCAAAGTTGGCTGGTAATAAAAGGCCTACAGTTGGTGTTTCTGACATATTGGTGTGTCTAGTTACTTAGTGACTACTCAATCGAAATTATTTAGGTATGGCAACACCAGTATGTCTTGTCGGTAGTATGCCTGTGTGAATAAAAACAGAGTCATGTATAAATAGAATTTTAACAAAATAAAAATTGTTTGTATTGTCTAAAACCGGGTTATTCAAAATCTCTTATAAAAATTATGTCTTTTGTAAATATACTTTCGGAATGTGATTTCTTCAAAATGTAAATTGTGTTGGGATGATTAGGCAAATGAGACTTAAAATTGGTGTAAAATTGGTGTAAAATTGGTGTGAAATTGATGTGAAATTGTTGAAACCACTTCAGCCGCGCAGAGCTTACTAACGCAGTCATGTTAAATATTATAAGTACCGGGGAATTAATTTGTTTTTCTTTTTTAGAGTAATGGTTGCGTTTAGTGGATATTGAGGTCGTTTAAGGTGGTGCTGCCGCCTAATCGGATCTCGAGTGTTTTCTTGTACAGATGATATTAATACTATGTTGTAGCCCGTTTTTCGAATCATTGTATGGCAGTGATTTTTAAACGTTCAATTTACATATTAAAATCCCCGATTGGTAATGAGCTGATAAACATCAAACCGTCAGCTATGAAACACATAAAATTGCATCAAAATCTGTCCGTTCGTTTGGGAACTACGATGTGACAGACGCACAGACACGAAAAAACTAATAATACCCCTCTTTTTCATCGGGTGTTACAAATTATAACTGGCATTACCTTACTGATTAGATATATTAATAATGAATGAGAAAACACAGCTCATGATGAAATACAGAAAACGTATTTTATTATTTCCTATGCCAATAAATATATTAAAATATGAAAGACTTACATAATATATCAGCTAAACACAAATGTAGATTATGCCACAAATAATTTTATTAATTAACCTTTAACGATAAAAATGCATATATAACTTGTATTTCATTGATTCAACCCTCACGGCAAAATGCCAATATTTTTGTCAATAACTTTAATTTCCCACAAAATATATAATATATACTGCCTAAATGTTGATGGCATAGGTCTAGTGATGATATTAGTACTCTCTATCCTATCCATCCAAAGGTTGCATGGAAAAGATCACTTTTAGTGATAATGCCGCCCATTAGGCATTAACCAAATTGTTGTCTGTTTATGTAATTTGTTTGTAATTGTTTTTTTTTTCTTTCTGGTAATAAAGAGTATATCTATCTGTTAATAAATTGATTCCGATAAATATAAAATCTCTGTCAGATAGCGGACATACTCCTTTTTAGATCACTGCTATGCAATGATTATGCGAGACACGGTAAAGAAACTATTTTTGCCATCAACTGATATATTCCAGTAGATATATTATTACTTTACACTTTGAATCCTATGCAAGCACTGTGCTGTTATTCTGAACTAGCGAGAGTAAATAGGAGGTTATTTATCGCCGCTTGGACATTTGCGTGTCATAACCGTGTTACTGTAAAGCGTATTTATCTTTATCCCCTCTTTAAAAATGGGGGTTAAATAGGTATTTTAACAGTTGATGGCAAAAATGGGACAAGTCTCATAAGACTGCATTCAAAATTTTAAGAATTATTTGTAAAATACGCAAGGAACGGTAGTAAAATGTATGTTTAGGAACTACAGCAGACTTCAAAAGAAAAAAAAAGTATATTTTTGTAAATAATTTGACAGATAAAATGTGAATTGGTGTAATGACTTTGACATTGTGTAAAATTTTAATCTCTCCTTGGGACTTCTGTGCTGATAACTTTAACTGTCAGTTTATTTACCGAAACGTCAAATAAACACGGAGGTATTCTTTTTAATTATTGTTTTGATTTGTTTTTTCTTTTAAGTGTAGCACTAGTTAATAATATCAAGCTATGTAATAAATAAGTTATGTTATGCCGTTTGTACATTGCTGGGTCATGAAATAAGAAATTAGACTTGACTATTTTTTATTGCGCCAGGGCCGACGCGTCTTGTAAAATTATTGCCATTTTCTTTAGTTATTTTCGGCCAAAATCTAATTAAACACCAAAATGTCAGTATAAATTATGTGCCTACCTACCAAAATAAAAGTGGAAAACTAGTATAAATCTAGTCATGAAACATCTTTTATAATATAAAGAAATATATATTGCCTAGATCGGCCGCAAATAGCCAATGAAAATAGCAAAAAAGACAGGTGCCTTTTGCCCTTAGGGAATTATATTTCAACGACATAATCTGGTGCGTAATTGACGCTGACAATGTCAATGTCAATCTGACGTTTATGGCGTTGTCAACTAGTCAACGGTTAGTTCACACGTTGCGCGTTGTGGTCCAAATCACACATCGAAATGGCGGAAACTTACTGTCACCTGTCAAATGCCACTGACGTTGTCTTGACAGTAATTTCAATTCCCTATGGTATTCTTATGAATTTCTTTTCAGGTCTGCTTATTAATACTGCCACATATTTTAATACACACAATTGCACACTCTATTTTATACATTATATATTAAATAATATCTGAGCGTATGAATGAGAAGTATATACGACATAATAAATTATACCTTTGTTTTTGGTGTTACGAGACACCTAAAACATTTTCCTAATAATATTATAACGGTTCCATACACTTCCAAAGCCTTAATATAATCTGGAAGATGGAATATTGTAAACCATTTTATTCTAGAGTTTATTTAAAGCGGTGAATGTTTTGTATTTGACTAAACTCTGTATTTTTGTGTATGTTGGTGATTAAGTTGAAAAAAATGGAAAAAATTTAGTTAAATCATTGCTATTCACCGCTTTATCATTAAAACACTTGTTCAATATCCTTTCAGCTGTCACCTGGTTTGATATCTGTCTATATAAAGTATAATAAGATTTTATCTAACGTCGATTGACATAATGTATGTAACAATAGTTTTTACCTTGCTCAAAATGTTATACCTTTCATGTGTATGGGTGTGTGTACTTGTGACTTACCGTTTAGTTATTTATCTGAACCGATGCAGTGAATATAAAATGCAACAATTAAATTTGGACAAAAGAAGTTTTCTTTTGCCATACAATGCAATATAGCGGCCATGTTAAACATATGCATAGTGGAAAATTTCTATATTATGTCTGGAAAATAATAAATTCATATGCTAAACATCATGCAAGCGTATCTTTATGTTATGGGTAATATGCATTGATGTACTGTCATTCGATTTCTCATGTAATGGCTCGTATATGTCGTTTGGTTCAGATAATTAGCACAAAACGTGTGAATTTTTATTCAGTTAAGGTTAAATATATTAAAAAAAAAACTGTAAAATGCACTAATTTTGATTTAGTTTAGATGACGGGAAGTATGTAAGCGTAGCATGTGAAATTCAATGACTCTTTTGTTTTAGTTTTAAGTGTGCTTCTTCTTTTCGCGTGGATAATTTGGATTGTGGTGGTTATAGAAATTTTCTTTGATATTCAAATTCGAACAAACATACATTTTTTTTTTTGAATAATTTTATATGTAAATTTCATATCATAATGTCGATATTTTCATTTGCCATAAAATTTTCACGAGATTTGTACTTTTTCTTTTTCTATAGAATGGGCTAGTGATTATATAAAATAATAATCATAAATCGTACTATAGTCACCACAGCTAATTTATTATTTAAACGTACTTCTTAACTATTAGATATAAATGAAAAATAAATAAAATACAAAAATACGTCTTAGTCCACTAGATCGCTTCGTTTTGTACACTTAAAAATAGTTCCTATGTTATGTTAAACAAACTTGTGGAGTGAATTATAATGGTGACACGGGAAATGTTCTTAGCAAATAATAAATATTAGATAGAAAATTATTTAAATATTCAAAAAAAAGACGGATCCAGATATAGGTAGATAAAAAATGCACAGATTAGTAATTTGGCACTTTGGGAATATCTCTTGAAAGTCGCGTAGTTTGTTGCTCTTAAAAATTAATTTCTGTGTCACTGAATGGGGCCGAGCAACATCTTGCGTTGCGTCGTAGTAATATCACTTTCTTCTTATTTTTGGTCTTCTGTGTGATTTATACCACACAAATTCTGCCAATGTCCAAGTTAATGTACGTTTGCTAATGCAGACAGAACTTGCGAACTTATAAGCATTCTTTATAAGCAAGGAATCGTTTCAAAGGTGACAGGTGACAGAGAACTGTCATGCTGAAAAGCATCTACTTTTGTCGGGTTTTATCCCTGAAAATGTATGCGAAACAACTGGATAATTGGATTGAAACAATTTCAATCGATTTTGATGTGAAATGTAAAAGCGGGTTTCAGGTGGATGTTTCCTGTGGTGCTTGTTTCTACGCAAACCCGCCATTATCCACGTAGCAATAGTAGCAATTGGCCCCGCAAAAGGGGCGTATCCGAATTCTAAATCCGGTACTGGCGCAGACTCCAAATTTATTTGAATTAAATTCGAATTGAGTGCCGCTGGCCCAAGTGAATTGAACTACATATATCTTCTTATTTTTGGCCTTTTGTGTCTTAGAACTACAGATTTATTGATCACGATAGAAATTGTGTCAATCAAAATTTCTTTGACAGGTGACATTATGGCAAACGACATCTGTCACATGTCATTTGTGGCAACACAATTGTGAATTTTTTTTTGTTGTTTGTTATATATTAATCAATTGTTTGTAATAGTTAGTAAATAAACCGGCCATATTATTCCTATAATTTATAACTCCAGAAAACTTGTGAAAATAACACTGACGCGGACACTGGCAGAATTTGTGTGGCTCAAAACACAAAAAGCCAAAAAAGAAAAAAAAGAATTGTTCGCAACGCAACGCAAGCGGTCGCTCTGGCGTTTCTTAGATATCGCTTCTAATCAGTACCCGTCCCTAGGAACTTATGATAAATGCATTTGCAAAGTTAACCATGGTGGAACGATTGGGGGATTTTGTTTTGAAGAAGCGATCGATGGCTTTCTATGTGATGTCACACTTTTATAATCATAGCCAAGGGCGGCCTTAGATATTGCGAGGCTCCGGGCGATAGATCTTTGTGAGGCTCTTGGCGTATGAGGAATTTAGGTGAGTTGCAAGTGTACAGCTACTGGTAATCAGTCAGTATCCTCTTAAAGACAGCTGCAGTACATCAAAACAAAAAACGGGTTGTTCTGTGAGGGTGCGAGGGCCTAGAAAACTGAGGCCCCGGGCGGTTGCCCTGCTTGCCACCCCGTAAGGCCGCCACTGTTATAGCTCTCAATTTTCGTAAAGCGGAAGGGGAGCCAAGCGAATTTTTGGAATGGAATTGTGCTTGGCATTTCGGACTTTACGTCCGACTGTGATGTGTGCATTCAAGTTTGCGCAAGTTCCTCAATAATAGAGGAATTCGCGGGAAGACCTACTCTTCTCAATAAATGCTACTTGATTGTCTCTCATTTGCACGTTACACACTGGTGCTAAAGTTTAAAATAGGCATAATTTAATAACAATAATCCTCTTCGCCTCCCTTCTACGGTAATGTGAACAGAGCCTAAATGCTTTCGACATAACATGTAATTTTTTCATTCAGTTTGCTTCCCAATATCTCAATTCAGTCAAACTGAATTCATTGTCTGCATTATTTCAACTAAATTGTTTAAATATTTGATTAGTATTAATTGGCTGCGAGATTTAAAGATTGTAAAAGTGTGACGTCACATGTTGACGTCTTATGAGGTTTTTATTGTTAAGTTTTTTTTTTTAAGTTACTATGTCGATTACAAAAAAAAAATAATTGTTGCAATTTTTTTTTCTATTCGTAAGTACGCCAAAGCCAGACATGTGCTAAATGATAGATTTTACTGCATACAAATAAAGAAAAATTACAAAAAAAGTTTGCTAATATAAGCGATGTATTGTAAGGTGTTTTTTTAGCGATCGGTAACCAGTGCGTTGACATTGAACGGTTTGATTGTTATAGTTTTACGTATCATATAATTTTTGGAAAATTAAAAAAAATTGGTTGTTGTATTATAAAAATGCGTAGTCTATAGTAATACGGTAGATATACTCCCTGAGAAAGAAAGAAATAAATTAAGAAAATGTTTTTTTAAGTATTGCTTGCTAGCGTTCGCGGTTGGAATTTAAAATGGTGTATTTTTTCAACTATGCTTTCAATCGAATTATGAACTGTCAGTGTTAACCGCCGCGTGCGCATCTATGGCTGTAAGTAAACATTACTGTAACTATATATATTATTATATTGATAAATAAATTAATAATAAAACGGTGTATGGGCTTTTATTTATCTTCCCTTTTGTAGACAGTGACAAGTCGAATCACATACGCATGTCATGTTGCCCCGTCTTGTGTGACGGGTGCAACGGGGTGCGACTCGGTGTTGTCGAGAGGACTTAGGTCGTATGGCTGTTGTTATGGGCGGTGGGCACAGTGGAAGAACTTCGGCTAGAGAATATTTTGTAAAACATCTTGATATTCACGAAAACAAAACTATTATAGTTATTTAAAAAACTTGGACGTGCACAATTATAATTTAAGAAACAAAGAAAAGCTGTATCTCCCAAAAGTTAAATTATCAAAGGTACAAAAACGGGGTGTGTACAATACAACAAAATTGCCATGTACAACAAATTACCGTCGGACTTATCAAATATCTCATATCATTTAAGAAAATTATATATTTTTTTTTACCAAAAATTCTTTCACCTCTGAGCGAGTTTATGACCGCGAAATTAGAATACTCATTTTAATATTTTATTAATATTAATTTAGGACATTACTATCATATTTATCTGTATTTTTTTAAATCAATCAATTCAATTTTAATGAAATTGTTGAAATTATTGTTTTTTATGTGATTTTGTTATATATTATATGACTTGCCTTGTAACGAACAATGTTATAAGGGTCAATAAATGAAATCTGAGAATCTAAATCTATTATTAATTAATTGATTAATAATCAAAGTTGGGCAGAAACAGTGACCTATATTTCGGTACTCTGCGCCATACATAGAAATAAAACAAGCGAAACATTTGCAAAATATGTTTTATTAGCGGGAAATGTAAGAGTAGCCGATCAATATAGACACCCGACGGTACAAAATTCGCACCCAGCTGAAAATTGGTAGAATTGTCCAAAACACCATCATAAATTAAATCTAAAAAGTCCTAAATCATTATATCTCAAAAACGATGGCTCTTGGAAAAAAGTACATAGACATTTTTCGTACATAATTATCTGATATACATTTTTGTCTGGGCTAATTTTATGATAAAACTTACCTATTTGCTGAAAATCGCGAAAAAGCTGTTTTGTAAGCTTTGATCCCGAGTAAAGTTTTCAGGTATTGGATCGATGAGGCCTTTTTAGATTTCATTTATAATGGTGTTTTGAACAATCCTACCAATTTATAATGGTGTTTTGAACAATATATCCGATATATTGAGTTGGGATGGCTGGGGTAGAGTTTAGTTAACAACGGGGGACAATGCACAATACACCCCTATGCGCGAGGTCAGTGCAGGCCTAGTCACCCCCACCCAGAATTAGAATTAGAATCCTCAATCAATCAAAACTAATTTTCAGCTGGGTGCGAATTTTTGTAACCGGACTGGACTACTGACTGCTGAGAAATATTTCACGGCAATTACCCAAAGCGTCGGGTTTGTATCCGATGGGGCATTGATTAGGCACGCTTATTACGCTCCTAACAGGCCCATAAGGGCTGTCTTCAGACCTGTAAATGAAAAATCTCCTGTACAAAGTTATTTTTAAACATAAAGGAAATAACATTAAAAAAAAATCTACAGGACACCCAACTTCTAATACTGACACAGTAGAAGTATGTGTTTGTTTTGTGTCTGGGTGTTAATTTGTATGTGTTGCCATATGATAATATCAGTTATCTGGTTACCATAGTATACGTGCTTAGTTTGGTGTTAGATGGTGCTGTGTATTATGTCCATAAATAATTATTATTTATTTTTAATTATTAAAAGAGTCAATTATATTAATATGTCTTCTCCAATTGTTTACTGATTTGGGTGATTCTTTTGTTATTTGATACATCGGCGGAATAATTACACACCTAAACTAAAGGATGAAATGCTATTATTGATTTATTGAAGTCGGTTTTATGCCACGCCCAACGAGCTAAGCTAAGCTATCTTTCTTCATTATTCCTTCCTTCATTGTAAGCTAAGCTATCTTCCTTTATTATTTTAATCACGAACTATTTTTGTAACTTTAAAAATAATGCTATAAAAATAATTCGTCATTGAAATAATATTATTGTTACAAAGAACAATAGTCGTCGTAAAAAATTACGGTTAGGTAATCATATTTTTATCTGTGCTTATCATAATCAGTGACGGAGAAAGTGCAAGGTTAACTATTTAATTTATTGCTAATCGATGAAGTAGGTAATTAAATCGTAGTTGCAAAAGATTGGATACTCTTGCATACCTTTAGTAAACAATTTTTAGTACCTACAAAAGGAATGGGAGCAGTGCGGGTAGCGGAATCCGCAAGCGGGCGTTGTAATCACATACATAGTGACAGAATAAGAATAATAATAAGAATGCTACCGTGTTTGCTGTTTCAAAAGAAGCTTAAAATTTTACGGACTAAAAATTTTTATTATCCTTTAAATGAAAAAAAAGATAAAAACTTGTTAAATTGATTATATGCCTACCTTAATTTTAATTCATATGACCTACGATTATTTTTTTGACTTAATTTAAAATAATTAATATTTGACGTGTATAATTAATTATGGTGACATCTTATCTGTTTAGTCATGTACTTTTCAACTTATTTTTAAATGGTGTCTGGTTGTCTCTATTAACACGCTGTGGCGCCCTATAATTGCGGGACCACTATTATTTAAGACCTCTTATTATTTTAAGTTGTATTATATGTTCAGTGGATCCTGTGTTGGGAGTCCTTATTAAAGAAATAAATGTATATAACTAGCTGATTCCATTATCTCACATCGCTCTTCCAAAAGCGAATTAAACTGCTCTGAACCATGTCCGTTTCCCAGTATAACTTACTATGTATAGGTAATTTTACCTCCAAACATCACGGCACGCGCCATTGACGTATTCCTGGCCCGCTGGACAGTTCGGTGGGACTGTGATGACGTTCTGGACATCTGGGGACTGTGGGACTGCGCTACGATACTTTATTTTGTAGTTTCTGGAACAAGGTTTTTAAAGACAAGTTTATTATACGGAAATATAAAAACCTTCGTCTTGGTAAATGGTAATGGTAATGTACTGATAAATATCTTCATTTTCTGAGTGATAGGTATATAAAACAATAATTGTTTCTACCTATGTCCGTTATAAACTTCGAAACCATTCAACCGAAGTACCCCAAACTGGTTACATTAAAAAGGCAACATGGTTTTGGTCCTCTAAAACAATGTGTTAGGCACAAAATGTATTTCTTTTTTAGCGTAGTAGTAAATTATACTAAGTGAGGTTTTTAATTTAAGGTACTTGTAAACATAGAGATATGTAACCTACAACAAAATTTCGTTTAAAAAAATACATAAACGCTTTCTTAATTATATAAGACATCACTTGATGGTTGTCCATGATGCTGGCAGCATTGCCTGCCGGATGGCAGAGCTTAACCTCTGCCCAAAATAGAACCCAGCATTTTGGTTGCACGTGACCTCTGTAAGGCGCTGCACTAAGCCCTTGAAGATTTTATGTGCCCCGGGTCCTCAAGGGCCTAAAGTTTCTACTCCAAACGGCTCAAATATATCAAGGTACATTGATGATGACATATTTTTTCCAATAATTGATTTAACAAATAAAACAGTTAACTATAACTATTTAACTCTTACTATCGTATTCAAAAATCTCCAAAGTTTTGTATGAGTACCTACTCAGATTCGTATGGTACCAGCTAAATTACATAAGCTATAAAAAAACATCTTGAATGCACCTGTAAAACGCGATTTGAAATGTTTGTGGAAATTTCAACATCCAGCGCGCTTCGCGCCACGCGCACTATTTAAACAAAGTGACCAAAATCAAGGTACCTGCTTCCATAACAACAGCAATGCGACATAGTTCCTCCCAGACCGAAGTAAAAAAGATATATGCGATATCACATTAAAATATGATTTAATCGGCATCCAAACCCTTCCACCGGTACAGCAATACGTGCGCACTGCTTGGCAGTAGATGATAAGAGGCAGACTCCGGCCAAACTTTGAACAAGCACTACAGCTACTTTTTGCCGCTCTCTTAGTTCCAAGAAGGTAGGGATTATGGTTGAACCATATCAGGTTGTTTCTGTCTCTACCTGCCGCTGATTTTGCAGAAAGTGGTGGCAGTAAGCCGATGGCGCGCAATACCTGGATGACGGCATATACAGCCCCTCACTTTTGTGGCACAATGTTGCTCACGTCCGTAGGTGCGGGTGCGGAAGGAGGAACCCAAAGTAGCAGTAGAACTTGTGCCAAGTGCGTCCAGAGAAATAACCACTTCACCAGGTAATCCGCCGTTGTGTTTTGAAATCACAACCGCATTAGATGTTGCATGCCTGTCTCAACGTGATGGGCGCAACGCGACACAACTTAAGTTTTCTGATACTTTCAGTACGAAAGGACCGCAGTAACCACTTAAGATCAAGTGAGCTGTCACCTCGTCTCGTCAGTTTAGTCATGAGCTTTCGGTATTTCTCAGTATAATTTATTATGTATAGATAGTTTTACCTCCAAACATCACGGCACGCGCCATTGACGTATTCCTGGCCTGCTGGACAGTTCGGTGGGACTGTGATGACGTTCTGGACATCTGGGGACTGTGGGACTGCGCTACGATACTTTATTTTGTAGTTTCTGGAACAAGGTTTTTAAAGACAAGTTTATTTTACGGAAATGTAAAAGCCTTCGTCTTGGTAAATGGTAATGGTAATGTACTGATAAATATCTTCATTTTCTGAGTGATAGGTATATAAAACAATAATTGTTTCTACCTATGTCCGTCATAAACTTCGAAACCATCCAACCAAAGTACTCCAAACTGGTTACATTAAAAAGGCAACATGGTTTTGGTCCTCTAAAACAATGTGTTAGGCACAAAATGTATTTCTTTTTTAGCGTATTAGTAAATTATACTAAGTAAGGTTTTTAATTTAAGGTACTTGTAAACATAGAGATATGTAACCTACAACAAAATTTCGTTTAAAAAAATACATAAACTCTTTCTTAATTATATAAGACATCACTTGATGGTTGTCCATGATGCTGGCAGCATTGCCTGCCGGATGGCAGAGCTTAACCTCTGCCCAAAATAAAACCCAGCATTTTGGTTGCACGTGTTCTCTGTAAGGCGCTGCACTAAGCCCTTGAAGATTTTATGTGCCCCGGGTCCTCAAGGGCCAAAAGTTTCTACTCCAAACGGCTCAAATATATCAAGGTACTTTGATTTAGGCTTGTATGGTCGTCGTTATTTTTATATCAAGAAGATATTTATAAGTAATGGTAACATTGGCAATATTTTTTCTTCGAGATAACCTTCAGACAATTTCTTCAGATAGTTACGCATTATATTTAATACGCTACACCTATTAAACAATTATAATTATCAAGCAATCCATATAGGTATGTCAATAAGCGATAAATGAAATGAATTGCGTATTTTAAATAGCTAAAGGTTCCCGTACACGATAGGCTAATACAAAATGACAAACAAAACAATAATATTTAGTTACAGTTTAACCAAGATGCGAAAAGAGGCATTTTTTATCAACCTATATTGCAAAACACTATCATATACAACTGGAAGTAAACAAATGCAAAATAACCACTCATTGTCATTTGCGTAAGCCGATTTTAGTAAAACACATTCCATCGTTATCTGCCATCAATAATGAGCAATTTGGGTGTTATCATTTTGAATAGTGCTGAATGTGGAATATTTTTAGTGTGTCAGTAAAGTTTTGTAATATACATTACGTTTAATTTTAATAACTTTATTCAAAAACCTTAAAAAATATAATATTAGAACTAAAATATATTATTAAAGGAGTCCCTTTAGGCAAGGTTCGGAATATACTGGCAGCGTTCCCCCTTTGAATAGCTAGACTAATTCTTTGTCCGAGGTAGCTGCCAGCTCTTCGGTCTCCTGTGATGTCGACTAACCTATATTATATGATGTCAGTAGTGCATCAGACTTGGCGGCAGATTACCAGGTGTGGAGGCAGTACTTCTCCGAACGAACTTGGCACAAGTTTGACTACATTCAGTTGCTTCTTTGGCACCACCCAGTGGGTACTTGTAGGGATACTAGAGGGTTCATACCTTAGGACGCGAGCAACTGTAAAACCCCAGTTTTTTGGGGGAAAACCCCCAAAAAGTGTGTCGAAATACCCGACTACATTGCCATCAATTGTTCACTGGCTATCCGCCATCATGCGCCATTGGCCATCACCACTCAATGTGTACTGGAGTCTTTATAGTAAGTACCTACTCTAGTACTTAAGCTTGGGAATCCCAGCTATATTTATCTTTAACTAGTAAAGTAGCTGTTTTCGTTTGTCTGTCTGCTAACTTCTAAACCCCCAGACGGATTTTACTTCGGTTTTCACTGTCATTTAGAGAATTAACTCCGGAAGATTTTTATGTATGATACATACACATGGGGGGTCCAGTTGCTCGCGTCCGTAGGTTTGTACCCTTTGATTCCCTACACGTACCCCCTGGGTGGTGCTAAAGGAGCAACCAAAAGTTGCAGTAGAACTTGTGCCAAGTTCGTCCGGAGAGGTACTGCCACCACATCTGGAATCTGCCGCCAAGCAGTAGTGGTTGCATTACTCCGGTGGAAGGTTGTGGTTGCCGGTGAAATCACATGCGCATGAGACGTATCATCCCCGTCTCGGGTGATGGACGCAGCAGGATGAATGCGACTCATACTGAGTCGCGCGCATTACTGTTGTCATGGGCGAGGGTCACCACTTACCATCAGGTGGGCCCTCAACTCGTTCCGTCATTCATTCACATAAAAAAAAAACACATTATAATGTATTTGCTTTCATCTTTTGTTCAGTTGGTAGTAGCTCTGCCTTTTCCGCTGTAGGGAATGGGGTTGATCCCTACACAGGGCAAGCATTTGTGTAACGAACATAGATTTTTGTACCGTCTTTTTTTTTTTTTTTATGTGAATGTGTGACGGAACGAGCTGAGGGCCCACCTGATGGTAAGTGGTGACCCTCGCCCATGACAACAGCAATGCGTGCGACTCAGTATGTGATCCAAATCTTTACTGAGTCGCATTCATCATGCTGCGTCCATCACCCGAGACGGGGATGATACGTCTCATGCGCATGTGATTTCACCGGCAGCCACACCCTTCCACCGGAACACAGTAATGCAATCACTACTGCTTGGCGGCAGATTCCAGATGTGGTGGCAGTACCTCTCCGGACGAACTTGGCACAAGTTCTACTGCTACTTTTGGTTGCTCCTTTAGCACCACCCAGGGGGTACGTGTAGGGAATCAAAGGGTACACACCTATGGACGCGAGCAACTGATACTCTCTCAGATACACTGGTTTACTATGTATTTTATGTATGTATTTACATATTTAGAAAAAGTACTTTATATAAATTCTATCAGCCAGATGGTTCATATATTAAAAGCTTTGCATACTTTGGGCTAGATGGCGCTGAGTGAAATATCCATGAATAGTTATTTATTTACTAGCTATTCCCCGCGACTTCGTGTACGTGGAAAACATTTTTATGCGCGGGATCCCAATTGTTCTTTTTGAAGTAAGTCTCATACGTTACCCCTTAAAACATCACGTATCTACCAATGAAAGTCCTTTGAATTGATGTACAGAATCGGATCTGTTACAGTTTTTTTATAAGTATAAATAGATAGATAAAAACTTCGTAAATGTGAAAGTTTGTTTGTTATGCTTTCACGACTAAACCGCTGAATCGATTCTGATGAATTTTGATATATCTCTTTATCAAAATTCATCATAATCAATTCAGCGATCAATCCACCCTAGTGACGGTTATAGGCTATTTTTTTCGTTAAACACTTATGGGGGTGGGGTAAACTTCGTATTGTATTTTATTGAAGGAACCAGAATTGGTTGTCAAAATCAAGATTCACGCGAACGCAGACGCGGTTGTAAGCTAGTTTATTTATACATCTGATAAGTTTCATTGTACTGACGTTCGTATCAATATTCAAGGTATTTATAATTTTTTTTTCCTTTTCCTTGTAACAAAATTTGACATGTTAAGATAACGTTTACAAATTAGTTCATATTCTTAATTAACAAGGAACAAAAATATTCTTTAAAATTGGAAACGAAAATTTTTTAAATAAATATTTTACATACCCTGTGCACACTCGTTAAAAAGCTTTTAATCCCGAAAAAGTGAAGTTTTTATTGAAGTGACTTGCAAAAACAAAGCTTCTGTAAGTTTTGTTCCATAGTCTGTGCCTTTTTATTTTACAAAGTGACGTATTCAAGTATTTTTTTTTAATTCAATGCAAATAAAGTATCTTGACTTGGAATAAAGAAGTTTAATATAAAAAACCGTTTCTCATAATCAGCGCTAAAAGAACTAAAAAAAATCGAGGTACTTACCCATACCAGACCTCGCGGCAGGCCCCATTCACAAACTCCTGCCCAGCGGGACAATTAGGAGGCACAGTAATTGTATTTTTCTGGTCCAGGTTCTTGATTACGTTTGGCATGCCAAGAGCAACATTTGCAACCAAACTTAGCATTAAAAGTGCAATCATTTTTGTAAATGCACCATGAAGGGTAACGACAAAGAGATTTTAGTCGATTGATTACCAAAAAGGACTGGTATTAGAAGGTTTTAATCTATTTCTGATTTGTTTATATGCTTTCGGACGAGTATATAGCTGATAAGAGAATGAGGCGTGATAAGATACTACTTAACAGTTCAGAAGCCTAGTTATCTTAATATACTTAGGTTTTATCTTGTATAAGATCTTAATTATGATAAATGTGTTTCTCAATAAATAATTTACCTTATTTATTGAAAAACACGTCACGTCAACTGCTAAAGTTAAGGATGTACAGATGCATCTTGTAGATGCAGTTGAAATGAAATCTTAATATACCCAGGTTTTATCTTGTATAAGATCGTAATTATGATAAATGTGTTTGTAAAAACAAGCGAAACATTTGCAAAATATGTTTTATTAGCGGGAAATGTAAGAGTAGCCGATCAATATAGACACCCGACGGTACAAAAATTCGCACCCAGCTGAAAATTGGTAGAATTGTCCAAAACACCATAATAAATTAAATCTAAAAAGTCCTAAATCATTATATCTCAAAAACGGTGGCTCTAGGAAAAAAGTACATAGACATTTTTCGTAGATAATTATCTGATATACAATTTTTGTCTGGGCTAATTTTATGATAAAACTTACCGATTTGCTAAAAATCACGAAAAAGCTGTTTTGTAAGCTTTGATCCCGAGTAAATTTTTCAGGTATTGGATCGATGAGGCCTTTTTAGATTTCATTTATAATGGTATTATATTTTGAACAATCCTACCAATTTATAATGGCGTTTTGAACAATCCTCAATAACAAAGACTAATAGGATCTGATTCACCAGAGGAAACGCTGAAACAGTGCTGCCAACAACAACCCAGAGTCCTCCCCCGATATATAAAGGAGTTGGGATGGCTGGGGTTGGGTTTAGTTAACAGGGGACAATGCACAATACACCCCTATGCGGGACGTCAGTGCAGGCCTAGTCACCCCCACCCAGAATTACTAATTTTCAGCTGGGTGCGTATTTTTGTAACCGGACTGGACTACTGACTGCTGAAAAATATTTTACGGCAATTTCCCAAAGCATCGGCTCGGTATCCGATGGGGCACTGATTAGGCACGCTTATCCAATAGGCCCATAATTGATCTCCATACTAGACCTGTAAATGAAAAATCTCCTGTACAAAGTTATTTTTAAACACAAAAGAAATAACATATAATAAAATATTTTGACTTTTTCCACAGCTCAGTTGGCAGTATCTCTGTTTTCTACAGGACACCCTAGAAGTTGGGTTGGGAATACTCACACAGTAGAAGTATGTGTTTGTTTTGTGTCTGGGTATTAATTTGTATGTGTTGCCATATGATAATATCAGTTATCTGGTTACCATAGTATACGTGCTTAGTTTGGTGTTAGATGGTGCTGTGTATTATGTCCAAAAATATTTATTATTTATTTTTAATTTTTAAAAGCGTCAATTATATTAATATGTCTTCTCCAATTGTTTACTGATTTGGTTGATTCTTTTGTTATTTGATGCATCGGCGGAATAATTACACACCTAAACTAAAGGATGAAATGCAATTATTGACAGTGGCGGCCCTAGGGGGTGGCAAGCAGGGCAACCGCCCGGGGCCTCGCATCCTCGCAGAACAACCCTTAAAAACTGTTAAAAACAGGAATTATTGGAATATATCTTTGGTAACGCGACACGACTTAAGTTTTCTGATACTTTCAGTACGAGAGGACCGGAGTCGTATCGCTGATGTCTATAGGCGGCAGTGACCAGTTAACATCAAGTGGGCTATCAGCTCATCCCATCTGTTTAGTCATGTACTTTTCAACGTTTTTTAAAATGTTGTCTGGTTGTCTCTATTAACCCCTATAATTGCGGGACCACTATAACTTAAGACCTTTTATTATTTTAAATTGTATGTTCAGTGTATCCTGTGTTGGGAGTCCTTATTAAAGAAATAAATGTATATAACTAGCTGATTCCCTTATCTCACATCGCTCTTCCAAAAGCGAATTATGTATGTATAGATAGTTTTACCTCCAAACGTCACGGCACGCGCCATTGACGTATTCCTGGCCCGCTGGACAGTTCGGTGGGACTGTGATGACGTTCTGGACATCTGGGGACTGTGGGACTGCGCTACGATACTTTATTTTGTAGTTTCTGGAACAAGATTTTTAAAAACAAGTGTATTATAGGGAAATGTAAAACCTTCGTCTTGGTAAATGGTAATGGTAATGTGCTGATAAATATCTTCATTTTCTGATCAGATCTTCATTGTGATAGGTAAATAAAACAATAATTGTTTCTACCTATGTCCGTTATAAACTTCGAAACCATCCAACCAAAGTACCCCAAACTGGTTACATTAAAAAGGCAACATGGTTTTGGTCCACTAAAACAATGTGTTAGGCGCAAAATGTATTTCTTTTTTTGTTTAGTAGTAAATTATACTATTATTTTGAATTTAAGGTACTTGTAAACATAGAGATATGTAACCTACAACAAAATTTCGTTTAAAAAAATACATAAACGCTTTCTTAATTATATAAGACATCACTTGATGGTTGTCCATGATGCTGGCAGCATTGCCTGCCGGATGGCAGAGCTTAACCTCTGCCCAAAATAGAACCCAGCATTTTGGTTGCACGTGTTCTCTGTAAGACGCTGCACTAAGCCCTTGAAGATTTTATGTGCCCCGGGTCCTCAAGGGCCTAAAGTTTCTACTCCAAACGGCTCAAATATATCAAGGTACAATACATTGATGATGACATATTTTTTCCAGTTATTGAAATAACAGGTATATAGGTAATTCTCCTCAGCTAGCTAAAATTAATGCTCTTAACTGCCCATCATTGAACTTTAACGGTATTCTTATCCCTTTCTCGCCTGTCGTTAAGGACCTAGGCTTACTAATTGATTCGAACTTGAACTGGAATGCGCAAATCAAAGAGGTCTCCCGAAAATTTTTTGCTAGCCTTCATTCAATTATACGTTTCAAAAACTTCCTTCCGTTGAAAACTAAGATATCTCTTGTGACAGCTCTTCTTTTGCCTATAATTGATTATGCTGATGTAGCGTATCTCGATCTCTCGGCAGAGCATTTAAACAAGCTGGACAGGCTGCTCAACTGTGGCATTAGATTTATCTATGGCCTCAGAAAATATGATCATGTTTCTGAGTATCGTCAGAGGTTGAAGTGGCTTCGTATCAGGGAAAGGAGGAATCTAAGAATCCTTTGTATACTTTTTTCAATTCTCAATGACCCAAATTCTCCACAATATCTTAAAACTAAATTCACCTACCTCTCGGACACCCACGATCGTAACTTAAGGTCTACAAATACGCTATATTTGTCAACACCTAAGCATTCCACATCCTTCCGTGGAAACTCTTTTGAAGTGGTAGCAGTTAGTCTGTGGAATGCTCTTCCACTTAATATTAAAATGGCTCAGACTAGAACATCTTTCAAGAGACTTGTCCATGATCATTAATTTAAATCTAATATCATTGTTAATTAATACCCTTGTTTTTCTTATATTGCATATTTCTTTTAAGTTTATTCATTTCTATCCATAAGTATTATATATGTATCTAATATTATTATTATTATATTATAGATCATATTTTAAATAGCTTTAGTTTATTATATATAGGTTTATTTATTTATTTTTTTTAGCACGCCAACCACCTTTTTCTACCATAAAAGGGTAACTGGTAGAAAAAGCTTTTAGCTTTAAGTTATCCTTTTGTACATAAATTTAAGTTTTTTTTTGTGTGCAATAAATAATTAAATATAAATAAATATAACAAATAAAATAGTTAACCGACTTTGATAAAAATGTTATGGGAATAATCTGAAAGCATATCCATTTGATTAAAAAATAAGATGCGCAATCGATTCATACATGACGTAAAAATAAAGTAAAAAAATTGATAATCCCCTCTTGAAATTTTGTTAAAAAGGTTTGCTAAATTGTATTCCGCTTAATTATACACATATAATTCTTATCTCTAACTGCTCTGAACCATGTCCGTTTCCCAGTATAAATTATTATGTATAGGTAGTCCATAGGTAGTTACCTCCAAACATCACGGCACACGCCATTGACGTATTCCTGGCCTAGCGGACAGATCGGTGGGACTGTGATGACATATCGTTCATCAGAGTCCGTCTCGTGCCAAAGGTTACATGGCATTGGAGGTTTGCAGATTGGTGGCAAAGGTGGCAGGGTACGAAGGTTTTTGTAGTTTCTGGAACAAGGTTTTTAAAGACAAGTTTATTTTACGGAAATGTTTTTTTTTTTGTCAAATTACTTTACTGTAATCTGATTATATTACGATCTAGCCATATGATATTATAGCTAATGAGTAATTTTAATCTAACTTAATTTGCTATCTAGAATTCCAAGAATGTGTCCATTGGCACTTTTCTCACGGTCTCTAGTTACGGAAATGTAAAAACCTTCGTCTTGGTAAATGGTAATGATAATTGGTAAATAGTAATGATAATGTGCTGATAAATATCAAACACCTGAACAGATCTTCATTGTGATAGGTATATAAAACACAATTGTTTCTACTTATGTCCGTAAACTCAACTTAATAATTTAATTTAAAATACAAATGTAATTTTTTATAATTTTATTTAACATGTTATTTATTTGCTAGATAAGTTCTGACATTGTACATAATTCTACTTTAGACCACTATAACATGACATCATTATATTATAATTAGTACAATAATATATACATAGATATGTATTTAACTATTACTATTTGATGCCCCTTTACAGCAGCTATAGTTGACATTTTACCTATTCAATTTAATTATTGTGATATACCAATCTGGATTTTTAGATATCACATGTCTTCAAATTTATGGTTCTAAGACATGCCGGTTTCCTCACGATGTTTTCCGTCACCGTTTCGAGAACGTGGTATTGCGCACATAATTTTTTAAGTGAAAAAACTCATTGGTGCACGTGTGGGTTTGACCCAGCGACCTTCAGATTGAAAGTCGGCGTCTATGCCCCTGGGCCACCACGCTTGCCTGGTGGATGACAATACTTAACCTCTGGCCAATATAGAACCCAGGATTTTGGTTGCACGTGGCCTCTTTCAGTGCCCCGGGTCCTCAAGAGCCAAAAGTCTCTACTCCAAACGGCTCAAATATATCAAGGTACTTTGATTTAGGCTTGTATGGTCGTCGATATTTTTATATCAAGAAGATATTTATAAGTAATGGTAACATTAGCAATATTTTTCTTCGAGATAACCTTCGGACAATTTCTTCAGATAATTACGCATTATATTTAATACGCTACACCTATTAAACAATTATAATTATCAAGCAATCCATATAGGTCTGTCAATAAGCGATAAATGAAATGAATTGCGTATTTTAAATAGTTAAAGGTTCCCGTACACGATGGTCCTTGGCTAATTATTTTGATTTAATATCCAAACTATTGAACCGATTTTGACAAAAATTCTATGGAACCAATAGGAAAGCATAACCCATCAAATTAAAAAAAAAATCCAAATCGGTTGATAAATGGCAGAGAAATTGGTGAACATACATAAAAAAATATACAGTTGGATATAGAACCTCCTTATTTGAAGTCAGTTAAAACCTAAAACAGTTTCATTTCATTAAATTTTATTTATTAACCTAAGGACACATTTTGGATACTCGGTTTCGTAGCATATAAGTATGTAGGGGCTGCAGATATGCCTTGTCAATTGTTCAAAACAACATTAATTTTATAAAAAAAAAAAAACATATCTAATACAAAATAACAAATAAAACAACAATATTTAGTTACAGTTTAACCAAGATGCGAAAAGAGGCATTTCTCATCAACGTATATTGTTTTAGTGTGCAAAACACTATCATATACAACTGGAAGTAAACAAATGCAAAATAACCACTCATTGTCATTTGCGTAAGCCGATTTTAGTAAAACACATTCCATCGTTATCTGCCATCAATAATGAGCAATTTGGGTGTTATCATTTTGAATATTGCTGAATGTGGAATATTTTTAGTATACATTACGTTTAATTTTAATAACTTTATTCAAAGAACCTAAAACTAAAAACCTAAAAAAATATAATATAAGAACTAAAATATATTATTAAAAGGCAAGGTTCCGAAGATACTGGAAACGTTCCAATCTTTTAAGAAAATTTAATATAAAAATATTTTTTACCAAAAATGCATTCTTCTCTTTGAGCGAGTTTATGACCGCGAAATTAGAATACTCATTTTAATATTTTTAGTTTATTATTATTAATTTAGGACATTACTATCATATTTATCTGTTGTATTTATTACTATTTTTATTTTTTTTTTTTTTTTTATAATCAATCATATCAATTTAAATTTTTGAATTTATGTTTTTTAAGATTTAATTTGTGAATTTATTGTTTTTTATGTGATTTTGTTATGTATTGCCTTGTGTAACGTACAATGTTATAAGGGTCAAATAAATAAATGAAATGAAATTTGAATAGCTACACAAATTCTTTGTCCGAGGTAGCTGCCAGTTCTTCGGTCTCCTGTGATGTCGACTAACCTATATTATATGATGTCAGAATTCAACGGGAATAAAGTATCTTGACTTTGAATAAAGAAGTTTAATTTAAAAAACCGTTTCTCATAATCAGCGCTAAAAGAACTAAAAAAATCGAGGTACTTACCCATACCAGACCTCGCGGCAGGCCCCATTCACAAACTCCTGCCCAGCGGGACAATTAGGAGGCACAGTAATTGTATTTTTCTGGTCCAGGTTCTTGATTACGTTTGGCATGCCAAGAGCAACATTTGCAACCAAACTTAGCATTAAAAGTGCAATCATTTTCGTAAATGCACCACGACAAAGAGATTTTAGTCGATTGATTACCAAAAAGGACTGGTATTAGAAGTTTTTAATCTATTTCTGATTTGTTTATATGCTTTCGGACGAGTATATAGCTGATAAGAGAATGAGGCGTGATAAGATACTACTTAACTGTTCAGAAGGCTAGTTATCTTAATATACTTAGGTTTTATCTTATATAAGATCTTAATTATGATAAATGTGTTTAATTATTTATATAAATAATTTACCTTATTTATTGAGAAACACATCACAGGTAAAACTGCTAAAATTATTCCCCTCGAGTTGGCTAAATAGCGTTGGAACAGACGTAAACTTAACAAATAAGACAAGAAAACATTATCTATTATATGTACATATGTGTATAATATATAAGTAGGTACACATTTTATTTATGTGTTTCAGATTATTTATGTATATTATTAATTTTTTTATCAATGTTATAGATGCACCATGCTCTCATTTCTATTACTTCTTTTCCGTCCAAAAACCTTTGTTGTATTCGAATTTGAATGTTTCTTTAAATAAGAAAAAATATTATAATTAAAATAAATTTATTTGCCAATAAAAACTAACACAGTAAATTAACAGAGAATCCCAAAGAAAGCTTGTTAAAAGCTTGTGTCTTGGGACTCAGAGTACGAGGTTGTAGACACTGGACTTATTACACATTGAAATTAATTATTACGAGGCAAATTATCCTAGGTTTATAAAAGATTACAATTAAGATACGCAAGATTACATAAAAGATAGAAAACAGAAAAAAAAGATGCTAATGTAAATGGTAGGATGTGGTATCCCGTAGGGGCGAGATATTAGGGATGAATAAAAAAAGTGGAGACGAACTTTTTTGATTTTGTTCAATAAGTAATTTGTGTGCAAACTTATCGAAGTTAAGATATACTGTTAAGAAAGAAATAAAATATGTTCGTGCTACGCCCTACAAAAGAAAAAAAAAGCAAATTTAATTGAAAATCGGAGAATAAATCAGCCGCCACTTAGTATTTTCTACAGAATCATGGCTGTAGCACTGGTTTTCAGTTTTAGTGTGTGACAGCAACTGTGTTACTACTATTACTAATTACTATACTTACACACTATACTAACACAAATCTCTAAAAGACCAAATTTATCTGCTGTTTTTTAAGAGTAAATATATTTGAATACACGTAAAATATATCTCATTTCATCCGTTGCAGATGAAGGGTTAAATTCTTTAAAGTAATATGGATTACAATTAAATTTTATCACCATAAAAAAATTGTAATATACATAAAATTACAATTAAAATGGTTCAGCATGAAAAGTATGTAGATCGCCAAAATGGCTGTGACAACGCACAACAGAAGCACAACGCCGTTACATTCATTGTTTCTATTGTTTGATTTATAAGGTTTGGACGTTTCTTAGGTATGCCTTCAGCGCCTTCGTCTGCGGAATATATCATTTTTTTTGAGAGGAACCCTAAATTTCATAATTTACAATAATTAATTAATTTTATAAATCACCTGTCTGCCAGTGAAACTCCTGCCAAAATTGGTTCAGCCGTTTCGGAGACTTTAGTCCCCTCTCCCGAGGGAACCGTGCTGAATTTCGGGATAAAAGGTATCCAGTGGTCTTACCCGTAGTATAGCATCAATTCATGCTACGTTTCATTTGAATTCATTCAGTAGTTTCAAGACTGAGGGTTGTGATGTCTGTAATTTCTGAATTACTCAACCGATGACCTTGAAATATTTACTGAATAATCTTTAAAGTACCTCCTTTCTAACAAAAAAAGAATAAATGAAATCGGACAACGCATTCATGAATTACAACTAAGAATACATTTTAACTTTCATACCCTCTTCCAGGGGAACCGTACCAAATATCGTAATAAAACGTACCTCGGCCTCCGTGGTGAACTGATCCACGATTTGCCAGTGTCGAGTCGCAAGATTTATTTGAGCCGATATAAGATGGAGAAACTTGTACAAAAAAAAATACAACGTGAAAAGAGGGAGAAACGCAAGTTGATTTAAAGCCTGTAATTAAGGACAAGGCGTCTTTCTCGTCCAACTTAATTTTGATATCTGTCATAATTCTGACATATTTTTTGTCAATAATCTTTGGTCAAACCAAACATTTCTTGTGTTTGTATTCATAACCATATTAATAAATCCCATTTGTAATAGCAAAATTATATTATAATGTTCGCTGTAAATGCATGAAAATACCTAAGTGAGGATGTTTTCAAAAGTTCATTGTATGAATGGCGTTGTACACAATATTGTTCGGCCTATGCATTTTCATGATTGCATTAGTGATGGCTATCATCAAAAATATGTTTTTTCATTGGAAAGAAGAGCACAAAATCGAACGAATGATCATAACCACTGTGGAGAGACCTGGTACGATTGTAGATCAACATATTCATTTAGTCTAGTTGCTCGCGTCCGTAGACATGGATCTAAACCCTTTATACTATAAACATATAAGTTACTAGCTGCCCTCCGCGGTTTCACCCGCGTAGTTCCCGTGCCTGTGGTAATTCGGGGATAAAATATAGCCTATGTTACTCGCTGATGATGTGGCTTTCCATTGGTGAAAGAATTTTTGAAATCCATTCAGCGTGAAGGCGTCGCAAACATACAAACTCACTTTCGCACTGCAGGGACACCGGCCTACTCTCGATAACTGAGAATGGGCTTTGATCTACCACGGGAGCCCAATCCGGATTGGTAGAAGTCGCATGTCGTCGAATTTTTTGGTTCTAAGACATACCGGTTTCCTCACGATGTTTTCCTTCGCCGATTCGAGAACGTGGTATTGCGCACATACATTTTTCAAGTGTATATCTCGTTGGTGCGCGTGTGACTTTGAATTGACCTTCAGATTGAAAGTCTGCGTCTGTGCACATCTACATCTAAGTGTATTTATTTATTTTATTTATTTACGTACAACTTAAAATAGGCAAAGGTCTTAGATAATAGTGGTCCAGCAATTATAGGGCGTCACAGCATGTTTATAGAGACAACATAGATTTTTTTTCACACCAAACCCTTCCTCCGGAATACAGTAATGCTAGCACCACTGCTTGGCGGCAGATTCCAGGTGTGGTGGCAGTATATTTCCGGACGTACCTGGCATAGGTTCCACTGCTTCTTTTGGTTGTTCCTTAACCACCACCCAGGGGGTACATGTAGGGAATCAAAGTACACCTACGGACGCGAGCAACTGGACCCCCCAAAAAGATATGTAAATATTATTAATAGGAACCTCTGTTTCAGCCGTCAGTGTGTTGATTTACACAGACAAATGCGTAGTAAGGAAACGCACCTACGCAGAAAATATGCATGTTTACGATATTATCAGTAAAAGTGACATTAGCTTGACGAAGAAAAACTATGAGACATTATTAGAATAAATTTTATTAGTTTGTACTTTTATTTGATAAATTATATTACTGTAATTCAGTTATTTTCATTACAAATCCTAATTACGATTTCAGCGGGGCCCAGAGAGGTTGCGGCCTGCGCTTAATTAAAAATACAATTATACTTACTTTGTTATTATAAAAATATCTATAAAACCGCCCTCAGGCCAAAATAGAACCTAAATCACTTTTCAGCGGGAAAGAAAAAGGTTGCAGGAAAACAAAATAGGCAATTTCATTCGCTTGGATGACATATATATTTGTCAGTGACGGGACGAGCTGTGGGCACATCTGATGTTAAATTGTTACCTCCGCCCATAAAAATAGCAATACGACTTCCTCCAGACCGAAGTATGAATCCCAAGTCACATCCCGTTGCGTCCGTCTCCCGAGAAGGGGATGTTAAGTATGAGCCTGTGACTTCACCGGTACCCACACCCTTCCACCGGAACACAGCAATGCATGCACTGCTTAGCGGCAGATTTCCAGGTGTGGAGGCAGTACTTCTCCGAACGAACTTGGCTTCTGCTTCTACTTTTTGTTGCTCTTTTAGCACCACCCAGGGGTACGTGTAGACTCAAAGGGTATATACTACACCTACGGACTGACCACTGGTTTTATATTAACAACCAAACTGTTAAACTGGTTTTGACGAATCAGACCATTTTTGGAATAAAAAAAAAACTTTTTGAAATCGGTTGATGACGTAGTTTGATCAATCGATCGGTTGATGACAGCTCCGTGGCTTAGTTGGTAGTAGCCCTTCGAAGCGAGGGGTCCCGGGTTCGATTCTCAGCCGGGGCACACTTTGTCTGGTGAGCATAAAGTTTGTTCTCGGGTATTGGGTGTTTGTCCATGCCATCTGCGACACAGGGAATCTTAGTGCAGAGGTACGAGTTTGTAAAGTTTAAAAGTAAAAAAAAACTTTTGCCGAAACAAAATATTTACAAAAATCAGATACAATACAATTTTTTTTTTTGTTTATTTTTTTCTATGATATTAATATTTGTAGCTGTTGGTCTTTTCAATAAAAAAAAATAAATAGGTACAAGCAAATATATAACCTTCATTGGAAGTCAGTAGAAAAAAAAACTCATTGTCAAAAAACATTGTGTATTTAAAAAGATCTAGTCTACGGTAGCTTCCCTATTCCACCTTGGCTTTCTTTATATAATGCTGGCCAAAGACTCTTCTGTCAGATTTTCCCTTTTGGAAGCATTTTATGCCATAAACACTATTGATTTTTACAATGTCGATATCTGAGAGTAGTTTCGAATTTTGTCCCAATAATTTCATCACGGTACCTTTTGGGTCCTGAAAAACAAATAAATTCATTCATAGACATATTTCACACAGCGCCATCTGGCCCCAAACTAAGCATAGCTTGTAATATGGGAACTAGATAACTGATAGAATACATATAGTACTTATTGTAAATACATACATAATATTAACACCCAGACACAGAACAAACATTTATCTTCGCAAACAAATGCTTGTCCTGGGCGGGAACCGAACCCGCGACCTCCAGCGCAGAAGGCAGAGCTACTACCAACTAAACTATGAGGCCAATCTAATTGATTGTGTATCTAACTGTTCTTAAGTGCGTATCGCTAATTGTTTTTTGTGTTGGGGATTATTTATAAGAAGGGTTAAAACATCCCCTGCCTGTTGTTTGTATGTGGCGACGGTAGATATCCCGGTTCTGCCCAGCTGCCTCCAGAATTGCCAAGCGGGATGCGTGGCGCTCTGGTAGTCGTACGGCAAGGGCAGAGTGGCATCCGAACGAATCTTCTCAAAGTGATGGAGTTTATCTGTGAACGAGCGAGAGTTTAAAAAAAGAACGAATTAAAAAAAAACTTCTTACGAGCGAGTGTTTAAAAAAAGAACGAATTAAAAAAAAACTTCTTACGAGCGAGTGTTTAAAAAAAGAACGAATTAAAAAAAACTTCTTCTCTACTAGAATCAACAATTAGTTAGTTCTCATTAGTTCCCATAGTATAATATATAAACACCAAAAAAAAAAACTAAAGACATTATGTTCATGTTTCGTGATACAAAGGTAATTGTATCACGAAAACCCTCACTAACCGGGACTCTTAATTAAATAAACCATAGTTTAGTCCACAAATCATACTCGGCGCTGATCCGCCTTTAATCCCGGAGTATGGGTTTTTGTGTCATTAGCCACACAAATTCTGCCAGTGTCCGGTTTTGCTGATGGATTCGTAAACTGGGGCGAGAGTTCATAAGAATATGACCAGTGTGAAACTAGTGGGTCATTATCTGCCTGTTTCACCGATTTTGCGGGACTTTCAGTGACAGATAGCTGACGTTATAAGGAGCTACTTTGATTGCGCCTCGTGTCCTGGCGTGTCGTGGCGAAGGAGGATGGTGGCATACATTGCGATCCCATGGAGGGTCCGGAAACGGACAGCTGCGGCGGGATCGCGGATGTGTTACAACGTTCCCGTGTTCCCGCCACTAAGCGGCAGAGGAGGACACCGTGGAGTTTTAGTGCGTAGTGACACCTAGTCCCACATAACCGCTCTGTTTCCCCGTGGCAGGGCGGTATGCAAAGACATTTCTCCACGGAAAACAAAAAGAAAAAGGGGTAAAAAGGATTATTAAAGGAGTAAAAAGGATTATTAAAGGGGTAAAAAGGCTTATTAAAGGGGTAAAAAGGATTATTAAAGGGGTAAAAAGGATTATTAAAGGGGTAAAAAGGATTATTAACCTGGGCGGACATGGCGCAGGTGTACTCTCACGTAGCGCTCCCTGTCGTGGCGTGATACCTCGAAGTAGAACCCGAGCATGGCCATCACCATCATGGCCGTATGCTGGCGGTGCTGATCCCCACGGAACATCTCAATGCTGCCAAACTTCTGCGAATACAAGTCACTCATTCAACTACTTCATTTTACGAACATGTGAACAGGGGCGGCCCGCCCATACGGCGAACGGAGCAGTCGCTCCAGGCGCCAAATGCTAGGGGGCGCCATTCAAAATTGGTATACGTATATAATATTATTGGAGGAAACAGGAGAGGCGCCATAATTGGATCTCGCTCCATTCTAAAATTTACTTCGGGCCGGCCCTGCATGTAAAAATCTCTGACTTGGGTTAATGGTTCGGTCGAGAGCCGTCTTCGTTTGAGGGCTTTCCGCTCTCACCAAAAACCTGGGTAAAGTTGTCAAGGTCATCTGCGATCAACAACATATAGACCATTAAAAAAGAATAAGTTGACTGTAAATTCGATAATTTTACGTGATAACGTCATAAAAAAACATTCATGAAAAATTGCATACTTATAAGAATTTAATTTCTACTCGGACGCATCGGAGTGGAAGTGAAATAGAAACGTGCCTCTCTATCGCTTATTCCGCGCTCTCACTTGCACGCTCGGCTCAGGTGGAACTTGACAATGAGTCATGCTTTTTCGTGCGTGCAGCTGGCGTTAGATTTATAAGACGTTATCACGTAAAAAAAAAAAGGTTTAATTGTAATGTGTTAATGTTCTCTATGGATTTTTTGTGCAATAAATAATTAATATGATTTCATGATATTTCTGTTAGACCGAGGTACCTGCCAATAAAATTATAAATAATAATCGAAATAACCACAATTGGCGAATAAATCGCGTAACAAACACACAAAAAATAACATCTGAATTGAAAACAATCCTTAAAAATTAAGGTGTATGTTATATAGGCAGGTAAATTAAATAAAACAAGCCAATTCAATCGCTAAGTATATTTAACTACATGATTTAACAAATTAGATTTTTTAACTACAGATTAATTAACTATTAGATTAGTCAAAGTAAATAATGAAATAAAATAATCAAACAATAAGTTTATCATGTCACAGTCACACCACAGCCTTCGAAAATGATAGTTTCAATAATCAAGGACAATTTAATAAAGGTTTCTAAATCAGCAGGTATGTCTTTATTCTTCGATAAAGACAAAAATATAGTGAAATGTCACGGAAAAAGTTCTCGAATAGTGACACTTTGAAATGAGTTCACTTACGCACTAGACGTTTACAACTTTTTATTATAAATTTACGAGACTTGCGTAAGAGTTTTACGCAAAAACTGTCGGCTATAACGCTTCGACGAATCAGAAATGGCAGTGATCATACTAGTAAAAAATAAGAAATGAGCTTTCGGCAGCTAAAACGTTGTCAAAATATGAAAAAATTAACTTAGAACTATCCTAGTAATCAAGGGCAATCGTTGAAGAATGCTTCAATGTCGACCTCCTTTTCCAGTTCATCGCAATTTGTTCGTCTCCTTTTAGCTTCCTGGATCCAAGGGTTGTTGATCTTCTTCAAGATCACGGCCCATCGACGCATCAGTTCAACCTTCTTACTTTCAATATGTTCCAGCAAACACTGTTCATTTTCTTCCAACCAATTCATGGCCAAGGAACACTCTTTCAACATGTATGCCTTCTCGTTCGGACTTATCAGCTGCCCTTTGATATTCACGCTGTGTTTGACGTTATAAATGTAAGTCTCCAGTTGATTTCTAGCCTCCAAACGACGTTTGTTCTCCTTATCTTCATTCCGGAATATTTCGGCTTCGGCCAGCATATTCGCAATATCGTTCTGATCCAATCTCTGTGTATTTCTTATTATTAGGCTCTGCGATTTCCCAGTGATCCTATCTGTTGCAGTCACACTTAGAATTCCGTTGTTATCTACATCAAAAGTAACGTCAACCTTGGCCACACCTCTCGGAGCTGGAGGTATACCATTCAAATCGAAAAAACCAAGTAAATTATTGTCTTTGGTCAAGCTCCTCTCGCCTTCGAAGATTTCAATGGTCATACTTGTTTGGTAGTCTTCTAAGGTTGTCAAATCTTTGGTTTTCGAACAAGGTATGGCTGTATTGCGTTCAATGACTTTCAACATCACTCCTCTGGCCGTTTCCACTCCCAGTGATAAGGGAACCACGTCTATTAGAAGCAAATCATCTATAGTTTTGTGTTTTTTGCCGCTCAGCACTGCTGCTTGAATCGCTGCGCCACAAGCAACAGATTCTTCGGGGTTTATTGAAGCTGCTAACGGCACATTACCAAAAAAGTCCTTGAGCATACTTCTCACTTTTGGTATTCTTGTACTGCCTCCTATTAAAAGAACACATTGGATTTCCGATTTGTGCATGCGAGCGTCCAACAGAACCTTTTGAATAGGCTTCAGGGTGTCTTTGAACAAATCTGTACACAGTTCTTCAAACAAATCCCGGCATATTTTTCCTGAGTAATCTATTCCATTGAATAAGGACTCCACATTTACAGCAGCATTGTTGGCAGATGTTAAACATTTTTTAGCTTTTTCTGCGGCAATTTTCAACCGTCTTAAAGCCCTTACATTTCCAGTGATATCCATGTTATACTGCTTCCGAAAGTCCTCAGCGAAATAAGCGACCATTCTGTTATCGAAATCCTCTCCACCTAAATGAGTGTTTCCTGATGAAGACCTGACTTGAAAGACCGAATTAGCAATTGTGATTACTGAAACGTCGAAAGTGCCACCTCCGAGGTCATAAATTAGGACATTATTATTATTCAACTGTTTGTCTAATCCGTAAGCCAAAGCGGCGGCAGTCGGCTCATTGGTGATACCCAAGACATTGAGACCAGCTATGGTTCCTGCTGCCCTGGTAGCTTGACGCTGGGAATCGTTAAAGTAAGCAGGCACCGTGATGACTGCCCGGTCCACCTTCGCACCCAAGTACTCCTCTGCTATCTCCTTCATCCTGAAAATGATCATACTACCTATTTCCTCTGCGGTGAATTTCTTTTTTTCACCTTTATATTCAACAAAAATTTTAGGCTTACCCTTATCGTTTATAACTTGAAACGGCCAGTGACAAAGGTCCATTTGGATACCGACATCGTCATATCGGCGCCCGACGAGTCTTTTCGCGCCAAAAACCGTGTTACGTGGATTAATGGCTGCTTGGTTCCGTGCCGGTTCCCCGATCAGACGCTCCGTTTCGGTAAAAGCAACGTACGAAGGCGTAGTTCTGTTTCCGTGGTCGTTCACAATCACTTCCACTTTCCCATTTCTCCAAAAAGCTACACAGGAATGCGTGGTCCCCAAGTCAATGCCGATTGCCGCCATTTAACCACAAGTTACTGCACCACAACACTTTACAAAATCTCGCCCATCGCGTCACTAAATTCGAACTGAATATCTTCCCGCGTTTCGTAGTATTTATACTCTCGGCCAATCCGCTTCCAGAAACTTCTCCGTGACGTATAATAGCTAGCCAATCAGGGCGCGGGAACGTAAGATGGTTCTGGAACTGGGTTACCAGTATCAGGGAATATAATCTCTCCATATTTATTTAAATACACTTTACATTGAGCACTGTGAATGATAATAATAGAAGTAATATTATTATCATAAGTCAAATCCAAATATGAAATATACTGAGAAAAAAATGAATAAAGACGAAAACTGGTTAAAGCGACATGATTATGATATAAAGATAATTTGTGTTTAGTATAATCTAATACCGCCGCAAGTATTCCAAACATATTATAAAAAGCTATGTGATGTAAATTAAATAGTTTTGAGATGTTGGCAATAATGTCAACATCTAAAGAGAAAGATTATCTTTTCTATAAAGACAACTGTATAGAATTTAACTTAGTAGCTTATCTATATAAATTAGATTTTTAGGCTGAATATTAATTACAAAGTTAATTGAGTTCAAAATTTATCGAACAAACTTTTTTATTTTTGATTGTGAGCGAAGAATATTTAAGTGCAAGATTTTATGAAAGGTGGTAAATGCGCAAATTAGAGTTAGCAACAATTTGGGAGTATGGTCAGTTCTGGCAACTCCAAAGGGGAGAATGTACTTTCATTCATTGATGTACACGTGTATCGTCTATCCTTCACCGACTTTACTGCGAAATCGTTCATCTCGCTTGCGCACATTATAAGGTACGGACCGGCATGCTATTATTTGTTTATTTTTACTTCAATGCGGATTACCTGGTTTTCAAGTGACTTTTACATGGATCATAACTGACTTCAAAAAAAGGAGTTCTCGAATAACGTAGAATAGCTTGCCCTAGTTTTTTCTTTCGTACATATAGAGCTAATGACGCAGTCAATGAACGAGTTTGAAGGAATTGTTTGATTTGGCCTTGAGCTAAAGTTATTGTATATTTTTTATTTTTTGTAGTAACAATATTTATTTACACATGAAAATTAAAAAATAAAAACATCATAAACTTAGAGCCTACTTATATAAAACAAAAATGTAAAAATTAAAACAGAAAATTTTGATCGTGTGGTAGGGTGCCAAGAACACTGGCTGCATTCCCGCGTTGAACAGCCAAAGATAATCTTTGGGCGAGGAACGAGCCAGCCTTCTTGTCCCCAGTGGCCTCACATAAAAGAGTTGAAATTTTTTTAATAAATGATTTTTTAGTCGATCCCCATGGTCCCATAGTCTCAAAACCAAGCGGCGTAAATATGTAATCACCTGAAAGTATTTCATATTTGCGTCGCTTGATTTTTTCAGCAGCCTCCGCAGCAGCCCCAGCCTTGCTCTTGGTTCCGTTGAGGTGAGAGGGGGCTATCGTGTCGACACAAGTTGCATCCCACACGAGCGCTCGTCCCCGCTCCCAGGGTACCAAGGTCATACCATCTGGCCTCTTGCCGTCGTCTCGTGCCAAACCGGGTGGTTCTAATACGCTGGGCACGTTGATGGTGGCAAGTGCCCGCCTCACGGTATGATTTAGTGAGCCATGGCGGAAGAACCTGCCTGCACTTCTTTGACATGAGAGACCATGGTGACCGTGTTGATCAACAGCGCTGCCACATGTGCAGCGATGGGGCTCGCAAAGACGGGTGCCGAGTCTGAGCCCAATTGCCACCCGAAAAGAGTGGTTGTCAAACAATGTCCCGATAGTTTGGGAAGGAATGGCATATAGCCATTGTCCAGATTCCCACTCAGAGACTGCTAGAAGGCGGGCATGGTCACGGTCACTGATTGAATTTTGAAGCAAATTCTTGAAAATTTTATTTACCAATGGCAAGTCCCACAGTTTTTGTTGATGAGTTTCCTGTGGGATGTCATCATTGGGGCATAAAATTTTCCAGGCTATAATCGCCTCCTCACTGTAATGAATTTTTGCTGAAGCTGATTTTATTATTTGTCCGCATAAGTCCGAAACACTGTGTATGGAGGACAAAAAAGCCGGTAAAGCTACACTGGAAATTTTGCGGATGCCAATGCCACCAAATCTAATGGGTAAACACGCTTGGGTCCACGAAGAATTGTCTAAAGATAAATTTAGAATTTTTTCCAGGGCTTCTTTTAAAATGGCATCCATGTCATCTAAAAGATCACGTTGAGTCCAGATTGGGCTTGCCCTTATTATATATGTTCCTTAAAGTTATTGTTGATTCTGTGGCGATCGCCACAGCTATTTGACGTCACGAATAACCTAAATTGAATACTCGTGTATTGAATTAATAAGTAAATTTAAAAAATCAACCTGACAGACGAATTGAATTTTAAATAAAAGTTATATTTTTTTTCTCGATATCATTAGTATCATAACCTATTAGCGATTTTAAAAAAGTCTTGGAAAAAATGTAGTCAAAATTGTCATAGTCGTAAATGGTCATACGAAATGAAAAATGATAAAAACCTAAAAATCATTACGTTACAAGTTTCCTAATGTTCCTTTCTTTTAAATAATCTTTTTCACAAAATGGCGTCTAGTTGCTGCCATATTGGATTTTTATTAATATCATGCTTTATAAACACAAATGACGCAGAAATTTGTTCTGCCTCATTATAATTAAAAAAAAACGAATTTATACCCTCTAAACGTCGGTTACAAAAGGGGATTCAGTAACAAACATCCATTCATCTAAAGTTTAGATGAATGGATGTTTATTAGATTCTAAACTTTCGCATTTATACTTAGTACCTAGGCGACTGAACTTCGTTAGTTTTAGTACTACAAAAATCGACGAGATGGCAGTATCGAGAGAGAGAGAGAGCAGATGGAGAGTATTCAATTTACTACAAAAACCGTTATTTTTTGTAAAAATATGCGATTTTGCAAGAAATACAATTAAACAGGTAAATTATTTTAGAAATTTGTTTCCGAGATACACGAAATATATACAAGAACGAGCACGTTTAAAGGTTAGGATTAGATGGATACGATTTTACACAAGAATCATCAACTACCTGTCTCCCTCCCACTCTACCGGTGACGTAGTCTTGACTGTTGTCTATAACCACGTAGTCTTCATAGTTTTCTGCCTTTTCCTCCGTGATCTCTTTTAGCCGGACGCAGGTCTTCCGCTTGAGAATGCTGTTAACTTCTTCAATTCGCTGTCTAAGATTGTCTGTGTCATCTGTTAATTTAAATATTTAGTTATTTAGTCTAAGATTATGTTCATTAAGGTTTTTATCGAAATCTATTTGTTTATTTCTTCGCTCGCGTTAATGTTGATTTTGTCAACCAATTCCTGTTTCATACAAAGTTTACCACAGACCCTATAAGTTTTTAACCGAGAAAAAGTAATCTACATATAGCGAGAAACAGTTATCTATCTCTATATCAATATTCATCTAAGGTTTAGGCGTCAAACCGTATGAAACAAAGTGACTTTCGCATTTATGATGTTACCAACTACCGCCCCGTGGTTTCACCCACGTAGTTCCCGCTCCCGTGAGAATCCTTACCAGACTCTAATGTTCCCACTGCAGACTCTCAATAATTGAGAGTGAATGAGCTTTGATCTACCACGGGAGCCCAATCCGGATTGGTAGATGTCACATGTCTTCGAATATTTCTAAGACATGCCGGTTTCCTCGCGATGTTTTCCGTCGCCGTTTCGATAACGTGGTATTGCGCACATAAATTTTATCAAGTGAAAAACTCATTGGTGCACTTGTTGGTTTCAACCAGCGACCTTCAGATTGTAAGTCGGCGTCTATGCCCATGGGAATACGGGGATAAAATATAGCGTAAAACAACTCACAGGTTGTGTCTTCTTGTATTATATATGGGACAAGTCCACCTGGCCATTTTCTCTCCTTGTAGAATTCCTCGTTTGCTGTAGAAAGTTTTACCACCTTCGGGACGAACCTCTGCTGATCTTGTCTTGGCCTTTTCGAAGTGTATCTTTAGAAAGAAAGAAATAGTTTATTGCATTTTGTAAGAAGGACGTTGCTAGGAATTCCAAAGGAGGTTTTTTATGTTATTATGTGACGGAACGAGCTGAGGGCCCAACTGGTGGTAAGTGGCGACCCTCGCCCATGACAACAGTAATGCGTGCAACTCAGTATGAGACCCAAATCTTCACTGAGTGGCATTCATCCTGCTGCGTCCGTCACCCGAGACGGGGATGATACGTCTCATGCGCATGTGATTTCACAGGTACCCACACCCTACCACGGGAACAGTAATGCAGATCTTGGCCGCAGATTCCAGGTGTGGTGGAACACTAAGAACTAACTTGGCACAAGTTCTACTGCTACTCAATCGATCGATCAAGGTTATCGATTCCACTGCATATATTTTGTTTGTTTGTTTGTGTGTTTCTTACCTCAGAACTCGATCATTTATCAACTGGAAAGCGAATTCCCGGCGTGTGCTACTAAGCTAAAAAGAGAAATACATTTTGTGCCTAATGCATTGTTTTAGTGGTCTAAAACCATCTTCGCAGTGCCTTCCTAATGAAACCGGTTTGGGGCACATCGGTTGGATGATTTCAAAATCTTTAGCGGTCATAGCTAGAAACATATTATATATTTTTATATATTAAGGATTAAGAATTTTTTTTTTATGCTTTTATGTACGTCCCTTAACTTTGGTTCTTAAATCAAAATAACTGGAAAAATATCACCCAAGTAAACGAAATTGCGTAATTTGCTTTCCTGTGACTTGTTCTTCGCCCGTTTTATACCGATTTGGGTGTGTGTTATTTTAAATGTTACTGTTGCAGCGTCTGCAGTGGAGACAGCCAGCCCTGTACACGTACCGATTGTCATTTTCATTTCTTCCATCATCTTCATTTTCTGTTTGCACAATCTCTTTCCTCTTCTGATTTCTCTTCATCCCCCTGAGGAAATAAGGGATGAAAGTATGAAAGTCTTTTTTTTTCGATTTTTTTTAGATATATATTAAGGATTAAGATTTTTTTTTATGGTATCAGATTAGTCCCATAATTTTTTTAATAAAGCGCTACTATAGTTTGGTTCTTAAATCATAATAACTAGCGTAATTTACTTTCCTGTGACTTTTTCTTCGCCCGGATTATACCAATTTGGGTGTGTCTTATTTTAAATGTTACTGTGGCAGTTTCTATAGTGGAGACCCAGCCAGCCCTGTACACATACCGATTGTCATTTTCATTGATTCCATCATCTTCATTTTCATTTCTTCCATCATCTTCATTTTCATTTCTTCCATCATCCTCATTTTCTGTTTGCACAATCTCTTTCCTCTTCTGATTTCTCTTCATTCCCCTGAGGAAATAAAGGATGAAAATATTAGTCTTTTTTTTTCGATTTTTTTTTTTAGATATATATTAAGGATTAAGATTTATTTTTATGTTATCGGATTGGTCCCATACAATTTTTATTATTGGGTGTGTGAATATGACTCCGCCCTTTCTCAACAGATGTCGTTTTTAGTATTGTTTACGTGTACTAATAAATGACCATACTTGTATTCGATAGTACTGAATGTCAGCTATCTAACGCATTTTATGATATTTGGTTGAAGTGTAAGCAACAATTGTTTTCACCTTTTCGAAAATGTCGGTTTTTATTCCAAATAAACGTCATTTGCGGGAAGTGTTATTACATTATTTTATTGCGAAGAAAACTGCAGCGGAAACTTATCGTTTGCTTGTGGAGATTTATGGTGAGCATGCTCCGTCTAATACAACTTGCAAGGAATGGTTTCGACGATTTCAAAATAACGATTTTAGTACTGAGGATAAAGAACATGGAAAACCACCAAAAAAATTTGAAGATGCTGAATTGGAAGCATTATTGGCGGAAGATTCTTGCCAAACTCAATCAGAATTAGCTGCAGCATTAAATGTTGATCGTTCAACTGTTGCAAAGCGTTTACAAATGATGGGAATGATTCAAAAAGCCGGTGACTGGGTTCCACATGATTTAAAAGAAAGAGACATGGAACGTCGGAAAACCATTTGTGAAATGCTGCTTCAAAGACAGCAAAGAAAAGGATTTTTGCATCGGATAGTCACAGGAGACGAAAAATGGATACACTACGAAAATCCTAAACGCAAAAAAGCTTGGGTGAAACCAGGCGAACCAGGCCCATCACAGCCAAAAATAAATATTCACTGTGCCAAGGTCATGCTCTGTATTTGGTGGGATCAGAAAGGTATTGTATATTATGAGTTGCTCAAACCCTCTGAAACTATTAATGGAGAAGTTTACCGACGACAACTAATGCGTTTGAAGCGAGCCATAGAAGAAAAACGACCAGAATGGGTGAATAGACATAACAAATTAGTTCTTCAGCATGACAATGCCAAACCGCATACCGCAGAAGTCGTAAAAAGATATTTAGAGGGACAGGACTGGGAAGTGTTACCCCACCCGCCATATTCACCAGACATAGCTCCTTCGGATTACCACCTATTCCGGACGATGCAGACAGACCTTACTGGAGAAAAGTTTACTTCATGTGAAAGTATCAAAATTTGGATTGACAACTGGATAAGCTCAAAAGACCAGGACTTCTTCCAGCAAGGAATACGAAAACTACCTGAACGATGGGCGAAGGTTGTAGCTGCTGATGGAGCATACTTTCAATAATTTTTTTTTTAATTTTGTAAGCGAACAAATGTGTTTTATTTTGACAAAAAGGGGCGGAGTCATATTCACACACCAAAGCGCTTCTATAGTTAGGTTCTTAAATCAAAACAACTGCAAAAATATCACATAAGTAAACGTAATTGCGTAATTTGCTTTCCTGTGACTTGTTCTTCGCCCGTTGTATACCAATTTGGGTGTGTCTTATTTTAAATGTTACTGTGGCAGTGTCTATAATGGAGACCCAGCCAGCCCTGTACACATACCGATTGTCATTTTCATTTCTTCCATCATCTTCATTTTCATTTCTTCCATCATCTTCATTTTCTGTTTGCACAATCTCTTTCCTCTTCTGATTTCTCTTCATCCCCCTGAGGAAATAAGGGATGAAAGTATTAAAGTCTTTTTTTTCGATTTTTTTAGATATATATTAAGGATTAAGAATTTTTTTATGCTATCGGATTGGTCCCATAAAATTTTTAATAAAGCGCTACTATAGTTTGGTTCTTAAATCATAATAACTAGCGTAATTTACTTTCCTGTGACTTTTTCTTCGCCCGGATTATACCAATTTGGGTGTGTCTTATTTTAAATGTTACTGTGGCAGTGTCTGCAGTGGAGACCCAGCCAGCCCTGTACACATACCGATTGTCATTTTCATTGATTCCATCATCTTCATTTTCATTGATTCCATCATCTTCATTTTCTGTTTGCACAATCTCTTTCCTCTTCTGATTTCTCTTCATCCCCCTGAGGAAATAAGGGATGAAAATATTAAAGTCTTTTTTTTAGATATATAATATATTAAGGATTAACATTTTTTTTATGCTATCGGATTGGTCCCGTAAAATTTTTATTAAAAGCGCTTCTATAGTTTGGTTCTTAAATCAAAATAACTGGAAAAATATCACCTAAGTAAACGAAATTGCTTTATTTGCTTTCCTGTGACTTTTTCTTCGCCCGTTGTATACCGATTTGGGTGTGCGTTATTTTAAATGTTACTGTTGCAACGTCTCCAGTGGAGACTCAGCCAGCCCTGTACACATACCGATTTTCATTTTCATTGATTCCATCATCTTCATTTTCATTTCTTCCATCATCTTCATTTTCTGTTTCCACAATCTCTTTCCTCTTCTGATTTCTCTTCATTCCCCTGAGGAAATAAAGGATGAAAATATTAGTCTTTTTTTTTCGATTTTTTTTTAGATATATATTAAGGATTAAGATTTTTTTTATGCTATCAGATTAGTCCCATAAATTTTTTAATAAAGCGCTACTATAGTTTGGTTCTAGCGTAATTTACTTTCCTGTGACTTTTTCTTCGCCCGTTGTATACCGATTTGGGTCTGTGTTATTTTAAATGTTACTGTTGCAGCGTCTGCAGTGGAGACTCAGCCAGCCCTGTACACATACCGATTGTCATTTTCATTCATTCCATCATCTTCATTTTCATTTCTTCCATCATCTTCATTTTCTATTTCCTCGATCTCTTTCCTCTTCCGATTTCTCTTCATCCCCCTGAGGAAGCAAGGGATGAAAGTATTCAAGTATTTTTTTAGATAAGTCATTTGTTTTGGATAACAAATGATTTTACAAACACTGAGTCGAGTAATATTGTAAGTTTAAAGTTCACAAAAATATCTGCCCAGCGGCCTCTGCACTCGCATTGCTATGTTTAGATAAAAGGGTATAGGTGTCGGTGCAATGAAATGCGCATGAGATATTACCTCGTCTCGTCTCCCCGTTGTGGTGATACGCACAACGGGGTGCGACTTGGGTCTACCCATACATCTGTCGGGAAGACCTATGTAAAAATATTAAATAAAACGCTTCCAAGCTCTTACATCCTTACACACGTTGTTGGCAGCACTATTGCAGCGTCTACTGTGGACATACCGTTTACATACACATACCGTTTTTCGTTTGTTCCATCATCTTGATCTTCCATAATCACTTTTTTTTTCCGATTTCTGTTTATATCTCTGGTGGTGGGTCTCTCTTCCGTGGTTCTCCTAGAGCGTTTCCATTTCCTAGGTCTCTCATCCTCTATAGACACACTAGAGTCATCTTCGATCCGGGCCCTGGAAAATTGATCTCAGGGAAGAATTACTAGTCGTGTATTTCTTTTCAAGTCCCGGCAAAAAAGAGGAGTGTTGTGTTTGTGGTGTGTATCTGTGTATCTATGGCATTGTAACTCTCAAACGAATTGATGAACGAATTGATTTCTTCCCTTCGAGTTGGTCGGTTAAGGTTGTAACAGACGTAAACTTAACAAATAAGATTAGCTTAAACATTAAGACTGACTGTAATTTCACATATCTGTGTGCATGTAACGTGCAGGAGCTCCTGTGACACGTTATATTCTCATGAATATGTTTACTTGTGTGTTAAATTTAACGTGTCAAAATCATACTTGACATGTAAAGGAATAAATGAGTTTGAGTTTTGAGTTTTGAGGCGGTTTTTTTCTGTTTAAAAGATGGTTCTTAGTTATAGTTCAGGCGTTTGTTGTTCCAATACATTGCCATTACCCAATGTGGGGGCTTTTGCACTTTTGTTAATTGAACTTGTATTATGAATATACTGTTGATGGGATTTCAACATTAACAGATTATTCCGTATCAGCCTCTAATGTTCCCACTGCGGGGACAGTGACCTTCTCTCCAATGAGCTTTGATCTACCACGGGACCCCGTGGTATCTATCTATCCGGATTGGTAGATGTCACGTGTCTTCGAATTTTTGATTCTAGGACATGCCAGTTTCCTCGCGGTGTTTTCCTTCGCCGTTTCGAGAACGCGGCGTATAATTTTTTCAAGTGCAAAGCTCATTCATTGTTTTGTGGTCTTAAACCAACACCCTTCAGATTGCGTCTGAATCTGGGCCTCTAATGTAAACTCAAAACATTTATCGCTTTCAAATGGTTGTTAAATTTAAGTATAATAAGGTGCCTATTGGGACCTTATTATACTTAAATTTAACCCTTACTTTGATACCAGCTTCAACATTTTCTTCACCTATTTTTCGGAATTTCTATTCCGAAAAATAGGTGAATGTCTTCTGACAGGGTTTTTCTTCAAATACAATTAACATGAACCCATCTTTTTTAGGGTTCCGTACCCCAAGGGTAAAACGGGACTCTATTGCTAAAACTCCGTTGTCCGTCTGTCTGTCCATCTATCACGGCATGAACCGTGATAGTTAGAGTTTAAATTTTCACAGATGATGTATTTCTGTGGCCGCTATAACAACAAATGCGAAAAACCAGAATAAAATAAATGTTTAAGCGGGCTCTCATACAAAACTTGATTTTTATCTTTTGTTTTTTAGTCGACTCGCACCTGGCCGGTTTTTTAAGTCAGTTATGAACTCTTTGTAGCTGTTTTAAGACCGCCGAATGATTCTTTAACGATCGTTCGCTACCGCTACTCTTAAATCGACTTCCAAAGGTTATCGATTTGGTTGGTCTTTTTCATATCTGTGACCTCGAAACTCCGTCTTTTACCCCCCGATTCGGAAAATTCACTTTTTATTTAAATGAAAATTTTCAACAATAAAAAAATACAGCCGATAATAACCTCCACAGTTAGTTGCAAACTGACAGTTGTGTTTTTCGTAAGTCACTAAAATATACCTACCTAATTCACCTTTTCGGGAAAAAGTTTCCTATATGTAAATCCAATTCCATCGGCCATATTGAGGCGTGAAGAAGTAACAAACATGCATTAGATAACCAACAAACTATTTATTTATAAATTAGTATGATGATTTGCTGTAGGAAAATTATAGCTCATTTATTCGTGGAAGAACAATAACAGCCCCACACCGTCTATTGTATATTTTTAGGCTACCCTACTTTGGGATAAAATCGTGAATCTACGTAAAATATAATGAAAAACAAGAGTTTAGAGACCCAGAAGATTTATTTTTGATTCCTTACCTATCTCTGTTGCTTTGTGATCTCCGCACCGCTTGGTACCGGTTCATACCTGGTAAAGAAGTCTTTGATCTCAGCGCAGGATTTTCTTTATCATCTTTTTCTTCTATTTTATCCTGTACCTCATCATTTTTACCTCCGGCCTTATCCTGACTTTTTATTTTCTCTTCCAAATCACTCCCTTTCTTGTCTACGTTAATTTCTTTCTCACCCTGGTCATGATTGTCATTTTTGAGGGTTTCATTTTCATTTGTAACACTCTCTGTTTTTTCTTTTGAATTATCTGTTTCTCTTTTCCTTCTCATAGCTTCTGAAGTTGTTTCTGTGTCATTTCTGGCTCTAGCGTAAATATTCTTTTTTTCCCGGTAATATCGCGTAGGTTGCACGATTATGGGTCTATGATTTGTTGAATATTTCACTGGTCCAAAATGTGTAGATCTATATGATTGTCTGCATCTATCACTGCCGTCGTTCCACGAGCATCTAGCTCTCTGATAGATTTCTATAGATTGTGATTCTTCACAGAATTTTGTTAAATTTCCTACGGCGTTTTCAACCATTCCTCGGGCATAGTTGGCTATAAATTCTATTATGCCTAGAACATCGGAATCTGATTTAATTTCGTCATCAGCGCTTCTCAAAATTGCTTGTTTGTTGTTACAGTATTTTTCTCTTGCATTTTTAAGAGCTAAAGCGGAAACTTTGTTGACTTGATCTACAATTTCTTGAACAGAACTCTCTATACCTAATTCTTTTAAAGTATTGCTAACGTCAGATGCGTTTGGAGGTGGTTTAATGTCAGGGTTTATTCGCAAATTTTGAGTTACTTCATCTAAATCTCTTTTCTTTCTGTGTAACTTAGAAGAAATGTGTCGTTTTTCTCTAATTTCCGACTTTCCTATTACATCTCTTTTTCTCCTGTATTGTTCTTTAACAGTTGAATGGTACTCAATATCGATGTCTCTCTTCCGCCTTGCGACTCCCGGGTAGGACTGGCAGAGATCAATCTTCTCCTGTCGGTCTCTCGCTCTACATTCTGCACCATATACTATTTCTATCTTTCGCAGATCCGTACTGGTGAGTCCTACGCGGTTTTGTTTTACGGTCGGGTCCTAAAATTTGTCATTATAATTAAATTGGTCAAAAATATAACTTCGATTGCGTATTTTATTGTAGTTTAATATATAATTATGTTTGGTTCATATAACGTACGTACGCAGTGCAATAAGATAACTATTGCTTCGCATTGAACGTGTTGTTTGCTTGCGAAGTGGAAATTTGTTTACGATTTTTATTGTTTGTTTTCGTTTAATTCTTTAATTGTGATTTTGAATCTTCTAACCTTTTGGACCGAAAGGCATGCTAAAATTCTATCTCAGCGTCTCTGGAGACATATGCATGTCCTAGAATTTTAATTGAGACACGAAAGTGGTTTTCGTAGTACCTACTGCCTTTTGATCTGTGGGTTCTAATCCCACAGGACATGCTTAGTGTGACAACCACATAGAACAAACATCTATGTTTGTTCTATGTCTGGGTGTTAACATGTATTATGTAAGTATTTTTACAAAAAAAACAATAGAAAACAGTATCAGTGATTTGCCTTTCGGCTATGCAGTTTGGGGCTGAATAGCGCTGTGTGAAATACACAATAGATCAACCATAGATGTTTGTTTTATGCCTGGGTGTTAACATTAGGTGTTGTATATTTACATAAAACAATAGAAAACAGTATCAGCGATTTGGTTTTCAGCTATGCAGTTTGGGGCTGAATAGCGCTTTGTGAAATAACCATGAATATTTACTAATCTGTGAACGAATACTGGCATTATTAAAGGGTTACTCCCAGAGGGAGCCAATCCCACGAAATCCTTCCCGGAGGGCCACGATTCCAAAGTATCTCTCTAGCTTGCTGTCGTCTGACATGCGGAGAATGTTGTGCAAGCCTTTAATTGGCACACATTCTATACAATGTTATTATAATTTTTTTGTTAATCCTATATCTATTGTGTGTGCTGTTGGCGTTGCCTTAATAAATAAATAAATAAGTCGATCAAAAGAACCATAATATTCAGGGCGTGAGGTACCTTGAACAAAATAGTCCTATGTCCGTTCCTGCTGAAGTCTCGGGTGCCGAAATGTGTGACGCTATTCACGTCGTACGAGAGTGCGTTGAGCTCAATCGGCAAGAAGGAGTCGCGAGTGAACAGTTCCGAGGCACCTGAGTGAGAACGAATGATAAATGGATTGAATATATAAATGGGTAAACAAGTTCCGTTATTGAACACTCGCCAATTTTTAATGTACTATAAAGATGATTATGTTGTTGATGAGTACCCACAGAGTCCCTACACGTGTCTCCCGGGTGGCGTGAAAGGAGCAACTTAAAGTAGCAGTATTTATGTTGCTTAAAAAAACTACAATATTTGTGTGCTTACCAGCATTTTACCAATCCTTAATGTTCATACTGTAGGATCACAAACAGCCTACTCTCATAAGCGAGAACATACTTTACCTTACTATGGGACCTGACCTTGAATAATGGGTTTCACGATATTCACCAAAAACGTAAAGCGCCTTACAATTTTAATTTTAAGTCACAAGTGTTAATTGCTTACATACTTTTTTCAGGCGCCTTTATTTGTGCACCTCTGTATTTGAACTTGCTTCGTTTATGGCTATGTATGTACTATATACTATTAATACATAATATATAGCGATCCTTGACGATTACTTAACTTCTTTTATTCGCCACGAACTCTTTATCGCTCAACAATATTTCTGAACCCAAGTTACCATCTATAGAATTTAATAGAAATACATCGTTTGTTCCTGTTCTGTCACTTTCGACAGATAAAAAAACTCTTAAACAGTAATACAATAAAACGAAGGGTAAACAAACAAATTGTGTCATTTTACTAGATCAATACATTATGTAACATACATTAATCAAACAAAAGGTAATAAATTGATGCAGATAATATTTTGACATATCAATGTGTGGCGTTTCTGAACGCAATTTTGGTCTGTCAAAATTATGGTCTCTCATTGGCTGCCAAAGATTACGAGAGGGAATTTCCCGGGGATGTCAAGGAGAAAAATATCATAGGCCAGACTGGTGACAAGATGTTAACTCAGGACAAATATTATTTATCAAATATTACTTTGACTTCTGGAAAGTTATCATCGAACAAAAGCAAAGAGGTAGAGGTTACATTATTCAGTGTTATCGCAGATAGTGGGATAGAATACTTTTGTCATCTGCTGTGTATGATTTACGACAAAATTCCTTACATACTTTAAAATAGTCTGCGGTTTTTAAAGTGTAAACACGAAGTCTGTGTTAATCCAGGATATAAGGTTTCCTTTTACCAAATTTCATCCAAATCGTTGAGCCGTTTACATACATAATTTCGCCTTTATAATATAAGTGTGATTGTGAATATTTGTGTACCGTAGGTACAGGGAAGTGAGAGAACTTTTCGTAACGTTTGTAACCTAGATATGCGGGATTGAAGCAATTTATTATTTCGCGTATGTCGGAAACGGCTCTAACTATTTGGATGAATTTGTTTAGATAGGGTTTTGCTGTTAAACTTTACCTGTATAATTGTATTTCATGGAAAAACGCAATGTTTTTTTTTTCAAAATTTTAATTTTACCAACAAAACATCAGTTATATTTGATGATTTTATGATTTACAAATTGATGATGTCATCACAATAACACTTTATGCAAATGACACAAAGATAAAACAGGCTCGGCTGAAGGCTCAGACGGAGGCATTCCCGCCGCCCCAGCAATGTCAAGATGCGTATACTTCACATTCTTGTCTTCCAGTCCTCCCACCTTGATAAGGAACCCCGCGGCAAGCTGATGGTTCCTACACTTTGCGTCCATATCTAACTGCACCAAATCGTCACCCTTCGCTTTGCCGTTATTCACAGCCAAATCTTCAGATCGGATGGTTGAAATTTCGACACCTTCAGACATTCTGGAAGCGCTGAACTGCAGTCTGCTGGAATGGTTTGTCGCTTTGGCGCTGTGGTTATCCATTGCAGCTGTGTAGTTACCGTAGCAAGCTCTTGCGTGTCCGGTCAATGTAGCTATAGTGTAGATATGAGGATTCAGCTCTTTTGCAGCAAGCTCGGATGCTTTGAAGAGTGCGTCAGCCATAGCCAGTCGGCCTTCAGCATCAGTGTTTGCTACACGCACAGTTTTGCCACTTTTCGATAGCAAAAGTTCATCTGCCACGTAAGAGTTTGAACCTATAGAATTTCTGCAGAGACACAGTACTCCGATCACCTTCAAATGTGGTGGTTTCATGATTGAGCAGGCTTTGAGGAAGCCAGCTACTGCCGCTGCCCCGCACTTATCTCTGGACATGCCTGCCATTCTCCCAGAGATCTTGATATCAGCACCGCCCGTATCATAAGTTACACCTTTTCCAACAAAAAGAAGAGTTTCTGTTATTCTTGCAACGTCCGAAGGTTTGTACTCGATTTCCACCACTCTTGGCTTATGACGATCTACGTGAGTCGACGCTCTGGATACAGCCGCTAGAAGAGGGTAATCGTCTTCTATAACCTTTTCATCATCGATGACGTTTACAGTTATATTGCTGTCGCCTTGAAATGATTCCATCACGTAGTCCACTATCCTAGCGGGTGCCATTCTCTCGGGATCCCCGCCAGCTATGTCCCTGGTAAAAGATCTAGCTCTTTCTAATGCTATCGCATTTCTGACGACCTTTTCGAAATCTTCCGACCTTTTCTCTTCAGCGAAGAGACCGATCTTGATAAAATTCTTTGGGTTTACTCGTTCTCTGAATTGCAGTGGGACGTACAAAGCCTCGAATGCTCCAAGAATGCTAACCAACTGCCCATCAGGGAAAGATACAACATTTTGTACGACTAGCAATGGTTTCTTAGCACCGGAATCTAGCGCTCTTGTCATTCCTTTATAAGCTGCGTCTTTTGCTACTTTTGCGTCATGGTACGGAGTTATGTTCCCAGTGGGAGAAAGGATCAGTTTTCCACCCGAAACATAGTCACAGTTCCATACAGTAGCAACTTTATGGATTTGTTTATCAAGTTTGGCAATGTTTTCTATGAAACTGCCTATGTGACTTGGAAGTGGTACCTTAAACTCTTCAGGATATATGATGAGGATAACAGAATCATAATCGTTGGACTGTAGATTTGTTTCTATGAATATATTATCGTACAATTTCAAATCTTGTATACCTCCCATGTTTTCTTACCGGGCACGGTGAGAGGGTTTTAGAATTATCCAAATATCTTCCTTGCAGATGATCTGTTTGTATCAGAAGTGATTTTTCTAGAATATACTTTTGTTATCAATCGTGCGAAGTCTACAATACTCCAAACACAACTGTCTGATATCGCGGACAATTTGTTTTGTAATCATGTAATTTATTTAATTTATCAGTATCACCTTATCAGGGGATTTATTATTTGTTATTTATACGCATGGGCGTCGTCAAGGGGGGGCAGGGAGGGGCATTTCCCCCTCTAGAACATCGACCATTTTTTTTTACTTTTACACTCATGCACTAGGATTCTCTGTGTCACAGATGGCGTGGACAAACACATAAACACAATACAAACATAAAAGACTCGAGAACAAATTTCATGCTCACCACATGCCCCAGCTAGGAATCGAACGCAGGACCCCTTGCTTCGAAGGCAGGGCTTATACCAACTAAGCCATAGAACATGTACCTTCCAATTTCTCCAAGTAAGTCTGACAGGACGAAACTTCATTTTTTTTTATGTAAGTAATAGTAATAGTGATTTTCGAGACCACATAATTTTTTTGTAAAAATTTTTATTTTTTTATTTTAACCGATTTCGAAAAGGAAGTGGTTATCAATTCGGATGTTTTATAATATATATATTTTTTTATGTTTGTTCACCGATTTCGCCGCCATTTATCGAAAAATTTGGATTCTTTTTTTCTTTTTTTCCTTAGAAGATATGCTTTGAAATGGTCCCATAGAATTTCTATCAAAATCGGTTCAATAGTTTGGTTGTTAAATCAAAATAACTGGAATAATATGTCATCCAAGTAAACGACATCGCGTATTTTGCTACTTTGAAAGTATTGAAGTCGTTTTTTTTTAAATAAGAACTTATTTTGTTTCTTTTTTTTTTTTCTGTAAGTGACGGAACGAGCTGAGGTAACCTGGTGGTAAGTGGCGACCCCCGCCCTTGACAACAGTAATGCGACTCAGTATAATATTTGGATCTTACACTGAGTCGTCATCCTGCTGCGTCCATCACCCGAGACGGGGATGGTACGTCTCATGCGCTTGTGATGTTATGTTCTGATTCGAATGTTTTAGTTCTGGGGGGATCTTGTCCCCCCTAGGATATCGGCCGCCTAAGCTCATAAGCAGATAATATTCAATATCTACTGACAACATCTATGTATGATTCGTTAACTTATATACTACAATGCTACCACTTAAAGACCCCTTAAAAAAAATTAAAAACTTTTAATTTTTAACACACTCTTACTCCTGCACTATAATAATTCCCTGTGTCCCAGATGGTATGGACACACAGACACAAAACAAACACCCAAGACCCGAGAAGAAACTTAATGCTCTACTCTCAGTGTGTTGAGTACGAAGTAAGCCACGGAGCGTCTTAACGCTTTTAGAGAAAAGATGTTTTAACTCTTTTTTTGCAACAGAGTTAAAACATCTTATATATCATATCGGTTTATTAGGTGACAATAAAAAAAATTTAAAAAAAACTGACTTCGATACTTGCTACTACGCACGGTAGAGAGTACGCCCTAAAATGTCCATTTTCAGATGTCTTCAGATGTCTTGAGAATGATCTATGTTTCTCTATGTCAATCGATTATACAATATTGTGTCTCCGTGTGGGGTAGCGCAGGAAAGAGTTACCTTATACAGCTTGAGAGAGCTCAGCGTGCTTTGATCAAAGTTACACTACATAAACCAATGCGATATCCTACTGATGACTTGTACAGAGACTTTAAAGTACTGCGAGTTAGGCAGCTCTTTATTTTGATAGCTACTGTCAAAACACATAGAGGTATTGGGTCCCGAGACGATTACAAGGAGCTTGTGGAAAGACGGGCATACCGAGTGCCACTTCCATGCATAAAGTCCCAAATGGCCAGGCGAAGTCCATCTTTCTCTTTACCCCATACCTATAACAATGTCATAAAATCTTGTGATATTAAAAACTGCACCACTTTTGTTTGTAAGCGCAAAGTGCGCGACTGGCTACTTACACTTACCTATTGTCAAACTGAAGACCTTGTTTAAGTTATAGGCTAGCTATCTATTAAGTAATATTCAATCTAGTTAAAATAAAAACTACTCAATCATTCATCCCATCTCTCCCATTCAATACCCGCATGAATACATCACACACCCATACTCACACAAATACACACACACACACTCTCTCTCTCTCACACACACACACACACACACACACACACATACACACACACTCAAACGCACACACACAACTCACACACACATATGACGCTCTTAATTTGTAATAACTATAATATCATTAACATCCCTTTTCTTTTTTCTGTTTTTTTCTATCATTTATGTAATTTTGTGTACCCTAATTGTAGTCTTTTGTATAAACCTAGGATAATTTGCCTCGCAATTATTAATTTAAATGTGTAATAAGTCCAGTGTCTACAACCTCGTACTCTGAGTCCCAAGACACAAGCTTTTAACGAGCTTAGTTTGGGATTCTCTGTTAACATACTGTGTTAGATCCTATTTTTTGGCAAATAAATTATTCTATTCTATTCTATTCTATTCTATTTTAAAATACAAACATCCAAATCGATATACAACGGGCGAAGAAAACAGTCACAGGAAAGCAATTTCGTTTACTTGGATGATATATTTTTTCTAGTTATTTTAATTTAACTACCATACTATTAAACCGAATAGTACTGCGTTCAAGCGCACCAATAACTTACTCCATACAAACTAGCGCCATCTCTGAGAACTACTGAGAAGCGCTTGGAACCCAGTCGACATTATCCACTGAGTGCGTTCGTATACATAAGTTGCATATACGTTATTTATTAGGAGTCTCCAGGGTTGCCACTGCAAAATTATAGGTTGCCATCGCTCACCGGATTCAACATTCTCCAGCAGTATGTCGATGTAGTTGTCTCTGTCGATGTGGTTATGCTCGAAGGGGAATCCCAGCAAACGCATTAAAATCGCGTCTATCTCTGGGCTCTGGAGGCATTTGTAGCCGAGTGTTATACGCTACAAAAAACAATTGATTATTAATGACTGATTTCAATAACGAAAAACAGACTTTTAAATAATCTAAGGCAAAAATCTTTATTTCCGCTAAATTCTTAAAAATTATTCGGAAACAGCAATTAAGTTTTTTTTATATACAGGTTACCTTCATACCTACCTACAAGATCATGCGTAAAAACTAAGTTCAAGCTATCCTCCCTCCATGGGGCTAGCTTCCACGGGGTTTTACTAATCGTTAGACTAACTTGTTTATCCACAAATTAAACTTACATGTGGTTCAAACACAGATTTAGGCCGTGTGTCAAAAACGCATCGCCGAACGCCGCGCTCGTTTTCGAACACCAGCACGTGTTCGTTCACTGTCGGCGGTGTCATGACAGGAGCGAACTTTAGACATGTCACGAACGCGAATCTCGACAACGCTGTCAGAATTGCCAGAGCCTGTTCGTTATCTAGATAATTAAAAAAAAAAAAGTTTATTGTTGCGGTGTATTTGCATAATTTTCTTGTACAGACCTATTGCAGTGTATACGTTTATTGACGTTAATACATATATATATACATATAAAGGTCGGTCCTAATTTATGGATGTAGCAGATACTTTTTTTTAAATTCTTTTTCTAGACGCTCATTGCTGGGGTTAAGGGATCGGCTTGCACATAGAGCAGATACAAACTTCCATAAAATAGGACAGTCCTTTTTAAAATGGGAGAATAATGAAAAAAACATTTATTTGGACATTATAAACAAAAGAAAAACACGAGTATCGGCTATATTTTTTTTTTATGATTGTTTTTGTGTATGATTTATTCTGTATAAAAGCAGCTTACCAAAATGTTCGGAGTTCACGTAGAATGGCACGGTGGCATTGGGCCAAAAGATGTAAGTCTTCGCAGATGTCACTGTTTAATAAAATATAGAAATGTGATGTAAATATTACTTTTCAAGATCGATCGAGAAACGCTCCTCAAGATGTTTTCGCGTCGCCATTTCGAGAACGTAGTATTGGGCACATACAATTTTCTAGTGAATAATGAATTGATTTAAAAAATCTGAAAAACCTCTACATTTACGCTAATCTAAATATCTACATAGGTATACAACGGGCGAAGAAAAAAGTCACGCAATTTCGTTTACTTGGATAACATATTTTTTTCAGTTCGAGTTTCATTGTTCATTGTTGAACAGTTTCATTGTTGAATTGAAAATAACTTCTATGGTATAGATTTGATGAAATTTTGATTTTGATGAAATTTCTATGGTATAGATTTTTTTAACGTTTACAAACTCGCGCCCCAGCTATAGGATTCCCTGAGTCGCAGATAAATACAGAAACACAAGACCCGAGAAAAAGCTTCATGCTCACCACACAAAGTGTATCTCGGAAGGGAATCGAACCCGGGACCCCTCGATTCGAAAGCAGGGCTACTGCCAACTAAGCCACGGACCGTTTTGAGATCAATCTGAAAATATACCCTTTCAAATATAGGTTTTATCAAATCGTTTGGAAAGTAGTGAATGGTATAATTTCTTACCATTTGGGCTTCGATTTTGTGCAATATCAAGCAAATTTTTGCTCGCTAATTTTTGATGTGAAACAGTAAAATATGTTGAAATAAAAATAAATCCCAAAATATATTTCCACATTTTCGTTTGCATTGGAAATATTAAGAAAAGTAACTCGGAATTTTACTACTTTCAGAGTTCTGTACTTGAAAAACTATTTAGTAAACAAAGATATATTTTTTTTTGCGTATTCGTGTTTTTAATTTTGAACACGATATATATATTGATGTCTAAGTATTATTTTAATAGGTAAGTAGGAAGGTATCCATTTATTTGTCTAACTTTGTAGTCTATTGATAATTTTTTACTTTATTTTATTTTAAGAAATTTGAAAAAAAACATCATAATCTTAGAACAAAAATATAAAAATAACAACAGAAAATTTTGATCGTGGGGTAGGCTGCATTCCCGCGTTGGACGGCCAAAGATAATCTTTGGGCGAGGAACGAGCCAGCCTTCTTGTCCCCAGTGGCTTTTTTACTTGATTTTGAGGAGGGTTGTGTTTTTCAAATGTATGTATGTAGATATATTTTTGGCACGTTCTGTAGCCTAAATGGCTTGATTAAAAAAATATTATTATCATTATTATATTTTTATGTCTTATTACGTTCTGAGTTGACTTAAATTAAATTTATTTTATCATCTCCACGGCCGTATTATAGGTATTATTATAGGTAGGGCAGTATGGGGCAATGCCTTACCTTAAACATACCAAAAATTAAGAAAAAATATTATAATTAAATTATTTATTCATCGTTGAATATAAAAAAACTGACCTAGAGGTCTGTAATGGTGATTGATTTAGGCCCGTGCTCCGAGGGCAGATCAGTTATGAATTATTTTTTACTTCCAGCCTACCTGTAACCAAAGTCAAAGTCAAAGTCAAACTCATTTATTCCTTTAGATCTCAAGTATCATTTGGACACGTCAAATTTTACAATGCTGCTCTACCTCAAATCAACTTTAGCTACAGCCCTGATCATCTCTCATTGGGCGAAGAACATTGTACATAACTACATTATAAATAACAGGAACCCAAATAGTAATTTAAAAGCAACTCACACTTGACCAATCTGTTTTATGTACCTAAAACCATTCGCGTTATTGAAGCGTGATAAAACATGATTATGATATAATGCAATTTAAGTTTGTGTAACAAAAAATAAACAGGGTGATTCGAAAACCGGTTTAGTGTGAAATCACTACATAGTATAATATAAAACAAAGTCGCTTTCTCTGTCCCTATATCCCTATGTATGCTTAAATCTTTAAAACTACGCAACGGATTTTGATGCGGGTTTTTTTAATAGATAGAGTGATTCAAGAGGAAGTTTTATACATATGTATAATACACTAGCAAGTCACCCCGGCTTCGCACGGGTAGTTTCTGGTACGACACTGATGCTTTACTAACCGTGCGAAGCCGGGGCGGGTCGCTACTTGAATTATAAAACTCTTACTATAATTACACCATTAAAAGTTTATTGCAACAAATGGCTGATCGAAAAAACTCGACTAAAATAAAATGAAATAAATAAAATAATAAAAGTTTATGAAAGTATCACCCTTATTTCTCACCCTTTTATTTTTTTTTATGAAACAACAGTGACAGGACGAGCGGGAGGCCCACCTGATGTTAAGTATAATAGTTATCTCCGCCTTGTAACTTAGGTCCTCCCGGACTGAAGTATGAGAAGATCTAAGTCGCACCTCGCTGCGCCTGTCACCCGAGACGGGGATATTACGTCTCATGTGCTTGTTATTTCACCGGCACCCACACCGTTCCACCGGAACACAGCAATGCGAGCATTACTGTTTGGCGGCAGATTACCAGGTGGGGAGGCAGTACTTCTCCGGCCGAACTTTGCACAAGTACTACTGCAACAAAAATTTTTTCAGAAGTAAAATATTTCACTAAAACAATTATGAAACAGTGGGATATAAAAAAAAAACAAAGTTTTTATTTTTTATTTATATTTCCTCGTAAAAATAAAAAATATAAAAATACAACCGTATTTATAACGTCCTCTGTAAATCGGTTTAAAAACCAAGTAATTTTTAAGAATTCCACAGATATAACGTAAAAGTCAAAGTCAAACTCATTTATTCCTTTAAATCTCAAGTATCATTTGGACACGTCAAATTTTACACATGCATGTACACATATTCGTGAGCATATAACGTGTCACAGGAACTCCCCAGGCACATTATATATATGTTTTTTTTATGTGATTGAGTTACGGAACGAGCTGAGGGCCCACCTGATGGTAAGTGGTGACCCTCGCCCATGACAACAGTAATGCGCGCGACTCAGTATGAGATTTAAATCTTAGTCGCATTCCTCACCCGAGACGGGGATGATATGTCTCATGCGCATGTGATTTCACCGGCAGCCAAACCTTTCCACCGGAACACAGTAATGCAACCACTACTGCTTGGCAGTACCTCTCCGGACGAACTTGGCACAAGTTCTACTGCTACTTTTGGTTGCTCCTTTAGCACCACCCAGGGGGTACGTGTAGGGGATTAAAGGGTACACACCTACGAACGCGAGCAACTGGACCCCCCAAAATTACATACGTTTCGGTGGTTTCCCGTTAACTATTAGCTGGTGAGGTACCTGGTTAGCCATCAGTTGACCTGGATTTATTGCAACAGGTGGATCTGCAGTACGTTTGTGGATGGTTTGCCAGGATTTTATACTATTATGGGCCATGTCAACGCTGGTTACTGTGGTTTTTTTAATTGCTTCGTCGGCTCTTACCGACCATTTGCATCAAATTCTC